>JAWDJE010000005.1:130392500-130992500 GCA_035047345.1 Bradypodion ventrale
AAGCATCATCACAACTGTAGCCTTCACACTGGGGAGAACAGGAGTGTGAGGATAGGAGAATTATGTAAGCAGCAAAAGTTGGCTGAGGATAAAAGAACCTGGGAAAACACAGGCCAACACCAAATGATTCCCAGGGATGCCAAGGGCCATACCTGTCAAGTTTCAGGAAATTTCTGTCAAATAAAGGGAAATTTCCCAGCCAAAATGGGAAACTAGACAGCTATGCTTATCCTGTGCTAGCCTCCAGTCTAACTCCAGTCTAATTGCAGTCTAACTAATACGGGATGATGGCGGGAAAGAGTGTAAAATACAGAAATTTCCCGAAACCTGACAGGTATGCCAAGGGCAAGGAGGTGAAGGGAGGCCAGGCCTGTGCTGGGATACAGTATCCTCACTGCAAGGGGATTGTGAGACTAGAGTGAGATTCTATGACAGCAGCCCAGTAAGGTTTACCAGTACTAAAATAATGCAAGCGCGGCACCAAAATGGCCGCCGCGCTCTTTGCGGGGCCCCCCACCGGACTTGGACATCTGGGTAGTTAGGGGGCGTGGCCAGCACCCTTTAAAAGGGGTGGCCACGAGGCAGCCGCGCTGCCATTTTGCGAAGCGACGGAGAGGAGAAGTTTTTCCCCTTTTGCTCCGTCGCTCTTCCCTTCAGCTGGGAAGCCTTTTCTGGGCAGTGGTTCCTTCGTAGCTTCTTTCTTCAGCTTCCCAACGACTCCACCCATGCCTTCCAAAAAGAAGGCGATGGCGAACGCGGTTCGCTCTTCGCGGAGGCGCCAGCCTGGTCGGAGGACCGCGACTGCGCCCCCTCAGCAGGCCCCCTTTCCAGGGGTGCCCACCGGGACCGGCGGGATGGGGGCGATTGCTCCCTGGCCTGAGGCTGGGCAGCCTCAGGCCGGCCCTGCGGGGGATTCGGCCCCCGGCCCGCAATTAGAGGCCACCGGCCCGGGCCTGGCGCATAGCCAGGCTGGGCCTTCGGGCCTTGGCATCCAGCTTCCCACGGTGGGCTGCAATCAAGGGGGTTGGCTGGGTTCCCTTCCCTGGCAGGGCATGCTCCCCGCCCTGCAGGGGCCGGTGGTTGGGGCATGGCCATATTCGGGCCCTGGGGTCCAGAGACCTGGCCCGGCGCCGGCGACCGGTGGGCTGGCCGTCCCTTTGCCACCCATTAGTATTGGGGGCTATGTAAATGTTGATGCCCTACTGGCCCGCATCGCGGCTCTGGAGGCATCCTTAGGGGTAGTTAATCCATCCGGGGCACCGTTTGGTTTACAGGTCAACTCAGCACTTGCCGGTCCTCGGCAGGCGGCCGACAGGGTTGAGCTGCCTGAGGCGAATAGGTCGGCCTCGGCCGTGGCCTCGCAGCTCCCCATGCAGCAGATCCCGCCAGCAGGTAGTGGTCAGGTCCCATCTTCGGGCTCGGTTGCGGTCGCGAGCTCCGACGCCCGGGTGGGCCGGAACCCCCGGTGGGGGCGGCCCACGGGGGTGCAACTTGTGAGTATACGGTCCAATCTAGTGCACCCACGACACAACCCACACTGGGGGGAGGCTTGCAGTGGCCGTGGCCTCGCCTGGCTGGGGCGGCGGGTCAGTCGCCGCCGGCCCATCTTGGAACGGCTCCCGCACTCCAGGGCCCCTCTTGGGGCGGGGTACTTACTGGGGGTGGCGGGGCTGGTCCAGGCTCCTTTCAGGGTGCCCAGTACTGTCAATGTTCCGGTGTCGGCCTTGCCGACGGCAGGTTATTTGTTGCCCCTCGGGGACCACCTGGCCCAGGCCACCAAGGAAAAGATATGGCGGGGGGAGTACGTGGACATTTTCTCCCTCTTGAATAGAGAACCCACCAAGGAAGAGAGGGAGGGGCAGGACGAGAAGGACAAGGAGCAGGCTCGTCGACGTAAGCCGCCACGTACATGGGCCAACTGGTTACCCGCATACCTTATATACATGGCGGTGTATCTCAGGGCCCGGCCTGACCTGGCAATTCCGATGGTCCAGTATTTGGACAACATATACCGGGCGATGGTTGATTTCCCTGGCCCGTCGTGGTTGGCTTACGACGAGGAATTCCGTATGAGAGTGCCCCTACACCCAGAGATGAGGTGGGATGAGCCCTGCCAGAAGCTGTGGCTTCTGTATATGACCCCCACGCGCCCGGCGCCAGGGGAGAGGTACCATTGTGGACATGCAGTCCAGCGAGCTGCTCCAGCCCAGACACCCCGCCAGGTGGCGGGGCAGGGGGTTCCAGCCCGCCTGCTGTGTTGGAGCTTCTCGGCCAATGGTGCGTGTAACAGGAAGCAGTGCCGATAGAGGCATGAGTGTCCCTCTTGTGCTGGCCCCCATGCCGCCTCCGCGTGTCCTAAGGCGGGCGGACTGCGGGGCAGAGGTAGAGGTGGACAGGGAGCGGGCAGAACTGCCGCAGATGGAGCTGGTCAGGCAAAAGGCCCCCTCCCCAATTAATGTGGACATGTTGGAGCGTTGGCTCACGATGTACTCGAGGAGGGCAGACGCAGCTTACCTGCTTGAGGGTTTTCAGCAGGGGTTTCACATTCCTTTCACGGGGGTCAGGTCCCCTCAAGATGCACCCAACCTGTTATCACTCAGGGGAAGGGAGGAGGTGGCTGCCATGAGCATTGCTAAGGAGGTTGCTGCTGGCAGGGTTGCCGGCCCTTTCCCTCTCCCGCCATTCCCCAACCTCAAGGTTTCCCCTTTGGGGTTGGTGCCCAAGAAGTCGCCGGGGGAGTTCCGTTTGATACACCACTTGTCTTACCCGGCTGGCCGTTCGGTCAACGATGCTATCCCTGACGACCTTTGTTCGGTCCGGTATACATCTTTTGACCAGGCCCTGCACATGGTGCGCTCATGTGGCCCGGGTGCACTACTCGCTAAGTGCGACATTAAGTCCGCGTTCCGTCTCCTGCCAGTGCACCCGGGCGACTTTGAGTTGCTGGGTTTCAAGTTCCGGGGTGAATTTTATTTCGACAAAGCCATGCCTTTTGGCTGCTCCATTTCATGCTCGGCATTTGACCGCTTCAGCAACTTCCTCCAATGGGCCTTTGTTCGCAGGTCAGGGTCCCGGTCTGTAGCCCACTACCTTGATGATTTCTTATTCGGGGGTGAACGGGGCTGGGACATGTGCACACGTCTCCTGAACACATTTCAGACGCTAATGGAGGAACTCGGTGTCCCTTTAGCGCCCGAAAAGACCGAGGGCCCTTCAACGAAGCTCACATTCCTGGGGGTTGAGATTGACACGGTTGTGCAAGCATCCAGGTTACCTGCTGATAAGGTTTCACGGATCGTTGCACTCATTTTGGACTTGCTGGCAAAATGCAAGGTGTCCCTTCGGGAGCTACAGGTGTTACATGGTCACCTTAATGTCACTTGCAGGGTCGTCGCACCAGGCAGAGCATTTGCTCGACGATTGTGCGATTCCATGACTGGCTTGGCCAGGCCCCACCACAGGGTCCGACTGAACAAAGGCATGAGGGAGGATATGCTCATTTGGCTCCAGTTCCTGAGGGAATTCAATGGGGTGTCCTTTTGGAGGTCCAACCTTTTAGTTTCCCCTCGTTTTCAGGTTCAGTCGGATGCATCGGGGTCCCTGGGTTATGGGATTTATTTTGCAGGGAAGTGGGCCTACGGCAGATGGCCGCCAGACTGGTGGGGCACGGATCGCTTGCGAGATCTCACGCACCTGGAATTTTTCCCCATTCTGGGAGCTTTGATGCTATGGGGTGAGGAGTGGGCCAATTCGGTTGTCCATTTCTAGTGTGACAATGCGGCGGTGGTCCACATTGTCAACGCACAGATGTCTAAATCTCCAAGGGTTATGGAACTGGTTCACCAGTTCGTGTTGCGCAGCCTACGCCTCAATGTGCTTTTTCGGGCTAGACATGTTCCAGGTATTAATAACGATATTGCTGACGCTTTGTCCCGCCTGCAGATCCCCCGGTTCCGTGCCTTGGCCCCGGACGCAGAGGAATTTCCCTCGGCGCTCCCGGACAAGATATGGACACTTGGCAAGGAGAGGTGAACCGGGCGATCGGCATGTCGCTCGCCCCTCGCACGCGTAAAGCGTATAACCATGCATTCAGTTCGTTCAGGGCCTTTTGTGCCCAATCCCGGCTGCTGGAAAGTTGGCCCATCCCAGTGGCTCATATCCTCCAATTTATGGTTTATTTACATGCCCAGGGCTCAGCCCCCCGCACCATAGCATCCAGGCTGTCAGCGCTGGCATTCATGGCCAAGGTGGGTGGTTTTGCTGACAGCACAAGTGATTTTCGCATACGACATGTTTTGGAAGGGTGGGCGCGGGAACGTGGGCGCAGCCCGGACGACCGCCACCTATTTCCCCAGGGGTACTTACCCAACTTGCACGGGGTTGGCATGACCTGTGTTTCGACAGGTATGAGGCAACCCTGTTTCACGCGGCCACTACGGTGGCCTTTTTTGGAGCGCTCCGCATCAGTGAGCTGGTGCTACTGTCTAAGGCGGATGCGAGTCGTAGGGCACTGGAACTCGAAGATGTCTATGTTTCCAATGATTGGGCTCAGCTGAGGATACGCTCCTCTAAGGTTGATCAGCACGGTGTAGGCAGTGGTGTAAGACTGCTACGATGTTCCATGGCAGACATCTGTCCGGTTGGTGCCCTACAGGAGTTCCTTGCACTACGTGGTACACACCCTGGCCCGTTTTTCTGTCACCAAGATGGGTCTCCCCTTACTAAATTTCAATTTTGGAAGGTGACCGGTAAGGCACTAGCCAGTGTTGGCCTCCCTGGGGCCCGTTACGGCACCCATTCATTTAGGATAGGGGCGGCTTCCACCGCAGCAGCGTTTGGGTACTCTGGGGCTGAGATATGCAACATGGGAAGGTGGGGATCCCGATGTTTTCAGTTGGATGTTCACCCTCTTCAACAGTGAGTACCATTTAAGTCACTGCCCTGTTTCCTTTTTTCCTTGACAGACCCTGGGTGTCGTCTTACACCGGTGACAGTATGGCTGGTGGGCCACAGCTATGTGCACAGGGCAGCGCAGTTTGCTGCGGCGACAGAGTGCGGACCCTGACTGGGACTAGGTGCATCCGCAAGTCTCAGGTGGTACGGTAAGCGCGGAATGTTATGGCGGGAACTGTTGCCATTCCTTTTCTCCATCAGGGATGCTGACCCACCTGATGTCCTAATTATACACCTCGGGGGTAATGATTTGGGCCAGGTCACGGGCCTATCGCTGAAGCACGCGATTTGCGGTGACCTGGCCTACCTGCATTATGTGTGGCCCGCCACAACCCTGCTTTGGTCGGACATGATACCGTGGCACGCTTACAGGGGAGGGTTGAACCTCCAAGCCCTTGATCGGGCTCGGCGCTTGGCGAACAGGGCTATTGCCCGGTTCCTTCTGGACAAGGGTTGGGGGCGTGTCATACGACACCCCACCATCAGTCTCCAAAATTATGAGCTTTACACAGGGGATGGGGTCCATCTGTTGCCGGGAGGTATGGACCTCTTGTTAGGAGATTGGTGAGCAGGCCTGTTGACCGAGCTGACGGTCTGGGGGGGGGGCGGTGAGCCTTTATTGAAGCCTCCCCGTGTGGCGGGTAGCACTGGTAAGGTAAACATTTATGACCCACAGGTATCCGGCAGGTTCACAATTGACTGGACAACACTAGACAGGCACAAGTTGGTTAACGTTGTCCGGTCAACGATGAACCAGGCAATGGGGTGATGGCATGAGCTGGGCAGCAGGCATCACCCCGTTATTTTACGGATACGCGTCAGAGGGTGGGGTCACTAGTTAGATTATTGACTACGGTGAACAATTTGTTTGTTGTCAACAAACAAATTGATACAAATGGATACATTGTAACCAATTGCCGTTGGCAATTTTGGATGGAACCTTACCAGTGTTACTTCGGCCTGCTTGCCTTAAGAATTATAATTGGTTGAATACCAATAGAAATTTATAATTCGGACTAGGGCATGAATCAATAAATGTGGCCCAATGCCGTTATCCACTTTTACCAGTGTCTGAGTCCTTTATTGGGGGGTACGCCTGCAAAGGGGAACCAAGAAGAGTAGAGAAGGAAACTCGCCCTCAAGGACTGTTTGTGTTTTCCTGGTTCTGTCCATTTTCAGTATAAAATGTGTCTGATGATTTTAAGTCATCACTGTTCCCACCATGGAAGAGATAGGACTTCCAGACTCTGTAAATGGTCTCATAAAAATATAAGGTTTGTCTACCTAAAACGACTGTATGCCACAAGGCTTGCTTCCTTAAATCAGGGGTCATTGTCATCAGCTGCTACTGGTGTCTGAGTATACATTTTTTCCTGGGACAAACAGGGAAAATGCCACTGGCGTGAATTTGCCCTTTCTTAACCCAGGAACTGACTAGGGACAGAGCTTTGTCCGCTGCTGTGGCTGCGGCGAGGTCTGCTGGTACTATGGGGGGTCAAGAGACTTGATCAGCAGGACCTGGTGCTCCTGTTCTACCTCATAAGAACATAAGAACAGCCTTGCTGGAACAGGCCACAGCCCATCCAGTCTAGCATTCTGTCTCACACAGTGGCTCACCATTTCCTTCAGGGTATTCCCAAGGAGATGCCTTCACCTGCTTAGGATTCCCTGGAAATGGCATTGAGAGATATCCTGCCTATCTCTCCAACCCCGAGGTTGTCCTTAAGTATCCATAATTATAGCCATTGATACCCTTGTATGCCAAGGGCAAGGACCCTTGTCATTTATGAAGAGGTTGAAAAGCAGGGGTCCCAGGACTGAATCTTGGGGGACCCCACTCTTTACTTCCCTCCACTTGGAGAAGTGTCCATTTAGTGCTACCCTCTGTTTCCTGTCCCTTAGCCAGTTGCTGATCCAGGACAAGACCTGTCCCTTTATTCCATGACTGGTTAGATTACCTCGCATTTGGGGTCTCCCAACTGTGGAAGGGGGGACCGGGAAAGCGCATCCACGTGGGAGATCTCCTTCCCCGGGCGGTGGACCAGTGCGAACTGGTAGGCGTTGAGGAAGATTGCCCATCGTAGCATTCTAGGAGACAGAATCTGTGGTGTGGGTTTGCCCGTGGTGAAAATCCCCAAAAGGGGCTTGTGGTCAGTCACGATGGTGAGCTGTCGACCGTACAGGAAATCGTGGAACTTCTTCGTCCCCATGATTATGGTTAGGGCTTCCCTATCTGTTTGTGCGTAATTGCGCTCTGCCTTTGAAAGTGACCTGGAGTAAAAGGCAACCGGGGCTTCCCACCCATTTTCCAACACGTGGCACAGCACAGCCCCCACCCCCACTGGTGAGGCATCACAGACCAGGACTACAGGTTTCCTCGGGTCAAAATGGGTCAGAACGGCATCTGAGGACAGGAGCCTCTTTAGCTCTTTGAAAGCTTTTTCCTGGTTATCTCCCCACCGCCAAACTGCATCTTTCTTCAATAATTCGTGCAGTGGCTCCGCAACAGATACTTTCCTTGGCAAGAAGGAACGGTAAAAATTTAGGAGCCCTAGAAATGACTGCAGCTCCAGTTTCGCGGTGGGGTGAGGGGCATTTTGAACAGCCGCAACCTTTGACTCGGAGGGCTTAATACCATCGGGGGTTATCTTGAACCCAAGAAACTCAACCTCCCTCGCAAAAAACACACATTTGTCCCTCCTCAACCTCAGTCCCGCTTTCTTGAATACTGTTAGGACCTTGTCTAGCCTTTTTGCTATTTCTGATTCGCTCCTCCAGTTATCAAAACATCGTCGAAGTAGGGGAGAACACCTGGGAGGCCCTTTAAAAGGTGCTCCACAAGGGACTGGAAAATCCCGGGGGCCAAATTTACGCCAAACTGTAGGCACGTTACCTTGAATGCACCTTTGTGCGTGACGATGGTTTGCGCAGCGGCAGCAGCTGGAGTTACAGTGAGCTGCTGGTACACCTGCACCAAATCTAGCTTAGCGAAACATTTAGCCCCGTGTAGAGTGGCTAGTAAGTGGCTAACTACCGGCACCGGATATGCATTGGGCCGATTGGCCTTGTTGATCGTACACTTATAATCAGCACAAATCCTAACCTCCCTGTTAGATCCCAATGCTGTGACAATCGGAGTTTCCCACTCTGCAGAATCCACTGGAACCAAAATCCCCTGACCCACCAATTTGTCCAATTCTGCCTCAATCTTGTCCTTGAGGGCGAAGGGGACTTCCCGAGCTCCTTATTGAAAACAGCCGGGTGTGCATTGCACACATCTCGTGTTGGGTCAGTCTCGATGGCATTTATACCTGACAGTTCGATTCCCAGGGGAGCAAACCACTGAGTCCCCAGGAGACAACAAGACAGTAGTTTAAGAACTACTAGGGGCAGTTTCTCCGTGAACCTTTTAAACTTCACCGTGAACTTCCCCACCCCAACACTGGGATCCCATAACCCTGTACGTCCCGCAAGTTCATCTTCAAGGCACTCAGCTTGGGCCGCGCATTAGGGGGAATGCGCAGGAACTCCTTCTGTGAAAGGATGAAGTAGGAATACCCCGAGTCTATTTCCGTCCTAACCGGGACCCCTTGTAACAGTACCTCAACAAAAAAATGCCGGAGCTCCAGGGACACGTGGTTCACTGCCGGTGCGTCGTCGTCATCGGAGACCATTCCGATCCCAGCCGCCTTCCGTCGAGGTCATTCTGCTGAGCCCATGTCCTCCGTTTACTAGGAGCTCTAGCGTGGGGAACCCCATGCTTGTGAGGAGATGCAACCACTTTTTTCCCTCGTCGGTGATGTCGGCAACGTCCATTGCATGCCAAAAACGCATCTCGAACAATTCCCATTTTTTGGGGTGCTTAATGTCGAATAGAGGTACATGTACTACATGTACCTTCTGGGATGCCATATCCCATCCTCGTCACCAATTTTATGTTGGCAGATTGATACGCAGCAGTCAGCAGTTACAATGCTAAACACATCTTTATTTGGTGGTATGCAATCTGAACATGTGGTAATGGAGGAGGTCAGCTCCTTTTATACAGCAAGAACACATTTGAATATGGATACACGGTAGCCCATTTGCCACCGCCTGTGTGACATCATTCTGAGTCACGTCCTTCTTCCCGCAGCTGACAGTAATTGGGGAATTTGTACCATGTGAGCTGAACGCTCGCAGCTGTCCTCTATGGGTAGCCAGCTCGCGTTCCATTACAGCTGAGAAACACTGTATTCACTACAAGGTTACATTCTTACATTGAAGTGGTTGCATTCATTCTTAAGAACATAAGAACAGCCTTGCTGGAACAGGCCACAGCCCATCTAGTCCAGCATTCTGTCTCACACAGTGGCTCACCATTTCCTTCAGGGTATTCCCAAGGAGATGCCTTCACCTGCTTAGGATTCCCTGGAAATGGCATTGAGAGATATCCTGCCTATCTCTCCAACCCCGAGGTTGTCCTTAAGTATCCATAATTATAGCCATTGATACCCTTGTCCTCCATGAACTTGTCTAATCCTTTCTTAAAGCTGTCAAGACTGACAGCTGTCACCACTTCTTCTGGCAGGGAGTTCCATAGACCAGTAATCCTCTGGGTGAAAAAGTACTTTCTCTTCTTTGTTTGAGAACTAGTACCCAAAAGTTTCATCGAGTGTCCCCTAGTTCTAGTGTTGTGCGATAGGGAAAACAGTTTTTCCTTATCTACTTTGTCCACACCGTGCATGATTTTATAAACTTCAATCAGGTCACCTCTTAGACGCCGTCGTTCAAGAGTGAAAAGGCCCAACCGTTGCAGCCTCAGATGGTAAGAAAGGTGTTCCAGTCCCCTAATCATTCTGGTTGCCCTCCTCTGCACTTTTTCCAGCTCCATAATATCCTTCTGGAGGTATGGCGACCAGAACTGTACACAGTATTCCAGATGGGGCCTCACCATAGATTTATAAAGAGGCAAAATGACACTTGCTGACTTATTTTCTATACCCTTCCTAATGATCCCTAGCATTGAGTTTGCTTTTTTCACTGCTGAGGCACACTGGGTTGACACCTTCATTGAGTTGTCCACCAGGACACCAAGGTCCCTTTCCTGGTTTGTCGCAGAGAGTTCAGACCCCATCAGTTTATAAATGTAATTGGGGTTCTTTGCCCCAACATGCATCACTCTGCACTTACTAATGTTGAAGCTCATTTGCCACTGTTTTGCCCACTCCCCCAGTGTCAAGAGATCCCTCTGGAGCTCCTCACAATCTCTCACAGTTTTCACTACCCTGTATAATTTAGTGTCGTCAGCAAATTTGGCTACCTTGCTTTTTACTCCTACCTCTAGATCATTTATGAAGAGGTTGAAAAGCAGGGCTCCCAGTACTGAACCTTGGGGGACCTCACTCTTTACTTCCCTCCACTTGGAGAAGTGTCCATTTAGTGCTACCCTCTGTTTCCTGTCCCTTAGCCAGTTGCTGATCCAGGACACGACCTGACCCTTTATTGCATGACTGGTAAGTTTATTCAAGAGCCTTTGGTGTGGGACCTTGTCAAAAGCCTTCTGAAAGTCCAGATAAACAATGTCAACTGGAATCCCCCTTATCCACATGCTTGTTGACACTCTCCAAAAATTCCAACAGATTAGTGAGGCATGATTTGCCCTTGTAAAAGCCATGTTGGCTCTCCTTTAGCAGCGCCTTCTCTTCTATGTGCCTATTAATTCTATCTTTTAGGATGGTTTCCATCACTTTACCTGGGACACATGTCAAACTGACAGGTCGGTAATTTCCTGGATCACCCCTGGATCCTTTTTTGAAAATTGGTGTTACATTCGCTACATTCCCGTCATCAGGCACAAAGCCTGATTTGAGGGAAAGATTATATATTTTGGCTAGGAGATCAGCAATTTCATCTTTAAGTTCCCTGAGAACTCGTGGATGGATGCCATCTGGTCCTGGTGATTTGTTAGTGTTAGTTTAACAAGACATGCAAGGACCTCCTCCCTGGTTATTTCTATCTTGCTTAATTCTTCGGTTTCCCTCCCTACGAAGATAGGCTCTGTTTTGGGCATGTGGTCTCTGTCTTCTTCAGTGAATACTGAAGCAAAGAATTCATTGAGTCTCTCTGCAATCTCTGTTTCCTCTTTAATAACCCCTTGCCTTCCATTGTCATCTAATGGACCAATGGCCTTCCTAGTTGGGTTCTTACTTCTAATGTACTTAAAGAAGTCTTTGTTATTTCTCTGAGTATTTTTAGCTATACGCTCCTCAAAGTCTTGCTTTGCTTTCCTGATTGTTGCCTTGCATTTGTTCTGCCAGAATTTATGTTTCTGCCTGCTGTCCTCATTCGGACAAGCCTTCCATCTTCTAAATGAGCTTTTCTTGCCCTTGATCACTTCCCGAACAGCTCCTGTAAGCCACATTGGAGTCCTCTTGGACCTGGCAGTGTCCTTTTTCCTTTTGGGTATGCATTCCAATTGGGCCTCAGTTATTGTTTTTGTAAACAACCTCCATGCCTCTTGGAGTGTTTGGACTCTCTCAATTTTTCCTTTCAGCTTCTTTTTTACGAGTTTCCTCATCTTTGGGAAATTTAAGGTCTCTGTGTTAGATTTTATCAGTGACTTGCGGTCTATGATCAAGTTAAACATAATTGAGTTGTGGTCACTGTTCCCTATTGGATCAGTCACATTAACATCTTGCACCAGATCCTGAGTATTACTCAGGATCAAGTCAAGGATTCTTGTACCTCTAGTTGGGTTTTCAACCATCTGTCCCAGGGAGCAATCATTTAGCATATCTAGGAACTTTATCTCTTTATCATGTGCTGAACAACAGTTCACCCAGTCTATGTGAGGGTAATTGAAGTCCCCATTATAACCAGGCTTCCCTTCTTGGATGCCTCCTTTACAACATTCTCCAACTGCCAGTCTCCCTCAAGAGTTTGGGTTGGAGGCCGATAGTATATGCCTACTGTTAGACCATCCTTGTGGCCTGGTACTCTTACCCACAGAGCTTCTAATGGTGACTCCAAATCACCTAGATATTCCAATTCATACGATTTTATCACTTCTTTGACATACAAGGCCACACCACCTCCCATTTGCCCCTTCCTATCCTTCCTGTACAGTTTGTAGCATGGGATAACTGTATCCCATTGACTAGCTCCTTGCTCTGCTCAGTAATTTTTGCATCCTCCTCACTACTCAAGTACACACTTTCCCGAACCGGATGCTGCCCAGCTCCTGTCGGCTTTCCCCCAGTTATCAGTTTAAAAGCTGCTCTTTGATGTTGAGTGCCAGCAATCTGGTCCCATCGTGGTTCAAATGCAACCCATCCCTCCGGAACAGATTTGGCTCGTCCCAAAATGTTCTCCAGTTCCTGACAAATTTGAAACCCTCCTCTCGACACCACCACCTCATCCACGCATTGAGGCTTCTGAGCTCTGCCTGCCTGGTAGGTCCTGCGCAAGGGACAGGCAGCACTTCTGAAAATGCTACCTTGAAAGTCCGGGACTTCAACCTTCTTCTTAACAACCTGAATTTGGCTTCCAGAACAGACCGCTTGGCCTTCCCAACATCATTGGTACCAACATGTACCATGACAACTGGCTCGTTCCCAGTTCTCTCTAACAATCTATCTAGATTTCTTGTGATGTCTGCAACTTTTGCACCTGGTAGGCAAGTCACCATACGGTTATCATGTGCATCACAAATCCATTTCTCTGTATTTCTAATTATTGAATCGCCTAGTACAAGGAGCCTCTCTCCTGCAATCTGTTCATCTACATGCACCTCATCAGCCATATTAAGGGAGAGAAACTCAGTTTGTTCCTGTTGTTTATCTTCCTGGATCTCATCAAGTGTGATGAAGGAGAGATCATCAGGTGAAACCAGTTGTTCCTCTGTGTGTTCCTCATCAGGTGTGATGAGTGAAAGAGCCTCAAATTTATTCTGTAATTTCAGACTCTCAGACTGATCCCCTACTCTTCTCCTCCTTTGAGTCACATTCCTCCAAACATCTCCCTCCTGAGTTAGTGAAGGGCCTTCTCCCTCACAACTGTGCCCTGTCTCTTCTTTGTCCAGCACAGTCTGCTCTGCTCTGTCAAGCTCCTTAATTTGTTGATAGTTAGATATGCGGGCCTCTAGCTGCTGGACCTTCTCTTCCAGTAGTGCAACCAGCTTGCACTTGCTGCAAGTGTAGTTCTCCATATGCTTTGGCAAGAACACAAACATGGCACAAGTATTGCAGGTAACTACAGCTGTTCCCTCAGAATCCATTTTAACAAGTGCAGTATTCTTGGCCTCAAAAATGTACATGTTTACTACCTTTCTACCTAGTAAGACTGTATTCTTCCTTTGTTGCTAGTTTGCAATCTCTCGCGCCATTAGGCGCGAGGGCCTCTAAAGCAACTCTACTCCAACTGCAAAACTTACCAGTGCTCACTTCCTTTGTTTGGCTCTCCTCAGCAGCAGCTCTGCTTAAGAGCACATGCAGAGTCAAAAGGGCTGACCCTGAAAGAGCTCAGAGCTTTTAAAGGCTAGTGTGGCTCCGCCCCTATGAGTCACAGTTCAGGGAAGGGCCTGGTGTGGCTCTGTCCCCCTGCTTCTGGAAGTTTCTAACTGCTTCCTCTGTTTGAACAGAGGTGGCTCTCAGCAGTTTAAATTATCAATTTAAATTAGTGGTGGCCTCTAAAGCAGCTCTACTCCAACTGCAAAACTTACCAGTGCTCACTTCCTTTGTTTGGCTCTCCTCAGCAGCAGCTCTGCTTAAGAGCACATGCAGAGTCAAAAGGGCTGACCCTGAAAGAGCTCAGAGCTTTTAAAGGCTAGTGTGGCTCCGCCCCTATGAGTCACAGTTCAGGGAAGGGCCTGGTGTGGCTCTGCCCCCCTGCTTCTGGAAGTTTCTAACTGCTTCCTCTGTTTGAACAGAGGTGGCTCTCAGCAGTTTAAATTATCAATTTAAATTAGTGGAGGCCTCTAAAGCAGCTCTACTCCAACTGCAAAACTTACCAGTGCTCACTTCCTTTGTTTGGCTCTCCTCAGCAGCAGCTCTGCTTAAGAGCACATGCAGAGTCTTAAAGATATAGTGTTTCCATACACAACAAGATCCTAGCTTGCCATGAAGTGACCCACACACTGTGATTATGGACCAATCTCCTGCAACACGTATGTAATGAGACATGCAGGATTTAACACCGGGACTGCAATGGACTGCCGCAGCCTTGACTGCCGCAGTCTGGTGTGCCTTCACAGGCAGTCCATCTGGCATGGGGATCAGAATAGTGAAGTGGTTACTCCTCTGCTCATTTTGCCATTGGACCCAATATGATGGTTTCCAGTAGCATTTCTTCCATTTCATCACCCCACCTAAAGGGGCTCAGCAGCCTGTAGCCATTGGCCCCTTTAGGAAGTTAGGTTATTTACCACTGCCCAACTCTCAGTGTTGAGTCGCTCCATTACCACAGTGGGATGTCAGGCCAGACTTTAAATCAGGGGTAAAATATGTCTAAAGAGTGGGATTCTTCTGCCATTAGTTTTATAATATGTCCTATTCTTCCTTACAAATTCAATCAGACTAACAAGCATTTGAGGCAAAACACCACCATCACATTCTCTCCTTATTTTCTGCTTCTCTCTTTCTCTTGCGCTGGAGGAAAAATAACTTATCTCTTGACATTAAATGCAAAAGAATCCTTTAAATCCTCATTAAGCTTTCACAGATTACAGGTTTATACAGAATTTCCTTCAAGCAAGTTCAGGGAAATGACAAAAATATACGTAAATGAGAAGT
The DNA here is from genome assembly GCA_035047345.1 of Bradypodion ventrale. Classification (NCBI taxonomy): domain Eukaryota; kingdom Metazoa; phylum Chordata; class Lepidosauria; order Squamata; family Chamaeleonidae; genus Bradypodion; species Bradypodion ventrale. Next base: position 130,407,224 of record JAWDJE010000005.1, read on the forward strand.
CAATCATGCTTTCCCCCATGACATGGACAGAAGAACTATTATGTTGACAGAGCATTCACTCTTCTGTTCTAAAGTATGTCCTTAAAGAGACATTTTTTTGGGGGAAAGTAATGCAAGGCAGCTATTTTAACACAGATTATACAAGATTTTTTGTCAATCCATTTGGTAAATAAATAAACTTTGACAGGCAAATTTGTTATTTCTTCAGGGAAAGCTTTAAGACCACAGTTGAATGTAACACACAGTGGAAATGGCGAGTGTTTCAATATTAGTCTGTTTCTCTGGAATTGCCTGTCTTCATTTACATATGCTCTATTGAGAGTACAGATGTCATCAGTGGAATATCACTGCAAGTACAATATTTTCTGTGCTCCTGATGCATTCCTTCAGGCCTAATAGTGTTATTTTTTTAAAAAAAAAAAACAGTTACCTATTTATTTGTAAGAAATGTAACTGCATCTCACACATGCAGTTTGTATAGGCAAACTGCTGTTGATGATTTTAAACCATTAATCGTGCTTCATGTTTGAAAGCCCTGCTTGTTGATCATGGCCTGACAGATAATTGATAGTCACATGAGTAAATTACCTTAAATGCTCCTATGAACATTTCTGTTCCTATTGACATCAGCAGTGAAAAATTACTTAGTGGCTAACATCCAGTAGTGAGTTGAAACTACAGTCGATCCATTGATTTGGAAAATCAATATCTATGTAAACTTCATTGATTCAATGGACCTAACTAGTAGCAATTAACTACTGGATTACAGGTACTGCTTTTTTGAATGGTATCTTTTTATGTAGTGAAATGGGAGCACAAGGGAACTATTCTTATGTAATTCTAATCCTCTGGCTATAGAAAATTATATTCAAGGGAAAGTTAAGAGGTCATTCTTGAAGATTTCCCAACCACTATTAACAAGAGATAATCTAATGTGTGGGCTGGAGGATATGGGTCTGGCTATGGAAGGAAAAAAGAAGGGAAATCTACATGTCACCAGCACTCTTGTATAGGCATCTATGCAGTTGGTATAGCTGGGCAGTCTGGTGTTCTGACCATCCAAGATCCTGTATAGGAGTGTTGTTTTCCACATAGCTACTTTTTTATTTGCATCCAAGCATGCTTAATTTTTGAATGGGCATAAGAAGAACTATCAGTGTTGAGGAACCATAATTTTAGAGACACATTCTTTCCTTGAGTTTTTCATGTGTTTCACTCTGAAGTACATTCAACCCTCATATAACAATGCGTTCGGATAGCATCATTTTCGCTTAACAACACGTCGTTATGCACCACGTGTGTCCCCCCCATATAACAACATTTTTAGTGTCGTCCAGACAACATCACTAAAATAACAGTCATTGCAGGCGCACCCCCCCCCCCCAATAACGGACACAGACAACATTGAAAGTGGATAACAGCATCGGGCCACATTTATTGATTCAATGCCCTAGTCCGAATTATAAATTTGTATTGGTAAAACGACCAATCATAATTCTTAAGGCAAGCAGGCCGACGTAACACTGGTAAGGTACCACCCAAAATTGCCAACGGCAGTTGGCTACAATGTATCAATTTGTATCAATTTGTTTGTTGACAACAAACAAATTGTTGACCGTAGTCAATATCTAACTCATGACCCCACCCTCTGACGCGTATCCGTGAAATCACGGGGTGATGCATGCTGGTTAGCTATCGTCATCACCCCGTCGCCTGGTTCGTCGTTGACCGGACAACGTTTAACTAATTTATTCCTGTCTAGTGTTGTCCAGTCAATTGCGAACCTGCCGGATACCTGTGGGTCATACTGTTTACCTTACCAGTGCTACCCGCCAATGTGACCAAAGTCAACAGTAGGAACATAGAAGACCCCTATATCAAACCATAGCAACAGTGTGGGATGGGCAAAAAAGCCAGGACCCGGAAGCCAATATGGGTCCCAGCCAAAAATTCCCACCCGGCCCCGAAGCGACCAAAATATCACACGGTTAACTACGGAGGGGGTGGAGGGGAAAAGATTTCTCCACTCCGTCGCTGAGGTAAAATGGCAGCTCGGCTGCCTCGTGGCCACCCCTTTTATAAGGGAGCTGGCCACGCCCCTAACTACCCGGATTCTCTGTCCTGTGGGGGGGGCCCGCAAAGAGCGCGGCGGCCATTTTGGCGCCACGCTTGCATTGCAGGCGCACCCCCCCAATAACGGACACAGACAACATTGAAAGTGGATAACAGCATCGGGCCACATTTATTGATTCAATGCCCTAGTCCGAATTATAAATTTGTATTGGTAAAATGACCAATCATAATTCTTAAGGCAAGCAGGCCGACGTAACACTGGTAAGGTACCACCCAAAATTGCCAACGGCAGTTGGCTACAATGTATCAATTTGTATCAATTTGTTTGTTGACAACAAACAAATTGTTGACCGTAGTCAATATCTAACTCATGACCCCACCCTCTGACGCGTATCCGTGAAATCACGGGGTGATGCATGCAAGTTAGCTATCGTCATCACCCCGTCGCCTGGTTCGTCGTTGACCGGACAACGTTTAACTAATTTATTCCTGTCTAGTGTTGTCCAGTCAATTGCGAACCTGCCGGATACCTGTGGGTCATACTGTTTACCTTACCAGTGCTACCCGCCACACGGAGGGGCTTCAAAGAAGGCCTGACGCCCCCCCCCAGACCGTCAGCTCGGTCAACAGGCCTGCTCGCCAATCACCCAACAGGAGGTCCATACCTCCTCGCGACAGATGGACCCCATCCCCTGCGTACAAGTCATAATTTTGTAGGCTAATAGCGGGGTGATGACTGACCCGTCCCCAAGCCCTGTCGGCAAGAAACCGCGCCACCGCCCTATTGACCGTGCGCCTAGCGCGGTCAAGGGCCAGGAGGTTAACGCCCCCTCTATAAGAATGGCGCGGAACAATGTCCGACCAAACCAGGGTTGTGGCAGGCCAGACATAATGCAAGTAGGCGAGGTCCTCGCAAATCGCATGCTTGAGCGATAAGCCGGTGACCTGGCCCAAATCATTGCCCCCAAGGTGGATGATGAGAATGTCAGGCGGGTCAGCACCCAGGCCAGAAAAAAGGAAAGGCCGCAGCTCCCGCCATAACATCCCAGGCTTACCATGCCATGTGAGACTGGCGTGTTCACCCAGTCCCAGTCGGGGTCCCCACTCTGTCGCCGCAGCGTAATGCGCTGCCCTGTGCACATAGCTGTGGCCCACCAGCCATACTGTCACCGGTGTAATACGACACCCAGGGTCTGTAAGAAAATTGAGAAAAAAGGCGGTAAGGTGACTGGATTGGTACTCATGGCGGGAGTGGGCGCACATAAAACTGAAAACATTGCGAGCTCCACCTCCCCATGCTACGTATGTCAGCCCCAGAGTACCCAAAAGCAGCTGCTGTAGAGGCTGCACCAATACGGAATGAATGTGTGCCATAACGGGCACCTGGTAGACCCACCCTGGTGAGGGCTCTGCCTGTCACCTTCCAAAACTGAAATTTAGTAAGGGGAGACCCATCTTGGTGACAGAAAAACGGGCCGTGGTGACATGCCACGCAGTGCCAGGTATTCCTGTAGGGCACCAACCGGACAGATGTCTGCCAAAGAACACCGTAGCAGTCTTACACCACTGCCTACGCCATGCTGATCTGTTTTAGAGGAGCGTATCCTCAACTGGGCCCAGTCTTTGGCAACATAGACATCTTCGAGTTCCAGTGCCCTACAACTTGCATCCGCCTTAGACAGCATCACAAGTTCGCTGATGCGGAGCGCTCCAAAAAATGCCACCGTTGTGGCTGCATGGAAAAGGGCTGCCTCATAATGATCAAAACAGAGGCCTGGCCAGCCCCGGGCCAACTGGGTAAGAACCCCTGGGGAAATGGGGTGCCGGTCGTCCGGGCAACGCCCGCGCTCGCGCACCCACCCCTCCAAAACATGTCTCACACGGAAGTCAGAGGTACTGTCCTCATGACCCCCCACTTTGGCCATAAAAGCCAACGCCGAGAGCTTGGATGCTATGGTGCGAGGTGCGAGGCCCTGTGCATGCAGGTGAACCATGAACCGCAGAACATGGTCCACCGGGATAGGCCAGGTCTCTGGCAGGTGAAATTGAGCAGAAAATGCTCTGTAAGAATTGAACGCTTGTTGATACGCCTTACGCGTGCGTGGCGCTAGTGACAGGCCAATCGCCCGGTTCACCTCTCCTTGCCAATAGTCCACATCTCGTCCGGGAGTGGCGAGGGAAATTCCTCCGCATCCGGGGCCAAGGCGCGGAACCGGGAGATCTGCAGGCGGGACAAAGCGTCAGCAATATCATTATTAATCCCTGGAACATGCCTGGCCCTGAACAAGACATTGAGGCGCAGGCAGCGCAACACAAAATGGCGCACTAGTTCCATGACCCTTGGCGATTTGGAAGTCTGTGCATTGACAATGTGTACAACAGCAGCATTGTCACACCAGAAATGCACAACCGAATTAGCCCACTGCTCGCCCCATAGCATCAAAGCCCCCAGAATAGGGGAAAATTCCAGGTATGTGAGATCCCGCAGGCGTCCCGTGCCTGCCCAGGCCGGTGGCCACCCACCATAGGCCCACTTCCCATTGAAGTACATCCCATAACCCAGGGATCCTGAGGCATCAGACTGGATCTGAAAATTGGGGGATGCCAGGAGGTCAGACCTCCAAAATGAGACCCCATTGAACTCCCTCAGGAATTGCAACCAGACAAACATGTCTGCCCTGATACCCCGGGTAAGCCTGACTCTATGATGGGGCCTGGATAACCCTGCCATGGCGTCGCATAAGCGCCGGGCAAAAGCCCTGCCCGGTGCGACCACCCTGCAAGCGAAATTGAGGTGACCATGTAGCACCTGCAGTTCCCTCAGTGATGCCTTGCGTTTGGCCAGCAAATCCGAGATAAGGGCCACTATTCTGGACACCTTATCACCCGGTAACCTAGAAGCCTGCGCTACTGTGTCAATCTCTACCCCAAGGAATACTAGCTTGGTAGATGGGCCCTCGGTCTTTTCGGGCGCTAAAGGGACACCGAGTTCCTCCATTAGCGTCTGAAATGTGTTGAGGAGATGTGTGCACGTGTCCCAGCCCCGTTCACCCCCGAATAAAAAGTCATCCAGGTAATGGGCTACAGACCGAGACCCTGACCTGCGGACGAAAGCCCACTCTAGGAAAGTACTAAAACGCTCGAAGGCCGAGCATGATATGGAACAGCCAAAAGGCATGGCCTTATCAAAATAATATTCACCCTTAAATTTGAAACCCAGCAACTCAAAGTCGCCCGGATGCACTGGCAAAAGGCGAAAAGCCGACTTGATGTCGCACTTGGCCAGCAGGGCACCCGGGCCACACGAGCGCACCATGCGCAGCGCATGGTCGAACGATGTATACCTGACTGAACAAAGGTCATCAGGGATAGCATCATTGACCGATCGGCCGGCTGGGTAGGACAAATGATGAATAAGGCGAAACTCGCCTAGGGACTTTTTGGGGACCAAGCCCAGTGGCGACACCTTAAGATTGGGAAACGGGGGTGCGGGGAAAGGTCCAGCGACCCTGCCCGCATCTAACTCTTTTATAATGCTGGCCGCAGCCACGTCCTCCCTCCCTCTGAGGGATAAAAGGTTAGGGGCATCCTGAGGGGACCTATCACCCATGAAAGGGATACGGAAACCTTGCTTAAAACCCTGAAGAAGATACTCCCCATCCTCCCCCTTCGGGTACGATGCGAGCCAACGCTCCAGCATGTCCACATTAATTGGGGAGGGGGCCTTTTGGAGAACCAGCTCCATCCGTGGCAGTCTTGCCAGCCCACTGTCCGCCCCTCCCTCTGCCCCTTGTCCCTCCAGGCCTGGGACAGGCGGAGGCTGCGTGGGGGCCCGCACATGTGGGACACTCATGCCTGTACTTGCAATTCTTCCTATTACAGGAACCATTGGACGAGAAAGTCCAGCACAGCAGGCGGGCTGGAACCCCCTGCCCCGCCGCTTGGCGGGTAACCTGCGCTGGAGCTGCTCGCTGAACCGCATGTCCACAATGGTATCTGTCTCCCGGGGCGGGGCGTGTGGGCGTCATGTACAAAAGCCAAAGCCTCTGGCACGGCTCATCCCATCTCATCTCGGGGTGAAGGGGAATCCTCATACGGAATTCCTCGTCATAGGCTAACCACGAGGGACCCGGGAAATCAACCATCGCCCTATATATGTTGTCCAAATATTGGACCATGGGAATAGCCAAATCCGGCCGCGCCCTCAAGTACACCGCCATGTATATTAAATAAGCAGGGAGCCAGTTGGCCCAGGTACATGGCGGCTTACGGCGACGTGCCTGCTCCTTGTCCTTCTCATCCTGTCCCTCCCTTTCTTCCTTGGTGGGCTCTCTGTTCAGGAGTGAGAAGATATCTACATACTCCCCCCGCCATATCTTTTCTCTGGTAGTCTGTGCCAAGTGATCACCCAGTGGCAAGGAATACCCCGCCGTCGGTAAAGCCGAAAAAGGCACCGCAGCCATAGGAAAAGGGGCCTGAGCTAGCCCAGCCACCCCCAGAACATTCCCCGCAGAACATGGTCCACCGGGATAGGCCAGGTCTCTGGCAGGTGAAATTGAGCAGAAAATGCTCTGTAAGAATTGAACGCTTGTTGATACGCCTTACGCGTGCGTGGCGCTAGTGACAGGCCAATCGCCCGGTTCACCTCTCCTTGCCAATAGTCCACATCTCGTCCAGGAGTGGCGAGGGAAATTCCTCCGCATCCGGGGCCAAGGCGCGGAACCGGGAACAAGTACCCACCCCAGTGCCCAGGGTGGCAGTCGTCGTCGCCGGGTGGGGTGCCGATAGCGTGGCCCCCGCATCACCCGCGCGAGGCCAAGGCCATTGAAAAGCCCCCCCCCATATTGGGAATGTGTGTGGGTGTACTTGCTTGCACCGTATACTCACATGCTGCACCCCCGCGGGCCGCCCCCACCGGGGGTTCCGGCCCACCGGGGGCGTCGGAGCTCACGACCGACGTAGAGCTCATCACCGGGGCCTGACCCGCACCTGGCTGCTGACTGGGGAGCTGCGAGGCAGTGGCCGAACCCACGCCACGCGCCTGCAGCAGCTCAACCCTCCCTGTCGGCTGTTGTCCTCCTGCCGACGGCGCCGCAAAAGGGACCCCAAAGGGGGCTCCCGCCTGACTGGCCCGAGCCAACGACGCTTCCAGGGCCGCAATACGGGCCAGTAAGGCTGCCACGTCGACCTGGGGCCAAGGGCCGGCCGGCCCGCCCGGTCCAGGCGTGGGTACAGGTCCCTGTACCCCAGGACCCGAATATGGCCATTGGCCAGCACCAAAGTCCGGCAGGGTCGGTGAAGAAACCTGCCAAGGCAGGGGGCCGCACCACCCCCCGAGGCTAGAGGGCCCAGGGGGAGGCTGCGACCCAAGAGCAGCAGGCCCAACAGGGTGGGCAGGTGCAGGAGCGGTGTCCACCGCTCGCGGGCCGCGGGCCGGAACCCCTTCCGCGCCCGCATTCTGTTCGCCCACTCCGGGCCAAGGGGCAATAGACCCCATTCCGCCAGCCCCGGCCGGGGCCTGCGAGGGCGGCTGCTGAGGAGGCGGCACCGCGGTCCTCCGACCTGGGTTGCGCCTCCTAACAGCGTGAGCCGCACTCGAAGCTGCCTTCTTCTTCGAAGGCATCTCTACTGAATCAAAGGGAAGCCGAAAAGGAAGAACCGCTACCAAAAGGCTTCCCGGTAAGCTAAGGAGCGACGGAGACACAGGGGAAAAGACTTCTCCGCTCCGTCGCTGAGGTAAAATGGCAGCTCGGCTGCCTCGTGGCCACCCCTTTTATAAGGGAGCTGGCCACGCCCCTAACTACCCGGATTCTCTGTCCTGTGGGGGGGGGGCCCGCAAAGAGCGCGGCGGCCATTTTGGCGCCGCGCTTGCATTATCTGGACAACGAAGCTAAAAACATCGTTATGCGGGAAATTCCATAGAAACCTGCATAACAACAAAAATTGCTTAGCAACGCTACTTGGGGAACCAAGTAACGTCGTTATGTGAGGGTCTACTGTATATAATTTGGTCTCATCATATTGTTCAGCTTTTAAGCACACAATGTATGAAGAGAGAAGCAGGGGAAAGGCAAAACCATTAGTAGAAAATCCTAAAGTCTTGGTCAAGTTGTAAAGATATTTTACTGAATGGTATAAAGTCCTTGAAAAATCAATAGTAATAACAATATATAAATCTTATCTTCAGATGATGCAAAAAGTAATGTACTGTATTAATTTCACACAGAGCTCAAACAAAAACAGTAACAGTATTCTTCTTATGTTTAGGATTAACCCTCTTGGATCCTAATTTATGGTTCTTCTTTGATAAGTGGGCGACAAATCATCATCCGGGAGAGGATAAATGTGCTTTAATGGGATTTTTAACCCTCCCAGTTCTAGTAATGCCAGTTGAACTTCCTTCAGATGAGTTTATCAACCCATTAACTCGTGGTATTTCAGTGAAATCAACAACTAACGACTCAAAGGAGCACATCCTCTTGGTTGTGCCCCCGGAGGTGGAGTTGGCCCCTGTCTTGGATTATTCCTTGCACATGTGGGGCATCTGGAAGCAGCTAAGTGACAAGAGGGTGTAAACCATTGATATACACCAATCTCTCCAAATCTCTATTCACATAGATTTCAGAATCTATATAAACCAGTCCAAACGTAGGTAATAGAATCAGAGGGAAGTCATAAAATGTAATCCAAAAATAATGAGTAAAAATACTTGCCAAGTGTAGAAATAAATCCAATATGTATATTAGTTTGGGGCAAAACTCACAAACTCAATCCAAAGTAACTCTTTACAACTTGACCAAGACTTTTGGATTTTCTACTAACGGTTTTGCCTTTTCTCTGCTTCTCTTTTTAAGCACACATTGCCAACACTTACAAACCTTTTAGAATTCTCTACCAGCATAGGTAGCCATGTTGACCAAGGGATTCTGAAAATTATAATCCAAAATAGTACTCTTCCAAATTCAGAATTTTATTTTTCAGCAAAATGCTCGGAATTTCATGACCGCTAGCCATGTAGGCTGGTTGAGTCTGGGATTTATGGTCCAAAAAATAACTTTGCCAAGCACTAGATTTTGCACACACCATCTCCATCCCCTCTAATCCTGAACTTTTTCCAAGGAGGAAAAATAGCAATATACACCTGTACAGCTGAACACAGTTAATAACTCTCTGCATGATTACATAGATCAGTGATGGCGAACCTTTTAGAGACCAAGTGCCCAAACTGCAACCCAAAAGCCACTTATTTATCGCAAAGTGCCAACAAAGCAATAGGGGAGTAAGGAAATGCTCCCATTGGGCTGCTGGGAAAAGGGGTGGGGCAAACTCTGTGCTGGCATGACTGCACAGGTGCCCACAGAGAGGGCTCCGAGTGCCACCTCTGGCATGTATGCCATAGGTTCGCCACCACTGAAATACATCATACCAACTAAAAACAAGAACAGAAAAAAAAGCATAGATACAATACAAGTAGGTTCAACTGAACATAGCTACAGATTCTCACAAATATTGGCAGGTTGAGGCTGAACAAGCAGCCTGTTCTTCCTCTCCCTTTGTCTCTTGCATCAGGGACGAAAAAACTGTAGCTATTTTTGAACTATAGAGCCCAGTATTCTTCACTGTCAGCAATGTTGGCTTGGGCTGCTGGGAGCTAGAGCCCAGAAACATTAGGTGGGGGGCTCCCTTTGACCAATCCTGTCCTTACTTAGAAATTTGGGAAGTACAAGTGGAGCTATGGATAAGGAGAGAGCTTCCTACTGCTTTTCTCTGACTTTTGAAGGATTCACACAGGTAATACATAGAGGAGAGTTCAAAGAGCATGTGGTTCTTCAACAATGTTCTGTAAAAATAAATCTTCTACTAGCTTGACCTATCTTTTTTCTGTATTAACATACTTCAGCATGTCACCAAAGATGGAACAGTACTAATACTTTATCAGATCATATTCAGTCATATTTAGTCTTTCTATGGCAAGGCTGGGATTCCCAAGAAAATGAAACCTAATTCCATGACTCCCTATGGAACTCGCTCCTGGTGGCATTGCATCAGACCACTTGCTTACTGATATTTAAAAAGCAGCTAAAATGCCTTCTGTTTAGGGAGGTATTTGAAAAGGGGTCATCATCAGCCTAGTCTGAGGCTTCTCACCCCACCCCCACGGTTGTTAATTTAGGCCCGGATTTATTTTTTTAATCATGTGATTTTAAGATGTCATTTTATGATTGTGTGAATTTTAAGATGTTTTTAATATATTGTTGGTAGCACCCACAGTGGGGATGAATCCCCAAATGGGTGGAGTATATGTGGATTATTATTATTATTATTATTATTATTATTATTATTATTATTATTATTATTATTATTATTATTATTATTACTATTGCTGCTGCTGCTATCTTTAAAGACTGTTTTCAATAACAATGCAATAAAACCACCTCTCCTTCTCTCCCCACAGGAATCTTAACTCATGGTTTTTTAAAAAACTGTATTTCACTTTTGTTCATTAAGGGAACTAGTTGTAAAAGACTGATCTCCAGTTAATTTCTTTTGAGTATAGCAGCATAGCCCAAAGGAAAGGAGAGTTTAATTGTTCTGCTGCATTTTAATGTGCCACAGTGAAATATGGATTATTTCTTACTGTTAAACTTCCTATAAGCCTGTAATAAACTCCTCAGCAGTTCTTTAAAACAACTCATCCCAAAACAATTTTTTTTAAAATCAAGAGCAGGCAAAAAAAAAAAACCGACCCTCCAGATGTTACTGGACTGCAACTCCCAGCATTTGTCCCTAATAGTTAAGCTTTCTGGGGCTGCTGGGATTTGCAATTCAACAATGTGTAGTGGGTTACACGTTATCCACAGCTCCTTTCAGTGAACCCAGAGTTGGTATGATAGTCATGGAATGTAGCACTGCATTGTTCTTTGATTTCTATCTACCAAAGCAAAGCAATCACACTTCTATACTGCCCCATAGCACTTAGTGCACTCTCTGGGTGGTTCACAAGTTAATTAGCATTTTGCCCCAACATGCTGGGCGCTCAGTTTACCAACCTCAGAAGGATGGAAGGCTGAGTCATCCTTGGGCCCAGTCAGGATCAAACTTACATGTCAGCAGTTATAGCTGCACAGTTTAAGCACTGTGCCACCAGGGCTCTAACAATACTACCTGAGTTCAGTGACAAACAAACCAGATTCCATGTTTTTATCACTACCCCTTTTTCTTACTGCAAGCCCATTGGATGGTGTGACATACATCTATCCAACACAGTTTCATGAAGAATTCCAAATCCTCTTCAATACCTGATAAATCCTTGTTTTTCTTGCTCTGACTCAAGCAGATCCTAATACATTTTGGCAGAATGATGACAAATGTTGGAAAGGTTTTAACTTGTAAAACAAAAAACCAAACCCATTTGTCTTAGTAACCTAAATGTGGTGGGGAAAAGACAGCAGTAATTTATTAACAGGGTTGCCTCATATGAGTGGAGATAATTCAAATGCAATAAATAGTGCTATTCTAATCTGTCATTTCCTTGTTGGTGTTTTTGCAAGGCAGAAATCCTCTCCCTAGTAATTATATAAGGTTTAACTAATGTGCTGAAATGCAGTGGCTCAAACTATATGCTCAAACTAAAGCTGTGTGTAAATAGTATTTGCAGGCGCACCCCCCAAAGAAAGACTCAGACACCGGTATTGGATTAAAGGCATTGGGCCACTTTTACTGAATAATGCCCTAGTCCAAATTATCACTTTCAATTGGTGTATCATCCAATTGTAATTCTTTAAGGCAAGCAGGCTGCATTAACACTGGTAAGGTTCCTCCCAAATTGCCAATGGAAATTGGCTACATGTATCTATTTATATCAATTTGTTTGTTGACACAAACAAATTGTTGACCGCAGTCAATATACTATCTACTGACCCCACCCTATGACATGTATCCATTCAATATCAGGTTGATGCAGGCTGTGCAGCTCCTGCCATCAACCCTTGCATGGTTCGCCCTTGACCAGCCAATCTTATTCCCCTGTACCTATCTACGTGTTGGCCAGTCAATTGCGAACCTGCCGGATACCTATGTGTCATAAATCTGATACCTTACCAATGCTACCCGCCACACGGGGAGGCGTCCGTGATGACTCACCGCCCCCCCCCCCCCCAGACTGTCAGCTCAGTCACCAGGCCTGCTTGCACGTCCTCCAGAAAGATGTCCAAACCTCTGGCCGACAGATGGACCCCATCTCTTGCATATAGACCATAATCCTGCAAGCCTATCTTAGGATGTTGAATGGCTGTCCCAAAGCCATTGTCAAAAAGCAACCGGGCAACAGCCCTGTTCAGTGACCGTCAAGCACGATCCAAACCACGGAGGTCAATGCCTCCCTTGTAACGGTGTCTCGGCACGATGTCAGACCATAGCAGCTGCGTGTACGGCCATAAGTGATGTAAAAAGGCCAGGTCACTGCACACCGACATTTTTAAAGTGAGGCCAGTGATCTGTCCGAGATCATTGCTGCCGAGGTGCAGAATCAAGACATTAGGCGGTCCAGCATCCCTGATGGACATCAGGAATGGCAACAATTCCCGCCATCTCATGCCGCACTTACCGTACCAATGCATACGTGTGGCTGCATGTAGCCCGAGATGGGGTCCCCAGTCTGTCGCCGCAGCATACTGCGCTGCCCAGTGCACAAAACTGTGGCCCACCAGCCATACTGCCACCGGTGTGCGTAAACACACAGGGTCTGTAAAAGAAGGAAAAAAGGGGAATTAATGACATAACTAGTACTCATGCAGCAAGGGGGCATACATATAAAGAAAAACATGCGGACCCCCATCTGCCCATGCGATGTATATCAGCATCAGAGTACCCAAACGCAGCCGCAGTTGAAGCGGAACCTATCCTAAATGAGTGAGTGCCGTAGCAAGCCTCAGGGAGGCCGACACTGTGAAGTGCCATACCGGTCACCTTCCAAAACTGAAATTTGGTCAGGGGAGACCCATCCTGGTGGCAGAAAAACGGGCCAGGGTGCGTGCCACGCACTGCCAAAAACTCATGTAGGGCACCAACCGGACAGATGTCAGCAATTGTACAATGTAGCAGTCTGACACCACTGCCTACTCTGTGCTGATCGGCCTTTGAGGAACGAATCCTCAACTGGGCCCACTCCTGGGTAAGAAAGACATCGTCGAGTTCCAGTGCCCTACGAGACAGGTCCCCCTTTGACAATGGGACCAGCTCACTGATACGGAGCACTCCAAAAAAGGCCACGGTGGTAGCCGCATGAAAGAGAGCCTCCTCATACCTATCGTAACACAAGCTATGCCAACCTTGTGCAAGGTGCGTCAGAACCTCTGGTGAAACAGGGTGACGTGTGTCCGGGTGGCGGCCTCGTTCATGTGACCACCCTTCCAATACATGTCGTATGCGGAAGTCATTCACGCAGTCTAACGAAACCCCTCGCCTTAGCCATAAATGCCAAAGCTGACAGCCTAGTGGCAATGGTGCGAGGGGCTAACCCTAGATCATGGAGGTAAACCATGAACTGCAGAATCTGGTCGACCGGGATCGGCCACACCTCGGGCAACTGGCTTTGCCCGCAAAAATTCCTAAACTGTAGGAGTGCATGTAGGTATGCCTTACGCGTGCGAGTTGCCAAAGACATGTCAATCGCCCGGTTCACCTCTCCTCGCCAAATGTCCAGATCTTGGCCGGGAGTGGAGAGGGCAGTTCCTCTACTTCTGGTGCCAAGGCACGGAACCGGGTGATCTGCAGGCGGGATAAAGCGTCAGCAATATCATTATTAATGCCTGGTACATGTCTGGCCCTGAAAAGCACATTAAGGCATAAAGACCTCAAAACAAACTGGCGAACTAATGCCATAACTCTAGGGGATTTGGAAGTCTGGGCGTTGACAATGTGCACCACTGTAGCATTGTCACACCAACAGTGAACTACTGAATTAGCCCTCCTATCCCCCTAGAGCATCAGGGCACCCAAAATGGGAAAAAAACTCAAGAAAAGTAAGATCGCGTAAATGATCTGTGCCTTGCCATGTCTGAGGCCATTGGCCGTAGGATCATCTCCCTTCAAAGTAAATCCCATAACCCAGGGAGCCGGAGGCATCCGACTGTACTTGGAAATGCGGGCTGAGCATAAGCTCTGATCTCCAGAAAGAGATGCCATTAAAATCCTGAAGGAATGTGAGCCAGACCATAAGATCTGCCCGTAAACCTTTTGTCAGGCGAACCCTGTGGTGGTGTTTTAAGATGCCAGCCATGGCGTTGCACAGATGCCTGGCAAATGCCCTGCCAGGTGTTACTACCCTACAGGCAAAGTTGAGGTGGCCGTGAAGCACCTGTAACTCTCGGAGAGACACCTTACGCCTGACAAGCATTGCCAGAATGGCATCAGAGATCCGTGTCACCTTTTCCATGGGCAACCTGGATGTCTGGGCAACAGTGTCAATCTCAATACCTAAAAAGGTGAGAGTGGTGGCCGGTCCCTCAGTCTTTTCAGGCGCCAGGGGCACACCCAGTTCCCACATAAGCACCTGAAAAGTGGTGAGTAGCCGAGCGCACATGTCCGTGCCCTGTTCCCCTCCGAACAAAAAGTCATCGAGGTAATGGGCTACAGACCGGGACCCTGATCTACGAACAAAAGCCCAGTGAAGGAAGGTGCTAAACCGTTCAAAAGCAGAACATGAGATAGAACAGCCAAAAGGCATGGCCTTATCTACATAAAAACTGCCCCGAAAGCGGAAACCTAACAGCTTAAAGTTGGCAGGGTGTACTGGCAACAATCGGAATGCCGATTTGATATCACACTTTGCCAGTAGCGCCCCTGGGCAACATGAGCGTACCATCTGCAAGGCCTGGTCAAAGGAAGTATACCTGACTGAGCAAAGCCACCAGGTATTGCATCATTGACCGACGAACCCGCAGGGTAAGAAAGGTGGTGGATTAACCGAAATTCACCCGAGGACTTCTTTGGAACTAAACCCAAATTGGACACCTTCAAGTTCGGGAATGGTGGGTCAGCAAACAGCCCAGCAACCCTCAACGTGGTGACCTCCTTAGCTATAGCTTGGGCGGCGATATCCTCATTACCCCTGAGGGAAATTAAGTTCAGGGCGTCTTAAGGCCCGCGCACCCCCTGAAATGGTATGCGGAAGCCGAATTGAAAACCCTCAAGTAGGTACTGCGCATCATCCCGTCTAGGATAAGTGGTAAGCCAATGTTCCAGCACCTGGACATCAATTGGGGAGGGGGCCTTTCTGATTTGTCGCACCGTCAGAGGGAGCCCTGACTGCCCCCCCTGCCCACCCCTACCACTGCCTCGTGACCCACCAGCCCGTGGGCACGCGGAGGCGGCATGAGGGCCAGAGCAAGAGGGGCACTCGTGCCGGAACCGACACTGACGCTTGTTGCACACTCCGTTGGCGGAGAAGCTCCAACACAGCAGGCGGGCTGGAACCCCCTGCTCCGCTGGTTGGTGGGGAACCTGTGTAGCAACCATCCGCTGCACAGCATGGCCACAATGGTAGCGATCACCCGGCGCCGGCCGTGTGGGGGTCATGTACAAGAGCCACAATTGCTGGCAGGACTCATCTCACCTCATCTCAGGATGGAGGGCCACTCTCATCTTAAACTCCTCGTCATAGGCCAACCATGATGGTCCAGGGAAATCGACCACCGCCCGATAAATGTTATCCAGGTATTGCACCATTGGAATGGCCAGGTCAGGGTGAGCCCTCAGGTATACCGCCATATAAATGAGGTAGGCCGGTAACCAATTGGCCCAGGTGCGCGGCGGCTTACGCCGACGGGACAACTCCTTGTCCCTATCGTCCTGCCCTTCCCTCTCTTCCTTGGTGGGCTCACGGGTTAGGAGGGAAAATATATCCACATATTCCCCCCCTCCAAATCTTCTCCCTAGTGGCCTGAGAAAGATGGTCACCCAGGGGCAAGGAATAACCGGCCGTCGGTAGGGCCGCAGTTGGGACAGATTGAATCAAGGGTGAACCCCGTGATCCCTGAATAACCCCTGAAACATTAGGCATACCCCTAGGGGCTGTCACCCCTGTCATAACCGGGGGGTAAGTGGGTAACCAGGAGCTAACGGGACAGTGCGGATACAACTGTCCACCCGTGGTAACCTGTTGTGGCCATGGCCACTGCACACACACACACACACACACAGTGTGGCTGGGCAGTGTCACTGGCAGTCCACATGGACTGCCCCCACCGGGGGTTCCGGCCCATGGCGGGCGTCGGAGATTGTGACGGGAATCGAGCTCTGCATGCCGCTGCACCCTTGCCACGCAGGACCAGGCCCCTGCGGCAAACCCCGCTGCGATGATCTAGTAGGGAGCTGCGAGGTGCCAGCTTGGGCTGGCCTGATGGCCTCAAGCAGCTCAACCCTGGCAGCAGCCCGCTGTACAGTGGTGGGTGTTGTGCAGGCCGGAAATGCAGGAGGTGCAAACCCACCTTCCGAAGGTGGCGGGGCAATACCCATTGATGCCTTGAGCACCGAAATGCGTGCTAGGAGGGCATCAACGGCCTCAGACCCACTGGTATAAGGTGGGCCGGGTGGGCCGGATGGCCCATCAGGCAATTGCGGAGCCACCAACCCAAGTGTGGATCCTGGGCCCGAATAGGGCTATGCCCAATAATCCGGCCCATGTGGGGCTGGGGGAATGGTGGGGCGTAAACCCGCACCAGGCCCAAGTGGGCCGCACTGCCCCGAGCCGGGCAAAGACTCCATAGGGGTGGTGATCCCCAAGGGGCCGGCCTGTGCTGCCCCTGCTTGGAGCCCGGCGTCGGGGTTGTAGGCAGCAGCCTGTCCGCCCACATTGGTGGTAGTGGGTAAGCCAACCCTACCGTCAGGGCACGGGGCGCCGCCCGAGCCCTCCGGCCCGGGGGCGGCCCTCTAGTTGCGGGGGTGGGCAGAGCCCTCCCCCTCATCCGCGGCTTCGGAGCTGCAGTTTTTCGCTTGGGAGCCATGTCTCCCAAGCAGAGTAATAAAGGGTAAAGGAAAAAATTCCTTTTAAAAAGTTAAAGGCGAAAGCCGGGGAAAAAGCGACGGAGAAAACTTCTCCTCTCCGTCGCTTTGATAAAATGGCAGCCGAGCTGCCGCATGGCCACCCCTTTTAAAGGGGGTGGCCATGCCCCTTAACTCACCCGGATGTCTGAGTCCGGGTGGGGGGGGCGCAAAGAGCGCAGCGGCCATTTTGGCGCCGCGCTTGCATTCTGCTATATTTTTAGGCACAGAGACTGGGGGACTATTTTGCTGAATTTCCTCTGGGAAAAGGAGAGTCAGCAGGGGTTTGCTCTCTACACTGAAGGATTTAGATACAGAATTATAGATATTATATATCATATTTAAACTCTTGTGTACTTCTGTTTTCTGTTACATTCCATGCAATGTCTGTGGGAACTGCTATTGAACAAAGACTTTCAATAAAAACAGTGATCACAAATATAAAAAGCAATGCAGAATAGAGTTCAAACGGTGTTTCATTGCATTTTCATTTTAAGGTTTTATCTACTAGACAAAAACAGAGGAGAGGCCTAAGATATGGACGTGTTGCATATTCATAAGGCTATTGTTGATCTTGGAATCTCGTGTGTAGTAATTTTGTTGCTTTTTTATTCAGCAGTTTGGCCCTATAATAGGAATACTGTATTAAGCAAATAAGGCATTACTTGAGACAGAGAAGACAGCTGTCTTTGGATTATCTAACAGCTTGTTGGACAACTGCATAATCAAGATTTTCCTTTAGGTACAGGCAGAAGTACATTCTGCCTATGAATGAACTGGCTGAGCTGGTTAATCATGCCAGTTTTTTTTCTGACTGAAAATACCTAACACACAATCCTGTGCTGTGAATGAAGGAAAATGTGGACAAAGGATTTGAATGAAGGAATGAGTATGCTTTTCCGGTATTTATTTAAAATTAAGTGCATACAATCTTTGGGGTAGAGTTTTATATTGTGGTATCCACGAGCATAATTGGCATAACTGTCCCTGACAGAGGTTACACCGGTCGAGGAAGGCTCCTGGTCACTGGCCTCTGCGGGAACAGAAATTGGGGAGCGGATTAATAGTCATAAGATTGATTCACCCATATCTGACCTGGCAGGCAGTTCGGCAGGAGGAAGTTGAATATCTAACTCAAGTTAGGAATTAGGTAATTCCGCACTTGCAGATTAGCCCAGGCCCTAGCGCAAATAGTGGCCATATTTACTCTTGTGCAAGCCATGAACAATGGATCTCCCCTGTCAGTATTTGCCTTAGTTAATTAACTTCCCCAGGAGAGGTTCCCAATTAACCCGGGTAAATGGGTGATGTGATTTTCTGTCAGATGACGATTCTATCACACGCTGCCTTGAATTCCTATATATGATGATGATTTTCCCTCAATAAATCACTGGTCTTCGCTCCATCTTGTCTCGCGTCTTCTTCTGACCAGTCTCCTCCGGGACCCAAGGGCCGCTTCACGGCCCCAATCCAACATCTGGTGACCCCGAGACGTGATCCTACTCGTGAGTAAGCGATCTACGCGGTCCGGTTCTACGCTAGAACCGTGTCCGATTCATCCCGGAGGACAGTGCGGCAGCTCTGGTCGGAAAGCCATCCGGCCGGGGTGACAGCTACGTGGCGAGGCACTCCAGAGAGGCATCCTACGGCTTGCATCGCGGAAACACGTTCCGCTCAGGAGCAGGCTGTGAAACCCTGATTCCAGCGCAGAGGCCGCCGAGGGCCCGTGGCAGCAGTCCACGCTCTGAGCTCCATCCCAGAGATTCATCACGCTGAGACCTATTGCCTAAAAGGATGCGTCGAAATCGTCCCAAGGAGAAAAACTTCGAAGGACCCGGCAGGTAATATGGGGACTTGTCCTCAGCGGCAACGTCTGACCGCTAACCAGAGAATTCACATAATGGAATTCAAGGCCCTGGCCAGGGTATACCAAATACGCCTTCACAGCAATAAGTTAGTGGAACTCTTAGCGTACCTGGGGGCCAATTGTCCGCTTTATCCAGAAGCGGGTGTGCTTGACCTCACACTTTGGGATCGGATAGGAGCCTGCATTCTCCAAGCACCAGAAGCTCCAGATAGCATAATTGGCACATGGAGCAAATGTAGGAAACTCTTAGCAGAGGAAGACCCAGTCCGGATAGAGACCCAGAAACCCCCAGCGCAGTCAGAACCATCACCCCAATGAGTCTCTATCCGTCATTTCAGCTTAACCAGGGCAGTGTAGGGAGCATTCCCTCAGTGACAGCTGCAGACGTCACTGAAGGAATTCATGGCATGAGAAACCCTGGTGCTTCTCTGACAGTTAAAAGTTCCCTGCCAATTAAGAACTCCATTCAGCGCATGGGTGAGGAAGATCCATTCACGGGGAAATTGCCAGTGGCACAATTAGCTAGCGCCCAACTGCTGTGTTCAGCCTATCTGAAGGCAGACACATGTTCAGGCAGGGCTGCTCAGCGCCCACTGCTCACGGAAATCTGCACGGCCCCTGGCCACGCAGGGCTCCAGAGCAGACCCATTACCACACTCAGGCGCAGAGCAGTGCCAAAACCCCAGGGCGCCTGCTTCCAGTGTGGAAAAATGAGACACCTTAGAAGAGAATGCCAATCTAGACCAGGCAGATCTTCAAAAGGTTGTCCGGATAAGCTTAAGACCAAATGGCCACGCTGGCACTGGAGGGTGAGGCAGCACCGAGATCCGTGAATCCGGCCCTCCGGCATGCATCTGGCCCAGGCTAGAAAGGAGGCAGCCATCGCCCTGGCTATGCCAGAGGAACCATCCCAGTAATAGTACCACGAGCTCTCCCAAGGCACAGGCAGAACCTACTTGTCTCGCCTTGGAGTAGCCCAGAGAAACTCACCCCTAAGTAGAAGCACCCAGATGGTTGTGATAGCCAGCTGTGTATAAGTCATCTCCTCATGTGCAGGATAGAACACTGCAGATCAGGGGAGGAATGTGCGAATGCGTAAATAAATGTGTGTATGCGTGGTGCACCACTGAATGTATGACTGCAAGAATTGTGTATGATTGCAAAAGCCTTGTCTCTATGACCACAGTATGACTGAAAAAGTGTTCCTTGTGTGTAACTGCGGTAATGTCACTGTGAAATATGTGTTAAACAGTTTGCACTCTGTTCATGGGCAGGAACTATTTAAGGTTTGAGAGAGCATGGTGAGCAAAACCTCTTTGCCTTGCCTGCTTAGCAGCTTAAGGGCAACGAAAGCAGGAGGATGGATGGGGGGGGGGGGAATCCTAACCTGCAATAGGGCAAAGTGACCCCCCTTCTTCCCTTGAGACTTTTTTCTTTGTCAAAGGATTAAGCCACTCTTGGAAACCGGTTTTGCAATCCTTGCCACTCAGGAAAACAGATTTTTCTTTTCAAAAGCGCGATCTGAAAACAAAAATCACTTCTATGAGTTTTCCTCACTAAATCAGAAACTATGGGGCCCCTCCCTACGTCTGTGTTCCTCAAACCCCCATCTCTGTGTTTTAAGGTTTTTGAATGTCTCTTAGCATCTTTAGGTCATGTATCTCACTAGGAATGAGAGAATTGCATTGTCTTCATGTGTGTACTGTGTTATCATCTTGTAACCTAGGTTCTCAACCTTTTAAAGTCAGGGGCCAAGTTCTGGGGCCTCAGGCAGCTCTGGGGGTCCGGACAGTCATCCTGCCCTTCCTTCGCCACACAGCCCTTCTCGGCTTGGTGGAGGTAGCAGCAGATCAACGTGGGCCACATCTGGCCCACTTACCCACATCTGGCCGCAGGTTGAGAATCGTTCTAACTCTCCTTCACTCTCTTAAGAAAGATATTGTTCTGGTATTTTGACTTTAATCTGTGTAAAGTAACTCATTCATTGTACCCCTTTCACAGGAAAAAGCACGCAAACATTCTTGCACTCTGTATATTCAGAAAATGCTTAATCGTTACCTTTCTACAGGAACAAAACTCCTCTCCAGGCCTTAAAAGTAACCAATTTGTTTCTTTCTACAGTCTTAAATTGCTTCCTTTCACAGGGTCCTGAGTTAATTACTTGTAGGGATCCCTTAAAAGAAGGATCCCAGCCAGTGGTCTTAATTATCTGACCTAATCTGATTTCATCATGATAAGAGTTGTTGCATTCTCATTGTGCTAACTTCTGACTTGTCTTTCCTCCTTTTGCCAGTGGAACTCCCTGCTGGAAATGTTTAACTTGTGTGTCTTTTCATTTTTGTGTATTATTTCCTTACAGCTGGCACGTCATAGTTGGCTTGTTTTTAATAAGTCTTAGTCGGTCATTTTAAGTATGGCACCTGGCCCACAGCACCCTCTCTATTTGAGCAGACACATTTCACAAACTCCAGAGCACAAAGGGAGGATTAGTCCCTGAGCTCCTGAGAATGTGCAGAGTGCCACTCATTAGCCAGGACGGCCTAGGACCATTTTAAGAATGCAGTCAGGTCACATTTTCAGTCAGATACAGGCATTTTCAGGCCACCCCTTTCCCTTTTTTTGCTGCTAGTCTAAGCACAGGCAAAAGGCTAAGCCAGCATCTGGCACCCTTCTCACAGGAGCACAAGAATAGCTCCAGTAAAAGTGTGCACGCACGCCATGGGCGGATGTGCGCTGGGGGGCCTTCATGAGAAATTTACCCAAGGGAAGCCTGGCACATCATGCCCCAATGTTTGCCATAAGACCCCAGACTCGTCTCGCTTCAAACGCAGATAGTCACCTTGTGTGAATTAATGTCACTGGTTCCCCTTCGGGGGGCTAGGACAGTTTTCACTTATGGGGGTCGCACATATTAGGTTCTTACCTGGCAAGAGGACCAAGCTTGGCGCACGCTCCTGACTCTTCCGCAAGCGGGCAGAGTTGGCAGCCGTGAACCTCGCTTTGCGCACCTTTGCCAAAGAACGCTTCAACATAATTACTGACAGCCAGTTTCTTAGGAATTTGCCTCACAGTCTACTGGAAGCATACATCACTCCCGCCATAGACAAAAACTTGCTAAACTCCAATTCAGAGTCATGCATTCTTTCATCAGAATGCCAAAGCACTTGCAAGGCAGTTCAACCTGCCACTTTCCCAAGCCCAAGGCATAGTCCGTTCCTGTCTGCATCGTGCAGGGGCACCGGGGGGGCCCTCGTGGGGGGTCAACCCACGAGGGACAGAGGCCAACCAGGTGTGGCAAATGGACATCACACATGCCCCACATTTTGGCAGATGGCAGTACATGCACGTTCGCATTAATACCTTCTCACAGTTTGTTTGGGCAACAGCACAGAAGGGAGAAACGGCTCCCCATGTGGAGCAGCATCTCCTTTCCCACGGCCATGGGCGAACCTCGGCACATGGAAGTCCAACGACACCCCAGCTTATAGCTCCAGGCAGCTGGCCACCTTCATGGCCACCTGGGATATTAAGCACACCTTTGGCGTTCTGTACAATCCGCAGGGGCAAGCGATTGTGGAACGGGTCTATCGGACGCTTAAGTCCTACACTGACAAACAAACAGAAAGGGGGAAACAACATCCCATAGTTGCACAGCATTTGCTATCCTATAAGTGCAAAAACCAACTAACTCTTTCAGAATTTTTATCTCCCAAACAAGTCTCTTCCCCATGCAGGTCCCAGAGGCCAGAATCAGGCCCAGATGCCAAGTTCAGCTACTGCAAAGGATGGCACCAGTCACTGCCTTGGATGTCATCAGCTGTCCGTCTTCCTTTATGACTTACATCTCCAAAGACATTTCTATGAACATTTTGCATACTCAGTGCTACTTCTAAGGACCATGCTTTTCCACAAAACAAGACTTTTCCAAGCTCAAGTTACACATGAAACCCCACCAAGTAGGGAAGCCTCATCTTCGAAAAGCTGCTGAATGTTTTCTATTGCTATTATCTGTAGTTGCTCTTTACTTATTCATGCTTTGTACAATGCTCCAGTTGGAATTTGCAAGGGACACTTGAATTTCTGTATACATAGGGTCGCATATTGTTAATAACGGCCAGCTTCCACCAAAGGAAGCCAGACCGGCCCATGTTTGCACCGGCCCATTGCTTGGAAAGATTGAGCACCCGGTAGCCGGGAATCTCCAGCCATTGTAAGTTTCACACCTCCCCATAGGTGCTAGAAAGACATTTGCACAACACCAGGAGTTGCAGAGATAGCTTAGAATTACCTTAGGAAAAACCAGTTCTGTCACAGTAAGAGATCAATGACACATCTCATTATCTTGCCTTGCTACAGAAAGCAGTCTGGATTCAGACCCACAGCTCTGAAAAACCAGGCAGCAGTCAGTATATTCAGCGTGCCAGGCTTAGCCATAGGCAACGCTCGGAAAATTGGTCAATTGGCTTGCGCTTTGGCAAGAACCATTAACCACGCCTCCTCTGCAATAGCGCTGCTCAACCAGGAGCAGACAGAGCTTCGCCATGCCATACTGGATAATCAAGCAGCCATCGATTATCCCCTGTTGTTACATCATTTGGGTTGCGAGTCTGTCCGCGGCATGTGTTGCTTCAATCTTACAGACAACATGCATAAGGTACAGAGGCAGCTCACGGACCTCCACACCCTGGTCAAGAACATCAAGGAGGATGCTTCATGGGGGTGGTGGGATTCATTGTGGTCGTGGTTCCCATGGGGTTGGCTTCAGACGACACTCAAGGTGATTGTGGGGGTGGTAATACTGGGCACAACAGTGTGTTGTTTCGTGCAATGTATTCCCTCACTGATGTCGAGATGTCCCCCATGGAAGGAACCCCGAAACGTCATCCCCCCACACCAGCTGATGCCACTCCTACACAGGGCTGTCTGTCAGGTCCACCACAAGAAAAGGGGGAGTGTGGTATCCGCAAGCATAATTGGCATAACTGTCCCTGACAGAGGTTACACCGGTCGAGGAAGGCTCCTGGTCACTGGCCTCTGCGGGAACAGAAATTGGGGAGCGGATTAATAGTCATAAGATTGATTCACCCATATCTGACCTGGCAGGCAGTTCGGCAGGAGGAAGTTGAATATCTAACTCAAGTTAGGAATTAGGTAATTCCGCACTTGCAGATTAGCCCAAGCCCTAGCGCAAATAGTGGCCATATTTACTCTTGTGCAAGCCATGAACAATGGATCTCCCCTGTCAGTATTTGCCTTAGTTAATTAACTTCCCCAGGAGAGGTTCCCAATTAACCCGGGTAAATGGGTGATGTGATTTTCTGTCAGATGACGATTCTATCACACGCTGCCTTGAATTCCTATATATGATGATGATTTTCCCTCAATAAATCACTGGTCTTCGCTCCATCTTGTCTCGCGTCTTTTTCTGACCAGTCTCCTCCGGGACCCAAGGGCCGCTTCACGGCCCCAATCCAACATTATATATTAGCACATTAGAAAAATATCTTTGAAGAATGGATGTACACTTCCACGTATAGCAAAAAAAAAAAGAGGAAAGGAATGAAAGAGGGACGGATTGTTTTTTACCGTCTATATACAATACCATTGTTTTTGTCTGTTTCCATAGCCTTGGCTTATTTTCAAATGGCTTCAAAAGAGGAACCTGGGAGACATAAATCATCTGTTCCTTACCTTCTGCATCACCAGAAGATTAGTAGGGATTGGATCTAATAATAAGACCATTCAAAGACATAGGCTGAGACCAATGAAAGCCTCTCACGTCCTCCTAGATGAAGAGCCCTGGTGGTGCAGTGGTTAAATTGCTGTACTGTAGCTAAAATGTTGTGAGTTTGATCCTGACAGGGATCAAGGTTGACTCAGCCTTCCATCCTTCTGAGGTCAGTAAAGCGAGTACCTAGCATGTTGGGAGCAAAATGCTAATTAAGTTGTTAACTGCTGGAGACTGCACTAAAAGCTATTGGGCAGTATATAAGTGTAATTGCTATTGCTAGATGAAGTCAAGGGAGGAAGCTGCTGCTCTTCAAAAATTCAATAGAGAAAACAAGGCTGTTCTGCAGAGCTTTAGCCATGCTACTCATCTCCATCCGTTTGCATCATAACATCCTGCTTACCTGTTCTGCAGTTCTCCCTCCTCTTTGCCTTTTTGCTTCAACTGTCTGCAAATAAATTTCTGCTGATCCTTCTCCCTTTTTTCTTCTGCTGATTTGATTGCTGTCCCATCCAGCTTTGACTTTCTGATCCTTCAAGATCCACAACAATAGTATTAGTTTGTGGATCTATTCCTGTACGTAACCCAGCTTGTTTAATTGTATTTCTTCCCATGTTGACAGAAAATCCAAAAAGTATGCACTTCAGTAATTTCAGGGAAGTGCATGGAATTGTTTTTTCAGAAGACCAGTGTTAGGGCCAATCGGGCTAGGGATATAAATACTGACTTGTTTCATCTTCACAATGAGAAATATATATATATATATATATATATATTCTCACCACAAAGACAGCAAGGTTGTAGTCTTGGTCTCCAGAGAGATTGTGTACATTTCTGAGGCCGGGTTTTGCACATTACTGTCAAATTTGCAGTATCAGAAGGCATGCTGTCTCACATGAACGAACTAGCAAACATACTGTTAAATAGATTGTTTTCTATGTGCTCACTTTTGTGGCACACTGTGGATATATGTATTTAGCTTCACAAATGAGTAAGTTCTTGATTTTGCATTGGGATATTTTGCACAAGATTCAGAAAACATGAGACAAAATCCTCAGAGGCTGTTCACACTTGTCTTAGTGTCCGCAGGATTCAAGGCTGATACTAGCATCAGCAGGTTTAAAGTGGGACAGAAAACCTTGCTTTCCAAGTTTTTTCTACTACTGATGATTGATGGTATACAGTATTTTGTTCTACTTTGCTCCAGATTGTTCCAGTATAGAATCTGCCGGTGTGGATCCCAGCAGCCCATGGGTCCAAGCTGATCTATGTACTTTGTGGGTGTTTATCATTTTACAATGTTTCCTTATGAGTACTTTTCTGCAAGACAGTTCCCACCCCCAGTTGCTTACTTGCTCAATTTTTTAAAAAGAAACTGGGTGTTCCTGTATTCTGCTTTCTATTTTATTTTTAAAATGCTATCAGTTTTGTACCATCATGCCAAAGTTACAGAAAAAATAAGCACACATTAAGGCTTAAAAATTGTGGGAAAATAAGATCAAAGAGGGGAGGGAGAGAAGAGGGGAGGAGGAAGGAGAGCAAAAAATATATCATCTGAGCCTGTGTCCTAATCCTCCTCAAATGTTCTAACTTCTGTTCCATAGCATTAAAATGAAAGCTATTTTTTAAAAAATGAAATCAGAATGCAGTGCAACAATATCTGAAGATCTAAAAACTGTGGGCAAAACAAGGAAAGTTGGAGACAAAAAGTAAAGTCAGTGGGGAGAGGGGAGAGAAGATAATCACAAGGTAACTGAGAACTCATGGGGGAATTCTAGGTGCGTGTGGACAGACAATGCTGATGATGCAAATACAGCCAGTATGTTCAGCAATAGGTTTCTTCCCCCTGTGTGGATGTCAATTGTGGGCTGATCTAGTCAAATCGGCAACAAGAAAATTCTAGCTTGGCCCAGAAAGGACATCACAGTATGAATAAGCCCTGTTTTCAAACTTAAGTTTTCTCATGGAGATCTGAGAATCCTTGACCAACTGTCATTGTGTTGAGACAGACTGCCTTGACTTGGGATCTAAATCTTCATTTGTTTCATCCTAGCATGTGAGGAAAAGCAACCTCAAAATTAATTCTACCCACTCCAGAAGAGGGCAGTTATTTTCTGGTGCTCTCAAGAAGAGAGAATAAAAGTAATAATTTTGTGCAAACTGGACAGAATTTCATAAATAGTATAACAATTCTTTAGTCCACTTACAATTTAATTCACTTAAAACAAAATGTCAATGGTTGCTACTTATATTTTGCATGGAATCTATGAATTAGGGTTGGGGTTGTTTGGTCTTTTAAATAAATTAGCCAATATTTTGTCTTTGGCTATAAATGGAAATAAGCACAAAACCCTAGAGTCGGATACGACTGGCTTTCAAGCAAGGCAACCTTTAACTTTACTATATGTGTTGCTTTGCTCAGCACAAGGAAAGATGTCTAGTTCAGTGCTGAAATAGTTTGCATAAACAATGAATAACCTAATGAGACATAATGCCACTCATTTCACTATTGCCTGGAGGTAAGACACCTCACTGGGCTTCAAATTTCTACATTGAGGTTTTTCTATTGAATCGATACTCCCAAAAAGAATTTGTTTAATGGGCATTCTTCAAATCTCATCTTGGCTAAAAGTTCACCAACTATGAGATTTTTTTCACATTTCTAGATCCAATACCAGTAAGGCAGCATCTGATCCCTGATCTCATGTGGCATATCCGAGTCAGACCATGACATGAATATTGCAGGGGAAGAAAGCAATTAGCGATGGCGATTACACTTATACACTGCCCGATAGCACTTAGTGCAAGTTAATTAGCATTTTGCCCCTAATATGCTGGGTACTCACTTTACCAACCTCAGAAGGCTGGAGTCCTGATCAGGATCAAACTCACAGCATTTTGGCTGCAGTACAGCAGTTTAACCACTGCACCACCAGGGATCTTCAGGAAAGAAGGAAGTGCTCACAAAGACCATATATAGCAACATAAACGATCAGATTACACAAATAGCTTGTTATATATTCTTGCACTCCTGGAATCACAGATCAAATCCTGGTCATAAGAATGGTTTTTGCCTCCACAGCTACAATCAGAATCTGTGCACAGAAATCTAAGGTTTCATTCCTTTTATCTAACTTCCTAAACATTACACAAAAATCTAATGCAAATAGCTCTCTAAAGATTAACTGTCTCTGACAGTTTGTTGGCAAAATGAACTTCCAACAACCCAAAGGGGAAATAATGAACAGGTTCTTTTAAATGTACTTTTTATTTTAAAAAGAGAGTTTTAATCCAAACAGAAATCTTTCTAGGTTAGTCATTTCCCCCTATGGCAATGATATTTATTTTTCTTGCTAAAGGAAATTATTGTTTTGCCAAATTTGGGAGATGCTTCCAGGAAACAAGGGGACTCTATGGGCATTTTTTTATTATTTGCTGTCACTTTTTAACTGATTTTATGTCCACAAGAAATTATGCAGCATATTTTTATACAAGCCAGCAGTATCTTTATTGGGATAAATTATGCATGTGCAAAAAGGGTGCAAATTCAGACGTTTCCCTATGTTCTTCTTCAGGCTAGATAGTAAAATATTCGTAAGGGGAGGAAATGCGTGGAAGTCGAAAAATATTGGCCACTAGAGTATGCATGAGGGCTTTTCTTAGATTTAAAGAAACATTTTGTAAGAGGGAAAAGGTGTGTGAGGATTGAGGGCATGCATGGTGTTGTGTTCTAATAGTGTAACCTTATTCATGTGATAACAATGTATAAGTAACAATATAGTCGTCAGCTGTATCACCATAAACCCTGTATTAGGACGCGAGCTAATAACCACCAGTGGGCAGCAGCGAGCGTCCAAGCTCTCTTGGTCCATACTCATCAATAGCCACAGCGCGGAGTTTCCCGCCACTACCTACACCTGGACAAGAAGGGCGTGACCAGCAATGATGTCACGCAGACAATAGCCAACCGGCTATCGTGGAGCCACATTCGAATGTTTATCACTGTATATATAGAGCTTTGCATCCGCCATTACCTCATGTTCCCTCTGTCCACCATGCAATAAACCTGAGTTAAACCAGCCCATGGCTGTTTCCTGTGTCTTGGTTCTCATACACTAAATTGGCGACGAAGGTGGGATGATGGATCCCCAAGGAGCCAGGGCACAGAGCGGTTTCAACATTACCAAACCGCAAGACTGGGAACTCTTTGAGATGGATTTCCAGGCGGCACTGGTGGAACTCAAAGTCAAAGACGACGAGGAAAGGAAGAGGGCCATCCTCACCAGAATGCTTGGGATAGAAACCAAGCGAACGCTGGTGAGCATTATTGCACCGAAGAAGATGAGTGACTTCAAAGCCGAGGACATTATGAAACTGCTGCGTGACCGTTTCCGACCCTCGAGGGCAATGTTTCCCGCTCGGAGCGCGTTTTGGAGGCGAGTCCAAGCGCCGGATGAGTCGGTGGAGACCTTCGTAACAGCCATGAGAATAGCCGCCGCCCCCTGCAGATGGGACAACCTAGAGATGGCCCTAAGGGACGGCGTTCTTTGTGGCCTGAGGGACAAGGAGGTGCAGCGCAGCCTGATGAACAAGGAGCCGCCACCCACGCTGGCAGAGGTTGTGGAGGCCGCGGAATCCGCGGAATCCACGAATGCTGGGGTAGACGAAATGCACCAGTGGCGTGAGTGGCGTCCTAGGGCCGGCAAAGCGGAAAATTCGGTGCACGGCAAGTCCGGACAGTCGGTGCACGCAACCCGACGAACCTCGAAGTCGTCTACGGAAGGCAGCGACGGCGAGGAGGTCCAGAAGGTCCGAAAAGGAGGGCGCCGCTGCGATGGTTGCGGAGCGGCCCATGAGCGCGCGAAGTGCCCATTCAGAAAAGCCGAGTGTTACAACTGCGGCCGTCGGGGGCACATCGCCAAGGCGTGCAGAAATCGGAAAGAGGGCCGGAGGCACTCACAAGACCGTTCGGCCAGACCGGACCGTCCACCGAGGTCCAAAGATGGCGCCCGGACCACGAGGAAGCAGGACGGCGTGGGCCGCATCTCGGACGACAGCGAGGACGACGCCCCCGTGTTCAGTGTGGCCGCGGGACAACCCCATTACTTCGTCGAGGTACTAGTACAAGGGGCCCCTATTAGGATGGAAATTGACTCGGGGTCCTCCTATTCTATAATTCCCCAGAGAGAGTTCTTGAAAATCGACCCCCACGTGCGGCCCAAACTTAAAACGTTGAGGTCCACGCTACGAGACGTGCAGGGGAACAGCATTCCGGTGTTGGGGGTCGGGAAATTTCGGGTCCGTTTTAAGAAACATTCTGCGGAACTCCCTCTAGTTGTTCTCAAAGGGGGAAATTGTAGCCTCCTCGGGACTCAGTGGTTTCAGCCTTTGGGTTTGTTCATAGGGGGGGGTGCATGCTGTGGGTGCGGATCCAATAAAAGCGGTGTGCGACGCGCACTCCGCCGTTTTTAAAAAAGGACTGGGAAAGTTCAAGGGACCCCCTGTAGCCTTCGACCTAGACCCGGAGGTCCGCCCGATAAGACTCAAACCACGCAGGGTGCCGTTCGCACTAAAGGACAAAATAGAGGCGGAACTGGACAAACTGGTGGACCAGGGGATTCTTGTTCCTGTTGATTCCACGGAGTGGGAAACTCCAATTGTTACAGCACTAAAAGCTAATGGGGAGGTGCGCATTTGCGCTGATTATAAGTGTACAATTAACAAGGCAATCCGCCCTAATGCATACCCGGTGCCGGTGGTCAGCCACCTTCTGGCCAGGCTGAATGGGGGAAAATGTTTCGCTAAGCTCGACTTAGCACAAGCCTACCAGCAACTCCCTGTAACTCCCGCCACGGCAGCGGCACAAACTATAGTTACACATAAAGGGGCGTTCCAGGTGTCGCGTTTACAGTTCGGCGTGAACTCGGCACCCGGCCTTTTTCAGTCAATTGTGGAACGCCTCCTGAAGGGGCTGGAGGGAGTGTTGTGTTATTTTGATGACGTATTGATAACAGGGGGGAGTGAGGCCGAACTGGCAAAGAGATTGGATAAAGTACTGACTGTGTTCGAGAAAGCGGGGCTGCGAGTGAGGAAAGACAAATGCGTATTTTTCGAAACAGAGGTTGAGTTTTTAGGGTTCCGTGTCACACCCGAGGGAATTAAGCCGTCCAAATCCAAAGTAGCCGCCATCAAGCAGGCTCCTCGCCCCACATCCAAAACCGAACTACAGTCATTCCTGGGGCTCCTAAATTTTTACCATACCTTCCTTCCACGGAAGGCGTCTGTGGCCGAACCGCTCCATCGGTTGCTTAAAAAGGAGGAAACATGGCTGTGGGGTGACGAGCAAGAGAGGGCTTTTAAAGAGTTAAAGCAACTCCTAACATCCGAGGCAATCCTAACTCATTTCGACCCCAAACGGCCAGTGGTCTTAGTTTGTGATGCGTCCCCGGTGGGGGTGGGGGCAGTGCTTTGCCACGCGTTGGACGACGGAAGGGAGGCCCCGATAGCGTTTTATTCAAGGTCCCTGTCGAAAGCAGAACGGAATTACGCACAGACCGACAGGGAGGCATTAGCGATAGTAGCGGGAACCAAAAAATTTCACGATTTTCTGTATGGTCGCCCGTTTACGATCGTGACCGATCACAAGCCTCTGTTAGGAATTTTCACTGCAAATAAGCCCACGCCACAGATCCTGTCCCCGAGAATGCTGAGGTGGGCTATCTTCCTCAATGCATACCAACATGAGTTGGAATACCGGCCCGGAAAGGAGATCAGCCATGCAGACGCACTCTCACGGTCTCCTCTGCCCTTGTCGGGTGACCAAAAGGCAGGGGTAGAGAGAGACCACCAGGTATTGTTGATAGAGGTCCTAGAGTCACCCCCAATAGTACCAGCCGACATTGCCAGGGCGACAGGCAGGGACAGAACGCTAGAGAAAGTAAGCTCATGGGTACAGAAGGGGTGGCCGGCGTCCTCCCCAAGTACGGAATTCGACCCATTTTTTCGGAAGAAAATAGAGTTGTCCATAGAGAGGGGGTGCCTTTTGTGGGGCCAACGGGTGGTAGTCCCCACATCCCTGCGACCGAGGGTACTCAAACTGTTGCACATCAGCCACCCGGGGATCGTCCGTTCCAAGGCGCTGGCCCGGAGTTACTTCTGGTGGCCCCAGCTGGACACAGACATAGAGCACATGATCGGCACTTGTGAGGCATGCCAGGGCTCCCGACCAGAGGCGGCTCGACTCCCGCATAGGGAATGGGACGCGGCAAGGGGGCCGTGGTCCAGAGTGCACATAGACTTTGCTGGCCCGTTCCGAGGAACCCTTTTTCTCCTGGTAGTGGATGCATACTCCAAGTGGCTGGAGGTGATGCCGGTAAAGAGCACGTCCTCCACCACTACAATTAACCATCTAAGGAGAGTCTTTTCCACGTTCGGTTTACCCAACACTCTGGTCAGCGATAACGCTAGTTGTTTCACGTCCGCTGAGTTCAGGGCATTCACGGAGGCAAACGCCATTCGGCACGTCACATCCGCGCCGTTTCACCCGGCCACGAATGGCCAAGTGGAGCGGTTGGTGCGGACAACAAAGGATGCGCTGAGGCGCATGGGCTCGGGGGACCTGAATCACCAAGTATGTCAGTTTTTATTAGCGTATAGGGTGACCCCCTTAGCATCCGGATATTCGCCGGCAGAGCTGCTGATGCGGAGAAAGCTGACCACGCTTCTGACCAGGTTAGACCCAACGAGGGTCGAGGACAAAGGGAAGAACGTAGGGGTAACGGTGTCGAAAGGTTTCGCCGCCGGTGATCCTGTGCATTGCAGGAACTACGCCAGCACAGGGCCAGCCTGGGTACCGGGGAGAGTTGTAGAACAGACGGGACCAGTGTCATATCGGGTGGAAACGAGCACCGGTCTACTCTGGAGGCGGCATGCAGATCAGCTCAGGAGCCGGGTTCCCAGGAAGCAATCCACGGACGGCATGGAAAATGCCTCAGCGTTAGGGTTCTCCTCCACCCGCGTAGCCCAAGGAGGAGACAACGAAGGGCAACAGTCCCAAACAAGGGGGGGAAGCAGCGGTTCCGACTCAGATCCTTTTGACACGCCAGCCCTATCCGATCCCGGGGAAGAGGGAGAGGAGTTTGCGACTGCTGCCCCCGAATTTGATTTTGCGTTGCCGAGCCGGGGGGGTTTTTGGGAGTGTTCCCCCACCCATCCAAGCGAGAAGAGGGGTTTTTCGTTAGCCCCCAGTGCCCCCGGTTCTTCCCAAACAAAGCACACACCTCCCATTAAAGCCGCAGAACCGCGGCAAGTCACTAACAAGTCTCCCTCTCCAATTACAGGACAGGAAGCCAGGGGACAAGGAGAAGGTAGCAAAACCGGGGCAGGGCAGCCCGCACCGAGACCCCAGCGTGTTCGAAATAAGCCAGCTTGGCTGAGAGACTTCGTCTCATCCTAGGGGGGAGGAGTGTTGTGTTCTAATAGTGTAACCTTATTCATGTGATAACAATGTATAAGTAACAATATAGTCGTCAGCTGTATCACCATAAACCCTGTATTAGGACGCGAGCTAATAACCACCAGTGGGCAGCAGCGAGCGTCCAAGCTCTCTTGGTCCATACTCATCAATAGCCACAGCGCGGAGTTTCCCGCCACTACCTACACCTGGACAAGAAGGGCGTGACCAGCAATGATGTCACGCAGACAATAGCCAACCGGCTATCGTGGAGCCACATTCGAATGTTTATCACTGTATATATAGAGCTTTGCATCCGCCATTACCTCATGTTCCCTCTGTCCACCATGCAATAAACCTGAGTTAAACCAGCCCATGGCTGTTTCCTGTGTCTTGGTTCTCATACACTAAACATGGGGCTCTACAATGTACAGGAATGTCTATGTGCAGCCCCTGGGTATCTGCAGATCACCCATCCTTGTCTTGAATACCAAGACTGAACATGAGAGTTTGTTACTGACAGTAGGAAAGGACTGCATGTCAAATAGCAAAGTTCATGGGGAAGACAGTAATTCGCTTCTTGAGGAATAACAGTGCGAAGTATATAAAATAGAGAAAGACATATGGAAAAGACATCCCTGCATATACAGTACATTGTGGTAATCTGCAAGCAAAGTATAAGAAAAACAACTTTCATAATAACTAATTTGTGTATGCAATACAGTGGCAGTATTAATCGACAAAGCACAGTGATTATGTAGAAAATATGTAAGAATATGTGAACATCTTTACTTGTATCAGAACACTGCACAATTTAAAACTATGATGTATATAGCAATTATACTTATATACCATCCCATAGCGTTTAGTGCACTCTCAGGGAAGTTTGCAAGTTAATTAGCATTTTACCCCCAACATGCTGGGTACTCATTTAACCAACCTCAAAAAGTTGGAAGACTGAGTCAACTTTGAGTCTATCAGGATTGAACTCACAATGTTTTGACTGCAGTACAGCAGTTTAATCACTGCATCACCAGGGCTCCTCAATATGAACTACTGTATAGATAAAATTTAAACAAATTAAAATGTTAAAATGATTAGATTATTTTTACCACTTTGACTACTTCAATAGAGCTATCTTGGTCATTTATTAGAACTCTTTTTGTACACATAGTATAACATAAATTGTTTGCACATAAATGCTTCATTGATTGAATCATTCCACATTCACACAATGTTCGTCCTGCATCTAAGAAGCTCCATCTTACTTGATTATTCTTTGAACTTCCCATTTCATTTCAAAATTTATTCAGTGACTTCCAGATGGGCCATCCATCTGTGGTTCAACATGCAACAAATAATGTCTGCAGAGCTTATTATTGCATCAATTTGCATAGATACACAAGAGGATTTTGGCCAATGAAAATTAACAAGATTTCACAATAGAAATCAATACCGCAGCCTGTATTTTCTGAGACCTTTCTTCACAGCACCACTAGGGGGGCCGCTGCAGTGTACACTTCAGAAAGTAGCACACCAGGACAGGATGATATCTGTATTTAGAGTATCCAGTGATGTATAAACATTCCTACAATGGCATGTTGAGCAAATAGATAAAGATTCACTAAAAAGTAGAGTGAATCTTGGAGCTTCTCATTCTTGAAGAGAAAGGGAAAAACATAATCTCTTCACTGTAGGTTTTTTCTGAGTGAAGTTCCCTCCATCCCAAAAAATTTCAAGGGAAATCTCACAAGATTTCTTGGTCCCACCTTATAGTCACGCTTCCTAGAAAAAAAGTCCCAACTGGATAGGGTTATTACATTTCCTGCATAGAATGGTGTTTTGCCTGTGTATGATTTATCTGGAAAAGACAGAAAAAATACAAAGCTGTACAGCATTGTTACAATTCCTGCAATGAGTGTCATCTTTCTGGTCCAGGAATCCTCTGGAAAAGTTACCCTATGTATGTGGCTTATTACTGTGGGCCTGTTTTGGAACAGACCAGTTTTTTTAATCTAACAAAAATACAGTTTCAAAAAGAGCTATGCTTCAAAAACACTTACAGTCAAATTCAGGTTAGACAGAAATGTCTTAAAATCATAAACAGGTATGTGACTTCCATAGTAAATCACTAGGTCCTTAGCAACCCTTAATCCCATCTTTGTCAAATATATTTATTTAAATTTATTTTGCTGAGTCTCAGATGAGCTGTTTGAGCCACCTGCCAAAATCGTATATACTGAAATGTCCAAAGGGCTAGAGAGAATGTCAGAGAAGAACTCTCCCATTATACTGAATATATCTTTATCAAAGAGATATTAAATGGTCATTAAAATAAAGCCATTATCTTTCCCATAATAATGACAACAGTGATTATTTCAGTTTTTCCAATAGAGAGAAAAGTAAGCCAGCCAGATGTATGGTTTTAAGTGCAAATGTGGAGTCTTTCTCTGGAAGTCAGAGAGAAAATAATAATAAATTCAGATACAAAAATGGAAGACATGTAACTCAAAGAACCTGCAGAAATTATAGATGTCAAAGCTACATAAAATATATATAGGTATTTCCCCAGCATGTTTCAGAAGAGAAGATTTTATCAGCAGGCACTCTAATTCACAGAAATCTTCCTGAAACAAGGTAAAAATGTATTCTTATAAAACTTGCTGGACCACGTTCTGATTAAAGATGTGCAGTGGTTACCCAACCCAGACCATGCCGAAATAAGAGCACACCAACTGGTTCCTGAATTACCTGCACCCTTTTGGAGAGATTCTTGCCCAGTCCTTGCCCAGATACTGGCTAGTACCCACAAATCAGGAAATGCAATGGTGCAACTATGTAAAACTACGAGGTGTTTAGGGGTCCCTAAGGCAGGGGCAGGACACCAAGGCTACTAGCCAGGGTGGCAACAACCACAGAGGTGGGTGTTCTCTCTCCCACTCCTCCCTTCCCGCTTTTGCCAGCTGCCAGGAAGAGAGCCTCCTAAGGAAGTCACAGGGAAGGGAATCCGTGAGTGATTTTTTTAAAGGCCAAGGTAGTGATGTATTTTATTCCTTCTCAAAAGGGCAAAACAGCAAGCCTTTTCCTTTTTCACACTGCCCAGCATTTCATCTCATATGGTTCCCTTTCTCAGTGAGTTTATGTTGGGTGGTGGGTGTAAGTGGTTTATTTCTTTTTTTAAAAAAAAGAGGTGGAAACAACCTTCCAGCCTTTCTCTATATTTACTCTCCCTGCCCTTTTTCCATATTAGTCTGAATATGTGGGCTCCGTACATGGTGTCACTCCACCCCTTGGGCAATCAATAGCAACTTGTTCCACCCAGTGATTATTCCCAAAATGCATTTATAACCCTAATTCAGAGAGTGTTTCCATGTTTGCCCAAAGACTACACAAATCCCTAATTCTCATCATTGTTCCAGGAAGCAGGCAGAGAATGAAATGAAACTTTGAATTAAAGGTCAGAGAGGACATTATAGCTAAACCTCATGCCATTTTCATTGTCTTCTACCACAGCAAGATTGATGGAGCCAGTCAAAGTATATCTTCATTTCAGGCTAGGAATCAATAATGTTACATGGTAGGAAATACAAGAGAAGTTCAATCCAATGTTTTATACTTTTAAAGATATGAATAAATACTGAAAAGGGAAATCTGTAATATGGCTAACTTTTCATCTAATGAATCACATGCCATTCTTATCTCAAAATCCACAGGAGAGAAATTCATGTACAGTATTAGGTTTCTCTGCCTGGTTGAGTTAGGTAACAAAAGAAAGAGGAAGTTGCTACCATTTCCTATGCTCCATTTTAAGATGATAAATTGGTGCAGATTCCTTTTATCATTAGGCAGATGGAGATGGCCATCTCAGGACGCATGTGCTGGTAGGCAGGTGCACAGCTATTCTCCCACCATTTAGAAGAACATTTTGGACTTTTTTTTTGTATGAATGGCTCTAATGCAAGCGCGGCGCCAAAATGGCAACCGCGCTCTTTGCGGCCCCCTCCCCCACCGGACGAAGAGCATCCGGGTAGTTAGGGGGCGTGGCCAGCACCCTTATAAAAGGGGTGGCCACGAGGCAGCCGAGCTGCCATTTTCCGAAGCGACGGAGAGGAGAAGTTTTTCCAATTGCTCCATCGCTCTCTCTCCTTCCTAGAGGCAAGACCTTAGAAGGAGTCGCTGCAGGATTTGCTTTAGCAGCGACGGGGCAGAGGAATTTGCTCCGTCGCTTCCTCCTTTGTTAGCCTCTGTTGAGGCTCTCTTTCTGCAAGCTGCTGGATAGCTCAGTGCTTTAAGTATTTGTCTTTGGGGACAAAGGTTGGGAGTTCGATTCCCCACTTTTCCTTTGCATCTTTGCGAGGGGATTAATTAGGTCAGCAGTTTGATACCTAGGCTGCAGCCTTAGAGGTAGGTCTTTGGCCTCTCATTTATGCCTTCTTGAAAGAAGGCTTAGGCGGGCAGTGGTCGGGTCGGAGGACCGCGACTGCACCCCCTCGATAGGACCTCCAACCGGAGGCTCCCACCGGGATTGGTGGGGTAGGGCAGCTCAGGCTGTGGCCTGCGGCCCTCCGCCCTCAGACCGGCCCTGCAGGGGCTTCGGCCCTCGGCCCTCAATCCCTGGCCACGGGTGTGGAGCAGGGGGGTGGGCCGGGCGCGGTTGCACAGCAGGACTTCCCCGGCCCTGCATGGGCCGGAGTTTGGGCATGGCCGTGTTAGGGCCTGGCTCTCAAGTAGGGACCCTGGACCATGCCAGGTGGGCCGTCCGGCCCACCGGGCCCCACTTATGCAGGGGGTTGGCAGGCATTACTGGCCCACGTGGTGGTGCTGGAGGCACCCCTAGGGATTGGCCATTCAGAGGATTCGGCACACGCCTGCCAGCTACGGGCCGGAACAATTGGGAGGGGGGCCTGGCGCTGCCTCACAGCGCGTTTTGCCCGTTAGGGGCCGGGTTTCGGACAGGGTCCTATTCTAGCCCAGGTTCTCAAACTGGGGGCCTCTGACGCTATACCGAGTGGGCCGTCCGGCCCACCTGGCCCTCCTACTAGGGGTTTTTTCGTGGCAGGCCCCTTTCCAAACGTCGGAGCCCCTTTGTGTCTGCCGGCTACTTTGATCGCGGCCACTCTCCACAAGGCGGCCGGCTGGGCTGTGCTTCTCATGACACGCCGGCCTGTGCCCGCCACTGTCTCGCGGCTTCCCGTTTGTCTGGATCTGTGGCGGGAGTGTAATGGAGGTCGCCTCAGAGCTTGATTTCGGTCGCGACTCTGACTCCCACCGTGGGCCGGAACCCCCGGTGGGGGCGGCTCACGGGGGTGCAACTTGTGAGTATTACGTTCAAGTTGAATGCACACACATCACAGTCCATTCCCGGTGGGGGCAGTGCTCTTGGCCTTGCCTATTTGAGGCTGGGGGGCACCACTCGCCATCCTATACCAGTGCCCCTTGGTTGCATTCTGGCACGACGTTTGGGGGTGGGGGTTTACGCTCCCGGGGCGGCACGTGGCATCACAGGGGCTGTCCAGGTCCCGCTGTGCATGCCCGCTGTACATCATGCTTCAGCATGGGCACTGCCGTCAACTGGTTATTCATGCCCCCCCCCCAGTGATCATCTGCTCCAGATCGGGAGGGAAAAGATTTTGGGGGGGGAGTACGTGGATATATATTACCCCTATGAACTGAGACCCGAATGGGGATGGGGGTACGGGCTGGACGATAGAGACAGCGTGTGGTCCCCCGTAGTAAGCCACCATGCACTGAGGCGTCCGCCCCCGGAACGGTGTGGGGCATCGTGGGGGCTGTCTGGATCCTGCTGCGTAGGCCCCGTTACACAGGACGTCCCGTAGAGGGCCTGGCTGAGGATCGGCTACTACTGGCCCCGGTTGATTATTGGCCGCAGGCCATCAGGGGCAAGGGCCGTAGGGGGACATGTGGATTTTCTCCCTATTGAACCGCGAGCCCACTGGCAGGAGAGAGACGGATGGGACGGTTGAGGCACAGAGACGTCCCACTGTCGTTAGCCACCGAGCACCTTGGGGCCCACTATCCTGGTTGATCGGATGGGCCCATTACAGTTGGCTCATCGTGGGGGATGTGGATGAGGGTGGCTATAGATATCCCGAGAGAGGAGGGACGGGTTCTGTCACCAAGGGTGCTCGTGTGCATCAGTTCCACGGAACGGTGCCTGGTGATGGGCACCATGGTGGTCATGCTGAGCAGCGGGCTTTTCAGACACTGGCCCCAAGCAAACTGGTCGGGCGGGGGGTTGCGGCCCGCCTACTGTGTTCTGCCTGCTCAGCTGACAATGTGTGTACTAAGCATCACGGTCATGACCGACTTGTGCGCAGGGGCGATCAGAGCTCCCTCTGAACCACATATTCTTGTTGTTACCCCCCCGCCCCTATTATAGTCAGCCTGGGGGGATGTCACTCTGTCTCCCAAGAAGCGAGGGGGCGGGAAGCCTGCTCGGGGGTTTTCAATGGGGTTTTTTGTATCCATTCGGGGTACTGGGGGCCC
This sequence comes from Bradypodion ventrale, assembly GCA_035047345.1. NCBI lineage: Eukaryota > Metazoa > Chordata > Lepidosauria > Squamata > Chamaeleonidae > Bradypodion > Bradypodion ventrale. The sequence continues at coordinate 130,446,893 of JAWDJE010000005.1, forward strand.
CAGGATGCTACTAATCTGGTTACCTTCCAGGGTAATGGGGAGGGGGCTCCACTGTCCACAGTTATGGAAGTTGGGGGCTATGAGAGTAGCGGGGGCCCTTCTTGGAACCACCTTTCCTTAGTCGAAGGTATCCCCCATGAAGCTCATACTGAGCTAGAAAAAGGGTGAATGTAATATAATCCTCCATTCAGCTTACCCTGTGGGTGCTCCATTCAGGGATGACCTTCCGGATGACCTTGTTCGGTCAGGTACTCGTAGTTGCCTCGGCTACTATGGGTGGCGTGCTCATGCAATTCTGGTCCTGTTTTGGCACAGTGTGATATGCACTCGGCTTCCAGCTTTTTGCCAGTGCACCCCATTATTTAGACCTATCAGGTTTTTAGGTTTTGAGGGGGATTTTAATTAGATAAGGCCAATCCCTTTCTGAATGCGTTAATTCAGGTTCAGCACCCGACCGATGTGGGACTTTCATTCAGTGGGCATTTGCTCACAGGTTGGGGTCTCGGTCTCCAGCCCATTACCTCGACAACTTTTGGGTCCGGGGTTAAACGGGGCTTGGACACGTGTACGCGTCTCCTCATCACAATTCAGACACTCAGGTGGGACCTGGGTGTCCCCTTGGCGCCTAAATAGACCAAGGCCCCATCTTCTAACCTCGCATTTCTGCCTTGGCATTAGTTGCCAAACATATAGTATGCCCCTTCTTATTCGGGGGTCACTTGGTGGGATCGGACCTAGTGGTCCGCCGTAAGATACCTGGCGCGGTCGGATGCCGCCGGCCTCTCACTTATGGGGTTTACTCTACTGGAGGGTGCCCGGATTGCCCCCATGATCACAGTGATAGTGCTTTTCACCTGTTTTGGGGAGCACTGCGCCTATGGTGCAAGGAGTGGGCCTACTCAGTGGTCCAGTTGCTGTGTGGCAATGCGGCAGTGTTGCGCATTGTCAACGCCCTGAAATGCTAATCCCCGGGCCCTGACTGTAGTTTGTCTATTCATTTGCGAAGCCTACGCCGAAATGTGCTGTTCCAGACCAGACGTGTCCTGGGTGTGAATAATGACCTTACTGTGCCTCTTCCCCACCAGCGGATCGCCCGTTCCCGTGCTTTTATCCAGGAGCGGAGGAGTTCCACTTGCCACTTTGGCCAATAGCTGGAAGTTAGGCGAGCTGAAGGGGACCGGACATGTCATTGGCACATCGCACGCGTAAGGCGTATCACTATGAGTTCATGTGTCATGTCAGGGGCGGGTGGACGCGAGAACGTGCCCGCTGCCCCGGCACGCATCACTTTTCTGCCCAGCATTTCGACCCACCTCGCACGAGGTGGCATACCCATGTACAGATAGGTAGGAGGTGGCTCTTAGCCACGCGGCTACTATGGTAGCCTTGGGGAGCGCTCCGCATCATTGAGAGGGTCCCAGAGTTGGTACCACTTGTGTAAGGCGGAGGTGTCTCGTAGGGCACTGGAACTCAACGATGTCTCTGGCACATGAGTGGGCTCGAGTGGGGATGCGGTCCTCACGGGTTTTTTCAGCACGGTAGGTGGTCGTGTATACTGCTACAAGACATTTGAGGCATCGGTCCGGTTGGTGCCCTACAGGAGTTGCTTGCACTGCGTGGCACGCACCATGGCCCGTTTTTCTGTCACCAAGATGGGTCTCCCCTTACTAAATTTCAATTTTGGAAAGTGACCGGTAAAGCACTAGACAGTGTTGGCCTCCCTGGGGCTCGTTACGGCACCCATTCTTTCAGGATAGGGGCGGCTTCTACTGCGGCTGCTTTTGGGTACTCCGGGGCGGAAAGACGCCGCATGGGAAGGTGGGGACCACAATGTTTTCAGTTTTGTGTTCGCCCTCTTCAACCGTGAGTACCAGTTTAGTCACTGCACTGTTTCTTCCCCCCCTTTTTTCCTTGACAGACCCTGGGTGTCGTATTACACCGGTGACAGTATGGCTGGTGGGCCACAGCTACGTGCATAGGGCAGCGTCGTACGCTGCGGCGACAGAGTGGACCCCGACTGGGACTGGGTGCATCCGCAAGTCTCAGGTGGTGTGGTAAGCGCGGTATGTTATGGCGGGAACTGTTGCCATTCCTTTTATACAGCAGGAATGCTGACCCGCCAGATATTCTGATCATACACCTTGGGGGCAATGATTTGGGACAGGTCACTGGACTATCGCTGAAGCATGCGATTTGCGGTGACCTGGCTTACTTACATTATGTGTGGCCTGCCACAACCCTCATTTGGTCAGACATGGTACCGCGGCATGCTTACAGGGGAGGGTTCGACCTCCAGGCCCTTGATCGAGCTCGTCGCTCGTTGGGCAGGGCTATTGCCCGGTTCCTTCTCGACGGGGGTTGGCGGCGCGTCATTAGGCACCCCGCAATCAGCCTACAAAATTATGAGCTTTACTCAGGGGATGGGGTCCATCTGTCGCAGGGAGGTATGGACCTCCGGTCAGGAGATTGGCGAGCAGGCCTGTTGACCGAGCTGACGGTCTGGGGGGGGGGGGCGTCGAGCCTTTATTGAGCCTCTCCGTGTGGCGGGTAGCACTGGTAAGGTAAACATTTATGACCCACAGGTATCCGGAAGGTTCGCAATTGACTGGACAACACTAGACAGGCACAAGTTGATTAAACGTTGTCCGGTCAACGACGAACCAGGCGATGGGGTGATGGCAAGAGCTATACAGCATGCATCACCCCGTTATTTTACGGATATGCGTCAGAGGGTGGGGTCAATAGTTAGGTATTGACTACGGTCAACAATTTGTTTGTTGTCAACAAACAAATTGATACAAATGGATACATTGTAACCAATTGCCGTTTGCAATTTTGGGTGGTACCTTACCAGTGTTACTTCGGCCTGCTTGCCTTAAGAATTATAATTGGTTGAATACCAATAGAAATTTATAATTCGGACTAGGGCATGAATCAATAAATGTGGCCCAATGCCATTATCCACTTTCATCAGTGTCTGAGTCCTTTATTGGGGGGTGCGCCTGCAAAGCCCTTTGGGTGGGTGGGTGTGCCTAAACACTCCTAGTTGTTCCTCTCAGTTAGATGAAATAGCAATGTACAATATGCCACATAACTTCTCCTATAAACCAACAAAGAAAACCATGTGATCCATACATAAAACAAATTTAGGAGAAGGAGGAGGGTGATGCCTTTATTGGATCACTCAAAAAAAATCATTGCAAGCTTTCGTAATTCAAGATCACTTCTTCAGGCATGCATTGGTTTCTTGTGGATAAGACAGGGGAATTATCAATGAAAGTCCCAAACATTGTATGTATGTATGTGTGTGTGTGTGTTTGTTTATTATTATTGTTTTTCCAATCTGTATGTACTTGTATCATTTTTAAAACTTTGTAATATTTTGTAAGCCACAAAGTAGGTATTCATATACCTAAATAGGCAGGATATAAATAGATCAATAAGTAAGCAAGTAAGAGAGTAAGAGAGTAAGTAAGTATTAACATCCTAGTGGCAACACCAAAGCAAGATTCCACTTTTAATCCCATTTTACTGTAATGTTTTGTTTGACATGAAGAGTTCCAAAACCATATCAACCATGCCTTGGTGAGTTTATTGTTAAAGATTTTCTTCTTATGAGCTGCCAGTCAAAACAACCTTTTTGTGTTTGTTTTGTACCATAGCAACATTTAACTAAAATGAGGCCAATGGTGACATTCTATAGATAGATTGATAGATTAATAGGTGCCAACAATGTCCACAAAGATGAGCCAAGGTATCCTTTACTATGTGTTGTTGTTGTTCAGTCACACAGTCGACTCCGACCCTTTGCGACCCCATGGACCATTTTCCTCCAGGCGCCTCTGTCCTCCACCATCCCCCTCAGCCCTCCCAGCTCTGTGCCCATTGTGTCTACAATACCATCTAGCCATCTCGTCCTTGGCCTCCCCCTTCTTCTTTTGCCCTCCACCTTTCCCAACATCAATGCCTTCTCAAGTGAATCCTCCCTTCTCATTTGATGTCCAAAGTATTTTAGCTTCAGTTTTACTATTTGACCTTCCAATGAGCAGTCAGGGTAAATTTCTTCTAAGATTGACCTATTTGTTCTCCTCGCTGTCCAGGGGACTCTCAAAACCCTCCTCCAACACCACATTTCAAAGGCATCTATTCTTCTGCATTCAGCCTTCCTAATTGTCCAGCTCTCACATCCATACATTACTACTGGGAAAACCATTGCTTTGACTATTCTAATTTTTGTTTGCAATGTGATGTCTCTGCTTTTCACTATGTTCCCCAGGTTTCTCATCGCTTGTCTCCCAAGAATCAGTCGCCTTTTTATTTCATGGCTACAATCCCCATCTGCAGTGATCTTTGATCCTAAGAAAGTAAAATCTGTCACTGCTTCTACTTCTTCCCCATCTATTTTCCAGGAACTGATTGGGCCTGTTGCCATTATCTTGGTTTTCTTGATATTGAGTCTCAAGCCAGCTTTTGCACTCTCCTCCTTCAGCCCAATCAAGAGATTCTTTAGGTCTTCCTCACTTTCTGCCATTAGGGTGGTATCATCTGCATATCTCAGATTATTGATGTTTCTCCCAGCGATTTTAATCCCATATTGTGATTCCTCCATCCCTGCACTGCGCATTATGTGCTCTGTGTATAGGTTGAATAAGCATGGTGACAAAATGCAGCCTTGTCTTACTCCTTTTCCTATTCCAAACCACTCTGTTATTCCATGTTCTGTCCTAACTGTTGCTTCTTGGTTCATGTACAGATTTCTCAGGAGGCATATGAGGTGCTCTGGTATTCCCATCTCTTTAATTACTTGCCACATCTTGTTGTGGTCCACACAGTCAAATGCTTTAGTGTAGTCAATAAAACAAAAGTAAACTTGTTTCTGGTATTCCTTTGTTTTCTCCATGATCCAGCGTATGTTGGCGATGTGGTCTCTAGTCCCCCTGCCTCTTCTGAAACCAGCCTGCACCTCTGGTAATTCTCTCTCCACATGCTGCTGAAGTCTATCCTGTATTATCTTGAGCATCACCTTGCTGGCATGTGGGATGAGTGCGATTGTTCGATAATTTGAACATTCTTTGGCATTGCCCTTTTTTGGGATTGGGACATATACTGATCTTTTCCAATCCTGTGGCCACTGTTTTGTTTTCCAAATCTGCTGGCATATTGAATGCAGTAATTTGACGGCATCATCTTTTAGCGCTTTGAAAAATTCAACTGGGATACCATCATCTCCACTAGCTTTGTTGTTTGCAGTGCTCTTTAGGGCCTTTATGACTTCACTCTCCAGGATGTCTGGCTCAAGTTCAATTTCTTCATCATTGTGATTATCAGGAGTGTTGAGGTCCTTTTTGTAAAGTTCCTCTGTGTACTCTTTCCATCTTTTCTTAATCTCTTCTGCATCAGCTAGCTCCTTTCCTTCTTTGTCCCTTATCATGGTCATTTTTGCTTTAAATGTTCCCTTGATTTCCCCAATTTTTTTGAAAAGATTTCTGGATCTGCCTCTTTTGTTGTTTTCCTCCATTTCTCTGCACTGTTCTTTTAGGTAGTTTCCCTTATCTCTCCTTGCTTTTCTTTGAAATTCTGTGTTCAAATGGTTGTAGTTTTTCCTTTCTCCTTTGACTCTTGTGTTCCTTCTTTCCTCTGCTATTTTAAGAGCCTCATCAGACAACCACTTTGCTTTCTTACTCTTCTTTTCTTTTGGTATGGTTTTCTTTGCTGCTTCCTGCATGATATCCCTCATCTCCGTCCATAATTCTTCTGGTACTCTGTCTACCGAGTCTAAGCCATTAAATCTGTTCATACCTCCACCGTGTATTCTTTAGGGATGCTGTCTAGGTGATATCTTTCTGGTCTCCGTGTTTTCCCTATTTTCTTTAGTCTAAGCCTGAATTTTGCGATCAGTAGGTTGTGATCTGAGCCACAGTCTGCTCCAGGTCTTGTTTTTGCTGACTGTATGGAGGTTCTCCATCTTTGGCTGCAGAGTATGTAGTCAATCTGGTTTCGGTGTTGGCCATCTGGTGATGTCCATGTGTAAAGGCCTCTTGTGTTGCTGGAAGAGAGTGTTTGCTATGACCAGTGTGTTCTCTTGGCAGGACTCTATCAATCTTTGCCCTGCTTCATTCTGTGTTCCAAGACCAAATTTGCCTGTTATTCCCTCCACTTTTTGATTTCCTACTTTGGCATTCCAGTCTCCTAATATAATTTGGACATCATTTCTTGGTGTCTGTTCTATGAGGTGTTGTAAGTCCTCATAGAACTGGTCCATTGTGGCTTCAACTGCACCCGTGGTTGGTGCGTATATTTGGATCACAGTGACATTGAAAGGTTTGCCTTGAAATCTGACTGACATCATTCTGTCATTTTTGAGATTGTATCCCATTACTGCTTTTCTCACTCTTTTATTGACAATTATGGCTACTCCATTTCTTCTAAGGTTTTCTTGCCCACAGTAGTAGATATGACAAGGCAAAATGCAACAGTTTTCTTCCCCAACCCCTTATAGTTCTGTACTAATCAATGTGGATAGGAATCACTTCTACTCAGGTTTGGTTTCTTTCTGCTGGTTTTGTCTTCCTATGTGGAATATCATGTTAAAACTAGCAACTTGCTTGAGTTTTTCTATTGTATTTTGACAACCCCAATCATAGTTGCTACTGGTCCCATTAGATACCCTTACTTTACATTTCCAGCAAGAGGCATATGAGCATCCTAGAATCTTGGTAACTTACAGAGCTCAAAATTTTCCTTTGACCTCTCTGCCTTTTTTTCCTGGTCTGCAATCCAGACTGACACAAACTGATATATCTTTCTGCCCTTTGCCATAGATCTACAGAATGCCATCCTTACCTTGGTGAAGTCATATCTGTCAAGTATCCCATATTGGCCGGGATTTCCCGTAATTTTGCACTGCTTTTCCTCTTTTCCCACCCAGAGCCACCACCATCCTGTAATTTTGGGGGAAAGTAGTTACTGCACATCCCCTTCTGCGCAGGTCCCTTCTACACATGTGTAGAACCTTTCTACACATACATAGAAGCCTTCTACGCATGCGTAGAAGGGTTCTGCGCAGAAGGGGATGCGTAGAAGGCTTCTATGCATGCGTAGGTTCTGCGCAGGTCCCATATTGTCTGGCCCCAACCTTGACAGGTATGGGTGAAGTAGAGAAAGTAGAGCCTGCATTCAAAATCAAGCTTTTCAAGTCCTCAAGTTTCTGACTTATTCTGGAAATTACAAACTTTAATTTGATTTTTAAAAATCATATACAATGTCTATAAAGCTGTAAAATCCTATTGCATTCACTGAGGAGAGAGCTGGGATATGGTAGTGTTAATGCTAACTTGTTAATTCAAAAATTAATTTTAACAGCATTAATCATAATGAAAATTATGACATTAATTCATGATGTTGGTTAATGATGCATTATTAATCAATTAATGAATATAAACAATCATTCTATTTCTAAAGCTGTTTGACATGATCGGAGCTACTGTGTAACCTGAATAAATTCATTTGTGAGGATCTTTTCAAATACTTAAGCATGGAGAAAACAAATAGTAATCTCACTGAATACTGTGAGTGACAAGAATCCTTTCCTTCGGGTTGCCTTACTATTTAGGTTGCCTTGCTACTCACAGAAGAAAGTTCCTGTCATCCAGAATATGTTCTGTGCCCTCAAACAAGGGGCTGGGCCAACTTTCTAGTTAGCTAGAGTGGCTCAACTTACACATACAATAAATACTTATATAGATATAGATATAGATATAGATATAGATATAGATATAGATATAGATATAGATATATAATGGTGCGTTAACCGTTGGAATGTGACAAAGGATGTTGCACCAGGCCCCACTAGCCCCGTCCGAGCCTCCGTTCACTCGCCAGAACGGGGTTCGCAGGTAACTGTCAGGTTGAAATTTTCGACCAGGGGGCAGGAGCCCCCCGGTCGCAAACAAAAAAAGGGAACTTCAATTCCCAACGTTCCTTTCGCCGCACCAGAGCCAATCAAGCTGAGCGGCACGAGCAAATGGAACATTCGAAAACGCGGCGCAGCCAAACAAAATGAAGCTGCAGGAAAAAAACGCCTCACAAACCGAAAACACAAACACCAAACTACAATCCCCAGCATCCTGTGCGCCATGAGCGTGCAGAATGCTGAAGAAGCCGCCGCGCGAAAAATAAAAACACAAACCCACACCGTGAGCGCAAGTCCACCGCAGGCGGACGCAGCGCCCCGAAAACACCCAAACCCCGAAAACACGCAAACCCCGACACCACGCAAACCCCGACATCACTAAACCACGCGAACCCGCAGGCCTTCTTGCATGGAGCAACGGGGAAGAGAGGGACACCCTCTCCCCCACGCTGCCCTGCCGAAGACACGGCGAGCCCAGTGAGACAAACTTGCTGGAAAAAATCCAAACACCCCCCCCAACCGCTGCAAAAATTGCCGTGGCGGCGGCAACCAAAGACAAAACACAAAAAGGCCAGCAAGCAAACCCCCACCCCCCAAACACACAAACCCCAACCCTGCCCGGCCACAGCAATACCCTCTCCCAAACGCCGCATGAAGTGGCGAAGCAAACCCCCACCTACAAACACACACACCGCAACCCAGCCCAGGCCATGGCAATACCCCCCCCCCAAACGCCACATGAAGCAGCGATGGTATTTCCGCAGGCCAGCCATCAAGACTGGCCAACGAAAATACCGAAAACACAAGTCAAAAACAGACACGTAAAAATGCAAAAACATTTAAAAAAACCAAAAACATTCAAAAACACACACACAGAAATCCCCACCCAAAACACACACAGAACGCCCCCCCAACCCAAAACAACCCCCCCTAAAAAAAAACGGAGAGAGCTTACCATTAGACGTCTTGCCTCAATGAAAACCGGAACTGAAATGAAGATAAGAAGAGACTCACCGGAAGAAGCAATACACAAAAATTGCTCAACACCACCACCCAGTGGCCAAAGGAGAAAAAACATCCAAAATATTTCCAAAAATTCAATTAATCCCAAAAATTAGGGTAATCAATTCCAAAAACATTCAAAAATATCCAAAAAAATCAAAAATAATTCACAAATAAATAAATAAATTTTCAATAAAAAACATATAAACACAGTAAAAAAACCTTGAATTTTAAAAAACATATATTTACACATTTTAAAAATTATTATCCAAAGTACAACTATTTACAAAAATTCACAAAATAAAACATTCTTTTTTAAAAATACAATAATTTAAAAAAATAACAACCTGTCCTCTTTTTAAAATCCAAAAAACAAACACAACAACACAGTTTAAAACAGTCTGTGTGTATAAATAAACATTTTCACAAACACAAATAACAGACTAACCTCATTTCCATAAACAAAAAACAAAAACCTTCAAAAACCACTTTAAACAGCCCGGCACTGAGGAAGCTGGCATGCAAAAAAACAAACACTGGGAGCGCAAGTCCGCCGCAGGCGTACGCAGCTCCTCGAAGCCACAAAATCACAAAACCTTACAACACCATTTAAAACAGCCCAGCACCATTGGTTAAAAAAAAAAGAAAGAAATCCTTTACTATCCAACACAATTTTAAAAAGCCCGGCACCGCTGGGCAAAATATGCTAGTATATATATATCCATAATGTAACCTCATACACTCTGAGTATACTTTTAGCCTCAATCTCATTCTTAGAGATGGGAAAATCCTCTACTTTTGCTTCCTTCCATATTCAAATTTGTTAACTTCCCCATTATTTCCAACACAAAGTTGTGATTTGCAAAGTTTGATAAATGGGGTTGTGCTGTTCCATATTTTTGGACTGCAATCATCAAAAATTCCTCAAGAAATCCCTCAGGCAGGATCTTGGGTTTTGTGATCCATAACCCCCAAACCAGCTCCTCTTAACTGTGACCAAAAACCTTGAGTTGATTCTCAGTCCCCCATCACATAATATGTAGGAAAAAATACAATTGTAACAGACCAATGCATAGCAGATTTTTCTTTTGTAAATAATTTTTGAAAACTACACACTGAGCCTGTCAAAGCCAAAGTAGTTTAGGGAATGTAAGCCTGCTTTCTCCTATCCATCTGGGTAACTACCTTGCTTCTAAAACCATTATGCAACTACATGATGATATAATTTTTAACAGTGTAAAAATCACAGTATTATATTTCACTACTAGAGTTGTAATTTTCTCCTATTATGCACTGGTTCAATTAGGTCCTTACTACCTATAACGATTTGCTTTTTGCAGCATAGAAGCATCAGAGAAAGTAAGCATAGATTCCATATCCTTCAGATGTGCTTCTCAATTTACTGATTTGTTGAGCAGTGTATATTTGAGCACTCAACTTTTTAGAATTATACTTAGATGGGAGTCCTTTATGAACATGTCATAAATTGAATGGACCCATCATTTAAAAAAGCAACATATGAATCCCATTCTCTTGTCGATACAACTCTCCCTGTCTGTGGAAAAAAGTGGGATCTACAATCAGCTGCTGCATTAGGAATAAAACAAATGGAAAGCTTAAGTCCAAACATGTCCATTCAAAAGCAATTTCAATGGTCTGGGCACACTGTGGTTGAAATCCAATAGTAAGCTGCAACTAAAGTAGTCCTATTGAACCCATAAAACCTACAGAGAAGTTGGCTTGCCAGATCTCCAGTGATTAAATGGGCTTACTCTAGTTGTGACTTGCTCCTAGTTTGTAGCTTGCATATATTCTGAAGTCTGCATGTGACCAGTTTTCTGCAGAGGCTTCCAATAAACTGTGCATAACTGAAAAATGCTTATAAGAAAATGCATACATTTCAAATGTATGCTGAAACACAGCACAATATGGAGATCACATGTAGACAATTTTCTAATTGAGAAAATGATCATTAAGAACCATACCTCTTTATCTAAATGAATTTTTAAAACCCCCACAGTCCCAATAAGGCATGGGTGCCCAAACTACGGCCCACGGGCCCAATCGGGCCCCTGCATATCATTAGTGCAGCCCACTGTGAGTACCCAGGCTCACCACAGACCGCCCCTCCATCCGCCCCCACCGCCTGATGTCAGCGGCGGTGGTGGTGGCAGCGATCGCACTTTGTCCTGACTGCTCCGAACAGCCTCTTGCTCGGTCCCATCCCCTCTGCAACCTTTGCAAAAGTTGATCACCATGATAGGAAGATCTTCAGAGCCTCCTCTGTTTCAAAATCCGTGGCACTAGGAGAGCCCCTGGTGTGCCCGGGATGACGTCATCACAGTGCGCCAGGTTTACACTTCCAGCACTGCGGATTTTTAAACAGAGGAGGCTCTAGAGATTTTCCTAACATGGCAATCGGCTTTGGCAAAGGCTGCAGAGGGGATGGGACCAAACAAGAGTGGACAATGTGCGATCACCGCTGCTGATGAGGTCAAAACTGTCAGCAGTGGGAGCAGCCCACCTCTGGCCCCCACAGCTGTGTGTCAGGGGTGGAACTGGCCCACAAAAAAATCGGGCACCACTACAATAAGGGATACATGGAAGTAGGCATGGACCAAACATGAAGGTGAGAAAAGAAAGCATCTGTATTTACAAAATTGATACATGTATCCATTTCTACACTCACATGAGTAAAGGGCTTGTCTAAACTAGTCCTCCCAGGCAGGTGTAGAGTGGCTTTTTAAAGCTGCTGAAAGTCAGGAAGTGAAGTAACATGCTGTTTGATGTGATCCTTACATCCAGACAGCATTTTGCTCCTCCAATGGGGCTGCTGGAGACCTATCAGCTTTGGATGTAGCAATTGCATTCCAGGTGATGGGGGAACAATTCTACCATGAGCTATAAAATGGCTTCTACCTCTGCACCTCCTGCTGATCTGGCTCCTGCAGTCCAATCAGTGGCAGAAGCAAGGGTAAAAGCAGCTTTCTAGATGATCCCCCAACAGGTAGAAAGTGGGCCCAGTCAAGCTGTTCTCAATGTGCACATAAGCTGGGAATGGGATAAAATACACCAGGGCAATTGAGTTAAACCATTGATGCAGACTCAAAATGGGGCATGTTGTGTCAGTTTGGTCCAATCGATGGGTGAATGTTTTGGCTGAACGCTTGAGTACAATTCCGGATCATCTTTCTGTCTCAGTTCTCCAACAACCAGCTTCCAAACTCCGCTCTTCAGACTTTAGTAAGACTCTGCCTCTTGTTTCTCCTCCTTGTGTAGTGGCTTGCTAGCCAGCCAGCTCTACTGTGCATGGATGGGCATTACATATAGGCAAGTATATGAGATTATTTGGGAAGCAACTCAATATTTGATGTTCAATAGTTGCCTGTTTGACATAATAACAACTGTCATTTTTAAAGGCAAAATTCTATCAGGCTTAACTGAGATGTACGTTTCATTATCTGTCAGTTAAAGGACCAGACAATAAGTTCTCCACTTTCCACCAGCTAGATATAATTACTGCCAACTCACCTTTAATAACCTTCTTCACAGTTCTTGGTTAGACTTGACTAGAAGGGTAGAAAACAGGAGATTAGATTTCCTCCATAACCATTAATTTGAATTACTTTGAACTGAGGGAAATTCTCCTGTACAGTAAAACCTCGCATAAAGAGCGCCTCACATAGAGACTAACTCACTTAAAGAGCAGAGTTTTCTCTGAATGGTCACCTCACTTAACAACTAAAACCATCCAAAAACTTGCTTAACAACTAAATTGGAGTTAGCAATCACCCCCGTCAGAAGAAGTCACAATTGGTCACTTGCAATGGTGTTTTGCTGAAAGAGCAAACTCACTTAAAGAGCAATCCCAGGGGCCACATTATGGTCTTTAAGTGAGGTACCACTGAACTAGACTCTGACTAACTTTTCAAACCATTCTGTCTTTTCCAAGTAACAGCAGCTTTGTGCCTATACTAGGCAAGGCTATTTCCAGTTAATGGACTGATAGTGTTCCGAAAGGCTCCTGCTGCCCTGGCAAAATGTGTGATAATCATCGCCGCCGTCACCACACACCACCAATGATGATGGAAACATAAGTCCAGGGAGCAAACACACCTCCGGCCCCTTGTGGGAAGTGTCGGGGGGGGGGGGGTTGTCCAGCCCCTGGCAGGAAAATGTTGTGAATGCCTGGTCTACACAAATGTTATAAATACTAGCACTGCAATTTTGCTTATTTATTTTATTTATTGAATTTCCATACCACCCATTTCTTCCGCATATTGGAGACATCGAACCTTGAATCTCCTAATGACTTCTCCTAGTGGGTTCATGTAGATATTAAACAACAATGGGGAGATGATCGACCCATGTGGAACACCCCATTGGAGGGTGAATGGGGCCGAAACAAACTCCCCGAGTTGAGCTCTGGGTCTGCTAATTAAGGAAAGAGCAGAACCACGGTAGTGCATTGTTCCATATTCCCAGCCCTGAAAAGCATCTCAGGAGGATACCATAGTCAACAGTATCAAAAGTGGCTGAGAGCCCGCAAAAGGTCCTAAATTGGAGGAATGCATTTAGATACGCCTTACGCGTGCGAGGTGCCAAAGACATGCCGATCGCCCGGTTCACCTCTCCTCGCCAAATGTCCAAATCTCAGCCAGGAGTGGAGAGGGAAGTTCCTCTGCGTCTGGAGCCAAGGCACAGAACCGGGAGATCTGCAGGCGGGATAAAGCATCGGCAATATCGTTATTAATGCCTGGCACATGTCTGGCCCTGAAGAGCACATTAAGATGCAAGGACCTCAAAACAAATTGGCGAACTAAGGCCATGACTCTGGGGGATTTAGATGTCTGGGCATTGTCACACCAAAAATGAACTACCGAATTAGCCCACCTATCCCCCCAGAGCATTAGGGCCCCCAAGACGGGAAAAAACTCTAGGAAAGTAAGATCGCGTAAGCGATCCGTGCCTTGCCATGTCTGAGGCCATTGACCATAGGCCCACCGTCCCTCAAAGTAAATCCCATAACTCAGGGAGCCGGAGGCATCCAACTGCACTTGGAAATGAGGGCTGACCATAAGCTCCGATCTCCAGAAAGAGATTACATTTCATTTCATTTCATTTCATTTATTTGATTTGTATGCCGCCCACTCAGCATACGCCGACTCAGGGCGGCTCACAACATATCAAACAATGATACAATACAGGAAAAAAATAAAGTACACAATATAATGGAGTACAGTAACACAGTAACATCTCAGTAATGCAATAACATCTCACACATCTCTCTCCGGCCCCAACAAGTCCAAAAGTGAAAAGTGGCAGTGACGAAGGTCCTGCCGCCTCCATGGCTTTTCAAGCCCTGGCCGAGGGCATAGCCTGGGACGCCGGTGGTGGTGGTGGTGGTTCCCGGTGTCCGATGCTGCAGAGGTCTCTCCGCCCCATCCGCAGGGGAGACCGGAGGCGGCGACCAAGTCCTGCTTCTGTCCCCACTCCCGGGGCCGATGGCGCGGGCTCCCGGGTGAGACAGGGAGCTCCTCGAGGGGCCGGCGTCGGCGGCGTCCTTTTCTGCTCTCCGGGCGGGCGGGCCCGGAGAGCGAAGGCAGCCGCGGTGGCTCCGGCGGCGGCTCCAGCGGCTCCCACCTGTCTCCACTCCCGGGGCCGATGGCATGTGCTCCCGGGCGAGACAGGGAGCTCCTCGAGGGGCCGGCGTCAGCGGTGTCCTTTTCTGCTCTCCGGGCGGGCGGGCCCGGAGAGCGAAGGCAGCTGCGGCGGCTCCGGCGGCGGCTCCGGCGGCTCCCACCTGTCTCCACTCCCAGGGCCGATGGCATGGGCTCCCAGGCGAGACAGGGAGCTCCTCAAGGGGCCGGCGTTGTCGGCGTCCTTTTCTGCTCTCCGGGCGGGGGGGCCCGGAGAGCGAAGGCAGCTGCGGCAGCTCCGGCGGTGGCTCCGGCGGCTCCCACCTGTCTCCACTACCGGGGCCGATGGCATGGGCTCCCGGGCGAGACGCCATTAAAGTCCTGTAGGAATGTGAGCCAAACCGTAAGGTCTGCCCATAAACCTCTGGTCAGCCGTACCCTGTGGTGACGTTTTAAAAGACCCGCCATGGCATCACAAAGACGCCTGGCAAAGGCTCTGCCTGGTGTTACTACCCTACAGGCGAAGTTGAGGTGGCCGTGCAGCACCTGCAACTCTCAGAGCGACACCTTATGCTTGGCAAGCATTGCCAAAATCGCAGCCGAGATCCGAGTCACCTTTTCCATGGGCAACCTGGATGTCTGGGCGACGGTGTCGATTTCAATACCTAAAAAGGTGAGAGTGGTGGCTGGTCCCTCAGTCTTTTCAGGTGCTAGGGGGACACCGAGTTCCCGCATAAGCACCTGAAATGTGGTGAGGAGACGGACACATGTGCCCGTGCCATGTCCACCCCCGAACAAAAAGTCATCGAGGTAGTGGGCTACAGACCGGGACCCTGACCTACAAACAAAAGCCCAGTGGAGGAAGGTGCTAAATCATTCGAAGGCCGAACATGAAATAGAACAGCCGAAAGGCATGGCCTTGTCCACATAAAAATTGCCCCGAAAACAAAAACCTAACAGCTCAAAGTCATCCAGGTGCACTGGCAACAATCGGAATGCCGATTTGATATTACACTTTGCCAGTAGTGCCCCGGGACCACACGAGCGTACCATCTGTAAGGCCTGGTCAAAGGACGTATACCTGACAGAGCAAAGGTCATCAGGTATAGCGTCATTGACCGAAGAGCCCGCAGGGTAAGAAAGGTGGTGAATTAGACGAAATTCACCCAGGGACTTCTTAGGGACTAAACCTAGAGGGGATACCTTCAAGTTAGGATATGGTGGGTCGAGAAATGGCCCCGCCACCCTCTGTGCCTTGAGCTCCTTGGCTATCTGCTCCACAGCAATATCCTCATTACCCCTGAGAGAAAGTAAGTCCGGGCCGTCCTGAGGCCCGCAAATAACTTTAAAGGGTATACAGAAGCCAAACTGAAAGCCTTCAAGTAGGTATCTCGCATCATCCTGTCTAGGATAAGCGCGCAGCCATCGTTCCAGCACTAGTATATTAATTGGGGAGGGGCTTTTTGAATGGGTAGCACCGTCAGAGGGAGCTCTAACCACCCCCTGCACACCCCTTCCTCTGCCTCGTGACCCACCAGCCCGCGGGCACGCGGAGGTGGCATAAGGGCGGGAACAAGAAGGGCACTCGTGCCTGAACCGACACTGGCGTCTGTTGCACACTCCATTGGCAGAGAAACTCCAACACAGCAGGTGGGCTGGAACCCCCTGCCCCGCCGGCTGGCGGGGAGTCTGTGAAGTAGCAGCCTGCTGCACGGCATGGCCACAGTGGTACCGGTCACGAGGCGCTGGCCGCGTGGGGGTCATATACAGCAGCCACAACTGCTGGCAGGGCTCGTCCCACCTCATCTCAGGGTGAAGGGCCACCCTCATCCTAAACTCCTCATCATAGGCCAGCCATGACGGGCCAGGGAAATCAACCACAGCCCGGTAAATATTGTCCAGGTACTGGACCATTGGAATGGCCAAATCAGGACGGGCCCTCAGGTATACCGCCATATAAATCAGATAGGCCAGCAACCAATTGGCCCAAGTGTGAGGTGGCTTACGACGACAGGACAACTCCTTGTCCCTGTCGTCCTGCCCCTCCCTCTCCTCCTTAGTGGGTTCACGGTTTAGGAGGGAGAAAATGTCCACATATTCCCCCCGCCAAATCTTCTCCCTCGTAGCCTGGGATAAATGGTCACCCAAGGGTAAGGAGTAACTGGCCGTCGGCAGGGCCGCCGTCGGCATGGATTGAATTGAGGGTGTGCGCAGTGGGACCTGTAGAACCCCTGAGACATTAGGCGTACCCATAGGGGCGGTGACCCCTGCAATAACCGAGGAATAATTGGGTAACCAGGAATTAACAGGACAGTGTGGATTAAACTGTCCTCCCACAGTAACTTGTCGTGGCCATGGCCACTGTACCCCCCCAGCAGTATTAGTTAGTGTCACTGGTGTGCTAACTTGACCAGTATACTCACTCGGTGCACCCCCATGAGCCGCCCCTACTGGGGGTTCCGGCCCACGGTGGGCGTCGGAGCTCGCGATGGGTATCGAGCTCTGCGTGCCCCTGCACCCCTGCCGGGCAGGACCGGTCCCCGGTGGAAAGCCCTGTTGCAATGGCCTGATGGGGAGCTGCGAGGCGCCAGCTTGGGCTGGCCTGATGGCTTCAAGCAGCTCAACCCTATTAGCGGCCCGCTGGACGGCCGTGGCCGACGTGTGGCCCGGATCTGCAGGGTTTGCAAGCCCACCATCCAAAGGTGGTGGAGCACTGCCCATTGATGCCTCCAGCACCGAAATGCATGTGAGGAGAGCATCGACAGTCTCAGACTTTTGTGTATGAGAACCAAGACACAGGAAACCGCCACGGGCTGGTTTAACACAGGTTTATTGCATGGTGGTCAGAGGGAACATGAGGTAATGGCGGATGCATAGCTCAATATATACAGTAGTAAAACATTCGAATGTGGCTCCACGATAGCCTATTGGCTATTGTCTGCGTGACGTCATTGTTAGTCACGCCCTTCTTGTCCAGGTGTAGGTCGTGGCGGGAAACTCCGTGCTGTAGCCTTTGATGAGTATGGACCGAGAGAGCTTGGACGCTCGCCGCTGCCCACTGGTGGTCATTAGCTCGCGTCCTCATACAGGGTTTATAGTGATACAGCTGAAGGCTATATTGTTACTGGTAGGAAATGATACATTGTTATCACATGAAGATGGTTACCCTATTAGAACACAACACTCCTCCCCCCTAGGATGAGACGAAGTCTCTCAGCCAAGATGGCTTATTTCGAACACGCTGGGGTCTCGGTGTGGGCTGCCCTGCCCCGGGTTTGCTACCTTCTCTTTGTCCCCTGGCTTCCTGTCCTGTAATTGGAGAGGGAGACTTGTTAGTGCCTTGCCGCGGTTCTGCGGCTTTGTCGGGAGGTGCGTGCTTTATTTGGGAATAACCGGGGGCACTGGGGGCTAACGAAAAACCCCTCTTCTCACTTGGATGGGTGGGGGAACACTCCCAAAAACCCCCCCGGCTCGCAAAATCAAAATCAAATTCGGGGGCAGCGGTCGCAAACTCCTCCCCCTCTCCCCCGGGCTCCGATAGGGAGTCGGGACCGCTGCTTCTCTTTGATAGGACTGGTGTATCAAAAGGATATGAGTCGGGATCGCTGCCTCCCCCCCCTTGTTTGGGACTGTTGCCCTTCGTTGTCTCCCCCTTGGGATAAACGGGTGGGGGAGGACCCTAACGCTGAGGCAATCTCCGTGCCGTCCGTGGCTTGCTCCCTGGGAACCCGGCTCCGGAGCTGATCCGCATGCCGCCTCCACAGTAGGCCGGTGCTCGTTTCCACCCGATATGACACTGGCCCCGTCTGTTCTAAAACTCTCCCTGGTACCCAGGCTGGCCCGGTGCTGGCGTAGTTCCTGCAATGCACAGGATCGCCGGCGGCGAAACCTTTCAGCACCGCTACCCCTACGTTCTTCCCTTTGTCCTCGACCCTCGTCGGGTCTAACCTGGACAGAATCATGGTCAGTTTTCTCCGCATCAGCAGCTCTGCCGGCGAGTATCCGGATGCTAAGGGGGTCACCCTATACGCTAATAAAAACTGACATACTTGGTGATTCAGGTCCCCCGAGCCCATGCGCCGCAGCGCATCCTTTGTTGTCCGCACCAGCCGCTCCACTTGGCCATTCGTGGCCGGGTGAAACGGCGCAGATGTTACGTGCCGAATGGCGTTTGCCTCCGTGAATGCCCTGAACTCAGCGGACGTGAAACAACTAGCGTTATCGCTGACCAGAGTGTCGGGTAAACCGAACGTGGAAAAGACTCTCCTTAGTTGGCCAATTGTGGTGGCGGAGGACGTGCTCTTTACCGGAATCACCTCCAGCCACTTAGAGTACGCATCCACTACCAGGAGAAAAACGGTTCCTCGGAACGGGCCAGCGAAATCTACGTGCACTCTGGACCACGGCCCCCTTGCTGCGTCCCATTCCCTATGCGGGAGGCGAGCCGCCTCCGGTCGGGAGCCCTGGCACGCCTCACAAGTGCCGACCATGTGCTCTATGTCTGCGTCCAGCTGGGGCCACCAGAAGTAACTCCGGGCTAGCGCCTTGGAACGGACGATCCCCGGGTGGCTGACGTGCAGCAGTTTGAGCACCCTCGGTCGTAGGGCTGTAGGGACCACCACCCGTTGGCCCCACAAAAGGCACCCCCTCTCTAGGGACAACTCTATTTTTTTTCGAAAAAGTGGGTCGAATTCCGTACCTGGGGAGGACGCCGGCCACCCCTTCTGAACCCATGAGCTTACTTTCTCCAGCGTTCTATCCTTGCCTGTCGCCCTGGCAATGTCGGCTGGTACTATTGGGGGTGAATCTAAGACCTCTATTAACAATACCTGGTGGTCTCTCTCTACCCCTGCCTTTTGGTCGCCCGACAGGGGCAAAGGAGACCTCGAGAGTGCGTCTGCATGGCTGATCTCCTTCCCTGGCCGGTATTCCAATTCATGTTGGTATGCGTTGAGAAAGATAGCCCACCGCAGCATTCTCGGGGACAGGATCTGTGGCGTGGGCTTATTTGCAGTGAAAATTCCTAACAGTGGCTTGTGATCGGTCACGATCTTGAACGGGCGACCATACAGAAAATCGTGAAATTTTTTGGTTCCCGCTACTATCGCTAATGCCTCCCTGTCGGTCTGTGCGTAATTCCGCTCTGCTTGGGACAGGGACCTTGAATAAAACGCTATCGGGGCCTCCCTTCCGTCGTCCAACACGTGGCACAGCACCGCCCCCACCCCCACCGGGGATGCGTCACAGACTAAGACCACTGGCCGTTTGGGATCGAAATGAGTCAGGATTGCCTCGGATGTTAGGAGTTGCTTTAACTCTTTAAACGCCCTCTCCTGCTCGTCCCCCCACAGCCAAGTTTCCTCCTTTTTAAGCAACCGATGGAGCGGTTCGGCCACCGACGCCTTCCGTGGGAGGAAGGTATGGTAAAAATTGAGGAGCCCCAGAAATGACTGTAGTTCGGTTTTGGATGTGGGGCGAGGAGCCTTCTTGATGGCGGCTACTTTGGATTTGGACGGCATAATTCCCTCGGGTGTGACCCGGAACCCTAAAAATTCAACCTCTGTTTCGAAAAAAACTCATTTGTCTTTTCTCAGCCGCAGCCCCGCTTTCTCGAACACAGTCAGTACTTTATCCAATCTCTTTGCCAGTTCGGCCTCACTCCCCCCTGTTATCAATACGTCATCAAAGTAACACAACACTCCCTCC
Source organism: Bradypodion ventrale (assembly GCA_035047345.1). NCBI lineage: Eukaryota > Metazoa > Chordata > Lepidosauria > Squamata > Chamaeleonidae > Bradypodion > Bradypodion ventrale. Next base: position 130,467,152 of record JAWDJE010000005.1, read on the forward strand.
AGCCCCTTCAGGAGGCGTTCCACAATCGACTGAAAAAGGCCGGGTGCCGAGTTCACGCCGAACTGTAAACGCGACACCTGGAACGCCCCTTTATGTGTAACTATTGTTTGTGCCGCTGCCGTGGCGGGAGTTACAGGGAGTTGCTGGTAGGCTTGTGCTAAATCGAGCTTAGCGAAACACTTTCCCCCATTCAGCCTGGCCAGAAGGTGGCTGACCACTGGCACCGGGTATGCATTAGGGCGGATCGCCTTGTTAATTGTACACTTATAATCAGCGCAAATGCGCACCTCCCCGTTAGCCTTTAGTGCTGTTACAATTGGGGTTTCCCACTCCGTGGAATCCACAGGAACAAGAATCCCCTGGTCCACCAGCTTGTCCAGTTCCGCCTCTATTTTGTCCTTTAATGCGAACGGCACCCTGCGTGGTTTGAGTCTTATCGGGCGGACCTCCGGGTCTAGGTCGAAGGCTACAGGGGGTCCCTTGAACTTTCCCAGACCTTTTTTAAAAACGGCGGGGTGCGCGTCGCAGACCGCTTGTATTGGGTCCGCACCCACGGCATGCACCCCCCCTATGAACAAACCCAAAGGCTGAAACCACTGTGTCCCGAGGAGGCTACAACTTCCCCCTTTGAGAACAACTAGGGGAAGTTCCGCAGAATGTCTCTTAAAACGGACCCGAAATTTCCCGACCCCCAACACTGGAATGCTGTTCCCCTGTACGTCTCGTAGCGTGGACCTCAACGTTTTAAGTTTGGGCCGCACTTGGGGGTCGATTTTCAAGAACTCTCTCTGGGGAATTATAGAATAGGAGGACCCCGAGTCAATTTCCATCCTAATAGGGGCCCCTTGTACTAGTACCTCAACGAAGTAATGGGGTTGTCCCGCGGACACGCTGAACACGGGAGCGTCGTCCTCGCTGTCGTCCGAGATGTGGCCCACGCCGTCCTGCTTCCTCGTGGTCCGGACGCCATCTTTGGACCTCGCTGGACGGTCCGGTCTGGCCGAACGGTCTTGTGAATGCCTCCGGCCCTCTTTCCGCTTCCTGCACGCCTTGGCGATGTGCCCCCGACGGCCGCAGTTGTAGCACTCGGTTTTTCTGAATGGGCACTTCGCGCGCTCATGGGCCGCTCCGCAACCATCGCAGCGGCGTCCTTCTTTTCGGACCTTCTGGACCTCCTCGCCGTCGCTGCCTTCCGTAGACGACTTCGAGGTTCGTCGGGTTGCGTGCACCGACTGTCCGGACTTTCCGTGCACCGAACTCTCCGCTTTGCCGGCCCTAGGACGCCACTCACGCCATTGGTGCATTTCGTCTACCCCAGCATTCGTGGATTCCGCGGATTCCGCGGCCTCCACAACCTCTGCCAGCGTGGGTGGTGGCTCCTTGTTCATCAGGCTGCGCTGCACTTCCTTGTCCTTCAGGCCACACAGAACTCCGTCCCTGAGGGCCGTCTCTAGGTTGTCCCATCTGCAGGGGGCGGCTGCTATTCTCATGGCTGTTACGAAGGTCTCCACCGACTCGTCCGGCGCTTGGACTCGCCTCCAAAACGCGCTCCGAGCGGGAAACATCGCCCTCGAGGGTCGGAACCGCTCACGCAGCAGTTTCATGATGTCCTCGGCCTTGAAGTCACTCATCTTCTTCGGTGCAATGATGCTCACCAGCGTTCACTTGGTTTCCATCCCAAGCATTCGGGTGAGGATGGCCCTCTTCCTTTCCTCGTCGTCTTTGACTTTGAGTTCCACCAGTGCCGCCTGGAAGTCCATCTCAAAAAGCTCCCAGTCTTGCGGTTTGGTAATGTTGAACCCGCTCTGTGCCCTGGCTCCTTGGGAATCCATCATCCCACCTTCGTCGCCAATTTTGTGTATGAGAACCAAGACACAGGAAACCGCCACGGGCTGGTTTAACACAGGTTTATTGCATGGTGGTCAGAGGGAACATGAGGTAATGGCGGATGCATAGCTCAATATATACAGTAGTAAAACATTCGAATGTGGCTCCACGATAGCCTATTGGCTATTGTCTGCGTGACGTCATTGTTAGTCACGCCCTTCTTGTCCAGGTGTAGGTCGTGGCGGGAAACTCCGCGCTGTAGCCTTTGATGAGTATGGACCGAGAGAGCTTGGACGCTCGCCGCTGCCCACTGGTGGTCATTAGCTCGCGTCCTCATACAGGGTTTATAGTGATACAGCTGAAGGCTATATTGTTACTGGTAGGAAATGATACATTGTTATCACATGAAGATGGTTACCCTATTAGAACACAACACAGACCCACCAGGATAAGGTGGGTCGGATGGCCCACCGGGCAATTGCTGAGGGATAAGCCCAAATGGCAATCCCTGGCTCGAATAGGGCCATGCCCAGTAATCCGGCCCATGAGGGGCTGGAAGAATGGTGGGGCGGGAACCAGCACCGAGCCCAAGTGGGCCGCCATGCCCCGAGCCGGGCGAAGGCGCAGCAGGGGTAGGAACCCCATAGGGGCAGGCCTGTGCCGCCTCCACCCGAGTCCCCAGACTGGGCAGGTAGGCAGAAGCCTGTTCGCCCACATTGGTGGCAGTGGCTACTAAAACCCCACCACCCGCTTGTGGGGGTGCCGCCCGAGCCCTCTGGCAGCCCCCGAGAGGTTGAGGGGGTGGGCAGAGCCCTCCCCCTAGAACGCGGCCTAGAGGCCACTGCCTTGCGCTTGGGTGCCATGGCCACCCAAGCGGTCGCTTTTCGGGGGAGGAAAATTTCTCCAAGAAAGAACGGGGCGAAGCCGGGAAGGAAGCAGCGGAGCAAACTTCTCCACTCCGTCACTTCTAAAATGGCAGCACAGCTGCCTCATGGCCACCCCTTTTAAAGAGAGGTGGCCACGCCCCCTTAACTAACCCGGATGTCTGCGTCCAGGTGCCCCCCCCCCCCCCCGCAAAGAGCGCGGTGGCCATTTTGGCGCCGCGCTTGCATTGTGCTGGTTGGTGTTACCTTGTGTTGTAAGAGTAGAGCTAACTGTCCCAATATTTGATTTGCCTTATGGCAATGTATCTTAATCTCTTCATCCATTTTGCCATCTTCAGTGAATGTTTTTCCTAGGTATTTAAATTCTGACACTTGTTTTATACTTCCCCCCTCTACTTTAATATTTAAAATCTGCTCTATGAATGAGGAAATACCCCAACTTCCAGACACCAACATGTAAGAAGGAAACTCTCCTCTTCAGCACAGATAATGAAATTGTGACAAATGCAATAACAGTAGGCTATATACTCTCTTCTAAGCAAGTTCCTAGTGCTGGCATTTATAATACCTTAACATAGCTATACTTAAATAGCAATTGTGCTGTTTTGAGTTTATAATGAGCTCAGTTCCTCAAAAGTGAGAAATATGGTCTGAAAGTACTCTTCCATTTTTTTGATAAAAATAACAATAGTGTATAATTAATAACTTTACAAAGATTGTAAGATGTGCATAATGGAAGAATTAATCAGGATTTCATTATAAAAAAGATAAGGAAAGAAAAATGTAGGGGTAGAATGTAAGTATATGATTCTGATTGTCATGGATTATCAACCAGGTGGAATAGGATTCCAGACAAATAACTGTTTCTTCTTTGAACATGCCTAACAGTAGGAGTGCATACACTTTAAAGCAATAACGAGTAAAGGTGACCTTAACCTTGCCAGCATGGGGAGCAATTTAAAAATGTATAAAGGAAACTTATAATGTGGGTTGTTGCTTGCTGTTTTATTTCTTTTATGTAGCTACTGCGTACTGAAGCAACTGTTCTCAACAACCTATGTTTTTCAGTTAAGCATACCTACATTTTGTTTACTTTTGGCATTTTGCAGAAACTCAGAGTTGGGACGAGGAGGGATGATCCAGAGCAAATATTTAAAATAAACCCACAAATGTTTCAGTTTTGCCAAACAGCAGCAATGCAATGATGAGTATACTCTTTGTCCCTTTGTTCTGTTATTCCCTCCTACAAAAGTATTAATTTATGAAGGAGTCAGCTTGGCTGTAAAGAATGGGTGGAAAGCATAGGATTTCTGTAGATACCACTGAAACTACATGGCACTGAAAATAGAAAATTGGTTTCTTTAGTGAACTAGATAACTAATAACCCATTCAAAATAGTTAATATCTTCCTTCCAAATAGTATTTAAATTCTATTATCGAAAGAGTTTAATAATCTATGTGCCATTGGTAAGGAAGTTCTTGTCTCCAATAGCCACCTGTCTGAGATGAGGCCACTTGGATTAATAAAATACTTTAATGAGCTGAAATCCTGCTGTACATTATTAAAAATGGTGTAACATTTAAATGCAAATTGCAGTAAATTGATAAGCCTCTGTAGAAATTATCTGTTACAGAATGAGTCAGGAAACGAAATAATGCCAACTGCGATTGTTTTTAAACTTATAGAAATTCATATCTATAAATTATTCCATTTGCACAACCACACAACTGGATTTCAACCATACTGTACTAAGATTTGTGTGTAATCTTGAAATTAATTTTAACTTCAGAGTCATTGAATAAACAAAACAGAGAAATAATGGTCCAAATCCTGTTGCTTAGTCATCGTCATTTGGCTGCTACTCGTATCCGAGTATTTTTTTTTCCTGGGCTGAACAGGAGAAATGCCACTGGCATGAATTTGTTTAAGGTGGATCCCAGTTTGCCATGAAGTGACCCACACACTGTGAATATGGAGCAATCTCCTGCAGCATGTATGGAATGAGACATGCTGGAATTAACACCTGGACTGCAATGGACTGCCACAACCTTGAGGATATCAAGGTACGCCTTCACAGCCAGTCCATCTGGCATGGCCTCTTCCACCTCCATGACCATTGGGAATCAGAATAGTGAAGTGGTTCCTCCTCCGCTCATTTTGCCGTTTAGCCCAATATGATGGCATTTCCTCCACTGAGAGAGCCATCAACCCACCTAAAGGGGCTCATCCGCCTATAGCCGTTGGACCCTTTTTGGAGTCAGGTTATTTACTATTGCCCAACACTCAGCATTGAGTTGCTAGATGTACAGTCTACTCGATTACCATAGCAGGATGTCCAGCCAGACTTGATTAGTGTAGTAACAGACCATCTGTTGTTCTGTTTCCAGGCAGCAAACTCACAGGCTTGTCCTGTGCAGGACCATAGCCAAGGGGTGGCCAGGAGGGGATCACCCCCCCCCCCCCGAGTTAACAGCCCCCCTCCCACCTCACCCCTGGATGCTTCAATGCAACAGGAGAGGAAGGGGCTGCTGAGAGGTGAAATGCAGCTGCTTTTCCTGGGGAAGCACCACGCAAAGCGCAAAGCGTGGCACCTGTGACATTGTTGCCCCTCCTGAAAAAATACACACACACACACACACCTAGAATCCTGGCTATGGCCCTGGTCCTGTGTCATCTTCACTGCTGTGATAATGCTTGACAATAGAGAGCAACTGATAGGAGACTATGGAACAGTATCTTCCTATTGTATAATGACCTTTCATGGAAAGTGGAGCAATTCTGTTACGGGAAGGAGGTTCTGTGGGAATGCTTCCCACACAATTACACAGAATTTTCCCATTATTAGCCTCTGGAGGAAACAATTCTGTACTTTAACCAGTCATGGAACCCATCTAGCTTGCATGCTGCACAAAGAAGTAGAGTTAGATAAACAACACAATACTTACAAATAATATTCAAACAGTACTGGGTTTTCATTTAAGAAAGTGAAACCACAGCTCACTAAATGTAACTAGCAGTTTGTGTTTATAGGCAAAAACTTTAGAGTGAATATACCATTTTTATAAAAGAAGAAATATTATAAGTAATAAAAGCTACAGCTTTAGCTTCATCTTGAGTGAGTTGCCACACCCTTATCCCTGCCTGCCATTATATTTCTAGACCTTTATCTATAGCCTATGAGAAAAGGACTGCCAGATTATTAATTTATCCTTTGAAATGTGCTTTGCAATGAGTCATTTGCCAGACTCAGTGTTAGGAGGTTATGAACTTGCACGTTTGGAGAGTCACAAAATTGACAGGACTCTTTCCTTTAAAAAAAAAGTACCTGAAGCTGGCATTGAACACTTTCTGACCCTTGGAAAAATGTATTCAGAGGTTCAGCCTGAAAGGCAATGAAAATGAATGCATTGACTCTGTTCTTTATGAGCACATCCCATGAATATCAGCCCCAAAAGCACATTTGCACAGCCTTTCTAGGGAATTTTAAATGACATAATCATAATATTGTTCTTCAGGCTTTCTTTGAAGAAAACCTCATACTTGAAAGAGAATGACTGGGTTAGCAACTGTAGCAAGCATTATGCAGCAAGCTCTTTGTTGTCTGTAGGAATAAAAAACATGAGGGGAAAAAATTTCACATTTAGATTGAATCTAGGATTTCTGACCCCTGGAAGCCAGCATCATTTGCTCCCCTACCTCTATAGAACTTCTGTTCAGATCCTCTAAAGAGATCTCAGACAAATCTTTACCTATAAGGAGGCCCGTTAACCTTTGGTGTCCCGCATGCATGCCCGCACCCAGCCCAACCATCCCAAACTGAGCCGTCTACACTTACCTTACCACCCTTGGAGCATTGCCACAAGGGTCCACCAGCCGCGAGTGGGACAACTGCCCCACAAACACGGCAAGAAAAAACTACAAGGCCCAGCGTCCCCCTCCTCCTCCCCGAAGCTACGGCAAGGCTGGAGCCGGCCTCTGGGGCCACGGGAAAATGACGTGCTTTCTCCAGGAGACAAAGGCCACGCCTTCACCTCCCAGAGAGAAGGAAACCCCTTCGACGGAGGGGTTTAGCTTCTCTCTTGGTTGGCTGGGGACAAAGATTTCATGTCCAGCCAACCAAGAGAGAAGCGAATCCCCTCTCTCCAGGAGACAAAGGTCATGCCTTCGCCTCCCGGAGAGGAATCGCCTTCCCCCCAATCTCTCTCTCTCTTCCCCCCATTCTCATTCTCCCTCCTTTATCTCTCCCCACCTCTCTCTCTTTCTCCACACCTCTCTCTTTCCCACCTTTTCTCTCTCTCTCTTCCCCCCTCTTTCTCTTTTCCCCTCACTCTCTTCCCCCTTTCTTTCTCTCTCTCCCCCCTCTTTCTGTTCCTCTCTCTCTCACACACACACACCCCTGCTGCACTGTTTCTCTCTCTCTCTCTCTCTCTCTCTCTCTCACACACACACACACACACACACACACACACACACACACACACACACACACACACACACACACACACATGGCATTCCTGCCTTGCCGGGCAAATATTACCTGTGTGTTGGTGGTTCAGGTGGGGGGGGGGGTTGGGGGGTGCACACCCCAAAACCACCCCAACCACTCACTCACAGATAATAACTGCACAGCTTGCCGGGCACAAAAATGCTAGTATAACTTATAACATTGCACTGAAGAAAAAATATCTCCCCTATATACCACACTTCTTGGAGAGACAAATGTAACAGCGTCTATCAAAATTAAGGTAAATAAGTATCCCAATGAATTGGCACTTTGGGAACATTCCAGTTTCTCACTGGCAAATGCTCAAAGGATTTCCAAGCAAGGCTGGTCCTCTAAAAGGTAGACTAGGTGTCACCTTTACTCCTCCTCTTGGGCACCCTGGCCATTTCCATAATATCAGAGCAGTGTGTTAAATGAGACCTGCCTTATGTCCCTAAGCTAGCATGTTACTTCCAAGCATGGAGGAGAAAAGTAAAATTTCAACAATACTGAAGTAAGAGTCATTTCCCAGTGTCACTGGCTTTGACACATGGAACAGAGGAAAACAATATTCTGCAGACTGTTGTGGTTTCAATTGGTGAACAAAAGGAAATTAGGGAAAAAGATCCCTCCCTACCAATCTAGTGATACAATGATTGGCAAGGGGAAAATTTATACTTTACCTGCCCCTCCACAGAAGAACAGGGAAAGTGTTAAATGAAAACATCCAATATACTGAAAAGGCTCATTAGCCCCTTCAGCACACCAGATGTTTACTTGGAAGTACATGTGGACACATCACTTTCAGACCAATCCCAAGAGCTGAAAAGACCACAATAATTGCTAGCCTAAACATGCTCTCTGTTTTCAAGACTTTGATGAGAACTTTCACAAGAGCTGGTAAAGATATTCCCATTTTCTCAACCTGACCAAAAGCCAAGAAACTGATTTGCAGCAGGCAAAGAGTTCCTTTCAAAAACAACTAACATTTTTTAAAATGACAGTGAATTTTTACAACCATTATCAGGAAATAGGCAAAATACACAATATGGGATGACATATGCACACATATAGATGAATACAGCAGTTTAGAAAATAAATTACCCCTGCAAGGCAATGTAAAATGAACCTTATTTTGGCTGTGTGTTGTGTATTCCTTGGTATTTGAATTGATTCCAAACCTGCAAACCGAAGCAAATGTAGGACTTTTAGTAAATCAAGACACACCCTCAGGGAAATCTAAAGGGGCTGGAGCTATAGGTGGTAAATCAAAATGTCTCGCTGTCATGACACAGTTCTGCTCTGCTTAATCAGTGACACAGAGATAAAAGGTCCTTTGCTGACCAGCACATCCCATTTGCTCTGAGAACTCAACTAAGGAGACAATAATTGTGCACCATCAATTCAATTTTTACTCATGGTGACTGACCCTTGTTAGGGTTTTCTAGTTATAGAATACTCAGAAATGATTTACCATTCCCCTTTTCAATGGGCAGCCTAGGACTGTACAGCTTGCCAATGACTACACTGGATGGCTCTTTTGGGATGCATTGTGTTGAAGAAAACTTCCAGACTCTGTCTCTGTAGCTAGATGTAAAACTTACTGAGCTATTCAGCCAGCCAATTCAAGAGAAATGATTGCTAAAAGTATGAATACTCTCATACCATTAAAGAGAATTCCTACATATTTCCAGGAAAAGAAAGCATTGAAGAGAAGGCGCTGCTAAAGGAGAGCCAACATGGCTTTTACAAGGGCAAATCATGCCTCACTAATCTGTTGGAATTTTTTGAGAGTGTCAACAAGCATGTGGATAAGGGGGATCCAGTTGACATTGTTTATCTGGACTTTCAGAAGGCTTTTGACAAGGTCCCACACCAAAGGCTCTTGAATAAACTTACCAGTCATGGAATAAAGGGACAGGTCTTGTCCTGGATCAGCAACTGGCTAAGGGACAGGAAACAGAGGGTAGCACTAAATGGACACTTCTCCAAGTGGAGGGAAGTAAAGAGTGGGGTCCCCCAAGGTTCAGTACTGGGACCCTTGCTTTTCAACCTCTTCATAAATGATCTAGAGGTAGGAGTAAAAAGCAAGGTAGCCAAATTTGCTGACGACACTAAATTATACAGGGTAGTGAAAACTGTGAGAGATTGTGAAGAGCTCCAGAGGGATCTCTTGACACTGGGGGAGTGGGCAAAACAGTGGCAAATGAGCTTCAACATCAGTAAGTGCAGAGTGATGCATGTTGGGGCAAAAAACCCCAATTACATTTATAAACTGATGGGGTCTGAACTCTCTGCGACAAACCAGGAAAGGGACCTTGGTGTCCTGGTGGACAGCTCAATGAAGATGTCAACCCAGTGTGCCTCAGCAGTGAAAAAAGCAAACTCAATGTTAGGGATCATTAGGAAGGGTATAGAAAATAAGTCAGCAAGTGTCATTTTGCCTCTTTATAAATCTACTAGCATAGTTTGCCCGGCATTGCCGGGCTTTTAAAAATTGTGCTGGATACTAAAGGGTTTGGTTTTTTTCTTGAACTAATGGTGATGGGTGTTTTAAATTGTGGTTTAAGGTTTTTTGTTTTTGTTGCTTGCAGTAAATTTTTTTTGTATTTTTTTTATGTTTATGGGAAAAAATTTACATTTAATTTAATCTAATGTAATGTAATATTATTTAGTTTAATATTTATTTTTGTTTTTTAAAATGTTTTTTTAAATATTTTATTTTGTTTTGGTTTTTCAGAGTGAAAAGGGGTTTTGTTTTGGTAATTTTTGAGATTAGTGTTTTTTTTTTGAATGTATGTATAATTTATTTGATTAAATTTAGATTTATTCTTATTTGTTGAATAATTTTGAATGTTGTTTCTGGTTTGGGCCACTGGGTGGGGGTGGTGAGCTTTTGTGCCTCTCATTACATTTGTTACCTTCTGTCCTCTGGGTGTCGCTTCCGGTAAGTTTTCTTTTTTTCATTTGTGTTCCGGTTCTCATAGAAGGAAGACATCTTTTGGTAAGTTCTGTGGGGGGTTTTTTTGGGGTGGGGGGGTGGGGTGTTTTTTTTTGGTGGGGTGTATGTGTGTGTCTTTCGTGTTTCTTTTTGGCTGTGTGTGTGTTTTGGTGTGTTTTTGAATGTTTTCCGTTTGTGTTTTTGTTTGTTTTTTCAAGTGTGTGTGGGGGTGTGTGGCTTTCTTTCTCGCAGGCCATGCTGGATGGCCCGTGGGAAGGAAGGCCAATTGCGGGGAGGCTTTTTTCCCCATGGGCCATGCTGGATGGCCCGTGGGAAGGAAGGGCATTTGCGGGGAGGATTATGGGCTATGCTGGATGGCCCGTTGGAAGGATGGGCATTTGCGGGGTGGTGGTGATTTATTTCCCACGGGCCATACTTGCTGGCCCATGGGAAGGAAGGGCAGAGGCAGTGGTGTGTTTATTTTTTTACCCCGCGGGCCATACTGGCTGGCCCGTTGGGAAGAAGGGCAGTTGCTGTATTGTATTGTTTTATGGTGATTTATTTTTCTGGAGTCGTGAAAGTAGATCGTTTTTCCCCTGTATTATCAGTGGGTGTGGGCTGCGGTCCCCTTCCCCGCTGACTTCCCTAGTGTTGTTAGGTTTGTGGGGAGAAAAGGTGTGTGTTGGCCCTACACTTCTGGACACTGAGAAACAGGCAGAGAGGATCGATCCCACCCACCCCTCCTTAATTCAACTCTGTTTTTAAAGAGAAGAAAAGACGGAGCTGTTTTAAGGAGGAGGGGTGGGGCATGGATCCTCTCTGCCTTATCTTTTGTTTCCTGTTTGTTTGGATGTTAAAGGGGAAACTGCAGTCGGGAGCTTTAGGCGCCGTGGGTGAGAAAAAGAAAGCCGGCTGCTGTTTGCTTTCTTTTGAATTGTTTTGCTTTTTAATTTTCCGGGCGCCGTTTTCCTCAGCGATCTGCGTGGGCGCGCAGGACGCTGGGGCTTGTAGTTATCGGTTGGTGCTTTGTGTTTTTGCTGGTTTTTTTTAAAATGTGTTCCTTTCGATTGGCTGCGGCGCGTGTCCGAACGCTGCGGCGTGCGTGAGCCTCTCAGCCTGATTGGCTCTGGCGCGCCGCGGCGCAATGACTTTTGGGACGTGAAGTACTTTGCGTTTCTTGCCGTTAGTGGGGCTGAGGCCCCCGTGCCGGATTTTTAAATCCTTCGTTGACCTGCGTAGCCAATTCGGCCGTGCTCTCGAAGGGAGGGTGCGGGTCAGTAGGGCGATGCATAGCAACGTATAGCCAATTCCAACGGTGAACACTTGGTTTTATAGGTTAAGATGGTGAGGCCCCATCTGGAATATTGTGTACAGTTCTGGTCACCATACCTCCAGAAGGATATTATGGAGTTGGAGAAAGTACAGAGGAGGGCAACCAGAATGATTAGGGGACTGGAACACCTTCCTTACCATCTGAGGCTGCAACAGTTGGGCCTTTTCACTCTTGAACGACGGCGTCTAAGAGGTGACCTGATTGAAGTTTATAAAATCATGCACGGTGTGGACAAAGTAGATAAGGAAAAACTGTTTTCCCTATCGCACAACACTAGAACTAGGGGACACTCCATGAAACTTTTGGGTACTAGTTCTCAAACAAATAAGAGAAAGTACTTTTTCACCCAGAGGATTACTGGTCTATGGAACTCCCTGCCAGAAGAAGTGGTGACAGCTGTCAGACTTGACAGCTTTAAGAAAGGATTAGACAAGTTCATGGAGGACAAGGGTATCAATGGCTATAATTATGGCTACCTAAGGACAACCTCCGGGTTGGAGAGATAGGCAGGATATCTCTCAATGCCATTTCCAGGGAATCCTAAGCAGGTGAAGGCATCTGCTTGGGAATACCCTGAAGGAAATGGTGAGCCACTGTGTGAGACAGAATGCTGGACTGGATGGGCTGTGGCCTGTTCCAGCAAGGCTGTTCTTATGTTCTTATGTCCTAGTGATGCAACCAACATGTAGTTCACCCTGTGCATCATATTTGGGTTCTTGCTTTTCACCCTTGAGCCACAGATCTGTTCCACTTCAAACTGAGACTGGAAAGCATTAAATCATTTAATCCTTCTTCTCAATGGTGTTTTTAGCACAAAATAAATAAAGCCCAGAGGAGAAGGAGCATTTTTCTAAACGAACAGCAGCCGTATAAGGTCATTGAAAGCTTCCTCTGTCAGAGCAATCATTCTTTCACACAGCAGAAAACATCTTTGAAGGATTAGAGGCACTTGTTAATGAATTTTCCAGTTTGGTGTCTTCTGTCCAATAAATTAAATAAGACAGCTAAATGTGATTATATGCTTGCACATCCTAGAAATCATACATAGATAACAGGAGCCACTTCTATATAGCAGCAACTGAAAGTTTCCCCCTTTTTCTTCTATTTCTTTTTCCTTTTGAAAGACAGCTGTAATAAGAATATGTTCAGATTATGATTCACCATTGTGGAGAGACGTTTTCATCCTTTTATTGTTCAAACTCACAGACAACATATCATTATAAAATCAAATCCATTCTTTGATGGAAGGAGAAGAAGAAACCACAATCAAAAAGAAAATTTTAATAGATACCCAATTCTTGCTTTTAACATGTAATATTTTGTTTTCATTACAGAGTGGCCATCACAACGTCCTTTATGACTAGTGAAGTCCCATTCAGACATCACCCAGCCACCATATCAATTGGACTGAATAACTATATCAATTGGACTGAATAATTATTTGATTCTTCGGGGGGAGGGACAAAACCCTCTGGTTTATGACTATGGAATGTTGTGCTTTGGGATCCATGATCCAAAATGCCAAGAAATGGCTTGATATTGATGCACAATATCTTGCCTACATTGCCAGTGGGAAAAAGGATGCCAAACTTTACATAGCAAAGGGCAGCTTGAATGTTGGCAACATCAATGACAGCAGGCAAGATGTTCTACAGGTTACCCTTTTGTGCTCACTGCCATTCACAGTTGTTAAAAACAGTACTAGCTATTTTGAATTTGGGAACATAAAAGGTTGCTTGTTTCTGCATGGAAGGTTTCGTGTTCAAAGAATGAAGAAGCAGACGAATGAAGTAGTGAAATTCAGCTGTTATTTAGTGGCGTTCAAACACAGTTTGGATGGGGCAAAACTCGGACTTATATGTTAACCTATAAAACCAAGGGTTAACCGTTGGAACTTGCTATAGGTTCCTATGCCTGGCCCTACGTGCCTGCACTCACCCTTCGTGCACACGGGCGGACTGGGTCCGCAGGTCAATGAAGGATTGAGTAAAGCAGCAGTGGGGCAACAGCCCCACAAATGCGAAAAAGGGAAACAACTTCATTTCCCAACGTTCTTTGTGCTGCGCTGCGCCTCAGCCAATCAGGCTGAGAGGCGGGAGCACAAAGAACGTGGGGAAACGCGCCATGGCCAATCAAAAACGAGCTGCATGGGGGGAAATGGAGCACAAAGGGAAAGCACAAATGAAAAAATACAATCCCCAGTGTCCTGTGCGCCATGAGCGCGCAGAACTCTGAGAAAGCCGGCGCATGCAAAATAAAAATAAAAAATGCAGCGCCTCACAGCCACACAGCCCCAGGTAAGGAAAGCCCACCCACCCCTGCCGCTGGGCTTCCTTACCGCGGGCCGCAAGCCAGCCCCCGATAAGGAAAGCCCACACACACTCCGCCGCTGGGCTTCCTTACCGCAGGCTGCAAGCAAACCCCCGGTAAGTGAAGCCCACACACCCCACCCCCGCCGCTGGGCTTCCTTACCGCGGGCCGCAAGCCAGCCCCTGGTAAGGGAAGCCCACACACATCCCCTCCGCTGGGCTTCCTTACCGCAGGCCGCAAGCAACCCCCCAGTAAGGGAAGCCCACACACCCCTCCCCCGCCGCTGGGCTTCCTTACCGTGGGCCGCAAGCCACCCCCGGTAAGAGAAGCCCTCCCACACACACACACACACACGCCGCTGGGCTTCCTTACTGCGGGCCACAAGCCAGCCCCCGGTAAGGGAAGCCCACACACACACACCGCTGCTGAGCTTCCTTACCACAGGCCAGCCAGAGAAGCCAGTCCCTCTCTCTCTCTCTCACACACACACACACACACATATTCCTCTTCTGCTCCTTTTCCTAAGGAGCTCTCTCTCTCTCTCTCACACACACACACACAGCTTCTCTTTCTCTCTCTCTCTCTCTCACACACACACAGCTTCTCTTTCTCTCTCTCTCTCTCACACACACACACACATATTCCTCTTCTGCTCCTTTCCCTAATGAGGTCTCTCTCTCTCACACACACACACACACACACAGCTTCTCTCTCTCTCACACACACACAGCTTCTCTTTCTTTCTTTCTCTCTCTCTCTCTCACACACACATATTCCTCTTCTGCTCCCTTCCCTAATGAGCTCTCTCTCTCTCTCTCTCTCACACACACACACAGTTTCTCTTTCTCTCTCTCACACACACACAGCTTCTCTCTCTCTCTCACACACACACACACACAGCTTCTCTTTCTCTCTCTCTCTCTCTCACACACACACACACAGCTTCTCTTTCTTTCTCTCTCTCTCTCACACACACAGCTTCTCTCTCACACACACACCTAGCTTCTCTTTCTCTCTCACACACACACACAGCTTCTCTTTCTTTCTCTCTCTCTCTCACACACACATATTCCTCTTCTGCTCCTTTCTCTAATGAGCTCTCTCTCACACACACACACAGCTTCTCTTTCTCTCTCTCTCTCTCTCACACACACACACAGCTTCTCTCTCACACACACACAGCTTCTCTTTCTTTCTTTCTCTCTCTCTCTCTCACACACATATTCCTCTTCTGCTCCTTTCCCTAATGAGCTCTCTCTCTCTCACACACACACACACACACACAGTTTCTCTTTCTCTCTCACACACACACACAGCTTCTCTCTCTCACACACACACACACAGACACAGCTTCTCTTTCTCTCTCTCTCTCTCTCACACACACACAGCTTCTCTTTCTTTCTCTCTCTCTCTCACACACACAGCTTCTCTCTCACACACACACCTAGCTTCTCTTTCTCTCTCTCACACACACAGCTTCTCTTTCTTTCTCTCTCTCTCACACACACATATTCCTCTTCTGCTCCTTTCTCTAATGAGCTCTCTCTCTCACACACACACAGCTTCTCTTTCTCTCTCTCTCTCTCTCTCTCACACACACACACACACACACACACACACACGACACTCCTGCCTTGCCATAAATTTTTAATGTGTGTGTTGGTGATTGGAGTGGTATTCTATGGGTGGTGGTGGTTGTGCACACCCAAAACCACCCTTAACCACCAACACACACTTTTTTAAAAATACACATTATAAAACATTATTTGGTTAAATAAAAAAAGGAAAAAAATTATATCATCCTTTGTTCTTTTTATTAATCCACCCCCCAAAACAACAACACTGATCACATTTTATAACAGCCCGGCAACGCCATCCTCCTCAGTCCACACAACCCCGTAGCAATTGTATCTACAATGCCATCTAGCCATCTCATCCTTGGTGGTCCCCTTTTTCTTTTGCCCACCACCTTCCCCAGCATCAAGGCCTTCTCAAGTGAATCCTTCTCATTTGATGTCCAAAATACTTCAGCTTCATCTTTACTATTTAACCTTATAATGAGCACTCAGGGCTAATCTCTTCTACTATTGACCTATTTGTTCTTCTCACTGTCCAAGTGACTCTCAAAACTCTCCTCCAGCATCACATCTCAAAGGCATCTATTTTTCTTCGCTCAGCCTTTCTAATGGTCCATTAAAAAAGCTCATTTTAAACAGCCTGGCAATGCCGGGCAACCTCTGCTAGAACACTATAAACAGTAACAGTAACAATAATACAACAAGCCCATTGGCTAACAGAGTGTGCACATTTTTCAATCCACTTATTTGCATAAGAATAGATACATGAGAAAAAATACATTCCGCTCCTGTCAGAAAACACAGTTAACATAAATAACATCCCCCCCCCCCAGGTAAAAACAAAATCCTTTAACCAGGTCGGCGGTCTAGTTTCCCTTCTGGGTTGGATGCTTGGCTGAGCCGGCTCAGGGGCTCGTAGGATGGACAACCTGACTGGAGTGAGGGATTGACTAGAGTGGGAGGATTGTAAACCCAAATTTAAGTCCCGTTTGTCAGATAGAGGAGCAGGGGATCACTCAAAACCAAAATCTAATTCTGTGGATGAATAAGACAACTCAGGGTCCCTCCTGTGTGTACTACGAGTGGTGGGCGACTCTGAATAAAATTGGTCATCATCAATAAAGGAACCCAGAGTGCTAGGCTGGGACAGTGTAGGGGTACACCGGGCCAGAGTAGGGGAGCATTCCATAAATTCCCCTTGAAGTCGGTCCCTAAAATGCACCTCTGGGTCAATGTTGGCTGGCTGCTGACTATTACCTCTGCCCCCTGGGTTTAAACAGGTGGGGGCCAACCCTAGCATTGAGTGTCTGTATTCGTCTTGTGGGTCCAGTACTCTGGGTCTCAATTGAACCGCATGACTCCTCCAGATCAGACCAGTGGCTGTTTCAATTCTGTAAGAAACAGGACCAGTTTGATCGATCACAAACCCGGGCACCCACGTAGGACCACCAGCTGCATAATTGAGGCAATGTACAGGGTCTCCAGATGAGAAAACCTTCTGGTGTTGGATCGCTATATTTGTGCCTTTGTCCTCTACCCTAGAGGGATCCAAGCTGTCCAGCAAGGATGACAGTTTCCTTTGCTGGAGCAATTCAGCAGGGGACAGCCCTGAGGCAAGAGGGTTGAGCCTATATGTGAAAAGAAACTGGCATAACTGGAGCTCCAAATCCCCTTCACCCATACGCTGAAGCACATCCTTAGTTGTGCACACCTGCCACTCTACCTGGCCATTGGTGCCTGGGTGGAATGGGGTGGCAGTGATGTGCCTAATTGCATTCCTTTCCATGAAGGATTGGAATTCTGCAGATGTGAACGTGGATGCGTTGTCAGATACCAGCACATCTGGAAGTCCAAATGCTGCAAACAGCCTTCTCATGTGCATTATCGTGGTGGTTGAAGTGGTATTAGGCACCCTAATCACTTCCAGCCACTTAGAGAATGAATCCACAACCAACAAAAATAGGGCACCCCTAAATGGACCTGCAAAATCTATGTGCAACCTGGACCACAGGCCCCTGGCAGAATCCCATTCCAGAGAGGGAAGGTGGGATTGGCATCTGGCACAAGTGCCGACCATCTGTTCTATGTCTTGGTCCAGTTGAGGCCACCAAAAGTAGCTATGGGCAAGGGCTTTGGAACGTACAATTCCCGGGTGACTTGTGTGAAGTAAATGTAAAACTTTTTTCCTGAGAGTGACAGGAATGACCACCCATTGGCCCCATCGGAGGCAACCTCGTTCCACTGACAGTTCCAAACGCTTGCAGTGGAATGTTCTGAATTCCTCAGCTAGATGAGAGACAGGCCAGCCTTTTTGTACCCAAGACCAGTGGTGGGCATCAGCAGGTTCGCACCAGTCCACCAGAACCGGTAGCAGAAATTCTGTCTCGCCCCGCCCATCCAAGTTTTGAAATAAAGTAGTCCTAATTCGGGTACAACACAGGGCTTTCCCCCTGGCCACACCCACCATACCATGCCCACAGTGTGGTAGTAACTTTTTTTAGAGCCCGCCACTGCCCAAGACATTACTTTAGTCAATGTTATATCCTTGGCCGTAGCCTTGGCTATATCTGAGGGGACGACTGAGGGTGAGTCAAATGCCTCAATCATGAGGACCTAGTGGTCGTTTTCGATCTTGCAATCGGCTTCCCCAAACCCTGTTAGTGGAGAACGTGACAGGGCATCAGCATGGCTGATGTCCTTGCCGGGCCTGTGCACCAAAGTAAAATTGTATGCATTTAGGGAAACTGCCCAATGCAACATCCTTGGGGACAGAATTTGAGGCATGGGCTCCTCATTTACAAAGATTCCAAGGAGGGGCTTGTGGTCAGTTATTATGGTAAAAGGCCTTCCGTAAAGGTAATCGTGGAATTTCTTAGTGCCTGCCACGATTGCCAACGCCTCCCTTCTGTCTGAGCATAATTTTTCTCAGGCTTTGAGAGCGAATGGAAATAGAATGCTATGGGGGCTTCCCTCCCGTCACTTAGTACATGGCATGACACAGCTCCTACCCCCACAAGGGATGCATCACACACAAGTACAAGTTCTTTGTTAGGATCAAAATTGTTCCAATTGTTCCATCTGCCAGAAGGGCTCGCCTCTCTGGCACACAAAGGAGGGCCTTTTTTGTGTCCGCACCGGCCTTGTGGAACCTCCTGCCAGTAGAGTTGTGGGAGCAGACGAAGCTGCTGCCTTTCAGAAAAGAATTAAAAACCTGGTTGGCGGGGCAGGTGTGGGGCTCAGATGGAAGAGTGGCCCCCGCCTGTTGGCTTATAAAATGAAACCTCCCCATCTTTTTAATCTGGGCAGTTTTAATGTGGTTAGTTTTTAATAGGTGGGTGGGTATGTTGGGGTTTTAATTGTTTTTAATATGTATGTTTTAATCCTGTTGTGAGCCGCCCTGAGTCGGGTTCGCCTGATTGGGCGGCATAGAAATCTGAGCTATAAATAAATAAATAAAATGAGTTAATACAGCATCTGAAGATAGCAGCCTTTTGAGTTCTAGGAACGCTTTCTCCTGGCAATGACCCCAGTGCCAAACAATATCTTTCTTAAGAAGCCGATGTAATGGTTCGGCAACTGAGGCTTTGTGATGGAGAAAAGTGTGATAGAAGTTCAACAATCCTAGGAATGATTGCAATTCAGCTTTACATTTTGGCCTGGGTGCATTCCGCACGGCCGTCACCTTGGAGTCAGAGGGCATGATGCCTTGGGGTGTAATGCAGTACCCCAGGAACTCCACTTCCCGTGCCAAAAACACACATTTGTCTCTTCTGAGACGTAGACCGGCCCTCTCGAAATGTGACAGGACTCGATCGAGCCTGGCCGCTAGTTCAACGGTGTCCTTAGCAGTGATCAGGACATCATCAAAATATGGCAGGACACCAGGCAACCCTTTCAAAATACATTCTACAAGAGATTGAAATATTCCGGGGGCCGCATTCACCCGGAATTGTAGTCTAGTTACCTTAAATGCCCCCCCCCCCATGCGTTACTATGGTCTGGGCTATGGCAGCAGCAGGAGACACAGTTAATTGTTAGTAAGCCTGGGCAAGGTCAAGTTTTGCGAAGCAATTTCCTCCATGCAAGGAGGCAAGAAGGTGGCTTACCACGGGCACAGGATATGCGTTTGGGCGAATAGCTTTATTGATGGTACACTTGTAGTCAGCACATATCTTGACCTCCCTGTTACTTTTCAAAGCAGTCACTATTGGTGTCTCCCACTCTGCGCAGTCCACTGGCACTAGGATGCCCTGCCCCACCAGTTTGTCCAGCTCAGCTTCTGTCTTCTCCTTTAAAGCAAAGGATACCCGGCGTGGCTTCATCCAGAAGGGCTGGATGGTTGGATCAAGCTCAAAGTCAACAAGGCATCCTTTGTATAAACCTAAACCATTTTTGAATACCTCAGGATGTGCAGCATAAACGTCCCGGATTGGGTCAGAGTCTATTACGTGGATGCCAGAAAGCTGGATTCCCAGGGGCCTAAACCATTGGGTCCCAATAAGACAGTTAGTACCCTGCTTAACTACAACCAATGGCAAGAAGGTACGAATGTTTTTGAATTTAACCAAGAAATTACCCACCCACAGGACCAGAATCTGGCAACGTTGCACATCCCAGAGGGAAGTTTCAAATGATTTAAGCTTGGGCCGAGAGGCAGGGAGAATTCTCAAAAACTCCTGCTGTGGGATTATGGAAAAGGTAGTACCTGAATCCACCTCCATCTTGAAGGGGACGTGCTGCAGGCTCAGGTCTGCGAAGAAACGCTCGCTGATGATGCCCACTTGGCACGGCTCAGGCTCGGGTGACACTTTGGCAATGGACGTTTTGCGGTGATGACTCTTCTTGGACTCAGGTGCTGGAGTTCTTTGCTTTTGCTGTTGACATACTTTAGCAATGTGCCCTCTTCGCCCACAGTTGTGGCATTCTGCCGTGCAGAAGGGGCACTTCATGTGGTGATGCCAGGCTCCGCAGCCATCACACTTGCAAAGGAATTTCTTCTCCTGATCATCACAGTACTCTCAGTGCTTTCATCGGACCGCACGGACTTCTCCCTCTGCGTCGCTGGACTCTGATGAAGAGGTGGAACCAGGCGATGCTGAGGAGGATGAAGATGAACTTTGCTGAGCTTGCACAGCTGAGTCGATGGCACTGGTGGTGGAGTGGTGATGCCGGAAGAGCCTTATCCCGGACCGTGTGTACACAGATGCTACTGCCTCTTCTAGGACAGCCTTAAAGGTTAGTGTCTTTCTGATCATGAGGCGACATTGAGCATCTTCATCCCTCATGCTGGCCAGAAGATGGTCCTGGAGTGCTTCCTCGATGTTGTCCCACTTGCACGGAGCGGCAGCAATGCGCAGCTCGGCGTCGTAGTCTGTAATAGATTCACCGGGTCGCTGCTCTCTTCTGTGGAAGGCCACCCTGGCTGGGAAGATCGAGACCTCTGGCTGCTGGTGCCTCCTCTGTGTGGACATGATCGTGACCACATCCACGTACCGCAGAAGAATGAGGTGGGTTGCCAGCTCAAGCGTCTCAGCACCACACTGAGCGAGGAAGCAGGAGCGCTTCTGGTCTTCATCGGTGATCTTCTGTGCGGCCATTGCATGGCAGAACCGGTGTTCATATGTTGCCCATTTCTCTGGATGCACTGAGTCGAATGGGCCGATGTTGCTGCCGTGTGGGGACGCCATCCCATCCTCGTCGCCAGATTCGTGTTCAAAGGATGAAGAAGCAGACGAATGAAGTAGTGAAATTCGGCTCTTATTTAGTGGGGTTTGAACACAGTTTGGATGGGGCAAAACTCAGACTTATATACACTATAAACAATAACAGTAACAATAATACAACAAGCCCATTAACTAACAGAGTGTGCACATTTTTCGATCCACTTATTTGCATAAGAATAGATACATGAGAAAAGATACATTCCACTCCTGTCAGAAAACACAGTTAACATACATAACAGGTCAAATAGTTTCACTTTTTTTAAAAAAATCATAACTTGAAAACCCTTGGCTCAAACATCCCCAAATCTTTATAGAACAAGTGCAAACTATCTGCTGCTTCCGTCAAGTTTAGTCTTGATAGAAAATCCTGTTTCAAACTTACAATTTATTATTTAGGTAAAGGTAAAGGTCGCCCTTGCTCAAAAGCCAGTCGTATCCGACTCTAGGGTTCAGTGCTCATCTCTGTTTATAGCCGAAGAACCATCACTGTCTGCATTTGCAGACATTTCCATGGACATGTGGCAGGCATGCCTAGACACTGAAGTACACGGAACACCATTTGCCTTCCCACTGAAGTGGCCCTTATTTATCTACAGTACTTGCAATTTCTTGCTTTTGAACTGCTAGGTTGGCAAGAGCTAGGACAGAGACAGGCGCTCATTCCATCATGCAGTACTCAGGTTTTGAACTGCTGACCTTCCACCTCCCAGTCAGCTTCTTAACCACTTGAGCCACTGCAGTCCCTAATTTATTGTTTGGTGTGTCTCTGTTTTTATAATTGCCTTGTAGTCTGTTGTTTTGTTTTGCTGCACAATTACATAGTTGTATTACCGTACAAGGGACTGCAGTGGCATAGCGGTTAAGGTGCTGAACTTCATGACTGGAAGATCAGCAAGTCTGCAGTTCAAGACCAACAAAAAAGGGAAACCAAGAGATCTCTTCAAAAAGATCCAAAAATTAAAAGGAAACTGAAGCCTCAATTAGGTTTTCTAAATGACCAAGAGAGAGGCACACTATCTGACCAGGAGAAAATAAAGAGAATGGGGAAACAGTATACTGAAGATCTATACAGAAGACATAAACTACTCATTTGAAGAGGAATTCTATGATGAAGAACTAAAAAGTTAAATGAAGGGTGTTCTGAAAGAATGAGGAAGAAATAAATTAACAGGGGTAGATGGAATATCAATAGAACTATTTCAAGGCATAGAAAGTGAATTGAACAAGAATATGCCAACAAATGTGGAAAATAAAACGATGTCCAACATTCACATAGAGTCAAAACAGTCTACATGCATATAGAGAAAGCACAGCAAAGCAATCATTCTTATATACCATCCCATGGCACTTATTTGTACACTCTCTGGTTCACAAGTTAATTAGCATTTTGCCCTCAACATGCTCAGTACTCATTCTACAGACTTCAGAAGGATGGAAGGCTGAGTCAACCTTGAACCCTGGTAAAGATTGAACTCATAACTTTTTGGTTGCAGTACAGCAGTTTAACCACTGTGCCACCAGGGGTAATAGAGGATAGAGAACCAGAGAATAGAAGAAGCCCACATCTGATAAAAATAGTCTATTTTAATATTTTAGTTTGTTTTGATTTTATATATGCCCATAACTTTAAATTGTGCACTGTTCTGACATGAAGAAAGAAGCTGTTAGTAAAATGGGCAAAGTGGGACAGGATAAATGATGTTCCTACTTCTCATGCAGATGAGCCAATGAAAGTTTCTTTTAGAACTGATCATTTACACCTGGGAAATATTCCTACCAAACACATTTTACCTTCTGTTCCCTTCTACTGATGCTCTCCAAAATTGTAATGCACCCAGCTCAGGTACAGAAAGTTACATACTGTACATAGTTTATTTCGGCCATTGACCAGCATACGGACAAGAAGACAAACAGTCACTCTGAGATAAAATAGAAGTCATATAAATATTGATAGACCAGTCAATATAAGGATAAAATTATTAACTCACAGTTGCAAAAATGAGAACTGGATGTGAGGGAATAATGATAGTGAGAATAAAAACATTTAAAATTCTAAAATCTAAGGAGGATTCAGAATAGTATTATGATGCACTGTACAAATTATAAAACAATATTAAGCTAAGATCAGGGATAGAGAGTCAAACTGGTCTCTTAAAAACAGTTATAGATAAAAGAAATCTGAATAACAAGAATACTTAATAAAAAAAATTGGATAAAAGTTCCTGAAGAGCATCTCCATAGGTAAAGGTAAAGATTTCCCTTGCTCGAAAGCCAGTCGTATCTGACTTTAGGGTTCAGTGCTCATCTCTGTTTCAAAGCCGAAGAGCCAGCACTGTCTGCTTCTGCAGATGTTTCCGTGGTCATGTGGTAGGCATGACTAGACACCGGAGCACATGCAACACTATAAAGTGACATGTTCCATCATTTCAACTACCCCTCTGCCACAAGGCCCCTTTCTTTGGTCAAAGGGGATATTTCGATCTCTCCCTTCAGTAACAGCTGTTGGAAGAGAATTAAATCTGGCCAAAGGTAAGGCCCTTCTAAATTTTGGGATCGTTATGCAGCTGAGATGTCTAGCTGGTTGAAGAAAATGTGCAGAGTGGCCCAAAAAAGTATTTTGGGGTAAAACTGATAAATCAGATTATACCAGAACATCGATGACCCGTTGTTTAAGATCGGCTACTACATGCTCATAACCCAATAGGGTGATGGCTGCCCCAGAAAAGACATATAATTGCAATTCGATCCTGTTGTCCCTGATGAAGTGGACAGGCTCCTTGCAGCTGTTCGTGCCACTACATGTCCTTTGGATCCCTGTCCTACTTGGTTGGTGAAAGCCTCCAAGGAGGTAACAGGTGGCTGGATAGGGGGGATAATAAATGCCTCATTACGGGAGGGGGTATTTCCTGCACAGTTAAAACATGCTTTGGTGCGCCCCCTCCTGAAGAGGATGTCCCTCGACCCAGCTGTCCTTAACAACTACAGGCCAGTTTCCAACCTGCCCTTTTTGGGTAAGGTTTTGGAGAAGGCGGTGGCGCGCCAGCTGCAGAGTGTCCTGGAGGAAGCGGATTATCTAGACCCCTTTCAATCAGGATTCAGGCCCGGATATGGAACGGAGACGGCATTGGTCGCACTGATGGATGATCTCTGGCGGGAGCGGGACGGGGGTTGTCCATCCGTCCTTGCTCTTCTTGACCTCTCAGCGGCTTTCGATACCGTCGACCACGGTATCCTTCTGGAACGGCTCGAAGGACTGGGGATCCAGGGCACTGTGTTGTCCTGGTTTTCCTCATTTCTGGAGGGCCGTACCCAGTCGGTATGGTTAGAGAGTGAGAGGTCCAGCCCTAGGCCCCTTAAGTATGGGGTGCCTCAGGGCTCTGTGCTCTCTCCTCTCTTATTTAACATCTATATGAAGCCACTGGGTGAGATCATTCGTTCCCACGGGGTGCGGTACCATCAGTACGCGGATGATACTCAGCTGTACATCTCGGCCCGTGGGGACCCCAGTGATGCTGTTGAAATCCTATCCGGATGCCTGGAGGCCATTGGGGTCTGGATGGGGGCCAATGGGCTTCGGCTGAATCCCAGCAAGACAGAGTGGCTGTGGATAAGGGGCCCCGTGTTATCCAGGGAGTTACCACCTTTGGTACTGGATGGGGCTGTTTTGCCCCAGACAGACCCAGTGCGCAACTTGGGGGTTCTTCTGGACTCGCGGCTGCTGCTGGAAGAACAAGTGGCGGCTGTGGCCAGGAGGGCTTTTGCCCAACTTCGGGTGATTCGCCAATTGCGCACACTCCTGGACCGGGGCTCCTTGCTTATGGTCACCCATGCTCTGGTTACTTCCCGACTAGGCTACTGTAATGCGCTCTACATGGGGCTGCCCTTGACGACCATTCGGAGGCTGCAGCTGGTCCAGAATGCGGCGGCCCGGGTGGTAATGGGGTGTGGGCAATATGCCCATGCCTCTCCGCTACTCCGGGAGCTGCACTGGTTACCAGTTTGTCTCCGGGTGCAATTTAAGGTGCTGGTTTTGACCTTTAAAGCCCTATATGGCAGGGGGCCAGGATACCTTAGAGACCGCATCGTCCCAAGAGTGTCTGCCCGTCCAACTAGAGCGGACCGGAGGGGTTCTCTAATAGTGCCACCAACGAGGGATGCATATTTGTCTGGCACCCGAAGGAGGGCCTTCTCCGTGTCCGCACCAACTCTCTGGAACCTCCTGCCAATAGACCTAAGACTCCAAAGTGAATTGCTGCCCTTCAGGAAAGGAGTAAAGACCTGGCTGGCAGGGCAGGTGTGGGGCCCGAATGGGACTATGGTGCCCGCCTGCTGGCTTGTATAAGAACTCTCTCTTCTTCCTTTTTATAGTGGATGGGATGGGTGGGTGGGATATAGGGGTTTTTAAAGGGGGTGGGTTGGGGGTTTTTATAACGTTTTTATGTATTTTGTGCATTGTTGTGATGCCGCCCTGAGTCGGGTTTGCCTGAGCAGGCGGCATATACAAATTTGACTAATAAATAAATAAATAAAAATTTTGCATGTATTGCCTGGAACCATGAAGAATGAAAGCTGTCAGTTATGATCAAGGGGGCCAGACCTTGTGGGAAGAAAAAGAGAAAGTTACCACTGATAGAAACCTAATCACTAAGGATATAAAGAAAACTAGAAGTAATAGCCTATTTTGACTATAAGCAAGGCATTGTCTAGTGCCACAGCCCAAAATGAATAAACGAAAAGAGGTTAGGATGCAACATGAAAACAAGATACCCTTTGAAAACTAAATGTTATATATCCAGATATTGGAAAGTTAGCAAGTCAAGTTGTCTGATGAAGGGAAATTCTCCTGAAAGAGTCTGCATACCGGTTGACTTTCACAATGTATTGGACTTGTTGTATTGCTCTACTGGAAGATTCTGAATATATTAACTACAAGATTAATTCAATATACTACTTAAGAATAAAACATTATATTATATTACCTATTACTACATATTCAAGCCTCAAACAGATTTCCTATCTTTGAACGTTACCCCAATAGAGACAACCTGCCAAGTGTTCTAAAAACCCCATGAGAGATTGTACTTCATTAGAACAAGACTTGAAGTGTTTCTTTTTTCTCTATTATGGTTTACCCAATTAAAATGTATTTTTTACTTTCTGGAGCTAATCAAAATGCAAAGAACACACAAAATGGCAAGCTGACTGCCCAGAAAAATACAAACAGCCCATCTAATATCTCTACCTTTTAACAGTCCATGCATCAACAAATCACCAATTCACTAGTTTTGATTTTTGTGCAATGCAAGATATCTGTGTCAAAAACAAGCAAAGTCTCTCTGAAACAACGACAAGTAAAACATCTAATTGCCTCACCAGAAAGAGGTCTTTTGATTTGACTTGTTTATATTTCCTCAGTTACTATGTGAGGATGTCTCTAAGTCATAATTTACATCCCTACAAAACAGTAGAGGTTTACCAGGGTACAAACAGGGTGTTTTAGTGTTTTGGGTTCAGAAAGCTTTGGGTTCAGATGATCGTAAGCTCTCTTGTTTCTACAGTACACCCCCAAAATTGGCCTTACAGATATTCTTTGAGCTAGCTCAGAGCCTGGTACAAATATCTATCTACCAGTGATCCTTGGGAGAGACTTTGGTCTGTTGAACTCCTTCTTTGCTGATATCTGTTGGTAAAGTGTTTGC
Source organism: Bradypodion ventrale (assembly GCA_035047345.1). Classification (NCBI taxonomy): domain Eukaryota; kingdom Metazoa; phylum Chordata; class Lepidosauria; order Squamata; family Chamaeleonidae; genus Bradypodion; species Bradypodion ventrale. Next base: position 130,493,930 of record JAWDJE010000005.1, read on the forward strand.
TTTAATTCGAAATCTCACTGGGTTCGCTGCTTCTCAGGATGCAACCGTCCTGACTGCTACCCTATCATGTCAGCTCCAAGTGACCATTACTATTACTAAGAGCAGTGTAGGATTCACAGTATTCAACATTGATTGATTGATTGATTGATTGATTGAAATTGCCCAACTTAGTGCAGACACTACTATGGGTGTTTAGCAACATATAATGTTAATAAAACCATACAATATAAATAAAAGACAAACCAATATCTCCAACCCCCTCCCCCAAAAAAGCAGCTGGCAGCAGACAAGGACAAAATTAATAAACAATGAGTAAACATTGTGCAAGTAATAAATTAAATCACAGAATAAGGGGGATATCAACTGCAGTCCCCCTATTGGGAATGATGTATGCAAAGTTCTCTCTAAAGGCTTTCTAAAAACCTGAAGAGAGATTTCAACATTATGCAATATAGACACAATACTTTCCTCAGGCATTAATACAGGGAGATTGGATTTTGAGGATGGTGAACAGTAAAGAAATGACACTTTCCCCTATGACCAACAAAGAATTAGACTGAGTGGTACACTGTGTAACAAATGATTTCACCCTAGCAATCCTTGACCAGTACATTACATTTGACTGAAAAGGTGATTTCACAAATGTATTCTGTATTTTAGTTAAAGTATTTGTGCCTCAGCTTTCAGTGAAAAACTCAATGGTACCTATTAAAAAATAAACAGAAAAAATGAGTAGCACAGAATGAAATCAGTGCAGCAGGTCAGTCGATGACCTTCTTTAAATAATCAGTGCTCTTATGGAAGGCACAATGATGGAGATGCACAAATGTTATCTCAGACAAGAGTAATGATTTGTTTGTAGCAATTGTAACCCTGGTCCATGACTTTTCCTTATTACTATTTGTATAACTAATACCAATTACCTATGCAAAGACTGGCTTTGTAAATACATAAATATAATATATATTTAAAATTGTCTGTTTTGTGAAGAAGAAGAAGAAAATAAACTTTATTATTATGTGTGCTTCCTATGATATATGAGACTATAGATAACCAGAACAAAAAATAATAAAGTAGCATAAATACTTTTTAAATGAACATGATATGCATATTATTTGCATTTGCTTTTATTAGTTGCCTTGTGGCATGCCCAATGAGGTGCTATTCCCTGTTTTTCAGAGCATTTGCTTCTTTTCTCTTCCTTATTAATCCCTGAAAACAAATTAATACTCACGGGAATCTGGGGGCATTAAAAACAAACCTCACTGAAGCTTTTCAGTGGATTGCACACCACTTCATTTCTCCTTATTACAATATCGTATTATTGAATCTGTGCTGCACAGTCTAATAAAAAGTGTTGTTAAAAAGTGTTGAAGAAAAAAGAATGTTCCCAGCTATTTCAAAATCTGGCTGCATTGAACATGTTGTCAAGATAATGCTGATCTCGGTGTGCCTTCTATAAGAAGCATTATTTTGCTTCTGAAGGCACTGGAAAGCAACAGACCTACTCATGTTCTGTTTTTTGTTTTTTGAATCACTCTGTTAGGACCCAGATTTAAATTCACTGCAGAAGTCTCCTAAATAAAAGCCTGCACAAGATCAGACTTCTAATAATAAATCTGCTATCAAGTCATTGTTATAACAAACAAAAAGAATCTGCATTCCTCAGTCTACTGCTTGACCTCAATTTTGGATGCTGACACAACCACTTCAGTCATGTCACCAGTTCGCAGGTTGTGCTTCTCAGATGGATAGACCCCCTAGATAAGGCTGCACAGAGAAGTGGAGATTATAAGGAGGCAGAGAAATGCCACAGGCACAAAGAACACTGAAAAGGAGATGTTGAAAACATTAAGAGGGTCAATAGATTACATATTCACTGAACAAATAGGCAGAGTATGGCTACGTTATCTACAGTTTACACTGCTGGGCAGCTAAATGATCTCCACGATATTTAAAAGCAATGCTTTCCTGTCTTTTAAAGGATGCAATAGGCCAGTCACAGATTAGTAAAATCCATATTACTGTACTTCATAATCTACGACTATGTGGAATGAATCCAGAGGAAGGAAGTATTAGCTTTTTGGTGTGCAGTCCCCATAGTAGCCCAGTTATTATGGATCACAGATACAATTAATATATTGGTAGGAGGCTGTGGTATTGTGAAACTTTCACACCAAAAAAGTAATATTTCTTACATCTCATTAATCAAATCTGGGACTAAATCCAATTGTTATCCCCAACTAGAGAGGAAGGATGCTTTGAATCACTGGGATTTTTCTACGAGAGTCTCTTTGATTCAGTGTACGTGTAGCTACTTTACTTGACCTATTGTATATAGGTCACACATTTTATGGCATCTTAATTTCAATCTGCAGGAGTTTCCAAAGGAATTCACCAAACATTGGGAATAGTCTGAATATTTCATAGAAGATCTGACAAGAGGGCAACCTTGAAAATTTTGCTATTGTCTTGGTTTCCCAGCGGAAGCTCCTATTGTTTCAGAGCTCTGTGAATTATAGGACAGTGGCGGGTTGATGTCTTCAGCTTTGTCTCCAGGAGGCATTGGATACAACCCTTGTCATCCTATAACAGAAGTGGGGAAACCCAGGATAGCCCTTGATAAGGCAGAGCTGAGTAGATAGACTTCAACAATGTTCTGATCTGATACAAGACAACTTCCTATAGAAGACACAGACTTGCTATCATAAAGCAGGCAAAACTCTCCAAATGTTAAGGTGAATGCATAGCTCTTCTCCCTCTTTTTTAATACAGTTTTCCTGAGAGAAATTTCACTGGACAAATGCATACATTTTCCCACTCACATCACTCCTTGCTGTTCAAACAGTGTAGTGAATATTATAACATACCCTGGAAGGTACTACATCATATTCACTTTTCATGTGGGTTGGCGTCAATCATCAGTGAGGGGGATATATATTCTCTACCTCCCTCAGCCAAATAAGCAAGGTACATATTTGCCTGTCATGATGTTTCAAGATAAAGATAAGATAATCTTTATTGTCATTGTCCCCTTGCAGGAACAACGAAATTTCTCGGTTGCTATATATCAACTCAAATAAGGCATACCCCTTAATTTAAAACAGCTACAGAAACACCAATTAAGATAGTACCATACAGTACAATTTTAAAAATTTAAAAACTTCAAAACTTTAAAATTTCAAAAAGATAAAAAGAAATCTCTCTTTACTCCTGATGAATGTTTATTTCTAATGCAGGTATTAATGTTTGCCATTATTACTTTTTTCTTTGTCTTCAGCCTAGCAGTGGATTTTATTATTATTGGATACTTATCTACCTTTCTGCCCAGCAACCCAATGGAAGTGCTTCCTTTCTCCCCCAAGCACAGAGTTCACCCCACCCCTCTGCCCAGAAGCCAATGGAAGCATTTCCTCCCTTCCCTGTTGCTGTGTTGGCACTTTGTGATAAATGAGTTTAGGGTTGCAGTTTGGGCACTTGGTCTCTAAAAGGTTCACTATCACTGGTCTAGGTTGTCTAATTCCAATTCAGTCCAGTCAGTTACATTGCACAACAACGATTTTGCTGCTGGGAATAGCACATGTGATTTACATGATATCAAGTGTGCTGATTCAAAATCTGAACTCAGAATTTGCCTATCACATACAGATTTTAAGTTCTAGGCATGCTATAGCTGTTCAAATGGTATTGGGTAATGTATTTTTACATGGGAACATTATAACAGTTGCAGCTACCACTATGCCTGCTTCCACCTCAGCTGAACCACATTCCTTGGTGCCATGCATGTTCCAGCAGCAGCCAGGCATGTCTGGGCAAGTCAGTGAGCTGACATCAGAAATATGTATATAAGGCTGCTGTGAGTCATAACTGATTTGACAACACATCAGGTCAAAATTCCTAATGCTACTGTAATCTACACTACTGAAATCCTACATGAATATTGCTCATGATATTGTCACATTCAGACACAAAGCCACTCAATCGATTGGCGTCTAATGTGTAATGCAAAATGTGATCTGCAGCTGTCTAAAATAATATGATCAAATTATGATTGCACTTACCATACTGCAATCTCTAGTAAACTGGCCTCACTCTGTCAAGATGCAAAATGGCAGCTGATTGTGGGACAGTGATCTGCAGACTTCCAGGATCTGCATGACTGAAGATTCCAAAACAGCTTGGGATTTTCATTAGTGCTTGATACTGTATGTCTGTCCCCTTTTCCGTTGAGCTTTCTACTTCTGTTAATTTATTAGTTTCAGTTTCCAAGTAGGACTCACTAATACTAAATGGTTGCTCTTTTTCTCCAGCCTTTATAGCTGAAGAGCCAAGGCAATATTTGGCATTTCAAAACAAATTGACTTTATTTTACAGAGGCAGAGAGAGATCAGGAAAGGAGCTATTGAATGATTACACCACTAATTAGTCCAGTCCTCCAGTGCTGCTAGTACTAGCAATCCATAAGACAATGCAATGGCTATCACAGGTTTAAATTCTGCCCATTTACAGAAATGCACCTCAAAAATACAGAAATTCTCTTTTAGATAAACTGGGGAAAAGCTTGCTACTTCATAGCAAGGACAAAACAATTAGCATTGCCTCATTTTCTGTGCAAAGGTGAAAAAGACCTGAACATACAACCCTGTTTTAAGTGCACCATGAGGTGTAATTAATATTTATCAATGAGCATATTGAACTTTTCTGTTTCTCTCTCCTGTTTAACTGCTTATATGTTCTATTATTTTTTTATTTGCTAGCGTTCCAGTTCCCATCTAAACTGACATACTGTAGATATAACACCATTGAAGCTTATGGTCCATCATTCTGTAAAGTCCCTCATTAGACTCTCAGTTCAAGAGTCTAATCATGTTAATACTGCAAAGTGGAACAAGCAGGAAAAGTTGCATGCATGAAACATTCTATTACTAGCTCTGCTCAAAAACAATATGCACAGTTCAGCAGTAAGAGATGATGAGGGATTGAGCACTTCAGAGAAGTACTGAACTGGCCAACAACCAAAGTGGTTGTGGAAATCACATCTGAAGGTCAAGTGGAAGACACGTTTGTGAATATTGAGCTGATAAAGATTGAAAAGACTTTTTACAGCTATCTATTGAGAAGGACTCATAAAATCTTAGCAGAAATGTATAAAGATGTGAATCCCTGCTTTATATTGCATATAACCTAGTAAAAGTGCTAGGTTAAAAGAAAAATTCAGAGCTGTCTGGGGGTTATGGGAGAGAACATCAAAAACCTGAGTATGGTGATGCTTACTGGTCATGTAACTACTTTCAGGATTTTCAATGGAAAACTGAAGAACATTTTTGACTGAACACCCAGAGTTTTACGTCTCAAGTGGAATCCAAGTAGTACTGTATCTTCCTAAGCGAGCCCATTTCCTTGTCATTTCTGTCCTTTGCCAGTAAATGATGCCATCTGCCCAGCCTAGGAGATATCTGAAATTATAAGTACAGCTTTTATGCATTTTTCTGCCTTCATTTTTGATTGACTACTGAAAGTCATAAGTGTTACTGCTGCATGCCATATTTTCATAATTGTCCAGAGGGTAGGGTAAAGGAGATCATTCCCATCCTCTCAGGAACTTTAAATGTCAGTCTGGCAATATCTCTCATCCACCTTCCTCAGTTTGGCGTGTGCTGCCACCAAATAACAACTCCCAAATCCTTTTACTAAGTTTGGGGTTGACAACTAACTTGTAATATGTGCTCCTTCTCCTGGAAAATCCCTTTTACCAAGCCTGCTTAATTGCTGCCACAGCTAAGGGTTAAATTTACACTAACATTTAAAAAAAAGAAGAGCACTTTTGATAAAACACATGTAGCTATAATATTTTGGTGATTCAGTCTTGGCTATGTGGCCAATATTGGCTGATGATATGTATGATATAATATCTTGAGACAGCTTTTTCCAAAACAATAAATAAGTTTTAAACCGAAAAGATTTATTTTTCCAAAAGCACAAAAGATTAGCAAGGTTCAGTATAACAAGCTTTCAAGTTTTTATAAGATGATCAAAAGTCTTTTTACTTTACTTCTTTCTTTATAGTTAAAAGCTATTAAGTTCATTGGATGTCTGTATAAATGCTTATTTTTACACACGTTCCAATCAGAGCATACATTAGATTTCACAAAAATAAACACCTCAACTTTTTTTCTAACTGTACGGCTCATGGCAAAGCACTTTACAACATTCTTTCTTCACTCCAACTCAAATGAAAGCTCTATCCCATCTAAACAATTGTCTCAGTTCTGAGCTCTCATTTGCTTCATAGCTCTTGCTGTTTCTACCAAAGTAAACTGTAACCAGTCTGCCTCTCTCACACATCCTCTCTATCTATAAAACAGCAACTCGAAAATAGCATGCCAGCCTATTAAAACACTGTAGCAAGCAAGCTACACAAGAGTAATTGAAGAAGTCATTATAGAATCTGAGAACTTGCCTCTACAGAACTTGTTGGGGAGGGCAAAATGTTGTGCTCTGTTGGCCTGTAAAAAACTCATGTATGCTTGTGGGATGGAAAAAATGGTAATATTAATGTCAAAAAGTAAAGAGTGTAGTCCAGGCATTTTGAGAAGCCTAAACTTTAATCTAGTGCACTCTTGGCAAATGTTACGAAAAGGGAGGAAATAATTCTATATGTGGTTGTTCAGTTGCACAGTCGATTCTGACCCTTTGTGACCCCATGGACCACTGCATGCTAGGCAACCCTATCCTCCACCATCCACCTCAGCCCACCCAGCTTTGTGCATCAACAATGCCATCTAGCCATCTCATTTTCTGCCACTCCCTTCTTCTTTTGTCCTCCACCTTTCCCAGCATTAAGGCTTTCTCAAGTGAATCCTCTCTTCCCATTTGATGTCCAAAGTACTTTAACTTCATCTTCAATATTTGACCTTCCAAGGAGCACTGCAGTGGCTCAAGTGGCTAAGACATTGACTGGGAGGCAGAAGGTCAGCAGTTCGATTCCCAAGTACTGCAGGACGGAATGAGCTCCCGTCTTTGTCCCAGCTCCTGCCAACCTAGCAGTTCGAAAGCAAGACATTGCAAGTAGATAAATAGGGACCACTTTGGTGGGAAGGTAACAACGTTCCATGCACTCCGGTGTCTAGTCATTCCTGCCACATGACCATGGAAACGTCTGCAGAAGCAGGCAGTGCTGGCTCTTAATCTTTGAAACAGAGATGAGCACTGAACCCTCAAGTCAGATATGACTGGCTTTCGAGCAAGCGAAACCTTTACCTTTATTAGTTCTCTTTGCTGTCCAGGGTACTCTCAAAACTCTCCTCCAACACCACATCTCAAAGGCATCTATTCTTCTGTGCTCAGCTTTCCTAATGGTCCAGCTCTCACAACCATACATCACTACTGGAAATACCATTGCTTTGATTATGCAGACTTTTGTTTGTAAGGTGATATCTCTACTTTTAACTATGTTGCCCAAATTTCTCATAGCTTGCTTCCCAAGAATTAGTCACCTTTTTATTTCATGGCTGTAATCTCCATCTACAGTGATCTTGGGATCCTAAGAATGTAAAGTCTGTCACTGCTTCTACTTCTTCCCCATCTATTTTCCAGGGAGTGATAGGGCCTGTTGCCATTATCTTGGTTTTCTTGATGTTGAGTCTCAAGCCAGCTTTTGCACTCTCCTCCATCAACCCAAGCAAGAGCTTCCTTAGGTCTTCCTCACTTTCTGCCATTAGGGTAGTATCATCTGCATATCTCAAATTGTTGATGTTTCTCCCAGAAATTTTAATTCCAACTTTTGATTCATCCAGCCCTGTGTTGCACATTATGTGCTCTGTATATAACTTAAATAGACAGGGTGACAGAATGAAGCCTTGTCTTACTCATTTTCCTATTCCAAACCACTCTGTCCTTCCGTATCCTGTTCTAACTGTTTCTTCTTGACTCATACAGTATATAGATTTCTCATGAGACATATAAGGTGTTCTGGCATTCCCATCTCTTTAATTACTTGCCACAATTTGTTGTTGTCCCCTTTTGAATCTGCATGTGCTCTTAAGCAGAGCTGCTGCTGAGGAGAGCCAAACAAAGGAAGTGAGCACTGGTAAGTTTTGCAGTTGGAGTAGAGCTGCTTTAGAGGCCCGGACTTCCAAGGTAGCATTTTCAGAAGTGCTGCTTGTCCCTCGCACAGGACCTACCAGGCAGGCAGAGCTCAGAAGCCTCAATGTGTGGATGAGGCGGTAGTGTCGAGAGGAGGGCTTCAGATTTGTCAGGAACTGGAGAACATTTTTGGACAAGCCAAATCTGTTCAGGAGGGATGGGTTGCATTTGAACCATGATGGGACCAGATTGCTGGCACTCAACATCAAAAAGGCTGCAGAGCAGCTTTTAAACTGATAACTGGGGGAAAGCCGACAGGAGCTGGGCAGCATCCGGTTCAGGAAAGTGTGTACTTGAGTAGTGAGGAGGATGTAAAAATTACTGAGCAGAGCAAGGAGCTAGTCACCAGCATTCTAGCAGAAGGATGCATGAGGCAGTCCAACAATGCAACTGGACTCAAAAGACTGTATCAGATTTCAGTGACTAACTTCTACAACGAACTGCGGCACTGGGCTTTTTACACATCACACTGTCATGGATAAAGGTACAAGAGGGAAAGCAAAGGAAGAAGAACCAGTTGTAAAGCCTAAGAAGGGAGGAAAAGCACCAATGGAAGAACCCGCTCAGTCATCATCCCCGCCCACAGTGTTATATGATCAGACTCAAATAATGGTGGAAATTGGCAAGCTGTTTCAAAAAATGGAGAAAAATGAAGATTCAAGGGTGAAAGATAAAAATGAAATGATGAAAAAACAGGATAAGATGATGTCATCATTGGCAGACTTTACAAAAAAGGTGGACCTAAATTTTAAAAAATTTGAGGGAAATTTGAAATTGGTTCAAACAGAGGTAGATGCCATAAGGAAGGAAGTAAAAGGGACTCAGGAGGTGGTGCGGGAGAATAAGTTGAAATTGGAAGAACAAGAGAGAAAGATTGATGCTGTGGAAGATCTGATGAGAAAGCAGAGCATTGTGATCCGTCAGGTGGTGGAATGCACACCGGATTTGTTAAGAGAGAGGGTGGTTCAGTGGTTAAATGGTCTGAATATGGGGAAAGAATTTGTTCAGGAGGATCTTGTAAGTGTATTTAGGGTGGGTCCAAGAAGAGGGAGTGTGGTTCAAAGAAATGTGCTGGTTAAATTTGCGAATTGGGCAGATAAGTTAAAAGTAATGGCTCATCTGAAACGAGTTGGTTCTGCTGCGTTGAAATTTGATGGTTCTGATGTTGAAGTTTATAATGATATTTCACTAAAAGAAAGAACATGGAGGTACAAGATGAGACCTGTTACTAAACTACTGATGAGTAAAAACATAAGGTATAATTGGAGATTTCCGCAACAATTGCGTTTTTTCTATGATAAGAGAATGCGAGTTATTGATGAAGGTACTAATCCATTGGAATATCTGAGTATGTTGGAATTGGTAAGGGCAGATTCGGAAGAATGGAAAAATCTTAAGAAGGAACTGATGGACTCTGGAGCTTTGGGGAGGGAATATGAGGGGGGGAGCCGGTGGGGCTACAGGTGGAACACCACAGCGGGGAGAGGAGGAGGAGGAGCCGTCTTTGATCATGGTGGAGGAGGAGGTAGGTAAGGAGCAATGAGTATTAGATTGTACTGATTTTAAAGAGCTAATAGAGGTAGAATAGGTAAAAGCGCGTAACACCGACAGTAGGGCGCATCTTGCATGTCCCCCCTCTCCCCTCTTTGGTTGACAGAGGCGGCTTTTTGTAGGAAGGTGGGGAGAGTGAAAGTGTGTGTTTTATGTAGTGGGTATAGTGGTAAGGTTGTTGGTGGCACGCCCGATGGAGAGTTTAAAATTGGAAGAAGAACTTGGTATGGGAAGTATTAAAATAATATCGTGGAATGTAAAAGGTACAGGTTCTGTTCTTAAGAGACGTAGATTGGAATTGGCGCTGAAAAAGGATAGACCAGATATATTGTTTTTACAGGAAACACATCAGAAGTCAAAAGATACAAATAAGCTTTATTTGGGATGGATGCAACACTATGAGATGGCGTTCGGTACTTCGAAAGCAAGAGGGGTGGCAATTATGATTTCAAGAAAGTTGGGATTTGAAATTACAAAAAAGATTGCGGATCAAGAGGGTAGATATTTGTTGTTAAGAGGAAAATTGGAGGATGAGGAAATTATGTTTGTAAATATTTATGCTCCGAATGACCGCCAAGCAGAGTTTTTGGAAAAAATCCGGAAAATAGTGGAGTTGGAAAATGTTGCAAAAATTATTGTGGCTGGTGATTTTAATTTGATAAGGTCAGGATTAGATTGTACAAATATAGCTAGAAGTGGAATTGGTGTGAAAGGGAAGGTGTTGGACAATTGGATGAAGGTTATGGGTTTGAAGGATTCGTGGAGAGAGTATAAGGGCTCAGAAAGGGCATATTCTTTTTTTTCACACGTCCATGGGACCTACTCAAGAATAGATTATGTTTTTCTTTCGGAAAATTTAATCGGGGATATAGAAGGTGTGGAAATGGGGATTATTAAGGAATCGGACCATGCTAAAGTATATTTGGAACTAAAAGCACAAAAAAATATACGAAGAGTAAGAAATTGGAGTTACGATCCTAATTTGTTTAAAGATCAAAAAAGTAAAGAGGTAATTATGGAAAGTTGGAAAGAAAGCTGGCAGTGGAACGACAATAATGAGGTTAATTTTAATGTTGTATGGGATACCATGAAGTCAGTTTTTAGGGGGGAGAGTATAAAATTGGCAAGCTTCAAATATAAAAAATACAAAGCAGAACAGACAGAAAAAGAAAGAGAAATAAAACAATTACAGGAGGAGCATGTGAAAAACAAGGACAAAAAAACTTTTACGAAATTACAAGGACTTAAGGCAGAAGTAATGGGTAAGGATATTGATAAAGTTAAACGGGATTTGATTTACCTAAATAGAGAATATTTTGAATTTAGTAATAAGAATTCAAAATTATTAGCAAGAGCAGCCAAGGTTAAAAGGGAAAAAAGAGAAATTGGTGTACTGGTTGATAAGCAAGGCTTAAGATGTAATAAGAATAGGGATAAATGTAAAATTGTCAGGGAATTTTATCAGGTACTATATGCAAAAAAGGAAGTAGATTTGGAAAAGCTTAAAAAGATATTGGAGAAACAGTTAGGGAGTGGGATAAAACAAGAGCATAGGGAGAAAATGGAAGAAAAGATATCTGATAAAGAGGTTAAGGAGGTAATAAGCAGATTGAAGATAGGGAAAGACCCTGGGGACGATGGATTATCGACAGAGTTTTATAAAGAATTTAAGGAGGTGGTGGTCCCGAAATTGGTGAAGTTATATAATTATATACTAGATGGAGGATCAATTCCGACTTCATGGTATAATACTACAATTGTTCTTCTGCCAAAACCTGGTAAGAATTTGGAAAGAGTGGATTCGTACAGACCAATTTCACTTATAAATCAAGATGCGAAAATCTTTACAGCAATATTGGCTAACCGTCTAAATAGTTTTATGGGAGAATATATAAATGTTGATCAAGTAGGGTTTTTAAAAGGACGACATATAGCGGATTTGACTAGAAGGGTATTAGATTTAATAGATAATGTAAATCAAACAAAGGAAAAGGTGGGACTATTATCATTGGATATCTTCAAGGCATTTGACTCATTGCAGTGGTCCTCAATCAAGGAAATAGTTAAAAAATATGGATTTGGGGATAAATTTAATAGGGTTATAGATTTACTATATCAAAAAGGAAATGCTAGGGTTAGAGTAAATGAGGAGCTTACGGATGTGGTAAAGTTAGAAGCTGGTACGAGGCAGGGCTGTCCATTATCTCCTATTCTGTTTATTATGGCAATGGAAATCTTAGCTAAAAGTATAAGGGAGGATTTAAATATAGAAGGGATCATGGGTAATAAAGTGAGTATGTACGCAGATGATACATTGCTTATGGTAAAGCACCCGGAGTTAGTAATGGACAGGATTAAAGATCATTTACAGATATTTCAGGATATAACTGGGTTAAAGATAAACTGGGATAAATCAGAATTGATGTTGTGTAATTTGAAACCAAGTGAGATGGGTAGGACAGTGTTGACACTTAATATACAAATTAAGGATAAGTTGAAATACTTGGGGATAATTATTTCAAACAAATTAGAAGAACTTAAACGATTGAACTATGACAGCTTGAAAGTAGAATTTAAGAACAAAATACAAGAGCTTCAGAAGTTAAAGCTGTCATGGTTCGGAAGGATTGCTATGTGTAAAATGATATTGTTGCCAAAGCTTAACTTTTTATTTGATACACTACCAATCCATTTGAAAGAGAAAGAAATTAATGAGTTTCAAAAGATGTTCAATGGTTTTTGTAATGGAGGTAAAAAATCTAGGCTTCCAAAGAAGTTATGGTATTTGTCTCAAAAAAAAGGGGGTTTGGGATTGCCAAACTTGCTAGCATATTACCGGGCTTTTCAAGTTAAGAATGTTGTGAAGATTTTGGCAAGAGAAAAAACAATTTGGGAGCAATTGGAGATGAAAGAATATAGAAATATTGGAAATTTGATTTTTCTAGGAATAAAGGATAAAGTGAGAAGACCAAATAATACTATGATGAGAGGTCTCGTGGAGGTGTGGAAGAAGGTAAAAAAGGATATGGTCCCAAATCTCTCTCCAGTTTTAGAACTGACTGATAGGATGTGTTTCCCAATAAAGTTAGATAAGGAAAAAATGGAAATATTGGATAAAAAAGGGATGCTCTTATTGAAGGATTGGTTAAAAATATGTGAGTCTCTTGTTGAGCGGAAAAAAATATTTGAGATATTAAATTTGAATTGGTTTCAGAGGTTGAAGGTGGAAAATTGGAACAAAAAATATGGAAAAGAAGTAGGGCTAGATAGAATACATACAGAATTTGAGGAGTTGGTATGGAGAATTAGAAAAGGGGAAAATAGTATAAAAGGTCTTGTGAGTAAGCTTTACAATATACTGAATAGAGGGGTAGACCCACATGAGGATTTGAGACGGAAGTGGGAACAAAGTTTGAATATAACAATTGGGGAGTTGGAGTGGAAAAACAAATGGAAAAAGAGGATTATGAGAACAATGTCTGTGAGAATTAAAGAACATAATTTTAAAATGTTGTGGCAATGGTACTTGACGCCATTAAGACTTAACCAGATGGATAATAAAAGAGATAAGTTATGTTGGAGATGTAGAGAATTTGATGGAACATACGAACATATGTGGTGGAGTTGTAAAAAAATAAGGGATTTCTGGGGGAGAATAGAAGCTGAGTTTGGTGTAATAATGGGTAGAAGTGTTAAGCTGGTGTCAAGTATCATTCTTTTAACGAATGTGGAAGGTTTGGGTTTAAACAAAGATGAAAAGGAATTATTGGAAATTGTATTGACAACGGGCAGACAATGTATAGCTAGAAACTGGAAAAATGACATAGAAATACAGATTGGAGAGTGGTATAAAGAAATGTGGAGTTTAGCATTGAATGATAAACTGACATGGGAGATTAAAGTGAAAAGGGATAATTTAAAAGAGAATAGATTTTGGAATATATGGAAACCATTTGTGGACCATTCTTGTACGGCAAATGATAGTTCAGGACCAGTACCATCACAAAGAAGTTTTTGGAGTTGAGTAGCAAATAAACTCTCCGGGCATTGTATATATTCACAGGGTGTTTATTATTCATCTAAAGATTAATGGTAGCACAGAAAGTTCTTATTATTTTGGATTTTGAAACAATGTTTTTTTTCTTAATATTTTGTGGTTATATAGTAATTAATGAGTCTAGATATTGTTATGTGCTAACATTTAGTAATGTTTGTTAAGATGATACTATGGATTTGTTTATGTATTGTATTGTTAGTCATTGTTTTCTTTTCTTTTTTGTATGTCTTTGAAAAATTCAATAAAAAAAATTTAAAAAAAAGACTGTATCAGGAAAGCATATATAAATGCTTGTATACAAACGCCAGAAGCCTCCGGAACAAAATAGGGGAGCTGGAATACTTAGCAATAGATAAGAATATTGATATTATTGGTATCACTGAAACCTGGTGGACGCATGATAACCAATGGGATACAGTTATCCCAGGCTACAAACTGTACAGGAAGGATAGGAAGGGGCAAACGGGAGGTGGTGTAGCCTTGTAAGTCAAAGAAGTGATAAAATCGTATGAATTGGAATATCTAGGTGATTTGGAGTCACCATTAGAAGCTCTGTGGGTAAGGGTACCAGGCCACAAGGATGGTCTAACAGTAGGCATATACTATCGGCCTCCGACCCAAACTCTTGAGGGAGACTGGCAGTTGGAGAATGTTGTAAAGGAGGCATCCAAGAAGGGAAGCCTGGTTATAATGGGGGACTTCAATTACCCTCACATAGACTGGGTGAACTGTTGTTCAGCACATGATAAAGAGATAAAGTTCCTAGATATGCTAAATGATTGTTCCCTGGGACAGATGGTTGAAGACCCAACTAGAGGTACAAGAATCCTTGACTTGATCCTGAGTAATACTCAGGATCGGGTGCAAGATGTTAATGTGACTGATCCAATAGGGAACAGTGACCACAACTCAATTATGTTTAACTTGATCATAGACTGCAAGTCACTGATAAAATCTAACACAGAGACCTTAAATTTTCAAACAGGAAATTTCCCAAAGATGAGGAAACTAGTAAAAAAGAAGCTGAAAGGGAAAATTGAGAGAGTCCAAACACTCCAAGAGGCATGGAGGCTGTTTACAAAAACAATAACAGAGGCCCAATTGGAATGCATACCCAAAAGGAAAAAGGGCACTGCCAGGTCCAAGAGGACTCCGATGTGGCTTACAGGAGCTGTTCGGGAAGTGATCAAGAGCAAGAAAAGCTCATTTAGAAGATGGAAGGCTTGTCCGAATGAGGACAGCAGGCAGAAACATAAATTCTGGCAGAACAAATGCAAGGCTACAATCAGGAAAGCAAAGCAAGACTTTGAGGAGCGTATAGCTAAAAATACTCAGAGAAATAAAAAAACTTCTTTAAGTACATTAGAAGTAAGAACCCAACTAGGAAGGCCATTGGACCATTAGATGACAATGGAAGGCAAGGGGTTATTAAAGAGGAAACAGATTGCAGAGAGACTCAATGAATTCTTTGCTTTAGTATTCACTGAAGAAGACAGAGACCACATGCCCAAAACAGAGCCTATCTTCGTAGGGAGGGAAACCGAAAAATTAAGCCAGATAGAAATAACCAGGGAGGAGGTCCTTGCATGTCTTGTTAAGCTAAACACTAACAAATCACCAGGACCAGATGGCATCCATCCACGAATTCTCAGGGAACATAAAGATGAAATTGCTGATCTCCTAGCCAAAATATATAATCTTTCCCTCAAATCAGGCTTTGTGCCTGATGACTGGAAGGTAGCGAATGTAACACCAATTTTCAAAAAAGGATCCATGGGTGATCCAGGAAATTACCGACCTGTCAGTTTGACATGTGTCCCAGGTAAAGTGATGGAAACCATCCTAAAAGATAGAATTAATAGAAGAGAAGACGCTGCTAAAGGAGAGCCAACGTGGCTTTTACAAGGGCAAATCATGCCTCACTAATCTATTCGAATTTTTTGAGAGGGTCAACAAGCATGTGGATAAGGGGGATCCAGTTGACATTGTTTATCTGGACTTTCAGAAGGCTTTTGACAAGGTCTCACACCAAAGGCTCTTGAATAAACTTACCAGTCATGGAATAAAGGGACAGGTCTTGTCCTGGATCAGCAACTGGCTAAGGGACAGGAAACAGAGGGTAGCACTAAATGGACACTTCTCCAAGTGGAGGGAAGTAAAGAGTGGGGTCTCCCAAGGTTCAGTACTGGGACCCCTGCTTTTCAACCTCTTCATAAATGATCTAGAGGTAGGAGTAAAAAGCAAGGTAGCCAAATTTGCTGACGACACTAAATTATACAGGGTAGTGAAAACTGTGAGAGATTGTGAGGAGCTCCAGAGGGATCTCTTCACACTGGGGGAGTGGGCAAAACAGTGGCAAATGAGCTTCAACATTAGTAAGTGCAGAGTGATGCATGTTGGGGCAAAAAACCCCAATTACGTTTATAAACTGATGGGGTCTGAACTCTCTGCGACAAACCAGGAAAGGGACCTTGGTGTCCTGGTGGACAACTCAATGAAGGTGTCAACCCAGTGTGCCTCAGCAGTGAAAAAAGCAAACTCAATGCTAGGGATCATTAGGAAGGGTATAGAAAATAAGTCAGCAAGTGTCATTTTGCCTCTTTATAAATCTGTGGTGAGGCCCCATCTGGAATACTGTGTACAGTTCTGGTCGCCATACCTCCAGAAGGATATTATGGAGTTGGAGAAAGTGCAGAGGAGGGCAACCAGAATGATTAGGGGACTAGAACACCTTCCTTACTATCTGAGGCTGCAACGGTTGGGCCTTGTCCACGGTGTGGACAAAGTAGATAAGGAAAAACTGTTTTCCCTATCGCACAACACTAGAACTAGGGGACACTCAATGAAACTTTTGGGTACTAGTTCTCAAACAAAGAAGTGAAAGTACTTTTTCACCCAGAGGATTACTGGTCTATGGAACTCCCTGCCAGAAGAAGTGGTGACAGCTGTCAGTCTTGACAGCTTTAAGAAAGGATTAGACAAGTTCATGGAGGACAAGGGTATCAATGGCTATAATTATGGATACTTAAGGACAACCTCGGGGTTGGAGAGATAGGCAGGATATCTCTCAATTCCATTTCCAGGGAATCCTAAGCAGGTGAAGGCATCTCCTTGGGAATACCCTGAAGGAAATGGTGAGCCACTGTGTGAGACAGAATGCTGGACTGGACGGGCTGTGGCCTGTTCCAGCAAGGCTGTTCTTATGTTCTTATGGTCCACACAGTCAAAGGCCTTGGTGTGGTCAATGAAACAGAAGTAGACTTGTTTCTGGTATTCGTTTCTTTTCTCCATGAACCAACGTATGTTGACAATTTGGTCTCTAGTTCCCCTGCCTCTTTGGAACGCAGCCTGCATTTCTGGTAGTTCTCTCTCCATGTGCTGCTGATGCCTGTCCTGTATTATCTTGAGCATGACCTAACCTTGCTAGCATGTGGGATGAGCGTAATGTTTCGATAATTTGAGCATTCTTTGGCATTGCCCTTTTTTGGGATTGGAACTATACTGATCTTTTCCAATCCTGTAGCCATTGTTGTTTTTTCCAAATCTGCTAGAATATAGAATGCAATGCTTTAATTCCATCATCTTTTAGGGCTTTGAATAATTCAACTGGAATACCATCATCTCCACTAGATTTGTTATTAGCAGTACTTTTTAGGGCTTTTCTGACTTCACTCTCCAGGATGTCTGGCTCCATTTCAAAGCTCTCATCACTGTGATTGTCAGAGGTGTTGAGGTCCTTTTGGTAAAGTTCCTCTGTGTACTCTTTCCATCTTTTGTTAATCTCTTCTGCATCAGCTAACTCCTTGCCGTCTTTGTCCTTTATCATGGTCATTTTTGCTTTAAATATTCCCTTGATTTCCCCAATTTTTTTGAAAAGATCTCTAGTCCTTCCCCTTCTGTTGTTTCCCTCTATTTCTTTGCACTGTTCATTTAAGAAGGTTTCCTTATCTCTCCTTGCTTTTCTTTGAAAATCTGGGATTAATTGATTGACTTTTTCTCTTTAACCTTTTCCTAATTCTGTAACAGCCCTTTTTCCTGACAAACTCTATTATGCCATCTATTTTATAAGAATGGCTGTTCAAATAAATCATGAAGCATGTTAGGACTGTTTCACTTTGTTTAGGTATGTATGTTCTGTTTCTCACTGTTCTTACATTTTTATAACCCTCATTCCAGATCCCATTTTTTGGAATTCACAATGTGTCATGTGTGAAGCTTGTTTGTAGTGCTCCTTTGTATTAGTGTTCTCAGTTTTTTTCTTTCTGTTCTACTTGCTGCAGCTTCCTAAATGTCACTGATTGTGACTCTGAGCAGGAAAACATATAAGGAAATATATAGGGTTGTACAACCACATGTTGCTCTTTAGCTTTGCCTCCATCTCTAGAAAATGTCCTACAGACATTTAAGCCTGTTTCCAGAGATTTTCATCAGACTGTATGAATGCCATTATTTAAATGATAAATTATGTCAAGGGGTATGCAGTGTGCTTGGCTCACCCGTCAGAGGTGAATGGAAAGCTGTCTTATTTTTTGAGATGACTCTACAAAGCTATGTCTCTTTCTCATACAGTCACTCCTCCATTCATTCAATTATTTTCCACCATGAACTGTCATGTCCTCCCCCAAACCTCCGTGAAAGCTGAGACTAAAATGCATATTTTTAAATATAGTTTCTCTCAAAATATGCATTTCTAAACATATTTGCTCTCAAAATAACACATTTCTAAACAAATGTTAATCTCAAAATATTCTCTTAGAGCCAAGAACATTCAAGAACTGTGAAAGCTGGATGATAAAAATACTGCAGAGTTTCAAATTTCTGGCAAAATTCCCTTCAACTACACAGTTGGAAATAGCTACAAGTCTCCCAAGATCTACCCCTTTCTCATTAATCGGCACTCAAAGACTCAGTAACTCATTCTGAGTCATTTGTAGGAAGAAGAATAAAAAATGTTTTCACTACAGTTACCTGAAATTACAAAGATAAGTATATAGCTTTCTTTACTGCATGCATATGGTTCTCCTTGCTTCCTCCTGTATAATGTCCTGCACCTCTGTCCATAATTCTTCTGCCACTCTGTCTATTAAGTCTATGCCATTAAATCTGTTCCACACCTCCACTGTGTATTCCTTAGAGATGTTGTCTAGGTCATACCTGTCTGGCCTAATTGTTTTCCTATTTTTTTTAGTCTAAGTCTGAATTTTGCAATCAGTAGATTATTATCTGAGCCACAGTCTGCTCCAGGTCTTGTTTTTGCTGACTGTATGGAGGTTCTCCATCTTTGGCTGCAGAATATGTAATCAATCTGGTTTCGATGTTGGCCATCTGGTGATGTCCATGTGTAAAGTCGCTTCTTGTGTTGCTGGAAAAGGGTGTTATCTTGGCAGAACTCTATCAATCTTTGCCCTGCTTCATTCTGTGTTCCAAGACCAAACTTGTCTGTTATTCCATTTACTTTTTGATTTCATTTTGGGGTGCCTCCTCCCTACCTCCCTACCTCCATCCCTCACCGCTGCCAGGGAAGGGGAAGGCAGAAAGAACCCCCCACCTAGCAGGTGCACCGTCGGGGCTGCTCAGTGGCTGGATGGCACAGCGGCGCCTTGCCCAGTGCCCTCAGCCTGCTCCAGGGAAGGTGGGGCGAGGGGGGCTCATTCCTGGAGGGACCCCCGAGGGAACGGGCATGGCAGCCAGCCCCAGCCCGGGGTGTGTGTCGGGCAGACGGGTTCACCCCACCTGAAAAGGGGCCTTGTGCCCAGATGGGTGGTTTCTGAGCTGCTGGGAAGAGGCTCCAACAGCCAGGACTTCTGCACTGATGGAGACATGCCGGGAGCCAGAGTTTGGGCACTTTTCTTCTGTGGTGTTGGTGGGGGAGGCGGTGTGTGTGTGTGTGTGGGGGGGGGGGTTTAGTCTCTCTAAGGGATGCTCATCCTCCCCCCCGCAGTCCCTCGGGAACAGGTCGCCTGTCCCAAAAAGGGCTAAGTAGGTGGGAGTTTCGGCATCAGGTGCCGACAATGACGCACATTCAACTGTCGCCGTTTTGCCTCTCCGCGTGGACCGGATGTCCGTGGGAGGTAGTGGCATGGCAAGCTTTGGAGGATTAATTGTTATTGCTATTGATTAATAGTTATTGCCATTGTATCTTTAATTTATACTTTATATTGTGATTAATTTATGCTGATTTGTAATTTTTGTAATTGTAATTTGCAATTGTATGCTATTGTATTTTGTGTGTTTTTTATATTGTTATACTGTATTTCATTTGTTATACTGTATTTGATTTACTTGTTGTAAGCCGCATTGAGTCGGCCCTGGGCTGAGTAGGGAGGGATATAAATCAAATAAATGAAATGAAATTAAATGAATGCGCCCCCACGACAGAAAAAAGTATTGTGTGGGGGCCAATAGGATTGCTCAGTATGGGGCCCATAAATTTCTGATGGCAGCCCTGCTCCTATATTAATGCAGACATCATTTGTTGGTGATAGTACTATGAGGTTTTGTAGATCCTCATAGATCTGGTCAACTGTGGCATCATCTGCACCAGTGGTTGGTGTGTAGACTTGAATTACTGTGATATTAAATGGTTTTCCTTGGATTCAGACTGAGATCATTCTGTTATTTTTTAGATCTTATCCCATTACTTCTCTCACTCTTTTATTAACTAACTGCACCACTCCATTTCTTTTAAGATTTTCTTGTCCGCAGAAGTAGATATGATGATCTCCAGAGCTGAATTTGCCTATCCCTATTCATTTTAACTCACTGATTCCCAAGATGACAATGCTTATTGCAGGCGCACCCCCCAATAAAGGACTCAGACACTGATGAAAGTGGATAACGGCATTGGGCCACATTTATTGATTCATGCCCTAGTCCGAATTATAAATTTCTATTGGTAATTGACCAATCATAATTCTTAAGGCAAGCAGGCCGAAGTAACACTGGTAAGGTTCCTCCCAAAATTGCCAACGGCAATTGTTACAATGTATCTATTTGTATCAATTTGTTTGTTGACAACAAACAAATTGTTGACCGTAGTCAATATCTAACTAATGACCCCACCCTCTGACGCGTATCCGTAAAATCACGGGGTGATGCATGCTGTCTAGCTGTAGCCATCACCCCATCGCCTAGTTCGTCGTTGACCGGACAACGTTTAACCAACTTATGCCTGTCTAGTGTTGTCCAGTCAATTGCGAACCTGCCGGATACCTGTGGGTCATAAATGTTTACCTTACCAGTGCTACCCGCCACACGGAGGGGCTTCAAAGAAGGCTCGACGCCCCCCCCCCAGACCGTCAGCTCGGTCAACAGGCCTGCTCGCCAGTCCACTAACCAGAGGTCCATACCTCCCTGCGACAGATGGGCCCCATCCCCTGAGTAAAGCTGGTAATTTTGCAGACTGATGGCAGGGAGGCTAATGACGCGTCCCCCACCCTTGTCGAAAAGGAACCGGGCAATAGCCCCGTTCACGGAGCGTCGGCCCAGTCAAGAGCCCCGAGGCCGAACGCTCCCCTGTAAGCGTACCGCGGTATCGTGTCCGACCAATTGAGGGTTGTCGCAGGCCACACATAATGTGAGTAGGGCAGGTCACTGCAAATCGCAAGGTTCCGCGATAGGCCAGTGACATGTCCCAAGCCATCGCCCCCAAGGTACATAACCAGGACATAGGCGAGTCAGCATCCCTGATGTAGAAAAGGAATGGCAACAGTTCCCGCCATAACATGCCGCGCTTACCATGCCACCTGAGACGTGCGGATGCACCCAGTCCCAGTCGGGGTCCCCACTCTGTCGCCGCAGCGTAACGCGCTGCCCTGTGCAGCGTAACGCGCTGCCCTGTGCAGCGTAACGCGCTGCCCTGTGCACGTGGCCATGGCCCACCAGCCATACTGTCACCGGTGTAATACGACACCCAGGGTCTGTCAAGGAAAAAAGGGGGGGGAGAAACAGTGCAGTGACTAAACTGGTACTCACGGTTGAAGAGGGCGAACACAAAACTGAAAACATTGTGATCCCCACCCTCCCATGCGGCGTTTGTCAGCCCCGGAGTACCCAAAAACAGCTGCAGTAGAAGCCACCCCTATCCTGAACGAATGGGTGCCGCAACGAGCCCCAGAGAGGCCAACACTGTCTAGTGCCTTCCCGGCACCCTCCAAAATTGAAATTTAGTAAGGGGAGACCCATCTTGGTGACAGAAAAACGGGCCATGGTGGATGCCACGCAGTGCAAGAAACTCCTGTAGGGCACCAACCGGACAGATGTCTGCCGAAGAACACCGTAGCAGTCTTACAACACTGCCTACGCCGTGCTGATCTGTCTTAGAGGAGCGTATCCTCAACTGAGCCCAGTCCTTGGCAACATAGACATCCTCGAGTTCCAGTGCCCTACGACTTGCATCCGCCTTAGACAGCATCACAAGCTCGCTGATGCGGAGCGCTCCAAAAAAGGCCACCGTCGTAGCCGCATGAATTGGGCTGCCTCGTACTTATCAAAACAGAGGCCATGCCAGCCCCGGGCCAGTTGGGTAAGAACCCCTGGGGAAATCGGGTGGCGGTCGTCCAGGCAACGCCCACGCTCCCGCACCCACCCCTCCAAAACATGTCTCACACGGAAGTCAGCAGTACTATCCACATGACCGTCCACCTTGACCGTAAAGCCAACGCTGACAGCCTAGATGCTATGGTGCGAGGTGCAAGGCCCTGGGCATGCAGGTAAACCATGAACCGAAGTACATGGGTCACTGGGATCGGCCAGGTCTCTGGCAGCTGGAATTGGGTACAGAAATCTCCGAAAGAATTGAATGCGTGGTGATACGCCTTACGCGTGCGTGGCGCTAGTGACAAGCCAATCGCCCGGTTCACCTCTCCCTGCCAATGGTCCATATCTCGTCCGGGAGTGGCGAGGAAAATTCCTCCGCATCCGGGGCCATGGCACGGAACCGGGAGATCTGCAGGCGGGTCAAAGCGTCAGCGATATCATTATTGACCCCCGGGACATGCCTGGCCCTGAAGAGGACATTGGGGCGCAGGCTGCGCAACACAAACTGGCGCACTAGGTCCATGACCCTGGGCGATTTGGAAGTCTGTGAGTTGACAATGTGTACAACGGCCGCATTGTCACACCAGAAATGCACAACCGAGTTGGCCCACTCCTCGCCCCATAGCATCAAAGCCCCCAGGATAGGGAAAAATTCCAGGTACGTGAGATCACGCAGGCGACCCGTGCCTGCCCAGGCTGGTGGCCACCCACCATAGGCCCACTTCCCATTGAAGTACATCCCATAACCCAGGGATCCTGAAGCATCGGACTGTAGCTGAAAGCGAGGGGAAGCCAGAAGGTCAGACCTCCAAAATGATACTCCATTGAACTTCCTCAGGAACTGGAGCCAGATAAGCATATCTGCCCTGATACCCCGGGTGAGTCTAACCCTATGGTGGGGCCTAAATAAGCCTGTCATGGCGTCGCACAAGCGCCGAGCAGATGCCCTGCCCGGTGCGACGACCCTGCAAGTGAAATTGAGGTGACCATGTAGCACCTGCAGTCCCCTCAGTGATGCCTTGCGTTTAGCAAGCAAGTCCGAGATAAGGGCCACTATCCTCGACACCTTATCCCCCGGTAACCTAGAAGCCTGCGCTACCGTGTCAATCTCCACCCCCAGGAATACTAGCTTAGTAGATGGGCCCTCGGTCTTTTCGGGCGCTAAAGGGACACCGAGTTCCTCCATTAGCGTCTGAAATGTGTTGAGGAGACGTGTGCACGTGTCCCAGCCCCGTTCACCCCCGAATAAAAAATCATCCAGGTAATGGGCTACAGACCGGGACCCTGACCTGCGGACGAAAGCCCACTGTAGGAATGTACTGAAACGCTCGAAGGCCGAGCATGATATGGAACAGCCAAAAGACATGGCCTTATCAAAGTAATATTTACCCCGGAACTTAAAAACCCAGCAACTCAAAGTCACCCGGGTGCACCGGCAGGAGGCGAAACGCCGACTTGATGTCGCACTGAGCCAACAGCGCACCCGGGCCACATGAGCGCACCATGCGCAGCGCTCGGTCAAAAGATGCATACCCGACTGAGCAAAGGTCATCAGGGATAGCATCATTGACCGATCGGCCGGCTGGGTGGGACAAGTGATGAATCAGGCGAAACTCGCCCGGTGATTTTTTGGGCACTAAGCCCAAGGGTGATACCTTAAGATTAGGGAACGGGGGTGTCGGGAAAGGACCAGCGACCCCGCCCGCATCGACCTCCTTAGTAATGCTGGCAGCAGCTACCTCCTCCCTCCCCCTAAGGGACAAAAGGTTGGGGGCATCCTGGGGGGACCTGTCACCCACGAAAGGAATACCGAACCCCCGTCTAAAACCCTGAAGGAGGTAAACCGCATCCTCCTCCCTCGGGTACAATGCGAGCCAACGCTCCAACATGTCCACATTAATTGGGGAGGGGGCCTTTCGGTGAACCAGCTCCCTCTGCGGCAGTTTTGCCAGTCCCGTGTCCACCCCTGTGTCCCAGGCCTGGGACAGGCGGAGGCCGCATGGGGGCCAGCACAGGAGGGACACTCATGCCTGTACTTGCAATTCTTCCTGTTGCAGGAACCATTGGACAGAAAGTCCAGCACAGCAGGCGGGCTGGAACCCCCTGCCCCGCCACCTGGTGGGGTGCCTGTGCTGGGGCCGCTCGCTGGACCGCATGTCCACAATGGTATCATTCCCCGGGTGCAGGGCGCGTGGGAGTCATGTACAGAAGCCACAGCCTCTGGCAGGGCTCATCCCAACTCATCTCAGGGTGCAGGGGAATCCGCATAGGGAATTCCTTGTCATTAGCCAACCACGACGGGCCTGGGAAGTCAACCATCGCCCGGTAAATGTTGTCCAAATACTGGACCATCAGAATTGCCAAACCCAGCCGAGCCCTGAGGCAGACCGCCATGTATATGAGGTAGGCCGGCAACCAGTTGGCCCACGTACGTGGTGGCATGCGACGACGCGCCTGCTCCTTATCCTTCTCATCTTGCCCCTCCCTCTCCTCCTTGGTGGGCTCTCTGTTAAGGAGGGAGAAGATGTCCACATACTCCCCCCGCCAGATCTTCTCTTTGGGGGTCTGGGCCAAATGGTCCCCCAGTGGCAAGGAATACCCTGCTGTCGGCAAAGCTGGCACAGGTACGGTGGAAACTGCGGGCAACTGTAAAGGAGCCTGGACTAACCCGGTCACCCCTAGAAGATTCCCGACTGGGTAAGAAGCACCCCCCACCACGGGGCCCTGGGTGATAGGTGAAGTTACCGGGTGGGGCGTCGGCGACTGAACCGCCGCACCACCCGTGCGAGGCCAAGGCCATTGAAAAGCCCCTCCAAACGTGGCCATGTGTGTAGGTGCACTAGTTTGGACCGCATACTCACATGCTGCACCCCCATGGGCCGCCCCCACTGGGGGTTCCGACCCACTGGGGGCGTCGGAGCTCACGACCGCCATAGAGCTCGTCAACGGGGCTTGATCAGCACCGGCCTGTGGATTGGGGAGCTGCGAGGCAGTGGCTGAAGCCGGGCCACGCGCCTCAGGCAGCTCGACCCGTCCCGTCGCCTGCCGCTGCCCAGCAGACGATGCATCGACCTGCACCCCAAAAGGGGCCCCAGGGTGACTAACCCGGGCCAGGGATGCCTCAAGGGCCGCAACGCGGGCCAGGAGGGCCTCCACGCTGACATAGCTACCTAAACCAAGGGGGGCAAAGGGGAGCGGTGGCCACCGCTTGCGGGCCGAGGGCCGCGGCCCCTACTGGGCCCGTACGCGGACCCCCAGCCTCCGGCCAAGGGGGAATTAACCCCATCCCACCGGTCCCGGTGGGCTCGAGCATAGGAGGCTGCTGGGGAGGCGCAGCCGCGGTCCTCCGACCCGGATTGCGCCTCCGCGCAGAACGAGCCGCGTTCGCAGTTGCCTTCTTCTTTGAGGGCATTGCAGCTAGCCGATGGGAAGCCGAAAAAGGAGAAAATCAGCAGCCAAGAGGCTTCCCGGTGAGGGTAAAAGCGACGGAGGTAAAAGGGAAAAACTTCTCCGCTCCGTCGCTTCGCAAAATGGCAGCTCGGCTGCCTCATGGCCGCCCCTTATATAAGGGTGCCTGCCACGCCCCTTAACTACCCGGATGCCTTCGTCCGATGGGGGGCCGCAAAGGGCGCGGCGGCCATTTTGGCGCCGCGCTCGCATTCTTTCCATTTCATTTTTACCACTTCCAGCTTTCCTTGATTCATAGATCTTACATTCCATGTTCCTATGCAGTATTGTTCCCTGCAATATCGTATTTCTCTTCCTACTATCCTATCCCCTTCCCCATCTTCTGATCTGGTGGACTCAACCTCCTGTTCCATCTATTTTGCCTTGTTGTCTAGCCTTTTGTCCCTGTCTATTAAGTTCTCTTGGCAAAATTTGTGATATGGTTTGCCAGTTTCTACGCCAATATTTTCCACTCATACATATTATCACAATACAAAGTAAAACATTCTAAAGTTAAATTGGTTAGTACTGAATACGGTATATGAATTAAGAAGTTATATATGTAGTCAAAAGTTAAAAGTATCTCATTCACTATTTCAAAACTAGTCATCAACCTTGATATCAAAAGGAAAACCTTGGTATGAAAATAAAAGTTCACTAAGTAAAATTCACTATATTTGATTAAATGGTGATACGGTAAATCAGTTACTTATCACATGCATGCAGTTAAGAGTCTTTGTTTGAAACATCAAGGAGTCTGTGATGTTCTGGTCCATGCCTGAGCCTGGTGGCATTGACAGTGGTCTCACTCGCCCACTCGCTTGCTTGTCTTCCTCAGCTCCTCCTTGCTCCATCCAGTGGGCCGATGACCCTTCGGCGGTGTTGTGTTCTGTACTGTACCTTTTACAATGTATCCATTCACGTGTATCCAATGTAACCATGCTTGTGTAACAATATAACCAACAGCTGCTTAACTGTAGCCCTTACAATAGGACGCGAGCTAATGACCACCTGGTGGCAATAGCGAGCGTTCAAGCTCTCTTGGCCCGGACTCACCAGCAAACAACAGCGCGGGAAGATTCCTGCCATCACCTACACCTGGACAAGAAGGGCGTGACCGTCCATGACGTCATGCGGACAGTAACCAATAGACTGTCGAGGAGCCACATTCAAAATGTATAGCCACCGTATATATTGAGCTACCCATCTGCCATTACCTCATGTTCCCCCGGATCATCATGCAATAAACCTGTGTTAAGCCAACCTTTTGGCTGTTTCATTGTCTTCGGTCCCATACACGAAATTGGCGACGAGGATGGGATCAATGGCTGCCCACGGGACCAAGACATGCGCCGGTTTCGAAATCAGGAGACCGGCAGACTGGGACATCTTCGAGATGGACTTCCAGGGAGCCCTGGTGGAATCCGAAGTCACGGATGAGGCAAAGAAAAGGGCCATCTTCACCAGGATGCTGGGGCCAGACACCAAGAGGGTCTTGGTGGACCTGATCGCGCCGAAGAGGGCGAATGAATTCAAGGTGAAAGAGCTCATGCACATGCTGCGCGAGTACTTCCGGCCCTCGACGGCGATGTTCCCCGCTCGGAGCGCGTTTTGGAGGCGAGTCCAAGCGCCCGGGGAGACGGTCGCCGACTTTGCAGCGGCCCTGCGACTGGCGGCCGGCCCATGCAAATGGGAGAATGCAGAAATCACACTAAGAGACTGTGTGCTGTGCGGCCTGAGCGACGCCGAAACTCAGCGCACATTGATGAACCGGGAGCCACCCCCCACGTTGCAGGAGGTCCTGAAGGAGGCACAAGCCGCGGAAGCCACGAAGGCCGGGGTCCAGGAGCTCCAGGACTGGCGGCCAAAGACGGGCAAGGCAGACTTCGGTGCACGTTCCGGTGCACGTGGCCCGGCGAGTTTCGAAGTCGTCCGCGGAGAGCAGCGACGACGAGGACGTCCGGAAGGTCCGGAAGGAAGGCCGGCGTTGCGACGGCTGCGGAGCGAACCACGACCGCGCCAAATGCCCCTTCAGAAAGGCCGAGTGTCACAACTGCGGCCGCCGCGGGCACATCGCCAAGGTCTGCAGGAAACGGCGCGAGGCCCGGAAGAGCTCGAGAGACAGCGCGACGAGACCTAAGGACGGCACCCAGGCCACAAGGAAGCGAGATGGCGTGGGCCGCATCGCTGACGACAGCGAGGACGGCGCACCGGTGTTCAGCGTGTCCGCAGGACACCCCCGTTACTTTGTTGAGGTACTAGTACAAGGGGCCCCCATTAGGATGGAAATTGACTCGGGGTCCTCATATTCCATCATTCCCCAGAAGGAGTTTCTGAAAATTGCCCCCCACGTGCAGCCCAAACTCAAAGCTTTGAGGTCCACGCTACGGGACGTGCAAGGGAACTGCATTCCGGTGTTGGGGGTTGGGAAATTTCAGGTCCAATTCAAGAAACACGCCGCAACTCTCCCCCTAGTTGTTCTTAAAGGGGGGATTTGCAGCCTCCTCGGGACTCAATGGTTCCAGCCCCTGGGTTTGTTCATTGGGGGGGTGCATGCCGTTGTCGTTGGGACTGACCCGATTCAGGAGGTGTGCGACGCACACCCCGAAGTCTTCAAAAAGGGACTCGGGAAATTTAAGGGACCCCCAGTAGCCTTCGACCTAGACCCTGAGGTCCGCCCAATAAGACTCAAACCGTGCCGGGTGCCATTCGCGCTCAAGGACAAAATAGAGGCGGAACTGGACAAATTGGTGGGCCAGGGGATTCTTGTTCCTGTTGATTCTGCGGAGTGGGAAACTCCAATTGTAACAGCACTAAAGGCCAACGGGGAGGTGCGCATATGCGCTGATTACAAGTGCACCATCAACAAAGCAATTCGCCCTAATGCGTATCCGGTGCCGGTAGTCAGCCATTTGCTGACCAGGTTACATGGGGGAAAGTGTTTCGCTAAGCTCGACTTAGCACAAGCCTACCAGCAGCTCTCGGTGACCCCCAGCCGCCGCTGCTGCCCAAACTATAGTCACCCATAAGGGGGCGTTCCAGGTGACGCGCCTTCAATTCGGCGTAAACTCGGCGCCTGGAATTTTCCAATCACTCGTGGAACGCCTCCTGAAGGGGCTCGAGGGGGTGTTACCTTATTTTGATGACGTGTTGATAACGGGGGAGGAGTCGGGCCGAGTTGGCAAAGAGGTTGGGCAAGGTCCTGGCGATATTCGAAAAAGCGGGGTTGAGACTGCGAAAAGACAAATGCGTCTTCTTCGCGACCGAGGTCGAATTCCTAGGGTTCCGTGTCACTCCTGAGGGAATAAGGCTGTCCAAGTCTAAGGTAGCCGCCATCAAGCAAGCCCCTCGCCCCACCTCCAAGCCCGAGTTGCAGTCGTTCCTAGGGCTGCTGAACTTTTATCACTCCTTCCTTCCCCGGAAAGCAGCCGTGGCCGAACCGTTGCACAGATTGCTTAAAAAGGACGAGGCATGGAAGAGGGGCGACCAGCAAGAGAGGGCATTTAGTGAGCTAAAGCAGCTTCTGGCGTCTGATGCCATCCTAACCCATTTCAACCCCAAGCGCCCGGTGGTCCTGATCTGTGACGCATCCCCGGTGGGGGTGGGGGTGGTGCTGTGCCATGTGCTGGAAAACGGGAGGGAGGCCTTGATAGCGTTCTATTCCAGGTCCCTGTCCCAAGCGGAGAGAAACTACGCCCAGACAGACAGGGAAGCGTTAGCGATAATCGCAGGGACCAAAAAGTTCCATGACTTCCTGTACGGCCGCCCCTTCACAATCGTGACCGATCACAAGCCCCTGCTAGGCATTTTTACCGCAGATAAGCCCACGCCACAGATCCTGTCCCCAAGGATGCTTAGGTGGGCCATTTTTCTTAACGCGTATCAGCATGCGTTAGTGTACAGGCCCGGGAGGGAGATCAGCCATGCGGACGCTCTATCGAGGTCCCCTCTCCCCCAGGATAGCAGCCACGTGGGCGGGGAGGAGCCAGACCACCAGGTGCTGATGATAGAGGTCCTCGACTCGCCCCCAATACTGCCCGCCGACATCGCCAAAGCGACCGGCAAGGACAACATTTTAGCAAGGGTTAGCTCCTGGGTGCAGAAAGGGTGGCCAGCGTCCTCCCCGGCAGCGGAGTTCGACCCATTTTTTCGAAAGAAGTTAGAGTTGTCCCTTGAGAGGGGGTGCCTTCTGTGGGGCCAGCGAGTAGTGATCCCGGCGTCCTTACGACCGCGGGTACTCAAACTCCTGCACGTCAGCCACCCTGGAATTGTGCGCTCCAAAGCCCTGGCATGGAGCTATTTCTGGTGGCCCCAGCTAGACGCCGACATCGAGCACATGGTCGGCACTTGTGAACCCTGCCAAAGCTCCAGGCCAGAAGAAGCCCGCCTGCCTCACAGGGAGTGGGACGCGGCGAAGGGGCCGTGGTCCCGGATTCATGTAGACTTTGCTGGCCCGTTCCGTGGGACGCTTTTTCTCCTCGTGGTGGATGCCTTCTCCAAGTGGTTGGAGGTCATCCCGGTTACAAGCACGTCCACGGCCACAACCATAAAGCATTTGCGGAGGGTTTTTTCCACGTTCGGTTTACCCGACACCCTCGTGAGTGACAACGCAAGTTGCTTCACGTCCTCTGAGTTCAGGGCATTCACGGAAATCAACGCCATTCGGCACATCACCTCCGCTCCTTTCCACCCTGCCACAAACGGCCAAGTAGAGCGCCTTGTGCGTACCACCAAGGACGCGCTGCGGCGCATGGGGCCCGGGGACCTAAACCATCAAGTGTGCCAGTTCCTGCTAGGTTACAGAGTGACTCCCCTAGCGTCAGGATACTCCCCCGTGGAGCTGCTTATGCGCAGGAAACTGACCACCATACTAACTAGGCTAGACCCCACGAGAGTAGAGGACAAGGGGAAGAACATTGGGATAGAGGACACAAAGAGTTTCGACGTGGGCGCTCCCGTGTATTGCCGGAATTACGCCAGCGCGGGTCCGGCCTGGGTACCGGACGTCATCTTAGAGCAGACTGGTCCCGTCTCGTACCGCGTCGAGACCAGCACAGGTCTACTCTGGAGGCGGCACGCAGACCAGCTCCGGCGCAGGGTCCCCGACGAGCAGGGCACGGACCGCGGGAAACAGGATTCAGCGTTAGGGTTCTCCCCCACCCGTTCAGCCCAAGGGGGAGGAAAGGGGGGCCATGGGTCCCCACCAAGAGGGGAGGAAAGGGAATCTGTCCTCGTAGATATCCTGCGGGATCGGTCAGCAGAGAGAAGGGAAGCCGATCTCATAGATATTCCGCGGGATCTCCCCACAAATACGGATACACCAACAGAGTTAGATTTTGATTTTCAGAACCGGGGAAGTTATGCGGAGTGGTCCCCCACCCGTCCAAGCGAGAAGAGGGGTTTTTCGTTAGCCCCGAGTGTCTCCGGTCTGCCCACAATGGAGTTTTTCCCTTCCCTCAAAACCGCCAAACCACGGCAAGCCGCTAACAAGTCTCCCTCTCCCGTTGCAGGACAAGGGACCAGGGAACGAGGAAGCAGTAGCGCCCCTGGGGCAGGTCAGCCCTCATCGCGGCCCAAACGCGTTTGCAATAAGCCATCTTGGCTGAGGGACTTCGTCCCATCCTAGGGGGGGAGGGATGTTGTGTTCTGTACTGTACCTTTTACAATGTATCCATTCACGTGTATCCAATGTAACCATGCTTGTGTAACAATATAACCAACAGCTGCTTAACTGTAGCCCTTACAATAGGACGCGAGCTAATGACCACCTGGTGGCAATAGCGAGCGTTCAAGCTCTCTTGGCCCGGACTCACCAGCAAACAACAGCGCGGGAAGATTCCCGCCATCACCTACACCTGGACAAGAAGGGCGTGACCGTCCATGACGTCACGCGGACAATAACCAATAGACTGTCGAGGAGCCACATTCAAAATGTATAGCCACCGTATATATTGAGCTACCCATCTGCCATTACCTCATGTTCCCCCGGATCATCATGCAATAAACCTGTGTTAAGCCAACCTTTCGGCTGTTTCATTGTCTTCGGTCCCATACACGAAAGGCGGCTTCTTCCTCCTCCTCCTCACCTCCAGCCTTTTGGGGTGGCCAGAGGGCTCGCAATGGCACTGGTCTTCCCTGCTGGCCAGCTGACCCATGGCTTCTCCTTCTCCTCCCTCCGACCAGGTGGTAATGGTTGAAGGGGTATGGCGTCAGCAGTGTGGGGTCTATTCCACCACCTGACCCATGGCTTCTCTTTCTCCTCCCTCAGGCCAGGTGGTAATGGCTGAAGGGGTGCTGGGTCAGTGGTACAGGTCTCTTCTCCCGCCCGACCCACGGCTTTTCCTACTGTGTTAGTGCCTGCAGGATTGCTATTACCCCAACACTTTCCAGACTGTGTAGAGAATTCTTAGGGTTTTAAGTAGGGTGACCAACTTAGCAAGGGTGCGCAAACTACAGCCCATGGGCCCCGACACCAATTCATCCAGCCCACACCACCCTCATACAACCACATTTTACTTCTGCTTCCGGGAGCAACACGGGTGGTGTGGGCTAGATGAATTGGTGTTGGGGGCCAGATTTTTGAAAATGTAAATTTATCACAGTGGAACCTCATACAACAATCACCCCATATAGCAATGAAACTGCATAACAATTAGGTTTTGGGGGGAAATGGCGTCCCGCATAACAGTTTTCCCTATGGAAAAAAATCCATACATCAATTTTTCAATGGGAAAAACCACTTAGCAAAAAAAAAATCATTGTACGATGCATCCCATAGGGAAAATCACTATACAATGCATGCATCATATAGCAATTGTTTCGTACAACAACCAGCCCTATGGAACGGATTAAAATCATTGTATGAGGTTTTGTTGTTGTTCAGTCACACAGTCGATTCTGACCCTTTGCGACCCCATGGATCATTTTCCTCCAGGCACCTCTATCCTCCACCATTCTCCCCAGCCCACCAAGCTCTGTGCCCATTGTGTCTACAATACCATCTATCCATCTCATCTTTGGACGCCCCCTTCTTCTCTTGCCCTCCATCTTTCCCAGCATCAAGGCTTTCTCAAGTGAGTCCTCCCTTCTCATTTGATGTCCAAAGTACTTTAGCTTCATCTTCACTATTTGTCCCTCCAATGAACAGTCAGGATTGATTTCTTCCAGTATTGACCTATTTGTTCTCTTTGCTGTCCAAGGGACTCTCAGGGCTCTCCTCCAACACCACATCTCAAAGGCATCTATTCTTCTGCGCTCAGCCTTCCTAATGGTCCAGCTCTCACACCCATACATTACCACTGGGAATACCATTGCTTTGACTATTCTAATTTTTGTTTGCAATGTGATGTCTCTGCTTTTCACTATGTTCCCCAGGTTTCTCATCGCTTGTCTCCCAAGAATCAGTCGCCTTTTTATTTCATGGCTACAATCCCCATCTGCAGTGATCTTTGATCCTAAGAAAGTAAAATCTGTCACTGCTTCTACTTCTTCCCCATCTATTTTCCAGGAACTGATTGGGCCTGTTGCCATTATCTTGGTTTTCTTGATATTGAGTCTCAAGCCAGCTTTTGCACTCTCCTCCTTCAATCCAATCAAGAGGTTCTTTAGGTCTTCCTCACTTTCTGCCATTAGGGTGGTATCGTCTGCATATCTCAAATTGTTGATGCTTCTCCCAGCAATTTTGATCCCATATTGTGATTCCTCCATCCATTCATTGCTCATTGTGTGCTCTGTGTATAGATTGAATAAGCAGGGTGATAAAATGCAGCCTTGTCTTACTCCTTTTCCTATTCCAAACCACTCTGTCATTCCGTGTTCTGTCTTAACTGTTGCTTCTTGGTTCGTGTACAGATTTCTCATGTGGCATATGAGGTGTTCTGGTATTCCCATCTCTTTAATTACTTGCCACATTTTATTGTGGTCCACACAGTCAAAAGCCTTGGTGTAGACTTGTTTCTGGTATTCTTTTGTTTTCTCCATGATTCAACGTATGTTGGCAATGTGGTCTCTAGTCCCCCTGACTCTTCTGAAACCGGCCTGCACCTCTGGTAGTTCTCTCTCCACATGTTGTTGAAGTCTATACTGTATTATCTGGAGCATCACCTTGCTGACATGTGGGATGATCGTAATTGTTCGGTAATTTGAGCATTCTTTGGCATTGCCTTTTTTGGGGATTGGAACGTCCACTGATCTTTTCCAATTCTGTGGCCACTGTTTTGTTTTCCAAATTTGCTGGCATATTGAATGCAGTAGTTTGATTCCATCATCTTTTAGGGCTTTGAAAAATTCAACTGGGATGCCATCATTTCCACTAGCTTTATTGTTTGCAGTGCTTTTTAGGGCCTTTCTGACTTCACTCTCCAGAATGTCTGGTTCAAGTTCAAATTTCTCATTATTGTTATTATCAGGAGTGTTGAGGTCCTTTTTATAGAGTTCCTCTGTGTACTCTTGCCATCTTTTTTTGATCTCTTCTGCTTCAGCTAACTCTTTTCCATCTTTGTCCCTTATCATGTTCATTTTTGCTTTAAATGTTCTCTTGATTTCCCCATTTTTTTTGAAAAGATCTCTAGTCCTGCCTCTTTTATTGTTTTCCTCCATTTCTTTGCACTGTTCATTCAGGTATTTTTCCTTATCTCTCCTTGCTTTTCTTTGAAATTCTGTATTCAGGTGGTTGTATTTTTTTCCTTTCTCCTTGGACTTTTGCATTCCTTCTGTCCTCTGCTATTTTAAGAGCCTCATCAGACAACCACTTTGCTTTCTTACCCTTCTTTTCTTTTGGTATGGTTTCTCTTGCTGCCTCCTGCATGATGTCTCGCGTCTCTGTCCATAATTCTTCTGGTACTCTGTCTATCAGGTACAGGACATTAAATCTGTTCATGACCTCCACCGTGTATTCTTTAGGGATGTTGTGTAGGTCATATCTGTCTGGTCTGATTGTTTTCCCCATTTTCTTTAGTCTAAGCCTGAATTTTGCGATCAGTAGGTTGTAATCTGAGCCGCAATCTGCTCCAGGTCTTGTTTTTGCTGACTGAATGGAGGTTCTCCATCTTTGACTGCAGAGTATGTAATCAATCTGATTTCGATGCTGGCCATCTGGTGATGTCCATGTGTTGCTGGAAGAGGGTGTTTGCTATGACTAGTGCATTCTCTTGGCAGAACTCTATCAATCTTTGCCCTGCTTCATTCTGTGTTCCAAGACCGAACTTGCCTGTTATTCCATTTACTTTTTGATTTCCTACTTTGGCATTCCAATCTCCTAAGATAATGTGGACATCATTTCTTGGTGTCTGTTCTATGAGGTGTTGTAGGTCCTCATAGAACTGGTCAACTGTGGCTTCATCTGCACTAGTGGTTGGTGCATAGACTTGGATTACAGTGATATTGAAAGGTTTGCCTTGGATTCTTTAGTGTATGAGAACCAAGACACAGGAAACAGCCATGGGCTGGTTTAACTCAGGTTTATTGCATGGTGGACAGAGGGAACATGAGGTAATGGCGGATGCAAAGCTCTATATATACAGTGGTAAACATTCGAATGTGGCTCCACGATAGCCGGTTGGCTATTGTCTGCGTGACATCATTGTTGGTCACGCCCTTCTTGTCCAGGTGTAGGTAGTGGCGGGAAACTCCGCGCTGTGGCTATTGATGAGTATGGACCAAGAGAGCTTGGACGCTCGCTGCTGCCCACTGGTGGTTATTAGCTCGCGTCCTAATACAGGGTTTATAGTGATACAGCTGACGACTATATTGTTACTTGTAGGAAGGGTTACATTGTTAAGATACATTGTTATCACATGAAGAGGTTACACTATTAGAACACAACACTCCTCCCCCCTAGGATGAGACGAAGTCTCTCAGCCAAGATGGCTTATTTCGAACACGCTGGGGTCTCGGTGCGGGCTGCCCTGCCCCGGGTTTGCTACCTTCTCCTTGTCCCCTGGCTTCCTGTCCTGTAATTGGAGAGGGAGACTTGTTAGTGACTTGCCGCGGTTCTGCGGCTTTTTTGGGAGGTGTGTGCTTTATTTGGGAAGAACCGGGGGCACTGGGGGCTAACGAAAAACCTCTCTTCTCGCTTGGATGGGTGGGGGAACACTCCCAAAAAAAACCCCGGCTCGGTAACGCAAAATCAAATTCGGGGGCAGCAGTCGCAAACTCCTCACCCTCTTCCCCGGGATCGGATAGAGCTGGCGTGTCAAAAGGATCTGAGTCGGGACTGCTGCTTCCCCCCCTTGTTTGGGACTGTTGCCCTTCGTTGTCTCCCCCTTGGGCTAAGCGGGTGGAGGAGAACCCTAACGCTGAGGCATTTTCCATGCCGTCCGTGGATTGCTTCCTGGAAACCCGGCTCCTGAGCTGATCTGCATGCCGCCTCCAGAGTAGACCGGTGCTCGTTTCCACTCGATATGACACTGGTCCCGTCTGTTCTACAACTCTCCCTGGTACCCAGGCTGGTCCTGTGCTGGCGTAGTTCCTGCAATGCACAGGATCACCGGCGGCGAAACCTTTCGACACCGCTATCCCTACGTTCTTCCCTTTGTCCTCGACCCTCGTTGGGTCTAACCTGGTCAGAATCGTGGTCAGCTTTCTCCGCATCAGCAGCTCTGCCGGCGAGTATCCGGATGCTAAGGGGGTCACCCTATACGCTAACAAAAACTGACAAACTTGGTGATTCAGGTCCCCCGAGCCCATGCGCCGCAGCGCATCCTTTGTTGTCCGCACCAACCGCTCCACTTGGCCATTCGTGGCCGGGTGAAACGGCGCGGATGTGACGTGCCGAATGGCGTTTGCCTCCATGAATGCCCTGAACTCAGCGGACGTGAAACAACTAGCGTTATCGCTGACCAGAGTGTCGGGTAAACCGAACGTGGAAAAGACTCTCCTTAGATGGTTAATTGTAGTGGTGGAGGACGTGCTCTTTACCGGCATCACCTCCAGCCACTTGGAGTACGCATCCACTACCAGGAGAAAAAGGGTTCCTCGGAACGGGCCAGCGAAATCTATGTGCACTCTGGACCACGGCCCCCTTGCCGCGTCCCATTCCCTATGCGGGAGGCGAGCCGCCTCTGGTCGGGAGCCCTGGCATGCCTCACAAGTGCCGACCATGTGCTCTATGTCTGTGTCCAGCTGGGGCCACCAGAAGTAACTCCGGGCCAGCGCCTTGGAACGGACGATCCCCGGGTGGCTGACGTGCAACAGTTTGAGTACCCTCGGTCGCAGGGATGTAGGGACTACCACCCGTTGGCCCCACAACAGGCACCCCCTCTCTATGGACAACTCTATTTTCTTCCGAAAAAATGGGTCGAATTCCGTACTTGGGGAGGATGCCGGCCACCCCTTCTGTACCCATGAGCTTACTTTCTCCAGCGTTCTGTCCCTGCCTGTCGCCCTGGC
This sequence comes from Bradypodion ventrale, assembly GCA_035047345.1. Taxonomy (NCBI): domain Eukaryota; kingdom Metazoa; phylum Chordata; class Lepidosauria; order Squamata; family Chamaeleonidae; genus Bradypodion; species Bradypodion ventrale. The sequence continues at coordinate 130,531,056 of JAWDJE010000005.1, forward strand.
AATGTCGGCTGGTACTATTGGGGGTGAATCTAGGACCTCTATTAACAATACCTGGTGGTCTCTCTCTACCCCTGCCTTTTGGTCGCCCGACACGGGCAGAGGAGACCGTGAGAGTGCGTCTGCATGGCTGATCTCCTTTCCGGGCCGGTATTCCAACTCATGTTGGTATGCATTAAGGAAGATAGCCCACCTCAGCATTCTCGGGGACAGGATCTGTGGCGTGGGCTTATTTGCAGTGAAAATTCCTAACAGAGGCTTGTGATCGGTCACGATCGTAAACGGGCGACCATACAGAAAATCGTGAAATTTTTTGGTGCCCGCTACTATCGCTAATGCCTCCCTGTCGGTCTGTGCGTAATTCCTCTCAGCTTGGGACAGGGACCTTGAATAAAACGCAATCGGGGCCTCCCTTCCGTCGTCCAACACGTGGCAAAGCACCGCCCCCACCCCCACCGGGGATGCGTCACAAACTAAGACCACTGGCCGTTTGGGGTCGAAGTGAGTTAGGATTGCCTCGGATGTTAGGAGTTGCTTTAACTCTTTAAAAGCCCTCTCTTGCTCGTCACCCCACAGCCATGTTTCCTCCTTTTTAAGCAACCGATGGAGCGGTTCGGCCACAGACGCCTTCCGTGGAAGGAAGGTATGGTAAAAGTTTAGGAGCCCCAGGAATGACTGTAGTTCGGTTTTGGAAGTGGGGCGAGGAGCCTGCTTGATTGCGGCTACTTTGGATTTGGACGGCTTAATTCCCTCGGGTGTGACACGGAACCCTAAAAACTCAACCTCTGTTTCGAAAAAAACGCATTTGTCTTTTCTCAGTCGCAGCCCCGCTTTCTCGAACACAGTCAGTACTTTATCCAATCTCTTTGCCAGTTCGGCCTCACTCCCCCCTGTTATCAATACGTCATCAAAATAACACAACACTCCCTCCAGCCCCTTCAGGAGGCGTTCCACAATCGACTGAAAAAGGCCGGGTGCCGAGTTCACGCCGAACTGTAAACGCGACACCTGGAACGCCCCTTTATGTGTAACTATTGTTTGTGCCGCTGCCGTGGCGGGAGTTACAGGGAGTTGCTGGTAGGCTTGAGCTAAATCGAGCTTAGCGAAACATTTTCCCCCATTCAGCCTGGCCAGAAGGTGGCTGACCACCGGCACCGGGTATGCGTTAGGGCGGATCGCCTTGTTAATTGTACACTTATAATCAGCGCAAATGCGCACCTCCCCGTTAGCCTTTAGTGCTGTCACAATTGGAGTTTCCCACTCCGCGGAATCAACAGGAACAAGAATCCCCTGGCCCACCAGTTTGTCCAGTTCCGCCTCTATTTTGTCCTTTAGTGCGAACGGCACCCTGCGTGGTTTGAGTCTTATCGGGTGGACCTCCGGGTCTAGGTCGAAGGCTACAGGGGGTCCCTTGAACTTTCCCAGTCCTTTTTTAAAAACGGCGGAGTGCGCGTCGCACACCGCTTTTATTCGATCCGCACCCACAGCATGCACCCCCCCTATGAACAAACCCAAAGGCTGAAACCACTGAGTCCCGAGGAGGCTACAATTTCCCCCTTTGAGAACAACTAGAGGGAGTTCCGCAGAATGTTTCTTAAAATGGACCCGAAATTTCCCGACCCCCAACACTGGAATGCTGTTCCCCTGCACGTCTCGTAGCGTGGACCTCAACGTTTTAAGTTTGGGCCGCACGTGGGGGTCGATTTTCAAGAACTCTCTCTGGGGAATTATAGAATAGGAGGACCCCGAGTCAATTTCCATCCTAATAGGGGCCCCTTGTACTAGTACCTCGACGAAGTAATGGGGTTGTCCCGCGGACACACTGAACACGGGGGCGTCGTCCTCGCTGTCGTCCGAGATGCGACCCACGCCGTCCTGCTTCCTCGTAGTCCGGGCGCCATCTTTGGACCTCGCTGGACGGTCCGGTCTGGCCGAACGGTCTTGTGAGTGCCTCCGTCCCTCTTTCCGATTCCTGCACGCCTTGGCGATGTGCCCCCGACGGCCGCAGTTGTAACACTCAGCTTTTCTGAATGGGCACTTCGCGCGCTCATGGGCCGCTCCGCAACCATCGCAGCGGCGCCCTCCTTTTCGGACCTTCTGGACCTCCTCGCCGTCGCTGCCTTCCGTAGACGACTTCGAGGTTCGTCGGGTTGCGTGCACCGACTGTCCGGACTTGCCGTGCACCGAATTTTCCGCTTTGCCGGCCCTAGGACGCCACTCACGCCACTGGTGCATTTCGTCTACCCCAGCATTCGTGGATTCCGCGGATTCCGCGGCCTCTACAACCTCCGCCAGCGTGGGTGGCGGCTCCTTGTTCATCAGGCTGCGCTGCACTTCCTTGTCCTTCAGGCCACAAAGAACGCCGTCCCTTAGGGCCATCTCTAGGTTGTCCCATCTGTAGGGGGCGGCGGCTATTCTCATGGCTGTTACGAAGGTCTCAACCGACTCATCCGGCGCTTGGACTCGCCTCCAAAACGCGCTCCGAGCGGGAAACATTGCCCTCGAGGGTCGGAACCGGTCACTCAGCAGTTTCATAATGTCCTCGGCTTTGAAGTCACTCATCTTCTTCGGTGCAATAATGCTCACCAGCGTTCGCTTGGTTTCTATCCCAAGCATTCTGGTGAGGATGGCCCTCTTCCTTTCCTCGTCGTCTTTGACTTTGAGTTCCACCAGTGCCGCCTGGAAGTCCATCTCAAAGAGCTCCCAGTCTTGCGGTTTGGTAATGTTGAAACCGCTCTGTGCCCTGGCTCCTTGGGGATGCATTATCCCACCTTCGTCGCCAATTTAGTGTATGAGAACCAAGACACAGGAAACAGCCATGGGCTGGTTTAACTCAGGTTTATTGCATGGTGGACAGAGGGAACATGAGGTAATGGCGGATGCAAAGCTCTATATATACAGTGGTAAACATTTGAATGTGGCTCCACGATAGCCGGTTGGCTATTGTCTGCGTGACATCATTGTTGGTCACGCCCTTCTTGTCCAGGTGTAGGTAGTGGCGGGAAACTCCGCGCTGTGGCTATTGATGAGTATGGGCCAAGAGAGCTTGGACGCTCGCTGCTGCCCACTGGTGGTTATTAGCTCGCGTCCTAATACAGGGTTTATAGTGATACAGCTGACGACTATATTGTTACTTGTAGGAAGGGTTACATTGTTAAGATACATTGTTATCACATGAAGAGGTTACACTATTAGAACACAACAGATTCTGACTGACATCATTCTATCATTTTTGATGTTGTATCCCATTATTGCTTTCCTCACTCTTTTGTTGACAATTATGGCTACTCTGTTTTTTTCTGAGGTTTTCTTGCCCACAGTAGTAGATATGATGGTTTCCAGAGCTGAATTCACCTATCCCTGTCCATTTTAATTCACTGATGCCCAGGATGTCAATGCTTATTCTTTCCATCTCGTTTTTAACCACTTCCAGTTTTCCTTGATTCATAGACTTCATATTCCATGTCCCTATGCAGTATTGTTCCCTGCAACACTGTATTTCTCCTCCCCCTTTCGTATCCCTCCCACTTTTCAGATCCGCTGTGCTGAGCATCCCCTTGTTTTGCCTTTTGTTTTGGTCCATAGGATTCTCTTGGCAAACTTTGTGGCGTGCCTTGCCGGTCTCTACGCCATTCTTTTCCCATCACACATGTTATCACAGTTTAAACAGTTTTAAAACAAAGTATTATCATGCATAATATCACAGTTTATCACATAGTATCAAAGTAAAAGTTAAACTAATTAATGAGAGGGAAAGAAAGAAAGAAAGAAAGAAAAAGTCCACTATATCAAGTCTCTCAAGTCAGTTTCTTGTACAGTCACTATGTCAGTTGCCATAAGCCATCTATGTTTAGTCAACTATATTATTTCAGTTCGATTGCTTATCCTTTGCATGCACGCAGCACCTCTTGCCTCCCTTCGGCCGCATGGAGTTGGTCAAAGGCGCCGGCTCTGGCCTCGCTGTGATGGTGGTTGTGGATGATATCTCCTGGGGGTGGTCAGGGGTCTCCTGAGGTGTCCTTCTCTCTGGCCCCAGGTCTTTGGATGGGGAGGGAGGGGCAAGATCCTTTACTCACCTCCCCCATGGGCCTCTCTGGATGGAATGGGCAGTAGAGCTGGGCCTTCCTGATTCCTTTTCTTCCTCTCCAGGCCCAGGTCTTTGGATGGGGAGGGAGGGGCAAGATCCTTTACTCACCTCCCCTGTAGGCCTCTCTGGATGGAATGGGCAGTAGAGCTGGGCCTTCCTGATTCCTTTTCTTCCTCTCCAGGCCCAGGTCTTTGGATGGGGAGGGAAGGTACCACTGTACTTTTCTCCTTTGTTATCACCTTAAACTTATATGTCCAAAATAATGGGTCATTTTAGTCTTTGTCTGTATTCTTCACAAATATTGTAAACATACAACCTTCAGATCCTTTAGATTTCTTTTAGAGCCCTGGTGGCACAGAGGTTAACTGCTGTTCTGCAACCAAAAGGTTGTGAGTTTGATCCTAACAAGAGATCAACGTTGACGCAGCCTTCCACCCTTCTGAGGCCGGTAAAATGATTACCCAGCATGTTGGGGGCAAAATGCTAATTAACTTTTGGAGCACCCAGAGAATGCACTAAGCACTATAGGATGGTATATAAATGTGATTGTTTTGCTTCTTAGCATAAAAAAATCACTGTTGGTTAACTCTTAACCAAAGTCTCACCAAAATTAACAAATTTCATTTCTATATAACTTTAGATCGCTGGAACTTTATTTAATAAAACTATCTGACTTTGTAGCTTTTATTTCTAAGGTTTGAGCACATGTTAAAGAGCATGGTTTTCTGCCTCAAGAATTTCTACCGAAAGGGAAAAATCAATTTCAGGACAGTATTGCATATTCTGATACATACAATTTTTCCTCGTTTAAAAAGTTTGCCTTAGTCTTTAGTCCCCATGGCTGAGGAGAATGCCATAGATAATGCAGCTTTTGATACAGTATCTTATTCAAAGTACACAAAATTGGAGCGCAAAACCTAATTTAAATGGGCCTTGAAGAAGTAACATTTTCTTCTCCGTGAGATAAAGGAATTGATGCTTTGATATATTTTTGGCAAAAGGCTGTAAAATCTGGGAGCGTGTGACTGAAAACCCTTATCAATTTGGAGGCAAAGCCACACCAAAGCAGTATTAAACAAATAGGTAGTTGCAGAGAAATGAATCAAAGTCACAGTTCATAAAAGGAGGCAGGCTCAAGGGGCTTTAAGTGTAAAACAACATTTTATATGGCTTCAGACTGATGTAAAAGCAGACAGGTTAAGGTTAACCAGAAAATAATATGGATAATGGACTTGCAGTGCAGTTTGTTCTTCAACTACTGAGTTGTGTATTCCCCCCCCCCCCCCCCCTGGCAGAAAACCTCAGATGATCACACCCTACTGTATACCTGAATATTTGCCAAGGTGTAAACCTAAATCAAACTGGTGAACTCCAAAGATCAGTTTTTGAAAATACATGTAAATGTAAGGTGTTATACCACTTCTGTGTATTCTCTACCTAAAAACTTTGGAAAAGGTCAACATAAGTTAAAATTAACTTGACAGCACATAGTTATTATTAGTATTTTCTGCTCAACCCAAGGAAAATCTTTTGAAACTTAATTTCCATAAATTACTATCTGAAAAGTAACATTCACCGAAATCCCTTTGCTTAGTGTAAGAAAATTCGTATCTTTCAGTCCATTCCTAGCTTGCAAATAAAAGTCCCCATCATGATTTTGGCACCATGAGAGCATATACCAACCCATCATGAATACAAAACCTGAAAAATGGCAATGGGAACTCTTTCTCAGCTAGGAACAGATTGAAAATTACACATATTCTTATGCTAAACAACTGGATATCTGCCCCTAACAGGCAATTTTTATGTTAAGAACACTAGTTTGGATATGTTTTCTCCAAAGAAAACATGTGAATTTACAGTCTCCCTCCCAAAGTGTATAATTCTTATAATTCTTTATTTTCATACTGGGTAGCCAAATCATGTTCCTATAATACTTAGCATAGGTAAAGGTCTCCCTTACTTGAAAGCCAGTTGTATCTGACTCTAGGGCAGGGGTTCCCAACTTACAGCCCATGGGCCGGACCAAACCCACAGCACCATTTCATGTGGCCTACCGCTGCTGCTGCTGCACCCAGAAGTAGAAGTGGATGCATTTACGACAGACGTAAAACTGTGCATTTGTAAACACAGTTACATCAAGTGTAAATGCATCTGTGGCTGTCATAAATGCAGAAGCGGGTGCATTTACTTCCGCTTCTGGGGGTGTGGTCTGGCCCGCTCAGCTGTCTGGGGGGCATGGTCAGGCCCAGAGCATAAAAAGGTTGGGAACCCCAGCTCTAAGGTCAGTGCTCATCTCCAAAGAGCCAGCTCTGTCTGTGTCTGCAGTGGTCTCTGTGGTTTTATGGAAGGCTTGACTAGACACCGAAGCAAATGGAGCACTATTACCTTTACTGCTCAAATGGTACCTATTTATCTACTTGCAATTTCTTGGTTTTGAACTCCTAGGTTGACAGGAGATGGGACAGATGATGGACGCTCAGTCCATTGTGCAGCACTTCGGTTTTGAACTTCTGACCTGCTGACCTGCTGATCTGCTGATCGTCAAGTTCAGTATCTTAAGCACTAAGCCGCCATGGCCCTTTTAATACCTAGGATATCTAAAACTTTTAGCTAATGAAGTAAATGGTGGGTTAAAAGGGTCAAGAGCTAAATACAATATTTCATTAAATATTAAGAGCCAAATAGTAAGTGGTTTTTCATTCTTTTTCTTATCCATCAGTCATTTTATTTATTACTAGTATATTTTGCCCGGCGGTGCCGGGCTTTTTAAAATTGTGTTGGATATAGTAAAGGGTTTCGTTTTTTTTCTTGAACCAATGGTGCTGGGCTGTTTTAAATGGTGTTGTAAGGTTTTGTGATTTTGTGGCTTCGAGGCGAGGCGCTGCGTCCGCCTGCAGTGGACTTGCGCTCCCAGTGTTTTGTGGGGGGTGTTTTTGGGTTTTTTTGTTTTTTTTGCATGCCGGCTTCCTCAGTGCCGGGCTCTTTAAATTGGTTTTTGAAGGTTTTTGTTTTATGTTTATGCAAATTTTATTTTAATTTAATTAATTTAATTTAATATTATTTAGTTTAAAATTTACTTTTGGTTTTTTAAATCTTTATTTTTACGCATTTTTAGTTTTTGTTTTGTTTTTTTTGAGTGAAAAGTGATTTCTGTTTTGTTTTGTTTTTTGGTATTTTTTGAGATTAGTGTGATTATTTGTGAATGTTTTTATAACCTATTTGATTAATTTTGGAATTTATCTTATTAGTTTCAATATTTTTTGAATGTTTTTTCTCTTTTGGCCTCTGGGTGGGGGTGGTGAGCTTTTCTGCCTCTCTACAATTTTTATCTTCTGTCCTTTGGGTGTCGCTTCCGGTAAGTTTTTTCTTTATTTTCTCATTTTAGTTCCGGTCCTCATGGATAGAAGACGCCTTTTGGTAAGCTCTCTGGTTTTTTTTTGGGGGGGGGGGGTTGGGATTTCTTTTGGGGGGGTCTGTGTGTTTTTTCTTGTTTGTTTTTGGCTATTTTTGTGTTTCCTTTTTGGATTTTTGAGTGTTTTTGATTGTTTTTGGATTGTGTTTTTGTGTTTACTTTTTCAGGGGGGGTGGCCAGCATGGCCCGTGGGAAGGAAGGGCAGCGGCAGCGGGGGGTTTCTTTTTTCCCCCATGGGCCATGCTGGCTGGCCCGTGGGGAAGAAGGGCAGCGGCGGTGGGGTTTTTTTTTACTTTTATTTTTCACGCACCGGCTGGCCCATTGAACGGAAAGGCAGCGGCGGTGGGGGGTTTCTTTTTTTCCCCATGGGCCATGCTGGCTGGCCTGTGCGGAAGAAGAGCAGCGGCGGCAGTTTTTTTTTTTTACTTTTATTTTTTGCGTGCCGGCTGGCCAATCAAACGGAAGGGCAGCGGTGGCAGGGGGGGTTTCTTTTTTTCCCATGGGCCATGCTGGCTGGCCCATGGGGAAGAAGGGCAGCGGCGGTGGGCCTTTTTTGTTTACTTTTATTTTTCGCGCACCGGCTGCCTCAGCGTTCTGCGCACTAATGGTGCGCAGGATGCTGGGGCTTGTAGTTTTGGCTGCGCGTGTTTGCTTACTGCAGCGGGTTTTCCCCTGTGGCTTTTTTTTTGATTGGCCGCAGCGTATTTCCGAACGTTCCTTTTGCCGCGCCACTCAGCCTGATTGGCTCTGGCACGGCGTGGTGCAAGGAACGTTGGGAATTGAAGTTTCCTTTTTTTGTTTGCGTTCCGGGGGGGGGGGGGGGGTCCTGCCCCCCGGCCGAAAATTTCAACCCGACAGTTACCTGCGAACCGGGTTCGGGCGAGTGAACGGAGGCCCATTACGGGCTAGTGGGGCCTGGTGCAACATCCTTTGTCACATTCCAATGGTTAATGCACCATTTTATAGGTATAAATGTATTTCTGTTTTATATTCCTCTCAGGCAGCCAGGTAAACCCAAGAGGTCCTAAGGCTGGGCTTCCTTATCCAGTGTATAGGGAAGGGGAATGTCCATGCAAATTAAGATAGATTCTTCTTGCACAGAGGCTGCAGAGTTATGATTTTGCTTCAGGAAGTGGGATTTTAATAAATGATCCATGAGAGTTTGAAGCCTCCCCCCCATTGTTGCATAATTATGTTGAACTGATTTGCATTCAATGAATTTGTCATATAGCTCCATAGCTGCCTGAAATTATGTCAAAAGCTCCAGTGGGCAATACTTTATTTATCGATTACATTGATTGTAAAGCGACATGAGATTTAGAGGTACCAACTGTCTTTGCAATGAGGAATCTCAATGATTTTTACTTTTCCAAAACTTAGAATCCTTACTGTTTTCCCTATCGCATAACACTAGAACTAGGGGACACTCCATGAAACTTTTGGGTACTAGTTCTCAAACAAATAAGAGAAAGTACTTTTTCACCCAGAGGATTACTGGTCTATGGAACTCCCTGCCAGAAGAAGTGGTGACAGCTGTCGGTCTTGACAGCTTTAAGAAAGGATTAGACAAGTTCATGGAGGACAAGAGTATCAATGGCTATAATTATGGATACTTAAGGACAACCTCCGGGTTGGAGAGATACGCAGGATATCTCTCAATATCTTTTCCAGGGAATCCTAAACAGGTGAAGGCATCTGCTTGGGAATACCCTGAAGGAAATGGTGAGCCACTGTGTGAGACAGAATGCTGGACTGGATGGGCTGTGGCCTGTTCCAGCAAGGCTGTTCTTATGTTCTTACTGACAGCATAAACTGAACTCATTGTAATGGCTAACTTCTTCAAAATCTGTTTATTGTACACTACTCATATCTTTGAAGCTCTTCAAGAGGAAATTTCTAGGTTACCAGGCTTCTAATATTTCTGAGTACTTATATACAGTAGGTTAACATTCCACAAATCCAGTAAATTCCTAGATAGTCTTTATGTTTTAGATCTGATATTTCAAATCAGACCTGGAAGCAGGGTTTGCTTGTTTGTATAAGAGTCGTCTATAGGTATTTATGCACAGGAAGGAACCAGCTGGTGTTCAGGTTTTCCTGCTGTGGGTGTACTAATGAAATTTGGGTTGCCTGTGAAACATATGTTTGTTGCACTGAGATATTCAGATGAGCAGTGTGGCATAAATATGATATTAAAAATTACAAATTTCCTGCCATAACATGGGCAATTCATCTTGTAAAGTTAGACGCCAGTTGTCCTAAGTGCACTTAAGTTAGCTTTCATCAATATGTCAACAAACTGCTAGTTTGCAGTGCATTGAAAATGATGGAAGCTGAAGGAGCTTGATCAAAGAGAACAGTCAATGTGATAAGGTGTTTCTAAATATTCAGTGAGGTTACTGAAGATTTGGACTGATTCTCATGAGATCTAAATTTATCTTATTTTTGGACAGAGCAAGATAGTATGAAGCAGGTTATCAGTCTTGATGTCTGTAATGAATGAAGGAAATCCAGACAACAGAGGAGGATTTATGTGAAACAACAGAGATTTGGGTGATTAGGAGGGGATGGGAGCTGGGCTTTGTTCATTGGCATGCAATCTCTTCAGGAACAGTGCTTGCAGCCACCATTGCCACAAGCTCGCCTGTCACCTGAGGAAAGAGGAGGATGACACTGATGCCATTCATCACATCTAGAACACTCAGTGGGAGAGGGAATTACAAGAAGCAGTAACATATCATCAATATTTGTTTCTCCTTTACAATATAGAGTAAAAAGATGGACAATGATTTTAAAAAAAAATCTCCAGAAGACAGAGAGCCACATGGGGTAAATTCACAGAAATATCAGCCATCTTGTAGTCAAAAGCTAAACTAGAAAAAAGGCAAATTTGTTCAATTTTACAGTCTTGAAAGCAATGACATATGTCAGTGAAACATGGGCTTTAACAGCTGTGAAAGAAAAACAGCTGCAAGTAACACAATGAGCAATGGAGTGATCAATGCTCAGAATCTCACTTCGCAATAAAGTTTAAAAAAAATGATGATATCAGGTGAAAATCACTGCTAAAAGATGTAGTAACAAATTAAGGTGGGCTGGCCATTTTGCACGCATAAGTGACAATAGATGGAGCAACAGAATAATGAATTGGTATCCAAGAGATTGCAAAAGACCCAGGGGAAGACCACCTCACAGATAGGAAGATTTTCTAAACAACAACAACAACATTGGACTAACATGGAGAAGAACTGCCAGGGACAGATTGTTGTGGATGGAGGGACTTCTTGCTGAATAATGACTCCAAGGTATCCAAGGTACCATATAGAGTGCTGGTTTTGTTTGAAAACCAGTGAGGGTATTATATTGCCCCACGTCTCTGTGTTGTTATTTTTTCTGCCTTATATTACATGAACAAAAGGAATAACTAAATTCCCCAAAACTCCTTTGTTATGGAAATGTCCCCAATACTGCCATCCTTCTCCTACCATAAGTAGCCAGGCTAGGCCTATGGAAATGAATTAGCAAGACTGAGCACTGATTGTATGTATTTTCTAAGAACTGCATTTAGGCTTTTTTAAAATACAGAAAACCCTGAAGCTATCCATCTATATTTTATTCATCTTGGAGTCTATCATGTCTCCAGGTTTCAAGTACATCCATGCAAAAATGAAAGAAAAAGAAAAAAGAAGAAGTTATAATTCTTTTGAGTTTCTAGTGCAAATCATAATAAGAATTTACAATCGTTTCAGACCCAGAGCACAGCTTAATTCAGAGAGATCACTTCAATCCAAATAAAGATCCACCCCAAAGCATTAAACTGGTATTTGGAGTAAACCAGGAAACCTGTGCTCAACCCTTGTCCTAATCAGAGATAGTGACAAAGTTGACTGTTGCTATTATTGTGGTAATGGCCTATTGCAACCAATTTCATACAGTATAACATCAAATGTTACTTAATAGCATGGCCCGTGGGAAAGAAAGCCAGCCCCCGCCATTGCCCTTCCTCCCACTGGCCAGCCAGCATGAAAATTAAAAAAAAACTTACCGGAAGCGACACCCAGAGGACAGAAGAGAACAATTATAGAGAGGAAGAAAAGCTCACCACCCCCACCCAGAGGCCAAAAGAGAAAAAAATATTGAAAAATATTGAAAATAATAAGATTAATTCCAAAATTAATCAAATAAGTTATAAAAACATTAAAAAATAATCACACTAATCTCAAAAAATACCAAAAAAACAAATCACTTTTCACTCAAAATAACCAAAACAAAAAATAAAAAATAAAAATGCGTAAAAATAAAGATTTAAAAAACCAAAATTAAATTTTAAACTAAATAAAATTAAATAAATTAAAATTAAATAAAATTAAATAAATTAAAATAAAATAAAATTTGCATAAACATAAAACAAAAACCTTCAAAAACCAATATAAAGAGCCCAGCACACACAAAAAAACCCGAAAAACACTGGGAGCGCAAGTCCGCCGCAGGCGGACGCAGCGCCTCGAAGCCACAAAATCACAAACCCTTACAACACCATTTAAAACAGCCCAGCACCATTGGTTCAAGAAAAAAAACCGAAACCCTTTACTATCCAACACAATTTTAAAAAGCCTGGCACCGCTGGGCAAAATATGCTAGTGCTTAACTAAAATTTAACTAACAATGGGCACAATCCTAAATCCCAGTTAAGAAAGACTGAGGTGGGGTTGGATGGGGTTGCTATTATCTGATACTTTGCCTGGGCTTCTCACATCTCTCCACAAAAGAGCTGTAGAGTGTACTGTGGTACCTTGGATAAAGTCCGATTCGGATAAAGTCTGATTCAGATAAAGTCACAGTTTTCATGCACCCATGATGCATCGCATAAAGTCCAAAACCGCTTAAAAATGGACATTATCCGAGGTATTTGCTATAGGAACCTCGGATAAAGTCCATTTTTTGGACGTTATCCAACGCATCACCCATTTGATTCCGATAAAGTCCAAAATCAGATAAAGTCCAAGCTTGTGGAATGGAGTTTGGACTTTATACAAGGTTCTACTGTACTGTATTTTAAAAGTTTTCATTCCCAGTAACTGGATACACATGTACTCACAGGTAACTGGGGCAAGAACTGTAGTCCTCTTCCAGGTACTGTAAGTGGAGGAGGGAATGCACTCCCACTGGGCAGAGTGGCTAGAGGGTCTTTGCCTTTCCCCTGGTTTTCCATCTTGGTGTCTCACTAGCAACAATCAAGGCTTGGATCCACCCACCCACCCACCCCAGCATTGTCCTTGACTCAGGAGAGGAATGCAAAGAACTGTGATAGGAAAGAGACACCCATTTCCTTCTGAACCTGCACAATAAAAAGCTACAGACAAAAACTGTGAGTCACGCTTGTTTATTCTTGTTATTAACAGGGCTATTTCCATATGTATTACAAGGGAGAGAAAATGCCCCATTTTCACTCATAATCCAGTGGGAGAGTGGAAAGGAACATGGCATAAGAAAACCCTGGCTTTTTAGCATATCTGTTCCACATGATGTACTGCACCTATCCCACTGAAATTTTGCAGCTTTGGTACTTAGGGTCATTTCTGAGCTGTTGGCAGGGGTGTGTTGGCTATGCTAAAAAGGCACTGGACAGGGAGTAATGTGGGTGTCTAAAGTAATGGTAAAGGTTTCCCTTGCTCAAAAGCCAGTTGTATCCAACTCTAGGGTTCAGTGCTCATCTCTGTTTCAAAGTCGAAGAGCCAGTGTTGTCTGCTTCTGCAGATGTTTCCATGGTCATGTGGCAGGCATGACTAGACACCGGAGTGCACGGAACGCTGTTACCTTCCCACCGGAACTGGTCCTTATTTATCTACTTGGAATTTCTTGCTTTCGAACTGCTAGGTTGGCAGGAGCTGGGACAAAGACGTGAGCTCATTCTGTCCTGCAGTACTCGGAAATCAAACTGCTGACCTAACCCTAATAAAATATATACGTTCCCACTCACCTTCTAATTTCAACTCCCCCTTTGGGGATTCAAACCAACAACCTCCTGCTTACAAGGCAAATTTGCAACCTCTAAGCCACAGCTCTGCTGTCAATGGAGCTGCTTTTGTAATATTATCTTTGGCAGCACAAAGGGAGGAAGAAAGGCAGAGGAACACGGAGCCCCCCACTTGTTTGCTCAATCGTTCTCTCACAGCTCAGCTCAACTCTTTGGATTGTCACCCAAGGGGGGGCACCATGATACTGGGAGCCAGGGGGCACCTTGGGCTGAGTTCTGATAGCCTGATGGGCCAGCCCAACACTGGCTGTTGGTCATTATCAGGACAATGGTTCTGAAGGAACCTAGTGGGATAAAGTGCATTCTTTTCTTATATACTTGAAATGGAAGAGCTGCTCTTGCACAAAAAACTCCCTGCCTATTTATCTAACTTACCCGGCTTTCATTTCTAATAATAAATAAAAGGCTGCAGACAGTTCAATTTAAAATATTCAGTTCGAGATTTAAAATCCTTTTTGCAGTTTTGGTGGTAATTCATTCCTAGGAGGATACTGCAAATATCCTTTTATCTGCAAATTTCATTTAATTCTGCCAAACATCAAAAAGGCTAGACTTGGATATACAGTAGAACCTCGGATAAAGTCCAAACTCGGTTCCACAAATTTGGATTTTATCCAATTTTGGACTTTATCTGAATCAAATGTGCGATGCATCAGATAACATCCAAAAATTGACTACATTTTCATAATCCTCCAACTAGCGTGGCCACTGATCATGGTAGCTGGGAAATTCTGGCAGTTGTGGTCCAAAGTACCATTTCTAAGATTTGGAGGGAAATTATAGCTAGTTTTGTGTTCCCAATTGTAATTGCTAGGAAACATGAACTTCTGAATGTTGACAAAGTTCAAGCATATTGATCTGAGCCGAAGGGGATCTTAAGTTTTTGCGAGTTATTTTTAAAACATATGGAAAAAATAAGCCCCATTTTACATATTCAGGGGTTTTTTCTAGTGTGATTTCAGAGATTCTGTCTTCATCAATTGGCACCACAATACTTTCTGCAACTTAATTATAAAGATCAAAGGTGCTACCAACCAGGCAGAAGAATGTGGCAAAAAGGAAGTTGTGATCAGAGCAGGTCTTGGGAATGATTATTTATTAATACTGAAAGCTTTCTACAATGGTTGGAGATAGTATCAATTACACTTACTCTATCCTACTACAGAATGAATTTGGTGTTATCTTTCATCAAGTTGTCTCTAACATATGGCAACCCTTTGAATGGGAGATCTCCAAAATGCCCTGACTTCAACAGCCCTGCAAGATATAGGCTGTGGTTTCCCTTAGAGAATCAATCCAATATAGCTCAGAGATTACATGCAAGCCAATATAGTCTTTGACATTTATGACAGAAACTGAAAGTTTGTTCCTTGGCAAACAATTTTGACAAACACAGAGATCTGTGGTTCATGTTTGAATACTAAAGTGCCTTTTTGGTGCCATAGGAAGCCATCAGCATCAAATATTCAAGAACTCACTCTGTTGTGCATCTGGGTCTGTTTCTGCATTGTTTGCCATTCTACAAGAGACACATAATCAGTGGTCCATTAATGAATAATGCTTAGAAGTAGATTGGGTCTGTTAAATTGAGCCTGTGTGTATCAGTAGCAATTCAGGGCAACATTTTCCTACAAACAGATCTGCTCTATATAATCTCCTTTATTCCTGAGCAGATGTAGTTTGTACAGGGTAATGACTCAACTTGTTCCTATGCTGCACGTGCTTGGTGTATGCAGCTGTATTCATATCACTTGGGTAAGATTGGCATCAAATGGATAGAGTTGCATGGTGGCAGATAGACTTAACAACACATGCTAGTATAGAGATAATCTTTTTAAAATATAATTTTGGACTTCAGCTAGATGTATTTGTCAGTTTGTCTTTCTCACGCATTTGTATTATTCATTTTTAAATCTTTAGCTCTTTCCATCCAAATTGTGAATATATTAAGCCTTACTCCCCCCACCCCTACTCACTGAGCTCTAGAAAGAAATCAAAATAAAGATTTCTGAAAATAAATAAAAATAAAGACTAATTTTTCATTTCAATGTGCATGTTGAGTAAATTCAGTTTTTAGAGTATTCATGAAATACTTGTCTGATTATTATGCTTTGCTGCCCTAGTCAAGTTCTCTGTTCATGCCAGCATTTCACCATTTCATTTCAAAAGCTTGTCATGATAATCTGATAGTGGAAGGAGAAAGTGCATAATGATGTACAGTATTATATAAATGTACCATGAGTCCACAACCAATTATATTCAATTTAGGCACTATAAGCACCTGCCATCCTTGGGCAGAATCCAGAGCCCCAAGGCACTGGCAAGTGCCCCTACTAATATATCTTCTTCTGGGATCTCCTTTATTTTTTTCCATGACCCAGTATTTCAAAGGGTACTTACTTACTTACTTACTTACTTACTTACTTACTTACTTACTTACTTACTTACTTACTTACTTACCAACCACCATATTGGCCAAAGCAACTTGGGGTAAAATAATAAAATAACATTATAAACCAATTAAAAACATTTACAGATGTTTGCAAATTGGCAAGTTACAATAAACACAAAAAAGCAAAACCAAACACTACATATGTGTTGTGCTATGAGAGAAGTAAAATATTATCGAACACCTCTCCATATAAGTTGGTCTTCACTAATTTATAAAATCTTGAAAGAGTGGGGGCCTGGTGTATACAACCTGGGAGGGGATCCAGAGTATTGGGCCAACACTGAGAAGGCTTGGCTCCTTGTGGTAGCCTTATGGGGCTCCCTTGGTGTGGGAACCTGGAGCTGCAATGTCTGGGAAGGTTGAGTAATCTGGGCTGAATTTAGATGAGTGAGATGCTATGTCAGGTACTGATGTCCTTGGTCATGAAGTGTACAGGTGGGCCAGGATTGGGGAATTATATTCAAACTTCCAGTTCCCCATCATTTACCTAGCTGCTGCTTTCTGTACTTGCTGCAGCTTCCATATTGTCTTCAAAGGCAGCCCTATATAGAGAGTTATGCAGTAATTTTGTAGAGATTATGTGGAGAATTGTGTGTCATCAGCATATTCATGAGAATGCACCCTAAAACTTAGGATGACCTCTTCCAATAGCTTCATGTAGATGTTAAAAATTTACTCAAGATTACCAAGATGTGAACCAATGTCATCAATAATTTCACATCAAGGAATGGGTGCAACTGTAATACTCAGGATCTGGTGCAAGATGTTAATGTGACTGATCCAATAGGGAACAGTGACCACAACTCAATTATGTTCAACTTGATCATAGACCTCAAGTCACTGATAAAATCTACAGGGTTGGAGAGATAGGCAGGATATCTCTCAATATCATTTCCAGGGAATCCTAAGCAGGTGAAGGCATCTGCTTGGGAATACCCTGAAGGAAATGGTGAGCCACTGTGTGAGACAGAATGCTGGACTGGATGGGCTGTGGCCTGTTCCAGCAAGGCTGTTCTTATGTTCTTATGTTCTTAACTGCAGTATTCAGTATTCTTTATCATTGGTTATGCTGGCTACAATGGAGGATGTGACAAAATCTTTTAAAATTACTCATTCTCAATGAAACATAAATCTCTGTCTCCCATTAGGCTTTTTCCCTTTAGAATTAGATCAAACTGAGAAACTTTATTTTTCTACACGTTATCAAAATATCTCTGTGTTAAACAAACATGTTGTCCCTTGGTAAAGCAGAATGCCTTCATAGCAAGTGCAGAAGGACTGGCTGATTGATCAGGAAAACACAAATAATCTGACTGTTGCATTTAATGCCAAAGCCTCTGAAATATGAGAATAACTACCATACAGTTGTTGCACAATTTTTTACAAAAATCTTTACTGCATGTGCAAGAAGTCTTATCAGTGGGCGAAAATATCTTGATGTCTCACAGGAGAGAAGAATTCACTAACTTTTCTTTCTTGCAGAGAAGGATGTGATGAGTTATAGGACATATGTCCCATGCTAGGTCACTTTGGAGATGTAGCCCAATAACATCTAGATATCCCCCACCTTTGTATTAGAATATAACATACCTGAGAATCAGAAATGAATGTTGATAGTAACATATATTAGATGGCTGGATAGGTCAATGGTTTGGTGCTCTGGCTGCAGGGCTAGAGGTTATGAGTTTGATTCTCTGCTTCCAGGCAGAGCTGGATCCCTTCAGGAAGGCTCTAAAAACCTAGCTATGCCAACAGGCATGGGGTGCATCTGGCAGCACAACTGAGCCATGCTGGTTCATCTAGCCCTGTTTGGGGTTTTAATTAAGGGGTTATTGGATCTTAGATTTAAATCATTTTACTGTTTTAGTGGTCGGTTTTAGTGTACGAGATGGTTTTGATTGATGTGAGCCACCTTGGGTCGCCGAGGCAAGGAAGGCGACCTATAAATCTAGTAAATAAATAAACAAATAAATTATTCACTATGCCTCACAGGAAAAGAGCCAGACTGTGCAGTCATGCACATGCTGCACAGTCCCAAGCCACCCCCAAAAGAAGAGGAATGGTAAACTATTTCTGTGTATTCTGTACCTAGAAAACCATGGAAATAGTCACCATAAGTCAAAATTGACTTGGCATCATGCAATCATTATTATTAGCAACATGGTGGCAGTGGCTTCTACTCTTATCCGAGCATACATTTTTCCTAGAAGTCATTTTCTCAGTTGATGGATGTGTCTCTGGTGACTCAATAAAATGATCTTGGCATGAAACATGCGTCCACACACATTACACTGAATAAATGGTGGAGGGCGTAGTCAATTTTGACAAAGCTTCCATGCTAGCCGCTTAGCCTCATCATGTCTGCGGCATTCTCCTTCAAAGTGATCGGTAGCAGTAGAGGTGGTTTTTGATAAATTAATTGAGATTTGGGTTACTTAAAATTTAATGACAAAAGGAGTACCAAGAAGAAGAACTATAGAGCTTCTTTCCCAACAGTTCAGAAATATATATGCTGCCCTAATCACAGTAGCCATGCAAATGATGTGAATATGAGAAAAGGAAAAAAGGGTTGTCAAGAACATTTTTACTTGATTATTCCATTCATCTCACCCCATAGCACTTTTATAGTCTCTCAGGACACCCTGATTAAACTTCCCTTGTAAATGAAATAGCAATTCTTCTAAGAGCAGCAGAATTCTGGTCAAAGCAGGTATTAACAAAAATGTAGGACATGCTTCAACTCTTAAAAACCTAGGAGAGAATTTTGCAAGATTATTAATAGAAACCAGGAGATTTGCCATAATTTGGCTAATTTAAGGCAGCACAAGTTATTGTTAAAATAATTTTATAAGAGGTATTTAGTAGAAGAGGAGCAGCTAGAAATTACAACTTCTAACTTCTGCCAATTCAGAAATCAAAGGAAATTAATTCCTCTTGCCCCTCACGCAGCCCAGTTAACTTTGGGAATAAACAACCATCCAAAAAGATTGAAATGTAAACAATAAATATTTAACAATTGCAATATTTGGATAAGATTTTGTCTCCTTAGAAAGAATTGCAGATAAATACAAGTAGCATGTTTTAGTATTTGTGAAATGTATAGCCAAGATATGTGTTACTGAATCTACAATCTAGCAGGGAAATTGAAATCATTGCCTAGAAGCAAATGTCATTAAGGAAGACTATTTCTTGGGATCAGTTTTTGATCCACTTCTTTCCCCTTTTTTAAAATATTGATTTGCCCTGAAATTACGTTGGAGGTCTAATAGGAAAACAGTCTCTTCATTGGGGAAAAAAAGTATTTCAGCAAAGCTGGGTTAATTAATTAAGGAGTGACTACGTCCAGAAAAATGATTTTATTCACTTTTGTTTATTTAATTTACTTCTACAGTAAACATCACAGTGATGTGTGCTGCAGTTCTACTCATGTGTACTTGTATTTACATTGTTATCTTCAGTTATTAAATGTACCAAACCAGACCTATATGGCCTAAACATTCACATCTCCTGAGAAAGGAAGCAAAATCCGTACACATAAATGTTCTCGAATAGCACATGAGAATGATAAATGAAGCAAATCTGATGCAAAGTCAAAAGACGTGAAGTAGATGTCCCTTTAGTTCAAGAATGAGCAACTTCAACTGGTGGTACGGCCTCTAGGTTCCTCCACATTTTCATGGGTTACCAACAATATAAATGGCAAAGAAGAAAAATACAGAATGGGAAATGGCTGGTATTCCTCTTCTGTGTTTTTTTTTAAATTTATTTTTAGAATGGACCTTTTGGGGTTGAAAATACAATGGAGAGCACCTGTTATCCATTTAAATGGATAATCTTTACTTCTGGAGGTTTTGAAGAATAGTAGTCCTTCTGCTTTTCACTGGGGGAGTAAAAAAAAGTGAGTCTGATAAGGAGGTTGCAAAAACAATCTTGTAAGAGCTGCATATGGCCCAGGGGTACACTTCACCCGTTCTAATTGTCTGATTCTGACTCCCCTCAGAAGTGTCTCCATGCCAGCCTCACCTCCAGCTTGCACACATCAAAAACTTCTCCAGAGTTGTGGGCTGGGTGGGTTTATAGCAGGAGTGTCCAAACTATGGCCCATGGGCCAGATCTGGCCCCAATGCCAATTCATCTGGCCCACACACACCCATTGCTCCTGGAAGCAAAAGTAACACATGCCCATATGAGGGTGATGTGGGCCAGATGAATTGGTGTCAGGGACTGGGTCTGGCCCATGGGCCATAGTTTGGGTACTCCTGGTTTAGAGCTAGCAAGACTACAGTGAGGGAGAACAGATGAAAACTGAATGGCACATCTCATATAAACACTATTTGTGAGGGCAAAATCACTATGGTGTAAAAGTGTACCTGTCAAATTTGTTAGCTGCAAATAGCTATCCAGAGCTTATTCTAAATACTGTACAAGCAGGCATTTTTTCAAAGTGCAACACACCATACTAGTTGTAATTATTTAATTCCACTTTTACCTGTTCAGTTGCATAAGAGACTGCCAAATTCCATACAACTCACTATTCTTACTAGGAAATCTTGAACAGGATAGCCACCATTTTGCATAAGAATCATAGTAAGTCTACATAGACTGGTCTTTCATCTCAGAAAAAATGACAATCCTAGAAAGCTCACATGAAAAACAAATCACACAGACAAATCATTTTTATTTTCTTCTCCTCAGTTTCTCACTGAGCAAAAGGCTGTGAGATTCATTTATTTGTTTATTGTATTTGTATGCCACACATCTAGAAAATTTTCTCACTCTGGGTGGTTTACAACATTAAAATGACAATACAACGTGGATACAATATAACCCTAACCCACCCACCGATATAGATATAGCCTTGTTATATTCTCTTTAATGACCTTTAGTTTTATCCTTGCAGCAAGCACTCGAGGCGAACGACTGCTATATTTTAGAAATACATCAGGGATGGCATGTTTGTGATTGAAGAAGGCTGGTGCTGACAGACAGTGGGAACCCAGCTGTGATACTGTATTCTGGGTTGCAACTGGGGAGCCAGCTGAGAGAAACAGTAACAGGTGTGGGTCAGAACAAGTAGGGAACAGAATAGCAGAAAGAGTTCCACTACACTTCTCTCTCCACATCCCACCATCTATGTAATTTTGGCAGCATAACATATTGTAACCTTTTCCGATCTTCTGGGAGGAAGGGGAACGGTTCAAAGCCCTGAATAGCCAAGAAGTTAGTTGGGATGACAAGACGAAAGAGGCACAAATATGAAGCAATTGTCACAGATAAGAAAATGGGAATAAGCATGGAAAGGAACATTAAAAACAGGGGTGCCCAAAGTATGTCCCACCACCCTGCAACACCAATTAATCTGGCCCATGCAACCCTCACCACTCCTGGAAGCCATATGTCACCGCCATATGGATGTTTCCAGGTTTCCTCATCAAATTCTTTATGGGGAATATAGTTCTTGAATCATGTTTTAAATACAGGATGCCAAAACTTTTTGGACCATTGGCCAGTCACATGGTTGAGAGTGCTGGTCATGTGGTTCCTCCCACCTTGAAGTGGAAGTAAAATGTGCATGTGAACATGCCGAACGTGCCCATGCATGCACAGAATGCTGCCTAAATCACCTATAGCTGTCGTAAATGCATTTACAACAGCCATGGGTAATTTACGGCAGTGTTCTGTGCATGCGCATGTCTGTTCTGCACCCATGCATGCATGTTTTACTTTCACTTCAAGGTGGGAGGAACCACATGACCAGCACTCTCAACCATGTGACTGGCCAATGGTCCAAAAAGTTTTGGCATCCTGTATTTAAAACATGATTCAAGAACTATATTCCCCATAAATAATTTGATGAGGAAACCTGGAAACATCCATATGGCGGTGACAGGCCAGATGGATGGGTGCCATGGGCTGTAGGTTGGGAACCCCTGGTGTTGTGGTTCCTCCTCCACTCATTTTGCTATTGATCCCAATGTGATGATTTCCAGTGGCATTTCCTCCACTGAGGGGGCCATTACCCCCATCCAATGGGGATCATCCACCCATGTGGCATTATATTGGGAATATATCAGGATGACATGGTAGATGTGTTAATTTTAGCTTTGTATGTTATTAAATGCTGGTGGCACATCTGACATGAATAAAGAGGGATGACATGGTGGTACTGATTTCCTTTCCTTCCTCTTTCTACACTTGCAGCAGTCACAGCCCCTGTGTGTCTTTCATAGGCTCTGGGCAGAATGCTGTGACCTTTCCCGCCAAAGTCAGGGCACAACCTATTTATCTACTTGAAATTTCTTGCTTTCAAACTGCTGGGACAAAGACAGGCGTTCACTCTGTCATGCAGTATTCAGGTCTTGAACTCAGACCTGCCAATGTTCTTAACCACTAAGCCACTGCAGTCCTAGATCATGGAGATGGTTAAAAACAGAGATGCTAACTCAATGGTAGGCCATTGGCACTTTTATCACCTGCCTCTTCCTTCTCCCATAACATTCCGCCAGGGAAGCCCATGGAGCTGTCACCATTTCTAATAGAATCTAGTTCAAAGTTTCCTTCTCCAGAGCTCTTGGGGTGTTGGGGAAGAGCAGCAATAAGGAACAACCTCAGTGCTCCCCTGCCCTAGAAACATCAATGTTCTGGGGTTTTGTAGCAGTTGTTCTTCAGATGTTGCTATCTTTCAGCTAGTTTCATATTTCTCTGTGAAAGAACGGTAAGCAGCTGAGAAATAAACCCTGTACATTTATAAGACTAATTACAGTAAAACCCCGATTTACGTAAAAAGACCATTCCATAGCTATTTATGTAAATCATTGTGTTTTTACGTAAAATGATGCATCCCCATAGGGATGCATCAAAAGAAAAATCAGAATGTAAATGGAGCGATCTCCCTACCTTTTTAATGCTGCTGCTACTTCCTCCTGATCAGTTTATCTGCCCATTGGGAAAGCAAGAACCACCACCGCCACCAGCACTGCCACCGCCACTGCCTCCCCAACTGCTTCTACGGGGACTGGGAGAGTGCCCTCCGCATATCTGCTCAGTTCCGCTGTTCGTCCGAGGCTTCTCCAAGGCACCGTTTGGCTGGGAACGTGCTTCAGACAAAAACTGCTCCATCCTACTCTTTGTCCGAGGCTTCTCTGGGGTGTGGTTTGGCTGGGAATACATTTGAAAAATGGGGGTGGCTAAGATGTGCATAGGAGAAAAATGCACTCTGATAGGTTTTAGTAAATTGGAAAATGCATTAAAATGTATACTTTACAAATATGTATATTAGAAAGTGGTATACCAAAAATGTGGATGAATTAACATATAAGTAGGCAAGGAAAAGTGTTCCAACTATATGAGGAATGCAGAGGGTGATAATGCTGTTGGGATTCTGAGAAATGTCTCAGGCATTCTTATCGCTTTCAATCTCTCCCTCAAGGGTATTTGAACAAAGTACCACCCACACAACCTGATTGATTTTGGGCAATATACAACCATCTGTGCCTCCATCTATTTGTTTATGATTGCTGCTTAAATCAGGTGAGTGTCTAAGAGTTTCTCTTTACGGACTTGTCTAACTGACAACCCCCACCCCACTTGAAGTAGAAAGTAACCATTTCTTTCATAACTGTTGTGTGTCGATAGGTCCTGGGAAAATGATCAAAGTAATTTGCATCAAACAAATTAGTCTTTCCATCTGTACTAGTTTCATTTTTATGAAGTCTTTATAATTAAGACACAATGAAGAATAAATCTATCATTTGATTTATGAAAGGATTTAGATGAGTTAACAGGATGCCATTATGACAAGTGCAAGAAGTGAATAAAAACAATCAAGACAAATTTTGTTTGTTATTACCACCAAAGTAATCAGACTACATTCACTCTACACATAAAGATGAGAGATAATTCTGAAGTTTCTACAGAAGTCATATTCTTTTATTTATACTTTTATAAGTGTAACCTCAGGGCAGTCCTTTGTTTAATATATTTTCTTGCTTAAGAAAAACCTGGTAATTGAATGTTTGACATGGGATTACAGGTATAGAAACCTATTTTTAGTTCTCACAGTTGCTGAATTTTTTTAAAAAAAATCTTGTCTCTTTCCTTCTCTAGATTTCCCCCCTTCTTTTTCCCTGTTTCTCTTTAATTGTCTGGGAAATTCTTTTTAATGCTCCTTCTGGGAAGTTTATAGGTTCTCTAAGTAAGTCATCTAATTTCCTTTTACTGTATTTTTCACTTACTCTGACATCTTTTGCTACTTTATGTCACTATCTCAGCATCAGTTCTCAAGGTTGCACTCAGTTTCTGGGCCCCGTCCTGAGCAATCCTATTGGAGCTCCCCACACACACACACACACACACATTTTGGCCACACCCTTCTGCTGGCATGGCCAAATTTGCTCACGAAAACTCACGTTTAAACAAAGCAGTTAGACTTTTTAAGGCAGGGGTTCTTAACCTTTTCAAGCTGAGGTCCAGGTCCCATTCCCTCAGGCAGCTTCAGGGGCCGGACGGCCATTTTGCCCTGCTTGCCACATATGGCACTTTCTGGTGTGGCGGAGGCAGTGGGGGACCACATGAAATGGTGACGCAGGCCGCATCCATCCCCCTGCATCCATCTCAATATTGAGAACCCCTGTTTTAAAGGTACCTCAGAGAGGAGAGAAAAAAAGACAAAAAAAAACATTGTGGCACTTTAAAGACTCACTGCTGCTTTTTTAAAAAAAATTAGCTGAAAAATTAAATTAAGCCAACCGGAAGCTTTATTTTGTTTTGTTTCTTTTGATATAAATGAAAGCAAAACAATAAGATTTCTTTTATGGACTTCTGGCAGCAAGTAGATATCCAATAACCAGCCAATCCTTTTTTAAATTACACAGCTCAGCAACAAAAGAAGCACATCTCTTGATGTATGACTGCAAAAGGTTCTGAAGTTAAGAGGAAACTCGCGAGGAGACCCTTTTCCTACCCCCTAACCCCCTCTGATAAGAGTCTTCCTCAGAGAACTCCAAAGGCAGCAATGGAGGGAGGAAAGGGGGGCAGGGAAGGCACCTCCACTTCCTAGTCCTGCACTTGGGGGGTGGGCAATTGAATAGCCCCCCAACCAAGAAAAAAAACCCTCAGCCACTTTTCCCTCAGAGGTGCGCACGATGACCCCGGCTGCATCAGGCCTCTCCTCTTGCCCTGCTACCTGCGTGGAGAGGCAGCCAATCAGCGCACGCGCACTACATGCAGGGACACTTAATGGGCCCTCCCAGTACTCCTCCTCCTCCTCCTGGATGGAATTATATCCTCTGCTGCCCCACGTTCTGTTGAAAGAGCAAGCAAGCCCAGGCCAGGGTAAAGAGAAAGGAGCAATTTTTTTAAAATTTGGCTTGTGCAACTGTGCTGTGCTGGGGTCCCAAAGAACAGGGGGAAAGAGAAAACAAGCCACAGCATCGAGCAAGAAGCCATCCAACCCCCCTGCCTTGCGTGGCCTTGCCTTGCCCAATCAGGGCCAGTCGGAATGCTACTCGTCTCGTGGCTCTGAGTCCCGCCCTTCCTGGCCAGAGGCTCCCAGCTGTGCCAATCCCTAGGGTGGGGGCCATTGGCCTGCTTCTGGGGTGTGCACTCACCAGAGCCCAGAGAGGCTACTGGCGCCATACGCTGTGGTTAAAAAAATGTAAAAAAAAACCACACACACAAGCTGAACAGGGCCCACCCGCTGCCGGGGCCCCGTCATCTCTGGGCCCAGGACACAAGTCCTGCTTGTCCCCCCACCCCACCCTTGACGGCGACCCTGTCAGTGTCAGCCATGTTTTAAAACAGTGTATACTTTCAACTACAGTACTGTCACAGGCCTTCATTTTTCTAAATAACAGATCCATCTTCACACTCCATATACAACCAGGTTCTCTTTATGATACTTGACATATCCAAATGTTTAGTTTCAATTTTCAAAGTGAGGGCATTGTAGATATATCCTCATTTAGTTTTAATGGTGAGGGAATTAAAGTTTTTTTTAAGCCTAAGAACAGAAAACAAAAGCATTGTCATGAAGGAGGATATATATTTAGTTAATTTGTAAGTGATTAAAGTGCAATGGATAGAACATAACTGCTGGATAGCTCAGTGGTTTATGAGAGGTTGAGAGTTTGATTCAATGTCCCTTCTTTACAGGGGCTGGAATTGACAATCTATAAAGTCCCTTCCAGCTCTGCAGTTTTATTATTATCATCAAATGTGAACACGATTCAATAGATGTTCAGATTGGAGTTTTGGAACTTCACATCTCAGGTCCTAGCCCTGTATCTAAGAATCAGTGAGGTATCTCCTGACATTGCAGGCGCACCCCCCAATAAAGGACTCAGACACTGGTAAAAGTGGATAACGGCATTGGGCCACATTTATTGATTCATGCCCTAGTCCGAATTATAAATTTCGATTGGTATTCAACCAATTATAATTCTTAAGGCAAGCAGGCCGAAGTAACACTGGTAAGGTTCCTCCCAAAATTGCCAACGGCAATTGGTTACAATGTATCCATTTCTATCAATTTGTTTGTTGACAACAAACAAATTGTTGACCGTAGTCAATAATCTAACTACTGACCCCACCCTCTGACGCGTATCCGTAAAATAACGGGGTGATGCATGCTGCCTAGCTCGTGCCATCACCCCATTGCCTGGTTCGTCGTTGACCGGACAACGTTAACCAGCTTGTGCCTGTCTAGTGTTGTCCAGTCAATTGTGAACCTGCTGTATACCTGTGGGTCATAAATGTTTACCTTACCAGTGCTACCCGCCCATGT
Organism: Bradypodion ventrale; assembly: GCA_035047345.1. Taxonomy (NCBI): domain Eukaryota; kingdom Metazoa; phylum Chordata; class Lepidosauria; order Squamata; family Chamaeleonidae; genus Bradypodion; species Bradypodion ventrale. The sequence goes on from JAWDJE010000005.1 coordinate 130,557,827, forward strand.
GACCAAAGTCAACAACAAAACAGCAAGAACCCCTGTATCAAACCATAGCAACAGTGTGGGATGGGCAAAAAAGCCAGGACCCGAGAGCCAATTGTAGGTCCCAGCCAAAAATTCCCACCCTGCCCCGAAGCAACCCAAATATCACACTGCTAACTAGGGAGGGGGTGGAGGGGAAGAACTTCTCCGCTCCGTCGCTTTGCAAAATGGCAGCTTGGCTGCCTCGTGGCCACCCCTTTTAAAGAGGGCTGGCCACACCCCCTAACTACCCGGATGTCCAAGTCCGGTGGGGGGGCCCGCAAAGAGCGCGGCGTCCATTTTGGCGCCGCGCTTGCATTGCAGGCGCACCCCCCAATAAAGGACTCAGACACTGGTAAAAGTGGATAATGGCATTGGGCCACATTTATTGATTCATGCCCTAGTCCGAATTATAAATTTCGATTGGTATTCAACCAATTATAATTCTTAAGGCAAGCAGGCCGAAGTAACACTGGTAAGGTTCCTCCCAAAATTGCCAACGGCAATTGGTTACAATGTATCCATTTGTATCAATTTGTTTGTTGACAACAAACAAATTGTTGACCGTAGTCAATAATCTAACTACTGACCCCACCCTCTGACACGTATCTGTAAAATAACGGGGTGATGCATGCTGCCTAGCTCGTGCCATCACCCCATTGCCTGGTTCGTCGTTGACCGGACAACGTTAACCAACTTGTGCCTGTCTAGTGTTGTCCAGTCAATTGCGAACCTGCCGGATACCTGTGGGTCATAAATGTTTACCTTACCAGTGCTACCCGCCACATGGGGAGGCTTCAATAAAGGCTCACCGCCCCCCCCCCCAGACCGTCAGCTCAGTCAACAGGCCTGCTCGCAAGTCTCCCAACAAGAGGTTCATACCTCCCGGCGACAGATGGACCCCATCCCCTGTGTAAAGCTCGTAATTTTGCAGACTGATGGTGGGGTGTCGTATGACGCGCCCCCAACCCTTGTCCAGAAGGAACCGGGCGATAGCCCTGTTCACTGAGCGCCGAGCCCGGTCAAGGGCCTGGAGGTTAAACCCTCCCCTGTAAGCATGCCGCGGTATCATGTCCGACCAAATCAGGGTTGTGGCAGGCCACACATAATGCAAGTAGGCCAGGTCACCGCAAATCGCATGCTTCAGCGATAGGCCCGTGACCTGTCCCTAATCATTACCCCCAAGGTGTATAATCAGGACATCAGGCGGGTCAGCATCCCTGATGGAGAAAAGGAATGGTAATAGTTCCCGCCATAACATTCTGCGCTTACCGTACCACCTGAGACTTGCGGATGCACCCAGTCCCAGTCGGGGTCCCCACTCTGTCGCCGCAGCGAACTGCGCTGCCCTGTGCACATAGCTGTGGCCCACCAGCCATACTGTCACCGGTGTAAAACGACACCCAGGGTCTGTCAATGAAAAAAGGAAACAGGGCAGTGAATTAACCTGTACTCACGGTTGAAGAGGGCGAACATATAACTGAAAACATCGTGATCCCCACCTTCCCATGTTATGTATCTCCGCCCCAGAGTACCCAAACGCCGCTGCAGTGGAAGCCGCCCCTATCCTGAATGAATGGGTGCCGTAGCGAGCCCCAGGGAGGCCAACACTGGCTAGTGCCTTACCGGTCACCTTCCAAAATTGAAATTTAGTAAGGGGAGACCCATCTTGGTGACAGAAAAATAGGCCAGGGTGCGTACCACGTAGTGCAAGGAACTCCAACCGGACAGATGTCTGCCATGGAACATCATAGCAGTCTTACACCACTGCCTACACCGTGCTGATCAACCTTGGAGGAGCGTATCCTCAGCTGAGCCCAATCATTGGAAACATAGACATCTTCGAGTTCCAGTGCCCTACGACTCGCATCCGCCTTAGACAGTAGCACCAGCTCACTGATGCTGAGCGCTCCAAAAAAGGCCACCGTTGTAGCCGCATGAAACAGGGCTGCCTCATACCTGTCAAAACACAGGTCATGCCAGCCCCGTACAAGGTGGGTAAGTACCCCTGGAGAAATTGGGTGGTGGTCGTCCGGGCTGCGCCCACGCTCCCGTGCCCACCCCTCCAAAACATGTCGTATGCGTAAATCATTTGTGCTGTCAGCATAACCACCCACCTTGGCCATGAATGCCAGCGCTGACAGCCTGGATGCTATGGTGCGGGGAGCTAGGCCCTGGGTATGCAAGTAAACCATAAATTGGAGAACGTGAGCCACTGGAATGGGCCAACTTTCAGGTAGCTGGAGTTGGGCGCAAAAAGCCCGGAATGTAATGAATGCATGGTTATATGCCTTACGCGTGCGGGGCGCCAGCGACATGCTGATCGCCCGGTTCACCTCTCCTTGCCAAGCGTCCATATCTCGTCCGGGAGCGGCGAGGGAAATTCCTCTGCGTCCGGGGCCAAGGCACGGAACCAGGGGATCTGCAGGCGGGACAAAGCGTCAGCGATATCATTATTAATACCTGGAACATGTCGGGCCCTGAAAAGCACATTGAGGCGTAGGCTGCACAGCACAAACTGGCGCACAAGCTCCATAACCCTAGGAGATTTGGACGTCTGCGAGTTGACAATGTGGACAACCACTGCATTGTCACACCAGAAATGGACAACCGAATTGGCCCACTCCTCGCCCCATAGCATCAAAGCTCCGAGAATGGGGAAAAATTCAAGGTACGTGAGATCGCGCAAACGATCCGTGCCCCACCAAGCTGGCGGCCACCTGCCGTAGGCCCACTTCCCCTCAAAGTAAATCCCATAACCCAGGGACCCTGACGCATCTGACTGAACCTGAAAACGAGGGGAAACCAGAAGGTCGGACCTCCAAAATGACACCCCATTGAATTCCCTCAGGAACTGGAGCCAAATGAGCATATCCGCCCTCATGCCCTTGTTCAGTCGGACCCTGTGGTGGGGCCTGGCCAAGCCAGTCATGGCGTCGCACAAGCGTCGAGCAAAGGCTCTGCCAGGTGCGACCACCCTGCAAGCGAAATTAAGGTGACCATGTAATACCTGAAGCTCCCGAAGGGACACCTTGCGTTTGGCCAGCAAATCCAGGATCAGTGCAGTGATCCGTGAAACCTTATCAACAGGTAACCTGGATGCCTGCACAACCGTGTCAATCTCCACCCCCAAGAACGTGAGCTTGGTAGATGGGCCCTCGGTCTTTTCGGGCGCTAAAGGGACACCAAGTTCCTTCATTAGCGTCTGAAATGTGTTGAGGAGATGCGTGCACGTGTCCCAGCCCCGTTCACCCCCGAATAAGAAATCATCGAGGTAGTGGGCTACAGACCGAGACCCCAACCTGCGAACAAAGGCCCACTGTAGGAAGGTGCTGAAGCGTTCAAATGCCGAGCATGAAATGGAACAGCCAAAAGGCATGGCCTTGTCAAAATAAAATTCACCCCGGAACTTGAAACCCAGCAACTCAAAGTCACCCGGGTGCACCGGCAGGAGACGGAACGCCGACTTAATGTCGCACTTTGCCAGTAGTGCACCCGGGCCACAAGAGCGCACCATGCGCAGGGCCTGGTCAAAAGATGTATACCTGACCGAACAAAGGTCATCAGGGATAGCATCGTTGACCGAACGGCCGGCCGGGTAAGACAGGTGGTGTATCAAACGAAATTCCCCCGGTGACTTCTTGGGCACTAACCCCAAAGGGGAAACCTTGAGATTGGGGAATGGTGGGACAGGGAAAGGGCCAGCGACCCTGCCAGCATTAACCTCCTTAGCAATGCTCTTGGCAGCCACCTCCTCCCTGCCCCTAAGTGACAACAGGTTGGGGGCATCTTGGGGGGACCTGTCCCCTGTGAAAGGAATGCGAAACCCCTGCTGGAAACCCTCAAGCAGGTAAGCTGCATCTGCCCTCCTCGGGTACATTGTGAGCCAACGCTCCAACATGTCCACATTAATTGGGGAGGGGGCCTTTTGCTTGACCAGCTCCCTCCGCGGCAGTTCTGCCCGCTCCCTGTCCACCTCTACCTCTGCCCCGCAGTCCGCCTGCCCGTGGACACGCGGAGGCGGCATGGGGGCCAACACAAGAGGGACACTCGTGCCTGTATCGGCACTGCTTCCTATTGCATGAACCATTGGCCGAGAAGCTCCAACACAGCAGGCGGGCTGGAACCCCCTGCCCCGCCACCTGGCGGGGTGCCTGGGCTGGAGCAGCTCGCTGGACCGCATGTCCACAATGGTACCTCTCCCCCGGCGCAGGGCGCGTAGGGGTCATGTACAGAAGCCACAGCTTCTGGCAGGGCTCATCCCATCTCATCTCTGGGTGTAGGGGGACTCTCATACGGAATTCTTCGTCGTAAGCCAACCACGACAGGCCAGGGAAATCAACCATCGCCCTGTATATGTTGTCCAAATACTGGACCATCGGAATGGCCAGATCCGGCCGGGCCCTAAGGTACACCGCCATGTATATGAGGTACGCGGGCAACCAGTTGGCCCACGTGCGTGGCAGCTTACGGCGACGGGACTGCTCCTTGTCCTTCTCATCCTGCCCCTCCCTCTCCTCCTTAGTGGGTTCCCTGTTCAGGAGGGAGAAAATGTCCACATACTCCCCCCGCCAGATCTTTTTCTTGGTGGCCTGGGCCAGATGATCCCCAAGGGGCAAAGAATACCCCGCTGTCGGGAATGCCGACACCGGAACATTGGCAGAGCTGGGCACCATGAAAAGGGCCTGAACCAGCCCCGCAACCCCCAGTAGATTCCCTGCAGCATAGGGTCCCCCGCCCCAAGTGGGGCCTGGAAGTGGCAAAGCCGCCCCCGAATGGGCCGGCGGCGGCTGTCCCGCCGCCCCAGCCAGGCGAGGCCATGGCCACTGTAAGCCTCCCCCCGTTGTGGATTGTGTTGTGGGTGCACTGGCTTGAACTGGATACTCACAAGTTGCACCCCCATGGGCTGCCCCCACTGGGGTTTCCGGCCCACTGCGGGCGTCGGAGCTCGCGACTGCAACCGAGCTCGTAGATGGGGCCTGACCACTACCTGTTGGCGGCATCTGCTGTGCGGGGAGCTGCGAGGTCGCGGCTAGTGCCGGCCTACGTGCCTCAGGCAGCTCAACCCGGTCGGCCGCCTGCCGAGGACCGGCGGCCATCGCGTTGACCTGTAAATAAAAGGTGCCCCGGGTGGATTGACTATCCCCAAAGATGCCTCCAGGGCCGCTACGCGGGCCAGTAGGGCATCAACGTTTACCGAGCCCCCAACACAGATGGGGGTCATCGGGCCGGCCAGCCCACTGGTAGCAGGGGCCGTGCCCAGCCCCTGAACACCGGGGCCCAAATACGGCCATGCCCCAATCACTGGCCCTTGAGGGACTGGGGGCATGCCCTGCCAGGGAAGGGAACCCAGCCAACCCCCCTGGTTGAAGCCCACCGCTGGGAGCTGCGGGCCAAGGTCGGAAGGCCCAGCCTGGTTATGCTGCTAATTGTGGGCCGGGGGCCGCGGCCCCCGCCGGGCCAGTCTGAGGCTGTCCAGCCTCAGGCCAAGGAGTAATGGACCCCATCCCACCGGTCCCGGTGGGCGCCCCCGCAAAGGGGGCCTGCTGAGGGGGCGCAGTCGCGGTCCTCCGACCTGGCTGGCGCCTCCTGGATGGGCGAACCGAGTTCGCCATCGCCTTCTTTTTGGAAGGCATTGCCACGAATCGCTGGGAAGCCTGAGGAAAAAGGCGAAGAAAACCGCTGCCCCAAAGAGGCTTCCCGGCTGAAGCGAAGAGCGACGGAGCAAGTGGGGAAAAACTTCTCCTCTCCGTCGCTTTGCAAAATGGCAGCTTGGCTGCCTCGTGGCCACCCCTTTTAAAGAGGGCTGGCCACGCCCCCTAACTACCTGGATGTCCAAGTCCAGTGGGGGGGCCCGCAAAGAGCGCCATTTTGGCGCCACGCTTGCAATGTAGCTGGTACCTAGTAGTGCTACTCTCTACAACTGCTCTATTATTATTTTATCAATACCAACCTACCCAAATGTTTTTTAAACCCTTTGGAGATTTGTCCCAGCATTTCTATCACTACTGGTATTACTGATGCTCTTTTGTTCCTGGGGGTACTGTACTTCAGTTCTCAGATCCTGGTATCTCGTTATCTTTTCAATCTCCTTTTCTTATACCAGACCATCACCTAGGATTGCCACATCAATCACCTTAACCAAGCTATTATTGTTGCTGCTTTGATGTCATCACTTTAAAGTTTTAACTTTTACGTTTACATAAGGAATTATGTGTTTTACTTTGAGAAGTGGAGAACACTTAAGGTAGCTGATTAACAAACTTCACCAAGACCAGTTCAGCTATTTTTCTCCTTTGCGGATTTATTCTGGAAACATACAATGGAAATCCAAATCAAACATTTTAATAAATCTGGAAAAAAAATACTACCTCTGATGAGAAAGTAATCCTTTTGAACCATCCAAACTGATCATTTTTACTCACCATTCCTTGCAGTTTTGGTACCAGGAGCCACATGGGCTTTCTGGGATTGTTTAAACTACTAATAGATGATGGTCTTTATTTGTTCTGGTCTGGTCTGATTTGCTCCAGTAGAGTATCTACTCTTAGAGACACCAGTACTGTGTAGATGCTTGCTGATCCAGTGTACGTTGTGGATCTATTATTTGGTGAAATGTTCCTCTGGGTGTTTTTTCTGGATGTTAGTTTACATTCTTCCATATAATATCCTACTGCCACTTTAGTTTTACTTGGATATCTACTGTTTAGTTTTTCTTTAAAAAAAACATTTTTGCACTGTAGGGAGAAGAGAGAAAGCAGAAAAAAAAGAGAAAGATAATAATTCCAGATGTGTATGGACAGGTGGTTTCCAGGACAACTCAATGCATTCCAGTATAGTACACCCAGCAACAAATACCTTCCCTGTGTGCAGATATCAATTATGGGATGATCTATTCAAATCTACAACAGAAACTTTGAATGACTGAGACTGGTGTGGATGAACCCATTGTAACTAAAAAACACTTCACAGCATAGAATAAATTCTCAAATTATTTCATCAGCTACTTTTAAATCTCCTGATAAGCAGACTTAGGTCTTTCTATTGCAAGATCAAAACTGAGCACTTATTTGAAAAGATATTTGAAATGGTATTTAAATAGTCAAATATGTTCAGAAGAAGATCTTGAGATGTAGTATAGCATGTGGCTGACTTTCATGTGTAAAACTACAATTATTATGCCTTTATTTTATTGTCTTGCCACCATTTTTGTTTGGAATAGAAAGTGCAGATGGCTTTTGTTTGAAGTCCATTATGTCAGCATCTTGTATGGGCAATGTTTCTCTCATTGTAAAAGCATTGCTTTTCGAGCAAGCACACTTTCAGGATCTTGGATAAAGCTGCAAATACTGACCAAAAGATTATTGGTGTATATTCAGGTCTATAGAGAACTAGATTGCATCTGTAAGACAAGTTACAATAGCATTGGCCTCGGTCAATGTCCAGGATTTTATAGCTTGGCTGGAAGAGTTTTCCTCATCTCTCCTTCCCTGCAACTCTTGTATCTATTTTTAGAGGGTGAAAAAATATGTTGCCATCACTTACTTCTTTGGGTGGAGAAAAGTATAAGGGTCTAAGTGGGGATTGTCCTGTAAGGCCTACTCATCACAGGAGGAATCTGAAATCCACTTCTTAGAATCAGAACTTGATGATACTTTCATAAAAATTATAAAATGAAGTCTGGGATTCAAGATGGAGGTCTTAACTGTTGAGAATTTAGGATTGTGATAGTGGCTTCTGCTGCTCTGACCAGAAATGGTATTTTCTGTTGGTTCTTGGTTCAGTGTAGCCAAGTCTGCAAGCTTCATGACCAATTAGAAAGGTGATATTTTTCAGGAATGTAGGAATCCTTGGCTGTCTTCAAAAAGGTGGAAGTAGCATACGAAGACAAGGCCATGAAAACTTGGCCAAAGATCAGTCCTATGACTCATCTCCCCTAAAATAGAGGGCCACCTAATTTCCTGTTATTGCAAGTTGTGATCACGAGCACACCTCATGATGTCATTCCTCATTACTTGTATCACTGCCCAGCCAATATGTAATGTCACATGACTGCTTGCACCAACCAGCACCTTCTCCACCCCATGTCCTGCCTTGTTATTGTGCAGTTAAAAAACAAGCTGGGAGGGCTTTGTTTTCAGAGATCTCTCTCCAGCCCCAGGAAAAGTCGACTCTGGGTCTGTCTGTGTTTGTCTGTTTGTTTGTGCATGCATGTCTGTGATCTTTCTCTGTGTGAATCCATCGGGGAGGCTGGAGTGAAGGCCTCCCCCATTACAACATTCTGGCAGCCCGAACGAGGAACAAAGAATCCTCCCACATGAGTGGACACCTTTCATCCATGGCTTATCCATCCGTCTGAGACCGAAAGTGCACTGAACTCATTCCTGTCTCAGGAACTCCTCAGGTAAGCCACAAGGTTGCAGAAGGCTCGGGGGAAGAGCTTTCTTTCTTTCATTTCCCTTTCATCCTTCAGAGAAGTGGTTGGCTCCCTTCTATTCTGGAATTCAGGGAAACAGATACAGGTGTTCATTCACTCTCAGGGGAAAGAATTCCGCCCTGAGAGCATTGGAATGGCTTCACATTCTGGCTGGAGGGCCAGAATGGAGTGGGCATTGCTGCATGTTCCCCTATTGTCTCAGATGCATTCCTCCCTTGTCCTGACCCTTCCTCTTCCCTTCCTTCCTGTCATCTGTCCAGCTAAATGTAGCCCCCAAGAAAAGGGAAGAGAGCAACTGTCTGAAACAAAGAGAGAGAATCCCAGGACAAAGCAAACAAGCATGGGGGAGGGAGGAAGCTGTGTGAGTGTGCTGGAGAGAGAGAGAGATTGCTCACAGCAGAAGGCCCGTCCCCTGATGAGAGAGCCTTCCACACACACCCTTCTCCCTGCCCCCATCAGCTTTAGCATTGAAGCCAGGGGAGAGGAGGGGGGCCAGAGAAGCCAGGAAGAATTGAGTGAGGCAGTGAACGGAGGGAAAGTCCTGGTCCTTGGCATGGCCTCTGCTCTTTCAGAGGTAAATCAGTGTGTGTTGCTGCCTCAAAAAAGCATTCTTGAGATCAATTCTCTGCCAGCCTTAGGCCAATTGGTTCAAATTTCTGAGCAGGCAGCAGCAGACTCCATTGAGAATTGCTTTCCAGAGAAGCAGTCTGCATTCAGAGCAATTCCCTTTGTTGGGCCAATCAGTGATCTTATTTTTGTTTTGTTTTGATGGAGGAGGATAGAGAAAGGAATAAGAACTGTTTCTAGCATGAGGTAATCGCTGCTCAGATGTTCAACCACGCAGCACCTCCTGGCGGCTTGCCATTAATGACTTAATGCAGTTCATTTACGAGGTTCCTGCTTTAAAACAGGCACCTGGGGGTTTGCCCAGAGTTCCTCATTCAACTTTTAATGACTTTTGTTTATTACAGCATTTCTTTCTTCCAGCTAACAAATTTCATTTTTCACGATGCATTTGTTTTTAATTCTTCCCAGCATCAATGCTTCCTCCAGTGAATCTTCCCTTCTCATTTGATATTGATAGCCATGGCTAATGAATTCTACAGGATCTAAGCTTTCTCAAGTGCATCCTCTCTCAAAGGCACTCTTAATTTTAGCCATAGGCTTCAATAATTCACACTTTTTCACATCCAATAATTTGGATCAACTCCTATTTTCACTGGTTAGCTCTCTTTCTTTCATCAATCAATGCTGTTTCTCTTTGTAACCAGCTTTGACTTGTGATACTCTCATTATGTGTTCCTCAGATTTCTCATAGTTTGTCTCTCAAAAATTAATCACCTTTTCATTTCATGACTGTAGGGCAATTAAATGCACAGGAAGTGAAATCTGTACTGCTTCTTTATCTATTTTCCAGGGACTGACTAGGCCTGCTGCCATTATTTTGGTTTTCTTGTTTTTTAATTTCCAGCCAGCTTTTGCACTCAATCAAGAGATTTTTTTGGGTCTTCCACTTTCTGCCATCAGGGAAATGTTGTACATTAATGCAGCCTTGTCTGGCTTCTTTTCCTATTCCAAACCACTCTGGGATTTCTCATGAGGCATACAAGGTGTTCTGTCATTCTCTTCCCTTTATAAGTGCCTTGATTTCTGACATTTTTCTGTTTTTTCCATGATCCAATGTGTGTTCACGTTCTCTAGTCCACCTGCCTCCTTTTCGCAGACAGGATTTCATTCTCAATATGCAGATAGCTTTGAATAAATTTTCCTTCTCTCTGGTTTCTTTCTTTCATCCCACAGGCCAGACAGTTGTGCCCTTTCTCACATAACAATTAAAAAGAAGGGGGATAGATGCCCACCTTCAGTCCATTGTGCATTTTTCAGCACGGCATCAAGCCCACAACTTCCAGCCAGGGTGCCATGGCCACATAGGCCCAGCCGGGGTGGGGCACGAGACCAAGATCCTCTAGGCGGGGCCTCCCCTCCCCCTCCAAGGGGAGGGCAGGACTTTTTGTGCTTTCTCCACAGATCTGCAGCTGTGATTCCACTGATCTCCTCAGAGCATGCCTGGACCACCACAGGCCGAGCAGTTACCCAGATGCAAGCACCAAGGCCTTCACAGGCCAGCAAGCCACCTGAGGCACAGTACAGAGTTTTTACATAGCAGCTTGGTCCATTTTCACATATTGCCCAACCTTTTCACCTTTTCACCTGTGTTTTATGCATTCTTCCACTTGCAATTTCACCAGCCATGTGACCGTGGCCAGTGGCCAACTTATAGCCTGGACACACTTTGACATTGTCATACAGCCCCACCTGCCCAGGACTTTGGTGCGGGGGCTAACTTATGAACTGTACTAATGCCCATGGACATATTTCCATACCAGCCACTGTTTCTTCCAGCAAGACAGGGACATTGCCATACCCCAGATGTCCTGGTCCTCATCTCTACAAGTCCAACTCTACAAAAGTTTGCCACAACATATTAATTTTGCCAAAGTTATTCCCATGAATTTTACCAGGTTATACTCATGTTATTGCAATTGTTTTTGCTTCCCTATCGTATGGTACAATTCTTTCATCAAAGATTTGCTTTGCACCAAGTGTTATGATATTTGCTTTGTGTATTACTCATATTCATTGTAATCAATTTTTGCTTTCTATGTTATTTCATTTGTACATGCTGAGGGTAATGGAGAACCATTTGTAACAAGAAAGATACTCAAAATTCCGTATTTGAGAAAGTAATGTATTTATATATATAACTCCAATATTCCACCATGGGCTAAATAAAAATCTTCTTATGTAAAGGCTGTACTAGAATCTTTTTTTGATGTATTAACAAACAATTTCCACTATGGGTAATAACTCTAATTGTTCATAAAAAACAGCTGTTGCAACCATTTCAAAGTCGATATTAATTAATTCGACTTTTCCGAACTTATTGTTCCTTCTTCAGGAAACCTACATGAAAAGAATTGCAAAACAATACAGACATTATTAAAATCACATAAGAGCTAATAATATTACAGCATATGTAACACTAACACATTATAATTGTATACGTTTACATTTTTACAAATGCTCAAAAGCCTCTTAAATCCAACCATACAATAGCTTACCTATTTAATTGTAAGGAAGTTTATTCTTATCATGTCCTCACCTCCATGCATTTGTTAAAGGTGCGTACGGACGTTAACTATTAGATCTCAGTAACCTCCTTTATACTAATTAAATGCTACACAGGTGTTTTTAAACTTGGTGCAATCTGACTCTCATAACCACGTAGGGCAATACTTAAAACAACTGATGGCACATTACATTTACAAAAACGATGATAGTTCAAATTCCTTATTTAACCCCTTGGGGTGCACTGTATCAAATAAATGAATATAAAAAGCCTCTCATTGTCTAAATCTCTTATTTATATCAATTTTTTCATATTGTTTTGGTCTGATCATTTCCAACGCTACAAATTTAAAGTCGTTCTCAGAATGAGCCTGCTCTATGTAATGATTGACCAATGTAACTTGCCCCCTAATTTTACTACGGTGTTCTGATATCCGCACTTTCACAGCCCGACTGGTAAGACCGATGTATCATGTTGCACATGGACACTCCCATAGATAAATTACATGTTTGCTGGCACAATTGGTGACAGATCTTTTAAAAAAAGAATAATTACTTTTGGGGATAGGAATTTCTTTAGTCTCCCAACAGAACTGGCATACCACACAAGAATGACACTTATAATGTCCTGTTGGAAACTTTTTTTGCTGCGTCAAGAGAGACCTAGCTGTATGGTCCGAACGTATTAACATGTTGCTAAACATGTTGCTAATAGACTTAGTTTTTCTAAACCCCAAGACTGGCTTGTCTCTACAGCCAGGAAGCTAACTTACCAAGTACCAAGGTCTGTATATAATTTTTTTGATTTCAGAAGCTGCTGGTGAAAACTCAAAGGAGCATCAAATGATGTTATCTCTCCCCCCCCCCCCTGCTTTCTTTCAAACAATTTCTTTCTGGGTGTGTCTTTAACCTTCTGTAGGGCTGTGTCGGTAATATGTAATGGATATCCTCTCTGTGTAAGTTTATGCTGGATGGAGTTAGCGGAGCGTGTAAAGTCAGCAAAAGTAGTAGAATTTCTCTTTGCTCTTGCGAACAAGCCAAACGGAATGTTATTTTTTACATAAGGAGGATGGTAGGAGGTGTACTTAAGGTATGGATTTCTATCAGTAGGTTTTCTGTACAACCTTACTGCTACTCTCCTGGAGTCAGTGATGTAGACCTCAACATCTAAAATTGGAATTGCCAAAAGGTCCAAATGAGGTGTGAAACGGAGATTGTTATCTAAGGAGTTAATCCACTGCACAAATTGGTTCAAAATGTCTTTAGAATCTAAAATGAAAAACAGGTCATCAATGAACCTGCCGTAAAAAATTACAGGCGGCAGAAAGGGATTAAGTTGCAAATCGTAAATGTGTTTTTTCTCAAAGTGGCTCATGTACATGTTAGCTACACTGGGGGCCAAAGGGATCCCCATGGCCACGCCTTTGATTTGCATATAGTAAGAATCTCCAAACCTGAAATAGTTATGCTCAAAGACTACATCCAATAAATCCATGAGAAAATGGGTTGGTTGAACCTGAGAATCCCTCGTATCTAGTTTGTCCTGGACTATAATTCTTGCCTCCTCTAGTGGGATGTTCGTATAGAGTGCTTCCACATCCAGCATTAACAAAACACTTCCCTCTGGTACTGTAAGACCTTCCACCATGGATATAAAATGAGTAGTATCATGTACAAAGGATGGTGTTTCTCTAGCAAACTTATGGATGTAAAAATCTACATATTTAGCAAGGGGCTCGAGAGCAGAATTAGTCCCAGATACTATGGGTCTCGCAGGGGGGGACGCCCCCTCTGTTCTTTGCTTGTGTATCTTAGGAATTAAATGAAAAATAGGGGTTCTAGGGTGCTCATTGAATAGAAACCTCATGGTTTTATCTGTGATGTACCCCAATGCAATGCCCTCATACAAAACAGTTTCATTTGTACACACCATTTTCCCCTTTGGGAACCTGACATTCATATGATGCCATTTTCTGTGTATACTATTCATATTGCCTTTTATGTTATACAGCACCATTTTTCACTTTGGGAAGTTTCATATAATGCTAATTTCTATGTTTGCATAATTAATTGTTTTAGCTTTCACAGAGGTCATCACCATTAACAGACCTGAGGTGGAATTGTTCTACCCTCATCATCTTCATGCCATTGGGCTTATATTCAGTTATAATCTGATTGTCTTTGCTTTTGCTTTTCACCCATGGGAAGGTACATGGAATTACATTCCAGCCAACTGCAATGCTGCCTTGGCAGCCAGTCATGTGGTCACTGACCCTCACCATGCAACCAACCAAGCCAGCCCTAGCTCTTGGCGAAGGGCCACACTCTGGAATGAGACATGCATGCATGATCTCTCTTCTGCCAAAGGCAGAGCTAATAGCCGCCTCCCTTGTGGACATACATGGGATATTGATTCCCAAACCTGTGCCTGAGTCAAGGCAATACAACATACTCCGCAGTCATAAAAGCCCTCAGTGAAAGTCTGGCAAGCAGCTCAGGACCATGGAGCGCCACTGGTTATCTTCTGTTGTTGCATCACCATGATGGTGAAAAAGTCACAAATATGTATTGTTCTGATATATTTGACTATAGCACGATTGTATTGAATATCTTCATGCTTTACATGATATAGCTGACTCCAGTTAACCAGATGTCTTTTCCGCTTGAAATCCTTGCTCGATATTGACCTCCTGGGTTGGGATGGTTCAGACCATATATCTATATGCAATTGCTTTGCTATCCTAGGTATTTTTTGATGCTGCCGTGATTACCGCTTGTTGCCCCCCATTTCGACTACCCTGGTGTAAGCCCATTTAGCATTGGGCGCTTGCCCACACCCACTAGCTCAGGTTCTTTATTTAATAAGGAAGGATGGGATGTAGGAATCCTTGGCTGTCTTCTAAAAGGTGGAAGTAGCTTACGAAGACAAGGCCATTAAACTTGTCCGAAGATCAACCCTATGACTCATCTCCCCTAAAATAGAGGGCCACCTAATTTCCTGTTATTGCAAGTTATGATCACGAGCACACCTCATGATGTCATTCCTCATTACTTGTATCACTGCCCAGCCAATATGTAATGTCACATGACTGCTTGCACCAACCAGCACCTTCTCCACCCCATGTCCTGCCTTGTTATTGTGTAGTTAATAAAACAAGCTGGGAGGGCTTTGTTTTCCAAGATCTCTCTCCAGCCCCAGGAAAAGTCAACTCTGGGTCTGTCTGTGTTTGTCTGTTTGTTTGTGCATGCATGTCTGTGATCTTTCTGTGTTTGAATCCATCAGGGAGGCTGGTGTGAAGGCCTCCCCCGTTACAACACAGGAATGTTAGTCAAAAGATAGATTTGATGGATCAACTAGCATTTAACAGGTAGAGTCGAAGAGTATTGAATTAGACACCCACAAGCCAGAGGGAAGCAGTTCATAGAGTGAAAGGCTGGGAAAGACAGGATGGGAATTGCACCCAATTGTGCTCCCTATCATAAACCATGTAGGGTTCTGATTCAGATTATTATTTTTTTGAAATTCAGATAATCTAAAAAAAAAGTGTGGAACAGGCCTATTTTTTGTATCTCTCCCCTCCTGTGGTACAAGCACTCATGTGCAAAGAAAAAAGTGTGCCAGAATTTACTTCAATGAAAATACATTTTCACCATCTCATCCTGAAAAAAGGTAGGAAGGCAAATCCACTAAAGCAGGATGAAAAACCATAACACAACAAGCTATTCTTTTGCAATTTCTTATCCTTATCTTTCCTACTGCTGTTGCTAGCAATGCCAAACCAGAAACACTCTTAAATCTCTTCTAAATCCTACTGCAGAGAAGGTGATGAAGAGGAAAGATACCAGGGTTATTTCTAAACTAGAGAAAGGTAAGTCTTTGTCAGGTTGTGCTTTATCAGCCCCACCTATACTGTGTGTTTGCAGACTTTAAGTAAACTGGAAAAAATACACTTTCTTTTCACTCCTTCCCGCTCATTAAGCTCCTTAGGCTTTCTATTTCTATCCCAAAGAGACAAAATACCCTGCATTTGAACATGTAAGGAACAGCCCAGGGAGAAATTATATGAGGCCATTTAACACAAGATTTTCTCTCCTTCAGTGGTGTACTTCTCCATGATGGGCTTTAGCTTTATTTGAATTGCCTGGTTCTTAGCTGCTTTGGGTATCTTAGTGAAACATTATATTGCAAAGTGGTCTAGAAGATAATTTTAAAAATAATAATCAAAATATGGGATGGTCAGATGTTCCTAGTTCAAGTCACTTTTCCACATTTTATCCATGTGAGTTCCATCCCATTTCTGCATCAATCAAAGGGTTTTTTTAAAACAAATCTGCAGGCATAAAAGAATCAAAATTTTATATATAGCTTTATGGATAATTATGACTATTTCTTTCAAAATTCACATTTCCAAGTAGATTTGCTCTCAGAATACCAATTCATAAATCTTTGTTGATACTTTTCTCAGCCAAGAATGAAATCATACCATTTACAGAGAAAGCTAGTGGGTAACTAAGTTCTAATGTTAGTTGAAGAGATGTGGATTAAGTAATTCATGTCATCTGTTGCCAAGACAGCACGTTGCCTTCAGTTTTCAAGATTGTTATGGGGAATATGCCAGTAACTCTATCCAGCCCATGGGTAGGGAAAGTGCAAGCTACTACTTTGACTTCTGTATCATAGGACAGAGGCTTATGGGGTTTCACTATCTTTGCAAATAAGGAATCCCCACCTACCACTTGTCTTTTCATGCATAAGGTGAAGTGATTATAAGGGACATCTAATAAATAAAAATATTGAAGGAATAGGAAAAGCAGGAAGACACATTTTAAAGAAGAAGAAAAGGGGTAACTCAGAAATCTCCTGGGTTCTGCCACCCACCATTTAAACAGGAGTTACAGGGGTTCCTGGAATGGTATCAAGAGCTGCAGAAAATTGGTAGGCTTTTAGTTTTCAAAGTACTGTATTAGTCTCTTCAGGCATATTAGACATGAAGCAAAATAAAAACAAAGACAAAAATGTGGTGGTTAAAGACTAACTGCTATACTTTAATGTGAGCTTTTCTGGATCAAGTCCACTTCCTCAGACAAAGAGTGAGACTACATGGTAATAATTTATATAAAGGTTTCCCTTGCTCAAAAACCAGTCATATCTGACTGTAGGTGGCAGTGTTCATCTCCATTTACGGCCAAAGAGTCAGTGCTGTCTACAGACATTTCTATGGTCATGTGGCAGGCATGACTAGACACTGGAGTGCACAGAATGCTGTTACCTTTCCCATTTTCTACTTGCAATTTCTTGCTTTCAAACTGTTAGGTTTGCTTGGGCTGGGACAGACAACAGGAGCTCACTCTATTGTGCAGTAGTTAGGTCTCAAACTGCTGACCTGCCGACCTTCCAATCATCAATATCAGTGTCTTAACCACTAAGCCACTGCAGCCCTTAATCATTTATATACATGGCCTAAAGTTGAAGAGAGGGTGATTGTTGAACATGGGTTGCAAATTGGGTGGATCAATGGGGAATTTGCTGCCTTGTGATGACTTAAAACCCCTATTCCAATATCCAATCCTATTCCAATTGAGATTCGTTCAGTAACAATACTTGGCAAGAACTTCAGGTTATATATAACAACACAGATGCAAGTCATGTGAGTCAGTATGGTATTCCCCACCTAGTGAAATCTCAAGACCCCAATGTTGCACCTAATTCTTTTCTAATGAGGTTTTGTTCTTGGAAGCTTGTTCAGAAAAAGAGAAAGTTGTTAGGTGGGGAGGAATCTGAGTTGAGAAAAATAACAAGTAGCAACAAACTGTAGCATTTTACATTTGGTAATAGTTTAAAAACAGAAAATAAAAAGTAGCCCTATAAAGGTATCACTTGTCCTTGCCTTTGGAAAACATATGTGGTCAAAAGAATGAGAAAGGGTTGATGAGAATAACTAGGCATCTTGCTACAGACTAAGGAAGCAGATACTTGGATTGAGGAAAGGAATCAGCTGCTAATAACAGGCTTCTTAAATGAAAAGACATAAAACCCCAAGAACATCAGGAGGCAGTACAAAGCAAGGCAATCACACTTACTGTATTTGCCAGCGTATAAGACACATCAGAGTATAAGACGCACCCTGTTATCACCAAAATAGCCACTATATACAGTACAAGACACACTCCATTTTTCTAGTGTACTTTAAGAGGGGGAGTGGGTCTTATATGCCAGCAAATATGGTCTATACCACCCCATAGCACTTAGTACACTCTCTGTGCAGTTCACAAGTTAATTAGCATTTTGCCGCAAACATGTTGGGTACTTATTTTACTGACCTTGGAAGGATGGGTCAGGATCGAACTCACAACCTTTTGGTTGCAGTACAGCAGTTTAACCACTGTGCCACCAGGGCTCCTAAAAAGGTGGCTTTCTTGGTGAAGCAGGTAATGCCAAGCTAGACCAAACTAGCAGCAAGCAGCTGACTTATAAAATATAGACTTGTACTTGCATTTGGCTAATGTAAAGTAGGTGGGAAAGGGGTGTTGCTTGGTAAAACCCAGGGGAAGTGGCTTTTCATGTTCACTTACTGGGACCAGAAATAGAGTAGGTAGCTAAATTAGAACAGGGGTGCCCAAACTACAGCCCGGGGCAGGGGGGGATCTGGCCCCTGGGCCATAGTGACCAGCTCCCTGAACCATGTGACTGGCCCGCAGCCTGAAAAGTTTGGGCACCCCTGCTTTATAGCCTGTGAGTGAAATAATACAAGGGTGGTGGGAAACATATGATAGGATTAAGATGTGCCCAATGGAGAAAACAAAGCATCAAGCCTGCCATACAAAAACAGCAGTTTAAGGAGGCCAGCAGGTAAAAGAAAGCACCCTGTGGTCAAAAGGCCAGCAGGAAATGGTTTTTGTGCCACAGTGATCAAAGAAACAAGGTAAGAAAAAATAAAAATGACAGAGTGGGAATTCAGAAACTAATGCCTTAAATCACAGACTAATGCCTTAATCATGATCTATCCAATCAAAGCCCATACTATACAAGAAAGTAGGTATCAGTCAACAGTCAGACAAACTCAATCTTAATAATGTAAATAAGTAAATAAAATTTATTGAACTAGCCTGAGGATGTAGGACAAAAAAAGTTATGCAATACAAAGGCAAATCACACAAAGTCACCCTACATGCTTAGAGGAGAAGTAGGAAGCAAACACATCAATCCTGGAGGCCTGAATAACAGATCCTTCCCAGAGTCTTTTATGGTTTGCGCATTTAGGAGAAGACTGATGTTTTCCTTAGGGGTTCATCTGTCAAACTTCTTCAGCTGTAGTACTTCACCTTTTGATAAAGTATTGCTTTTGATTTCATCTCACTCAAAATTGTAGCATTTTTCCATTTCTATTTTTAACACACATAAAATATAAAAAGCAAAACAAATAAATAAAAAAGAAACAACAATATATAGCTTGTAACAAGATTTGCACTATTTGGTCATCTCATTTATATTACATAAAACATATATAACATTTAACAATTAACAAGCACAGCCTCCACCATTGGGACCTTTCTTTCTATTCCACATATCTTAATTCTCTGTTTTAATTATTATACCTTTCTCCATTTCCAAAAACTAAAACTTTCTTGACTTGGTTTCAATCCTTTAGATTTTTTGTATTCAATGAAGTTTTCCTGTATCTGTAGAAATTTATTCTCTATCAACCTCTTTTTAATTTTTAATTCACACGTCAACTTAATGTTCAATGCTATATTCTATATTTCTTTGTACCACTCTTCCAAATTTAAGGAGATGCACACTTTCAAATTCATTGCTATCAACAGTCTCATAGCTGTTATAATTATAATCAGTTCTTTCTTATATTTGTCTACTGTTATATCACTTAAATCAGGGTTAATCAACCTTTTCAAGCCAGGGGCCTGACCATACCCCCTCATACAGGGAAATCTCCAGGCGAAGATGGGTATACGACTGATTTCTATAAGGCTTTTCAGGAAATAATTACTCCAAAACTATGTAGATTATATATTAGATGGAGGAAAAGTGCCTAGTTCCTGAAATGAATCAATAATAGGATTAATTCCGAAACCAAATAAAGACCCGGAAAGAATTGATTCATACAGGCCGATTGCTTTGTTAAATCAGGATGCTAAGTTGTTCGCATCGGTGATGGCTAACAGATTGAGCACTTTTATAGGAAAATATATACACAGGGACCAGGTAGGATTTATAAAGGGACGATAATTAGGAGAGCACATAGTAAGAATTATAAATATTCTCGAAGCAGCAAAAAGAGAAAAGGCTAAAATATGCATTCTTTCATTGGACATATTTAAGGCATTTGACTCTGTACAGTGGCAAACAATTCAAACAATAGTTCAAAGAATTGGATTTGGAGTCAAGTTTTTACATGTAATTTAACACTTGTATAGCAAATCACAAACAATTATAAAAGTAAATGAGGGTTGCACTAAAAAACTGAGATTTCGGCAGGGACAAGGCAGGGTTGTACCTTGTCTCCGATATTGTTTGTGCTGTCTATGGAGCTCTTGGCTAGTGCTATCAGAAAAGATCAAGATTTAGAAGGCATGGGTAGCCAAAAAGTAAGTATGTTTGCCGACGATACTTTGCTAATATTAAAGGATGCAAAAAATGCGATTGGTAAAGTTCAGGACAACTTGAACAGGTTTGAAAAAATAACTGGGTTAAGAATAAACTGGGGAAAAACAGAAGCAATTGCTTGTAATTATAATCAAAAAGACAAGGATGAGATTAATGATCGGTACAAAATTACTATCAAAAAAAATTTAAAATATTTATGAATCCATATAGCAGAAGACATTAAAGAACTCCAAAAATAAATTTAGATAAATTAAAACAGAATCTAAAAGTAAGTATTTCAAAATTAAATAAACTAAAAGTCTCCTGGTTTGCGAGGGTGAGTTTGGGACGTATGAAAATTTTACCTAAATTTAATTTTGTTATAGGTAATCTCCCCCTAAAAATTTGTAACAAACAATTAAAGGAATGGCAAAAGATGATAGACAAGTTTAGCAACAATGGAAGAAGGCCCAGGATTATGAAATCTTTGTGGTACCAAAATCAAAAGGATGGTGGCCTGGGCATCCCCAATAAAGTAAATTACTATAAAGCATTCCAACTGAATAGAATTGTAAATCTATTAACTCAGGATAGTGATAAATATGAAGATATTAGCCAGATTGAATAAAAAAACTTGGGGGGGGGAGTCTATTCCTGTGTAATCAAAATAAGAAAGTGTATATTGAGACTAGGTCAGTAAGGGAATCCTACATTTTTTGGAAGGGAATGAAGGAGGAACTAGTCAAAGGGGATTCTCCAATTTTGGAAGTTTTAGATTTTGCAGACTGCCCGTTGAATGGGATTAGAGGTATGAGACAGAAATTAAGAATAAACAATTTAATACAGCTTAATGATCGGATAATAAAGAGGTCTACGTACCAAAAGCGATCCGAAATTTTTCAAAAGTTAGACTTAAATTGGCTTCAAAAAATCCAGGTAGAAAAGTGGGATAGCAAAATAAGAAGGAAAGATCAGATTGGTAGGAAGTTATCGAAATTTGAAGAGTTGATCTATAGTATAAGGAAGGGGATTATGGTCAAGAGAGGGGTGGTAAGTAGAATATATAAAATGATAAATAAACAGGAGGAACCGCAAAGGATATTGAGGAATATATGGGAAGAAGAACTAAATACAAAGATATGTGAGTAAACATGGAAAAAAAGTGGAATCAATGTATAACAAATCAATTATCTATTAAGGAAAGAGAACATAATTTTAAATTAATCTGGATGTGGCATTTGACCCCAATAACAGTACATAATATGGATAAAAAAAGCTCAAACAAATGTTGGAGATGCAATAAAATGTTGGGTACTTAACTTCATATGTGGTGGTATTGTGAATATACCCAGAAATGATGGGAAATGGTGGAACAGGAGATTGGTAGTATTTTTAAAAAAACTATAGCATTGAACCCTAAAGTTGCTATTTTAGGACAGTTTGAGGATATAGACGTTGGTGATGAAAAGAAAGAGTTAATGGCTATGTTATTCTCCGCTACAAGACAGATTATAGCTATGGAGTGGAAGAATAAAATGAATATAAGCAAAGAAAGATGGTACAGTCAGATATGGCGGTTGGCTTTAAACGATAAATTAACATTAGAAATGAAAATGGTAAGAGAAGAAATCAAGTATAATCCCTTCTGGCAAATTTGGAGACCATGGGTAGAATATGGCCTACTAGCCAAAGGCGGAATAAAGCCTGTGCAGGATGAATGTAGTTTTTGGGTGAACTGACAAAAGAAAAATTTGGTGTAAGAGGAAGGCAAATTCAACGTGTCTGGTACATGGTGTGGGTGGTGGGAGGGTGGTGGGAGGGTGAGGCTATGTGGTATGTTGTAATGTATGTTATGTTATTTTGTATGGTGAATGTATTTGTATGATGAATGTATTTTAATTTAAAAATTTTTTTAAATATATAGCTTGTAACAAGATTTGCACTATTTGCACTATTTTTAATTCACACGTCAGCTTAATGTTCAATGCTATATTCTATATTTCTTTGTACCACTCTTCCAAATTTAAGGAGATGCACACTTTCAAATTCGTTGCTGTCAACAGTCTCATAGCTGCTATCATAATTATAATCAGTTCTTTCTTATAGTTGTCTACTGTTATATCACTTAAATCAGGGGTAATCAACCTTTTCAAGTCAGGAGCCTGACCATACCCCCCAGACAGATGGGTCTGAAGGGGTCACGTGGTTCTTCCTTGTGATAGCAGCAGTGATGCATGCATTTGCACCACTACGTTTCTGGGCATTTCCCCCACCTCCACCACTTCCCTTGGAGGAAGGAGCAAGGAAGGAACATTTCTGCTAATGGATTTAAGTCAGGGGCTCTCAACCTATGGCCTGTGGGCTGGATCCGTTCCCCAGGACAAATTGCAGCCAATGCCGGAAGTGCTCCAACATGATTGGAAGTGCCGGAGTATAAAGATAATATCTTATTAATTTCATTGAAAAAAATCCAATTATTGATTCCAATAATGCCAGACTGAACATTGGGAATCTGTGATTGTGGCATTTCATAAGAACATAAGAACATAAGAACAGCCTTGCTGGAACAGGCCACAGCCCATCCAGTCCAGCATTCTGTCTCACACAGTGGCTCACCATTTCCTTCAGGGTATTCCCAAGCAGATGCCTTCACCTGCTTAGGATTCCCTGGAAATGATATTGAGAGATATCCTGCCTATCTCTCCAACCCGGAGGTTGTCCTTAAGTATCCATAATTATAGCCATTGATACCCTTGTCCTCCATGAACTTGTCTAATCCTTTCTTAAAGCTGTCAAGACTGACAGCTGTCACCACTTCTTCTGGCAGGGAGTTCCATAGACCAGTAATCCTCTGGGTGAAAAAGTACTTTCTCTTATTTGTTTGAGAACTAGTACCCAAAAGTTTCATCCCATGGGCAACCAGTTGTTCCTTATACTGCTTTGTTATCACTCTTACAGCTCACAAATGCCCTAATTTGGCATGTTTTGCAGATTTTGCCCAAACACAATTATCAATTTGGCATATTCTTGTAACTTTGCAGCTTTGAAACTAAATATTAAAAATTAGCCCAAGACCATCTTTGCTCAACACTAACTGGTAACACAAATTGCTTCTAGAAGTCAACTATCAAATAATTTTACTTCTAAAAATTGTGCTGTTTTTTGCTTGGAACTGTCCTTAGTTTGTGAGTCAGCAGAATCCTAGGGGAAGTTCAGTAATCACAGTATGGTTGGTCGGTTGGTGGGTAGGCAGCATTATGTAATTACCTTATTGCTGACAAGCTTACCTGTATTTTGGCTCTCACAAACATTATTTTGAGCTATACATTTCTCCTTGGAAATAGTCTCAGGGTTTCAGCTTTCAGATAATAAGAATTTTAAACTATCAATAATTATTGTTACTCTATTATCCTGCTGGTAAGTATAAATCATACATCTATTTCACACACACAGCGCTGTAAGTGACTACTTTCTGCAACCTGGCAGTTGCCTTGGAAACTGAAGTAGGAGGCCTACTGTTTTACTGCAACACAGATTGTAGTACTGTTGACTGTTACATTACTTCTCTTAGAACTATCCCATTTTAGAAGGCAATCCTGATATGTGATACTTCTAGTCAACCTGTCAGGGACTGCAGTGGCTCAAGTGGATAAGATGCTGATTGGGAGGCGGAAGGTCAGCAGTTCAATTCCTGACTACTGCAGGATGGATTGAGCTCCCGTCTTTGTCCCAGCTCCTGCCAACCTAGCAGTTCAAAAGCAAGAAATTGCAAGTAGATAAATAGGGACCACTTTGATGGGAAGGTAACAGCGTTCCATGTGCTCCGGTGTCTAGTCATGCCTGCCACATGACCATGGAAACGTCTGCAGAAGCAGACAACGCTGGCTCTTTGGCTTTGAAACAGAGATGAGCACTGCACCCTAGAGTCGGATACGACTGGCTTTCGAGCAAGGGAAATCTTTACCTTTACTTTAGTCAACCTGTCAAATTAAATATGCTTAATTAACTTTTTCTCTCCAGTCCCTTTGTAAGATAGGTAGATGCTCTAGTGGAAAGATCTTTTGTTTATTCAGGCTTCCACGGCATATAACAAATCCTACTATAATGGGCAATCTATCCTCTGTCACAGGGGTGCCCAAACTATGGCCTATGGGCCAGATCCGGCCCACAGCACCAATTAATCTGGCCTGCACTGATCCTGGAAGCAGAAGTAAAATGCACATGCACATAATGCTGCCGTAAATGACCCACAGCTGTGTAAATGCATTTATGGCAGCCATGAGTCATTTACGGCAGTGTTATGTGCATGTCTATGTGCAACTTGGTGTCTCAAGTTGGAGCAGGTACCGGGCTGGGGCAACAATGTGTCTCCAAGACTCTGGTGCCAGGAAGGTAGGGGCCCTGGCTAGGTCTTCTTGCCTTTCAATGTCTAGTGTTCTCTGTTTAATGGTCAGTTTTGCCTGGTTGAGACTCATGACCTATATGAGAGGTTGGGAGAGGCCAATTCACTGCAGTCTGAATTGGATTGTTCTTTTTCATGCTGATTGGAAGCAATCCTGGAGAGTTAGATGAGCCAGGCCACTGGAATTAAACAGAATTTGAGCCAGAGTTTGAGAGTACCTATCCACAATCTTGCCTCAACTTTATCATGCCCGTCTCCAGGTGAAGGGTGGCTTTGGATACACAGCATGGGGACTGGAGTGCTGCACATAAGAATTTAGATTGTACTTTTCCTATAAGATCCAGGTTGGGGGGGGGGGGCTGATTGGACTCCATAGAGTAGCTGTGACAAGATTTTGGCTTCAAATAGTTTGAGTGCAGCAGTGATGCAATGGCGTCCTTTTGTACTCAGGAATTTAAGTAAGGTGAAGGTGGATATCTGGGCTGTAAGAATGGTGTGTGTGGTATGGGAATTCCTTGAGCCTTAAGCTTGGAGGACTACTCCCAAGTATTTAAAGCTGGTGACCTGCTCTATCTTATGTCAATTTATTCTCCAGATGTGTGTCTTGGGCCTTTTAGCAAAGGTTATAACTTTGGTTTTCTGCTAATTGAATTCCAATTGGTTGCTGTTGCAGTAATTATCCAGAGTTGCCAGTGATCTTCTGAGACCTTCAGTATAGCTTTTCCGTGTACTGTCACTACCTGCAGTAAAGTTTAGCAATTTAATTTTATAATGTGCAATTTTTAGGCATATTCTTAATTATTTTTGGATAATGACTGGCTTTCGAGCAAGGGAAACCTTAACATTTTTTAAATTTTTCATAACATTTTCGTATATTTTTTAACCTGCATGCATTATTTTGTACCATATATGTTTGTCTACCTTGAGCAGCATCCTAAACTAGAACTGTATGGATTTTGAATGTATATTGTACTAGCAGATTTTGCCCAGCAGTGCCGGGCTGTTTTAAATTGTGTTGGAAGGTTTTTGTTTTGTTAATGTTTGTACAAATGAGGTTAGTCTGTAATTGTGATTTTTAAAATGTTTATTTATACACACGGGCTGTTATAAACTGTGATCAGCTTTTTTGGGTTTGTTTTTGTGGATTAAAAAAGAGGAAAGGATGCTATAATTTTTTACAATTATTTTATTTAACCAAATAATGTTTTAGTATGTGAATTTTTTAAAATTGTTGTACCTTGGATAATAATTTTAAAAATGTGAAAGTACATGTTTTTTACATTCAATGTGTTTAGATGTTTTGGGTTTTTTTTGAGTGAAAACTCTACACAGGATTTTAGAAATATTTTTATTTTATTATTTTGTGATTTGTTTGTGATTTGTGTAAATGTGTAACAGTAATGTTATGTTTTTGACTGTTTTATCTCTTGTGGCCTCTGGGTGGGGCTGTTGAGTATTTCTTTTACTTTGACTGTTTTTTCTCTACTGGCCTCTGGGTGGCACTTCTAAGTAGTCTCTTTCTTTCCTCATTTCAGTTCCGGCCATCATGGAGGTAGGACATGCTGGTAAGTTGGCTGGTTTAATTTCTTTTGTGGGTTTGTTTTGCTTTTCTTTTTTGGTGTTTTTCTGTGTGTTTTTTCTGTTTGTTATTTTTGGTTTTGGTTAATTTTGGATGTTTTTGTTTTTTGTGTTTTTTTAAATTAATGGTTTATTTATTTTAATTATTTTGGTGTTTGTTTGTGTTTTTTAATTTTGTTTCTCTTTCAAGGGGGGGAGGCACTGGTGCCTTGGCCCCCTCTTGAAAGCAAAACACTTTTAAGGAAAGGAAAGTCAGTGGGTGGAGCGCCATCCACTGGCTTTGCTTCCCTGGGAATGGGTTCACTTTCAAGGGGGGGCAAGGCACCAGTGCCTTGGCCCCCGCTTGAAAGCAAAACACTTACTCGTAAAGTAAAGGCAGTGGCTGGAGCGCCGTTTACTGCCTTTGCTTTGCGGAGGAATTGTTTCCCTTTCAAGGGGGGGGAGGCACTGATGCCTTCACCCTCCCTTGAAAGCGAAACACTTACTCGGAAAGTAAAGGCAGCGGCTGGAGCGCCGTTCACTGCCTTTGCTTTGCGGAGGAATTGTTTCGCTTTCAAGTGGGGGAAAGCATCAGTACCTTCCCCCCCTTGAATCCTCCCTGTGTTTTTGGTTTTTTCCCACCCTGGCTCAACTTTTCTTGAGGCCGGTGGTGGTCTCGCCATGTCTTCAGCAGGGTAGCGTGGGTCCCTGTTTCTCCATGAAAGAAGGCCGGCGGGTGTTTGTGTGGCTGTGAGGTGCGGTGGACTTGCCCTCACGTTGTGTTTTTTATTTTTCGCGTGGTGACCTTCTCCGCATTCTGCACACTCATGGCACACAGGACTCTGGGGCTTGTAGTTATGGGTTTGTGCGTTCCATTTTTATGGCATTTTTTTCCTGTAGCTCCATTTTGATTGGCCACGGCGTGTTTTGCTTGCACCTCTCAGCCTGATTGGCTGTGGTGCGGTGCAAGGAACGTTGGGAAGTGAAGTCTTTTCCTTTTGTTTGCGTTCGTGGGTCTCCTGCCCCACTGGCGCATTTCTCAACACCCCCAGTGACCTCCGTACCCAGTTCGGCAAGTGCATGAATGCTCGGTATGGGATAGTATGGCCGGGTGCGGGATCCTTTGTCAAATCACAACGGTTAACGCTCAGATTTATAGGTATAGATTTCAATTCATGTTAGAAATTATGAATGTATTAATTTTTATTTTAAATACAATCTAACAAATTTCTCATGCAACCCTAAGCTGCTTGTGGCATTTTGATATGCAGGAGTGATGGGTTTCTTGATAAATACAAATAAGATTGACATCTATTGAAACAATTTTTACAAAATAACTGCTAAAAACAATGGTTGGATAACAAAAAATAAGAATTAGATGACAAAAAGTAAGAGCTATTGAAACACTTTAAGTCAACCACATGTAAAAATCTACCAAAACTTTGCAGAAGGAATGTGCGGCAGCAAAATGGCCACCGTGCACTTTGCTGGCCCCACCCTTGAGGCACGGGCACAGCAAGATGGAGTTGGGGGTGTGGACAGCCACCCCTTTATAAGGGGTGACCGAGCCAATGGCCCTGCTCTTTGAAATCGGCTGGGCCCCAGGCGCGCTTGCCTCCCAGCCGATTCGCCGCCGCCATTGCTAGCCCGGGAGCGGGCTTTTAGCGGTGCCTTTGCTTTCGCCCATTTTGGGTGTATTTCTTCATGGGTCTCGGCCCGGGATCAGGTCCGGACCCTGCGCCTCCCGTGCTTCGCCGGCCCCCGCCGGGGAACGGGTTTGGGCTACGCGCTGCTTCCTGGCCGCAGCCTCTGCCCCCTTTGGGCTCAGGGTCTTGGCCCAGGATTGGGCCCAGACTGCACACCTCGTGCGCCTCTGGTGGGCTCCACCCGGCTTCATTGGCACCGGCCCCTGCCCGGCAGCGGGCTTGGGCCGCACGCCACTCCTGCCCGCCATGGCCTTGACACCATGGTGCCCAAGAAGAAGGCTGCGAAGGCCGCGCATGGAGGCGCCACCCAGGCCATGCAGGGAACCTTCCCCAGCATCTGAGCCCGCACCCCCTCTGAGCCGGAGGGCACGTAGGGCGGCAGGCCACTTGCCCATCACAGGGGAGGTGCCGGTTCTGCCCCCAGATGGTGCTCTGGGTGGCAACCTGCTGGCAGGGCAGGTGCCCGCCCACATGCGGCTTGCGCCTGCTGAGACCCAGGGCCTGCCACCAGCACCGGTTGCCCTTACCCTGGGCCACAGTTCTTTGGAGGGCCGCTTTGCAGCCCTCGAGCGGGCTGCCGGTCTCCTGCCTTGGGCGGGGGCCGGCTGGCCCACTGCCTGTTCAGCTGCATCGCCTGGGCCCCAGGCCCCGGCTTCCACTGACTGGCGGCTGGCCCAGCTTGAGGCAGCCCTGCTGGCTACGCCCGCCTGTGGCCTGCTGCCCGGTCCTCCTCCCCAGGCTTCTGGAGCTGACCTGGGCCGTCGCACTCCTGCTGTACCAGCTGGGGTGAGCTCTAATTCAGTCCTGAGCTCCGGCGCCCCTGCTCAGCTGGAACCCCCGGTGGGGGCACCTGGGGGGGTAGCATCTGGTGAGTATAATGGTCAAGTTAACTTTACACACATGCCTGCTACTGCTCCTCTGGCTCAATTTGCATGGCCTTGGCCTGCCCAGCCTGCCCCTGCGCCCGCCGGGCAGCCAGCGTTGGCTGGGTCCACTCCTTTTGGGGGATGGGGGGTGCCATACCCACCATTGCTGCCTGGCGTTTCACCGGCAGGCACTTCAACACCTTATTCTGCCTGGCCTTATGGCCCGCTGGTCAACACTGGCTACCATACTGTTCCTACTGCTGTCTTGCCAATTGCGGGGTGGTCCTGCCGTTGGGTGACCACCTCCTCCCTGACACCAGAGACAAGATCTGGCGCAGGGAGTATGTGGACCTGTTCAGTTTATTGAACAGAGAACCCACCAAAGAGGAGAAAGAAAGGGAGGATGACAAGGACAAGGAGTTGTCCCGTCGCCGCAAGCCACCGCACACCTGGGCCAACTGGTTGCCCGCCTACCTTATTTATGCGGAGGTGTCCTTAAGGACTCGACTGGAATTGGCTATTCCCCTATTCCAATATCTTGATATTATTTATCGTGCATATGTGGACTTTCCGGGCCAATCGTGGCTGGCATACGACAAGGAGTTTCGTATGTGGGCCGTGCTTCACCTGGAGATGCGTTGGGACAAGCCCAACCAACTTTTGTAGTTGTACTATATGAACCTGTCCCGCCCGGCCACGGGCGACCGGTACCATTCCGGTCATGCCGTGCAGCAGCCCGGCCCCGCACAATCACCCTGCCAGGCAGGGGGTTCCAGCCTGCCTGTTGTGCTGGAACTTCTTGTCCACAGCCGGATGTGCCCGCAGGCAGTGTAGGTACAGGCATGAGTGCACGATCTGTTCTGGCCCTCACTCGGCCACCGTGTGCACCAGATCTGGTGGACCCAGGGGGAGTGGCAGAGGACAGCAGGGCACCAGCCAGGCCAACACAGACTCAGCGTCGGCTCAGAAAGGCCCCCTCCCCAATTAAGCTTGACGTTTTGGAGCGATGGCTACATGTTTACCCTAAATGGGCGGATGCGGAGTATATATGGGCTGGTTTTTCTAAGGGGCTTCACATCCTTTTATGGGGGTGTGCTCGCCGCAGGATACCCCAAATTTGGTTTCGTTATGGGGCATGGAACACGTGGTGAGGAGTAAGATATTTAAGGAGGTGCAGGAAGGCCAGGTAGCCGGCCCCTTTTATGTGCCTCCTTTTCCCAATTTAAAAGTTTCTCCCCTTGGTTTGGTTCCTAAAAAAGTTCAGGGTGAATTCCGTTTGATTCACCATTTGTCATACCTGGCTGGCAAATCTGTGAATGATGCTATACCGGATGAGCTTTTTTCTGTCCGATACACTTCGTTTGACCAGGCACTTGGCATAGTCCGAGCCTGTGGACCGGGAGCACTATTGGCCAAATGTGACATAAAGTCAGCTTTCTGCCTCTTGCCCATCCACCTGGACGATTTTGAGTTGCTTGGTTTCTATTTTCAGGGGCAATATTTTGTGGACAAGGCCATGCCTTTTGGATGCTCTGTTTCTTGCTCGGCATTCGAGCGTTTCAGTTCATTCTTGCATTGGGCCTTCGTCTGCCGCTCAGGGGCTGGATCAGTCGTGCACTAACTGGACGATTTTTTGTTTGGGGCTGCTGCGGGCTCAGGTGAGTGTGTGCACCTGTTTTCCACATTTCAGGAGCTTATGGCAGAATTGGGGGTGCCGTTGGCTCCTGAAAAGACTGAAGGTGGCAAATGAGCTTCAACATTAGTAAGTGCAGAGTGATGCATGTTGGGGCAAAGAACCCCAATTACATTTATAAACTGATGGGGTCTGAACTCTCTGCGACAAACCAGGAAAGGGACCTTGGTGTCCTGGTGGACAACTCAATGAAGGTGTCAACCCAGTGTGCCTCAGCAGTGAAAAAAGCAAACTCAATGCTAGGGATCATTAGGAAGGGTATAGAAAATAAGTCAGCAAGTGTCATTTTGCCTCTTTATAAATCTATGGTGAGGCCCCATCTGGAATACTGTGTACAGTTCTGGTCGCCATACCTCCAGAAGGATATTATGGAGCTGGAAAAAGTGCAGAGGAGGGCAACCAGAATGATTAGGGGACTGGAACACCTTCCTTACCATCTGAGGCTGCAACGGTTGGGCCTCTTCACTCTTGAATGACGACGTCTAAGAGGTGACCTGATTGAAGTTTATAAAATCATGAATGGTGTGGACAAAGTAGATAAGGAATAACTGTTTTCCCTCTCGCATAACACTAGAACTAGGGGACACTCCATGAAACTTTTGGGTACTAGTTCTCAAACAAATAAGAGAAAGTACTTTTTCACCCAGAGGATTACTGGTCTATGGAACTCCCTGCCAGAAGAAGTGGTGACAGCTGTCAGTCTTGACAGCTTTAAGAAAGGATTTGACAAGTTCATGGAGGACAAGGGTATAAATGGCTATAATTATGGATACTTAAGGACAACCTCGGGGTTGGAGAGATAGGCAGGATATCTCTCAATGCCATTTCCAGGGAATCCTAAGCAGGGGAAGGCATCTCCTTGGGAATACCCTGAAGGAAATGGTGAGCCACTGTGTGAGACAGAATGCTGGACTGGATGGGCTGTGGCCTGTTCCACCAAGGCTGTTCTTATGTTCTTATGTAACTGGGTGATCTGCCCATACCTGTCAAATATCCCGGATTGGCCGGGATTTCTTGTATTTTGGCACCAATTTTCGTCCTTTCCTGCCCGGAGCTACCGCTATCCCGGATCTTGGCAGTGGGGGGAAATGAGTTACTGCACATCCCTTCTGCACAGGTCCTTTCTACGCATGCGTAGAACATTTCTACCCAAGCGTAGAACCCTTCTACGCATGCGTAGAAGGGTTCTGTGCAGAAGAGGATGCGTAGAACCCTTCTACTACGCATGCGTAGAACTGACCAGCGCAGAACAGTTTTGCTCAGGTCTCTTGTACACATGCGTAAAAGCCTTCTACGCATGTATACAATGGACCTGCGCAAAACCGTTCTGTGCATGTCCGTTCTACGCATGCATAAACGGCTTTTATGCATGCATAAAACGGACCTGCGCAGAACCGTTCTGCACAGGTCCCATATTGTCAGGAGCCACGCTTCACAGGTATGGATCTGCCTGAGATGGCAAAAGGCAGATGTAGCTATGGCAGCTATCTGCTTCTTCAACAAGAGAGTTGGGACCAAAATAATGCTCAAGACCAAACCTGATCGTTCAGGGGGAGTGTGACCCCAACAAGACTTGGGCAAATTGCTCCCAACCTTTTAGTGGGTCCTCTCACTATTGGTATCTCTGTCTTGTCTAGATTCAAGTTTAGCCTATTAGCCTTTGCCCAGTCAATTAGTGCAGTTGGGCAGCAGTCTAGAATTCAGATAGCCTCATCTGCTATTTATATTCATATTCATGAGAATGCACCCCAAATCTTGGAATGACCTCTCCCAACAGTTTCATATAGATGTTAAAAAAAACATTGGGGAGATGATCGACCCCTTGAACACAAGGAGCCAATGACATCTTCCAGGCTGTGCTATCTATACATGCCCCCAACCCCCCTTACCTCCTTGGCAGATTTAAGAATCCATGACGAGCAAGGATCTAAGGAAAATATAGTGGCTTTCCAACTTCTCTACACCATCAGACATCATAGAAACTGATCCAACACAGCTGGGCAGGATGGATGTCCACTCCTGATTAGCTGCACTAATACTGAAGTCAAGATCTCCTCGGATGACTTCAACCTTAGTTCATAAGTAGAACAGTTCAACACATCTTGCCACGTCAAAGTGTAAGGATTGTTACTAGTTCTCTCAGAGCTGCACATAAGTGCTTTTGGTGTGTAAAGTGGTTTATTGGGAAAGTGGATAACAGACATCTTTGGGAAAGTATCAACATGACATCAGCTTGTACAGATGTTTAGAGGGTAAAGCAGTGGACTCTTTAGAAAATGGATGGGCAATGTGTGAAGTGCAGGTGCTTTTGAACTGCAGTATTCAGTATTCTTTATCATTGGTTATGCTGGCTACAATGGAGGATGTGACAAAATCTTTTAAAATTACTCATTCTCAATGAAACATAAATCTCTGTCTCCCATGAGGCTTTTTCCCTTTAGAATTAGATCAAACTGAGAAACTTTATTTTTCTACACGTTATCAAAATATCTCTGTGTTAAACAAACATGTTGTCCCTTGGTAAAGCAGAATGCCTTCATAGCAAGTGCAGAAGGACTGGCTGATTGATCAGGAAAACACAAATAATCTGACTGTTGCATTTAATGCCAAAGCCTCTGAAATATGAGAATAACTACCATACAGTTGTTGCACAATTTTTTACAAAAATCTTTACTGCATGTGCAAGAAGTCTTATCAGTGGGCGAAAATATCTTGATGTCTCACAGGAGAGAAGAATTCACTAACTTTTCTTTCTTGCAGATACTTAAGGACAACCTCCGGGTTGGAGAGATAGGCAGGATATCTCTCAATATCATTTCCAGGGAATCCTAAGCAGGTGAAGGCATCTCCTTGGGAATACCCTGAAGCAAATGGTGAGCCACTGTGTGAGACAGAATGCTGGACTGGATGGGCTGTGGCCTGTTCCAGCAAGGCTGTTCTTATGTTCTTAAGGTCCTGCCACCACTTTGGTTTTTCTAGGGATTGAAATTGACACTGTGGCCCAGACCTCCAGGTTGCCCATGGACAAGATAGCCCGCATTTCGGAGCCTATTCGGTCCCTACTGGCCAAGCGTAAGGCATCACTTCACGACCTTCAGTTGCTTCATGGGTACATCAACTTCGCGTGCAGGTTCATTGTGCCTGGCCAGGCTTTTGCCAGGCGCCTATGCAATGCCATGGTTGGTTTATCCAGGAAGCACCACAGGTTTCGGTTGACCAGGGGTAAAAGGGATGACCTTAAGATGTGGTTGGGGTTTCTATCAGGATTCAATGGGGTTTCATTTTGGCACGCTGAGCGCGTCGCGGCTCCTGTTTTCCAGGTTCAGTCAGATGCGTCCGGAACGTTTGGCTATGGTCTGTACTTTGACGGTCACTGGTCATATGGCAAGTGGCCAGAGTCTTGGCAGGGCAGGGATTTGCTCAGGGACCTAACCTTTCTGGAATTTTTTCCTATACTGGGCGCACTCCTGCTCTGGAGAGAATCCTGGGCTAACTCAGTGGTTCATTTTTGGTGCGACAACGCGGCCATTGTCCACATAGTAAATTCTCAGGTGTCCCGTTCGCTCTGGGTCATGGCCCTTGTCCACCATTTCATGTTGTGTGCATTGCACCTCAACATACTGTTTAAGGCCAGACACGTCCCGGGTATCAATAATGATATTGCCAACGCTTTGTCTCGCTTACAGATAGATCGGTTCCGGACTCTGGCACCGGAGGCCGACGACCTGCCTTTGACACTCCCGGCTGAGATGTGGAGGTTTGGCATGTAGAAGTGAACCGGGCCATCGGTCTATCGCTGGCTAGCAGCACCTGTAAGGCATACGCTCTCACACACAGAGCCTTTGAGGCATTTCGCCATGAGGCTTCCCTCCCTCTCTGTTGGCCTGTCTCTGTTGAACACCTATTACAGTTTATGGTAAACCTTCATTCCCAGGGGTTGGCGCCAAGGACCATTGCGGGCCGTCTCTCTGCATTGGCTTTTTATGTGAAGGTCAATGGCCTTTCCGATGCCACTTCAGATTTTAGGGTCCGTCGGGTTTTAGAGGGATGGGCCCGTGAACGTGGTCCTCACCCTGATTCTCGACAGCCTATTTCCCCAGATCTTCTCCTGCGCCTGGCTGGGACTTGGCCGGTCATTTGCAGGGATCAGTATGAGGCTTGCCTGTTCCATGCTGCTACCACGGTGGCATTTTTCGGTGCGCTCAGGGTTAGTGAGCTGGTGGTGGGGTCCCGCAGCAGTGCATCTCGCAGGGCTTTGGAGCTGTCTGATGTATCCATGACCCAGGACTTGGTGCGTCTGTCCATCCGTTTTTCCAAGACCGATCAGCTCAGCAGGGGCAGCTTGCTCACACTGTACAGGTGTAGTAATCCTGTTATTTGCCCAATTAGGGCACTTGGTGCCTTTTTGGCCACTCGTGGTAGCAAGCAGGGCCCCCTTTTCTGTCATCGGGATTCCTCCCCGTTGACCAGGTATCAGTTTTGGCGGGTTACTGGTACAGCGTTGGCTGGGTTGGGCCTTGCTGGGGGGCGTTTTGGGACCCATTCCTTCCGCATTGGTGCAGCATCCACTGCAGCAGCGTATGGTTATCCTGAGGATGCTATACAGTCCATGGGGAGGTGGAGTTCCGAGCGCTTTCATTCGTATGTGCGGCCACTGTCCCAGTAGCACTTTGCTCGTGCACCTTTCTTTTTCTTTCTTTCAGCTCCGGCACATCCTCGGACACCCATGAGGGTGTGGATTGTTGGGCACAGCTATGTATACTGGGCCGCCCGCCATGCAGTGTCCACTTCCTGGGGCACCCACCTGGGCATCGACGCAGTGGCGCTGCTCCAATGGTTTGGCTTCCGTGGGGTGCGTTGGCATTCTTTCCTTGTGTTCATCAGGTCCATGGGTGACCAATGTCCCCCGGATGTCCTTGTCATCCACCTGGGCGGCAACGATTTGGCCCAGGTCACAGGTTTGGACTTGATATGTGCCATCCGCAGAGATCTTGCCCTATTGGGTCAGTCCTGGCCACAGGTGCGGATCATTTGGTCCCAGATGGTGCCGCGTGTGTACTATCGGGTGGGATTGACCCCCACCATGTTGACCGGACCCACAGGTCAGTCAACAGGGCAGTGGCCCATTTCCTTTATGCCAACGCTTTGGGGACGGTTGTCCCACACCCCCTGATCCACATACAAGACCGCAGTCTGTATCACGGTGACGGCGTGGAGGTATGGACCTCTTCTTGTCATCCTTGCAAATGGGCCTGTTGACCGTGTGCGGTCATGGTGGGGCGGTGAGTCGGTGAACTCCTCCCCATGTGGCGGATAGCACTGGTGAGGGGCAACTGCATTACTACTTAATTGGGCAAATCCAGGTGGTTGGCCATAGGGAGGACAAGGTTAGCCAAACTTGTATGGCCAGCCAACCGACTTAGATAGGATAACATCCAGATTGGGTCAACAACGTGCTTTCGCAGAAGCAGGTTGTTGACAGAGGCTCACACCTTGTTGCCGCAGTAACAAGCTGTGAGAGGCAGTTAATTAGGGTTCTAATTGGATTTGCCCCTTACCAGTGCTATTTCAGCCCGTTTGATCCTTAATCGTTGTTAAGGTAGGTTTTTCCTTGAATATCAATAAAAGTGGCCCAATTTTTCAATCCAATATTTGTGTCCGTGTTGTTATTGGGGTGTGGGTACAGCAATGAAAGTTTTGCACACTCTAACAAAATAAAAGTCACTAAAATCATAATTATTGATATTAAAACAATCCTCTTGAAAAGGCACACAAGTGGCAACTCTCTATGCAGTCTGGCACATTTTTTCTAATGAGTATCCGCACCATAAAATCTGGTTTAATACAGTAAAATAATATAATAAATATGTAAATATGCCACACTTCAATATTTCACGATATATGGCAAAGAAAAGGCTAATCTACCAGACTTTGTACTTGCATCATCCAACTGATTAAGAAATAAATCAGAACATTGCTAATATGGAAATAATTGCCTTAGTGCAGCACATTTCATATCACGGCACAATGATATTTTGTTTATTTTCTCTCGCAAGAAAATTGTGGTCAAAACTCTTCTCTGCATAAGACTGCAATGTGGAGGTTCCTGGCTGAAGAATAATTTCAGCAATTAAATATAGTTTTGTAAACTTCTGAAGAGAAATTAGCTTTCAGATGACTGCATACAAAAATAGGCAAGGAAGGCTTATTAACCCTTCCTAGCAGTGTTTTCAAATGATTACATTTTAAAATAAATTAATAGCTACAGTGTCAGTTGGCAATTACTAGCTAACTAATCAAAATATTGTAGCAGTTTTTTGAGAGTCTAACAAAACCTTTATATGAAGGCAGATCACATAGCAGACAACATTCATTCTAAATGGCATCTAAAGCTTTCTCATGCTGTGACATAGAAGGCAGAAGAGTAACAAATTAGAAGTATATTACACAGCATACTTCAAAGAACTTTACCTCACTTAATTTAAAGTGCCTAAAATAAAACACAGCTTTAATTTTCCTCTGACATGTCATCTATCTACCAGAAAGCGAGGTTGGCATTTGTGCCAGCTGGTGGCTACAATTATTCAGCCTGCCATCTTACTTTTGAAAGGCATTCTTTTGCCATCTCTCAACTTCTGGTTTCTTCCTTAATATCCCAAATCAGCATAATGTTGAAAGTGTTCTGGTTTACTCAAGAAATAATGGTACTTGACACTGATCTCTTAGGACAGATTAAGCCTTAACTCTATGGTACAGATTAACTGCATGCAATGCTGCTGAAAAAATATAAGCTATCTAAAATGTATGTATGTATGTATGTATGTATGTATGTATGTATGTATGTATGTATGTATGTATGTATGTATGTATTTATTTAATAGACCTATACCCCTGACGAATAAGGGACATACCTTCCATCAAACATAAAGTGGCAGGTGGCCCCTGGCCCTTTTAGGAGTTCAGGCCCCTCCTTTTGGGGTTCAGCATTTAGTCCCGCCCCTTTTAGGGTTTCAGTTGTTATTCCTCTTGTTGGCACCCGGCTTCGCTGGCTTTTTGGGAGGTGCAGGCTGGTGCCTCAACACATTTTTCGGGTGCAGGCTGTTGATTTTGGGGGTGCATGTGTGTACCCCAAAACATTATGGCCCCTTTTCTGGTGTCCTGCCTAGGACCCCATTTTAAGGATTCAGTTGTTATCCCCACTTCCTGGGGTTTTGGGGCACATGGGTGTACCCCGAAACGTGTGTGTTTTTAGGGGGTAGGCATGCAGCACCTTTATGAGTTTGCCCTGCCACCACCTAGCTGTGTGTAGAGTTTTTGAGCCCCCTGGAGTGCCCCCACCTTGTTTTGAGAGGAGCTCGTCCTATTCAGAAAATACCCACAAGTTTAATATTAATATTATTTATTTATTATTCTGAAAGACAGACAGACATGCAATTAAAAAGAATTAGTCATGGTCATCTCAAAACCTGATTCCTTGGGTGCAGTGGCATCTGAGTTTGAGAGGAGCAGTGGAGGGCTTCTGGTGGGAGCATCTGGCCTCTGTGTCTGGAGCTGAGTGACTGAGCTGAGCAGCTGTAAGAAGAGCTCTTAAATGGTCTTAAAGCTCCTCCCATCTCCCCCATGGGCCTCCCATGGACCACCATTGATTGACTATGTCCTTTTCTGAGCGGCCTCTCAGCCAATGAGCATTTGGCATGAGACACCCACAGCTAGGCCAGCCCTTCCCCTGTGGGCCATGCTTATGGAAGGGTTTTTGATTGGCCAGCATGGTCCCACCAAGGGAATGTAACAATGAGCACCGTGGAGGTGTTTGGACTGCCCCCTCACCTGCAGCTATATGAACTGACAGCACAGGGATGGTGCACTCTGTGTCTGACCTACCAAGGGTACCAGCTCTTCAGCAATGCCAGCTTTTGGAGAAGCAACCCTCCTGAATCGTCCAATGGAAAGGGGTGAGAAGTCAACTGGGATAAAGAGAAAGGCTCTGAAAAGACAATGCGATATAAAATCTGAAGATGAAGGCTGCAATACTGTGATTACTGCCTGTTTCCGTCTCTCAGTGATGATGCTGATGATGGTCAGGAGGCACACCAGAAAAGGGGCCAAAATGTTTTGGGGTACACATATGCACCCCAAAACCAACAGCCTGTGCCCCAAAATGTGTCAGGGCACCAGCCTGCACCCCAAAAAGCCAGCAAATCCAGATGCCAACTGTACCCCTAAAAACACAAGAGGAATAGCAACTGAAACCCTAAAACGCCAGCGTGAGGGTCACCCACACACACACACACCGGACTGCTGCCCCGCCTGCTGGTTGGTGAGAAGCAGAAGAACCTGGCCCTCACAGTAGGGTGGATTTAAACCAGCGGCCCCACGGCCCTGCCAAGGTGGACACTCTAGGCTTCTTCCATCATTGCCCAGAGGAAGGAGAGGACTGACGCAGCTATGATCGCTTCAGTGGTTGAAGAATTTTCCTGCTCGCCCTGCTCTGGGTCTTATCTGCCACAGACAGGATTGTAGTACGTTATGTTTAATATTGTATTTTGACCTGTAATTTGTATTTTGTACTTGTAACTGCATCATTATTTTTGTAGTGCATTTGTATTATTATTCTGTATTGCATTTACTGATATTTTTGATTGATATGTGTTTTATTGTATGAATTTATATTTTGTATTATGTATTTAACACTATGTAAACCGCTTTGAGTTCCCTTAGGGAACTATTAGAAATATAAGTAATAATAATAATAAAAGGGGCGGGATTAAAGGCTGAACCCCAAAACGAGGGGCCTGAACCCCTAAAAGGGCCAGGGGCCACCTGTCACTTTAAGTTTGATGGAAGGTATGTCCCTTATTCTTCTTACCCCACCCATCTGGGATGGACTCCCATTCTAGGTGGCTTACACTATTAAAAAAAAGTGATGCAACACCATTAAGACAATAAAACAACCCCCACACACCTAATCCAAATCAGAACAGAGGATCCCAAACTCTTGTGACAGAAAGGCAATAGCAGGGTCTCCTATTTGGTCTTCAACAAACTTCTAAAGGCCTCCTCAAACAGAAAGGTTTTCAATTGTTTCTTAAATGTCCCTAAAGAGTCAATCAAGCACAACTTCCTAGGCAGCAATTTGCTTTAGATACTGGATTTTCTATATCCATTTTTAAGAAAAAAATATTTCAGTTTGAGTTGCTATGGATAGGTAGACTAGATGTATAAATATGCATATATGTTTGCTCCATAGTTTGAAATTGCACTTATACTTTTGAAAAGACTACTAATACTACTGTTATGTTCCAATAAAGTAGTGTTATGCCTAAGATGCATCAATTAACAATTTTTTTACTCCTACCTGTTCATTAATTTTGCAATTCATTATGTGTTGTTCTTCTTTTGTGTCCTGAACAAACTCTGGACTGTCAAAATGAAGCCATTATCTTGGCTTTGTCGTTGGCCAAACTTAAGTCCTCATTGGTGCATGTTACCGGCAGTAATTGGAAGACCAGTAATGAGCCAGATTCTGTATCTCTGCACATTCACAGCATGTTGTTGTCCGCCAGCAGCTCCCTCTTGAGCATGTTTGTCTTGCATTTAAGGACTCCAATCCTCAGCCTATTCAGGATCCTCCAAGTGATGTAGGGGAGGTTGAGTTCTTCAGCTACATCCTCCTTTAATGTTGTTCCTTGTTCAGTGAGCTCTTTCCTCCATTATGTGTTAATATATGGACATACTATTGAAACTTCAATACATGTAGATTTGAAGAAAATATGAGTACAGTTTTATAAAAAAAATAGCTACTTATTGTTACTAAAAACAAAGAGCATATTTGACATGTCAATTTACTACACTATAGCATACAAATAAAAAATAGCCAAAATGTGTCTATACCTTAAAACTCCACTCTTTAAACTATACGCTTAAAATTGCCATCTGTCAAGTCAAGCCATCTGGGGTATAGGACTATAGTTTTTAATGCTAATGCTATTCCATAAGATAATTGTCAATATCAAGAAAACCAAGATAATGGCAACAGGCCATATCAGTTCCTGGAAAATAGATGGGGAAGAAGTAGAAGCAGTGACAGATTTTACTTTCCTAGGATCTAAGATCACTGCAGATGGTGACTGCAGCCATGAAATAAAAAGACGATTGATTCTGGGGAGACAAGCTATGAGAAACCTGGGGGAACGTAGTGAAAAGTAGAGACATTGCCTTGAAGACAAAAATTTGTATAGTCAAAGCAATGGTATTCCTGGTGGTAATGTATGGGTGTGAGAGTTGGAACATTAGGAAAGCTGAGCACAGAAGAATAGATGCCTTTGAGATATGGTGTTGGAGGAGAGTTTTGAGAGGCTCCTGGACAGCGAGGAGAACAAATAGGTCAATCTTAGAAGAAATCAACCCTGACTGCTCCTTAGAAGGTCAAATAGTAAAGATGAAGGTAAAGTACTTTGGACATCAAATGAGAAGGGAGGATTCACTTGAGAAGGCCTTGATGCTGGGAAAGGTGAAGGGCAAAAGAAGAAGGGGACAGCCAAAGATGAAATGGCTAGATGGTATTGTAGACACAATGGGCACAGAACTGGGTGGGTTGAGGAGAATGGTGGAGGACAGAGGTGCCTGGTGGGCAATGGTCCATAGGGTCACCAAGCGTCAGAACCGACTGTGCAACTGAACAACAACAACAAAGATAATTGTAAAACCAATCTTATAGTGCTTGGGGTCAGATCTCCATATTATGAATAAAGAGAATTCAGCCTTTCCCTTCCATCTCCTAGCTTACAGTTGTGGAACATGAGAAAAGAAAGACCCTGGAAGGAGAAAAGTCAATACAGACTGAGGGGAAAAGAAGTGAAACTGAAAATTATTTTTTTTCCAGTTTAAGTTAACATTAAATGGAATGTTTTGCTTCTTTTTTTCTGTTTCTCTATAAATGATGGGGA
This sequence comes from Bradypodion ventrale, assembly GCA_035047345.1. Classification (NCBI taxonomy): domain Eukaryota; kingdom Metazoa; phylum Chordata; class Lepidosauria; order Squamata; family Chamaeleonidae; genus Bradypodion; species Bradypodion ventrale. The sequence goes on from JAWDJE010000005.1 coordinate 130,599,180, forward strand.
GAACAGATGGAAGAAATAAAAATACCATACAGTAGGGATAAAACTGTTTTTAGAGTTTGAAGCAAAGTAGGAAAAACAAAAATAATCAAGTAAAGTTGGACTACTTGAATACAGAACTTTTTTTGTGATTTTAGAGAAATTCAATCAATGCAATACTTACGTCCTTGAAATTTATGCTCCATCACAGGTACAAAAAAAATCTAATAAGTGACTAAGATAGCACCATTGAAGTAGCCTGCTTCTGGTCAAAAATAATCTAATTTTGCAATGCTCTCATATGAACAAAGAAAGAAAGATGTATTCAAGTACCACTTTCAGCCTCTGTAATTAATTTTAATATAATTTTGAGGGCAAAAAACTATAGCAGTACCTATATGCTGAATGCTTCATATCTATACCAAAGTGTTGCATTTTTCTTCAATATTATTCAACAAGATATCACTGACAAGCACAAGAATACCAAAAATGGTAAATCATTCCAAAAATTACATAGATTAAATACATCATTGTGGGAATTTATCTGGTTTCTGTCTGCCTGCTTTCTACACATTTTGTAAACAAAGGTCCCTTTGTTTACATGAGGGACAACGCTTGATTTTGGGCATGCGCAGAAAGTGAGAAAAATGCTTAATCATTCTCCTTATATGGATCTGACATTCTGATTGGTTGTGTGTGCCTTAGTTTTGTCTTGATATACTCTGTTGAATAAAGAGATGCCATTATTATTCCTTTGTTAAGCTAAGACTGCAGTCGTGTGTATGTTTTCTCTCTATTTCTATTTCTCTGTCTCTTCCTTACTCTGCCTAATGAAGCTGGACTTTGTTAGAATTCTTAACTCTTCCTTTGTTTATTTGGGGCTGTAAACTACTGTGCCTGAGACTGATTAGATCTTTACATGGATCGGATTTCTACAACTGGCACCCTGTGTAAGGCCTTTGAACACTGCTTGAGCAATTAGCACCTCATTATCACCTCATTGCGACCAGGACAAGGTCCCATTCACCCCCGACCAGGAAAAGGTCTTCAAGCGCTTGAAAATCATCCAAGTTTTACTTCGGATCACCACAGGGTGAGTGGAAAGATTTATTATGGGGTGTGTGCTAACTTCGCCAGAGCAGATGTTTTGTCTGAATAAGAATAGACAACGGGCAGAAACAAAAGAGGTGCATGAAGTCAGAAACTGTCTTCAAAGACTTACTCCAAAAAATATTTTGTTGTCCCAGCGGCTTGCTGGTCCCCTTCCACAGCTTTTGCCCCCAGCCAAGCGAGGGAGTCTGACTGCCTCTCCATCATATGAGAAACAACAGCATGAGCCCCCTGATGGAGGTGGGGGTGGAAATGGAGATGGGACATTATATCCTGCCTTGCAGCAATCAAGCACTTTTAGCCCTACAAAAGACCTGTTCTCTGCTGCTTTAACTGCAGCTGTGCTGGATATGGAACCTGTTGCTGTATATCCAGTGAACAGGGAGGCTCTGGCAAATGGGACTGCTGCAACACTGCCTGCCAGGTCTAAAAAACAACTAGTGCCAGCTGATTGGGAACAAATGGTGAGGACCTCATCACAGATTGAAGTTATTCATGCATGCAAAGTTGCAGGAAGCAAGGAGTGTGATTCAAAGAGCAGCACAGCAGACCTCAGCTCACCCCTGAAGCAACCCTCATCACAAAAGCAGGAGAAGCTGAGTAGTAAACTTTATACCTCACGTGTGGCCAGGAAGTGGAAGGATGGCCCAGAGGAGGAATGCAGAAAACCCAAGCCCAGAAAGGGGTCTTCTTGCAAATACAAACTAACAGGTGCAGTTTGTCATAAAGTTGAGATTCAGATGCTGCAGATGAAAGAAGTCCAGATGAAAAGGGGTGTGGATTCTTCCTCTATGGACAGCAGGCTTTTGCAAAAATACAAGGAGGGAGAAGACATACTCCAGTTTTTGGCTGATTTTGAATTGCTCAACCCTCAAACAAAGAGATCCAGAGTGAGCAGTTCCAAGTTTCAAGCATCAGGATTGCAGGGAAAGCAACTGGGAATTCCCTGTGCTTTTCATCTGTGTGGAAGTTACTTGCAACTTCTGCAGAAGTTGTTCTTTGTGCTCATACCTCATCTGCCTGCTTTAATACAGATGGGTGTGGCTGGAGCATGAAGGAATGAGTGTTTGCCTGAAAAGCTGAAAAGGGGGGTTGTCTGGTTGTTTTGTGAATTCAGTATGAATTAATTTATGGCCTAATCTCAACCTTGCCATACCAAGAACTGTGCTGGAGAGAAGATAGTGTTTAAGCTCTAATCTGAGAAGAAGAAAGCTTCAATCAACATTTGGACTTTTAATTTGGACATTTTAATTGGACTAAAAAGTTTGTGTGGACTCTAAAGTGAATTGGCTTTGTTTGCATTATAAAACCTGAAAACCTTTTTTAAAAAATTGTCTACCTGCTCATGATATGAGTTTGAAATGCTCTAATGATATTTGTACTGTATTTGATTTACCATGCTATGCTGGTTTTAAGTTATTGAATGCCTCTTTCATTTATACCAGTGAGAGAAGAAGAAATGTAATGCCTTACTCATGTAATTGGGGAGTGAGAAATGCTTGCTAGAATGCTACAGAAACTTCCTTCATGTAAGGAAGAAGAAAAATGTTCATGTTTTGTTCATGTTTAAATGTTTTGCTTATTCTCTTGCAGGGGAAAGACCTATCTTTGCTTATGTTATATTTTGCCTTATGTAACTGCATATCTCAAGGTACCTCCAGAAGTACATAGAAGAGTTTTCAGTACCCTACACATGTAAATGGGTTTGTGATATTGCATTTGTGTTATAGGTCAGGCATTTTTCATGTCTAGTTCCATGGTGCTAGTAATCACATGGCACTGGTCATCAAACAGGGCATGATCCTGTTTCTTAGAGGAGTATCTTCCTAAGCCATTGGTCGTTTATTGGCAACAAGGGGATCCTGAGTGGAAGGGTCCCTGCCTGAGCGATCCGCCCATGGAGAGAAAATAAGGTTACTCAGCTCCAGGACGGTGGTTCACCAGTAAACTAAATTTGCTGACATTTGTTCTTTTCTTTCTTACTGTGCTTCCAGCTATAAGAACAATGACTCATGGGGACAACCCCAACTTTTGGCTTCATCATGCTAACTATATTTTGAGGTTCATGGTAAGAATGCAACATTATACTATGAGCATCCACTGGCAGTGTCCCAAATGGCCTTTCTTCCGGCATTGTTCAACATGCCTGAGTTGGTTATTGGACACTTGCAACATATTGACAGGTCTACACGCTTCTCTAATCCCCCAGAACAACTTAACAACACCCGCTGGTGAAGCATGACGTTCAAGAAATACACTAAAGGGCTTTGTTTCTGCTGTCATAATTCTGGGGTCTGGAATAGTAAATGGAAGCACTGGACTCAAGCAAAAAGGGTTTTGCAGAATGTAGGCAATTATACGGGATGTGATGATTATTTTTGGTTATGGGGTAGTTATAACAGTTCTTATAAACTTAATTTTACCTTGTTTAACACTACTATTGAAGATATATATGATGTGTTTCCTATGTTTACTCCTGATTATTCTGCTATAGATAGTGGTTCAATTTGCAATGGATGGCAAATTAAGGATCCCAACATGTGGTTCTTTTTTAATGGAGTTGCCACAAATTTCCATCCAGGACAATATCAATGTGTAGCATTGGGTTATTTTACCTTACCCGTACTAGTGCAAATGCCGCTTCAGGCAGATGCACGGAGCCGGAGAGCTGTTGCCGACCCGATGGGTTCTGGTTGCAATGATGAAGTGATAATCGATGTTCAGCTTTCTGATGGTAGCTCCTGGGGGAGAGCTATAGGGAGTGTTATCACTGGAGCACTCACCTTGGGATCGTACCCAGGTGTCATTTCCCAGGAGAATAGAAGGTCCATTTTGGGACTCACCTGTAGACTGGAGAAATCAATCAACGCCACAGGGAGGGTCATACGGGATCTTCAGATGGAAATCACTGAGCTCCATCAAGACCAAATGCAGTACAGACTGACCATAGATTACCTGTTAGCAAAATCCGGAGGATTTTGTAAACTGGTCAGGAACCAGGGATGTCGGGTAAAATTCCAGGATCTGAATAATACTATTGAGAAAGAACTTCAGAATTTACAGGAGGGCATTACTAACAATGTACGCACTGATGTTAATCTCTTTGATTGGATGACTTCTTGGTTGCCTGGTTTGTCTGTCCTTAGACAAGTTTTCTTTTATGGGGTCATTACTATTATTTGCCTTATATCTTTATGTTTTTGCATTTATTGTATTCCTAATCTTATTTCTATGTGTAACACATGTCCACTGCGTAGAAGGGAGACATTGGGTTTTGCACGACGGCAATTGTACTCAATGAGGTATCATCCTATGGAACAAGGTACCAGGAGTCAGGAAGAGTACGATGTCCAGGAGGACAGTGATGATGTATATGGAGGAGTAGTTATGGAGTATGATGACATGCAGGGGTATGATTAGCCATCCCTCTCTCAAATTTAAATGAAAAAGGAGGACATGTGGGAATTTATCTGGTTTCTGTCTGCCTGCTTTCTACACATTTTGTAAACAAAGGTCCCTTTGTTTACATGAGGGACAACGCTTGATTTTGGGCATGCGCAGAAAGTGAGAAAAATGCTTAATCATTCTCCTTATATGGATCTGACATTCTGATTGGTTGTGTGTGCCTTAGTTTTGTTTTGATATACTCTGTTGAATAAAGAGACGCCATTATTATTCCTTTGTTAAGCTAAGACTGCAGTCGTGTGTATGTTTTCTCTCTATTTCTCTGTCTCTTCCTTACTCTGCCTAATGAAGCTGGACTTTGTTAGAATTCTTAACTCTTCCTTTGTTTATTGGGGCTGTAAGCTACTCTGCCTGAGACTGATTAGATCTTTACATGGATCAGATTTCTACACATCATAATGTTTTTATGGTTGCAATAAAGTAAATATAGTCCTGTCACTTTAGAACAATAGATGAAATATCAGATGAAAAGTTTTGAAATGGTATTGTTATATCTTATTACTAATTCTAGGGATCTGATGTGGGACTCTGTAAAAGTAGATTAATAGAACTTATTTGTATTATTCAGGAAAACAGTTTTGAATTATAACTATTTTGTCTGAAAATGCCTTCTTAGAGCAATTATGAATGTCATATGCAGACATCAGCTGTTTGTGCTGCCTATATGTAGGCAGCATAAACGTATAGAGATGGTTTGCTTATTTATTATTATTTAAAGTAATAATTCATATTACATTCATTTTGCTAAAAATCTACACTAGTGCACAAATAAGTCTTTAAAATGCCAGTTAAGATCATGTTCAGATGTCATCTAGATGCCAACCTACCAGGTAAACTCCGCTGGGCCGAAGACGGCGGGAATGGCGGTGGCGGTGGCGATGGGGAGGTGGCTTTTTAGGGCCGCCGGAGAGCAGGTGATGAGTGGGGAAAGGCACATGGTGTGAACCAGCCATTTTTTCCTTGCACATGCCAGCACATTTCTTGCTAGTGGAAGAGAAAATCTAATTTTATTGTCTTTGATGGCTTATATGCCTGGATAGGGGCTGTGGTTGCTCAGTGGTTAAGAAATGTACCTTGTTAGCCAGAAGGCTGGCAAGTCAGCAGTTCAAGACCCAGGTACTGCATGACAGATTGAGCACCTGTCTCTGTCCCAGCTCTTGAGGACATGAAAGGAGCCTCATTTGGGCATTCCCTGAGTGGAGTTTCTTCCGCAAAAATCCTTTCAACCCAGAATAATTTCTGACACAAAATTATTATAATGCCTGGATGGCCATTTTCTCTTTGTTCCTAATTGTCATCAGGGCATGTGGGGGTGTATGCATAATATTTGTTTAGGAGGTAACACAGAAAATGTACATTGTTTGTTTCATTTTCTCATGCACACATACACACACATCAGCTGAAATCCTCTTGCATGGCTCAACATCAGTAGTTCTCAACTTTTTAAAGCTAGAGGTCGGGTCACACTCCCTCAGAAAACTTTGGGGGCTGGACAGCCATTTTGCCCTTCCTCCATGACATGGCACTTCCTGGTGTGGTAGAGGTGGTGGTGGGGCCATGTAATGGTGCCACAGGGTGCAGGTTGAGAATCCCTGCTATGCATACAAAACAGTGATGACAACTACAGCTGAATCAGTCCTCACTGATTAAAGGCATTTCTGAACTTTGTTGCATTGTGTGCTTTTCACATGCACTCTGTGGTTATTGGCCACTGACATTATCTTCATTGTGCATACAGACCTACACAACAGAATTTCAGCCACTGTTTTGCATTTTTTACACAAGGACCTGTTATTCTTGATATCATAAGGACATATTTCTTGCTCTCAGATTTTAGCTCTAGAATATCAGAGAATGGGAAACCTAAATATTTTTGTTCTCTCTTCATATACACATACCTGTATATCCTAAATATATATTCACATAAGATGACAAATGATAGATTTAGGATTCCTGAGCAGGGGTAGGTGAGAATTTCATTTCATCTATACCTATAAAAAGTGGTCTTAACCATTGGGTTTGTTCAAAGGCTCCCGCACCCGGCCCAACCATCCCCGACCTAGCCCTCTACACTCACCATAACCTCCTCCTTCCCAATGCCGCAGGGTTCCGGTGGTCGCCAGTGGGGTAGCAGCCCCACGAACACGACCAAAATAAAGAACTACAAGTCCCAGAGTCCTCTGTGTTGCACAAGCCCTCAGCCAATCACGCTGAGGGATGCGAGCGCAGAGGAGGCTGGGAAAGTGCAGCGTGGCGGTTTTAAAAGACAAACCTCGCCGGCCCAGGAAAGACTTTCAAAGACCCAGCCGGAGCCAGGAAAAGATAAGTGTGGTTGATGAGGGTTAGGGAGTAGGGGGTGGCACAGCCCCCGGTAACCATGTCATCACCCCCCTGCCCCACCACCTAGACCCCCCTCCCTAACCTCCACCGACCCCATGTACCTGTTGCCGGCTCCGGCTGGGTCTTTGAAAGTCATTCCCTCCCGTCGCAGCCTTCTACGTAGGGAGAAGCACCGGCCTGTCCTTCATCTCTGTGGGCGACATGGCCTCGATGCCCGCAAGGACGAAGGAGATGCTGGTGCTTCTCCCTACACAGAAGGCTGCAATGGGAGGGAAAGTATTACCCAGAGGGAACCGATTCGTCTTCCTAGGAGGACAGAGGCCAAAAGATTCGGCCCCCATCTTCCAAGGAAGATGAACACCTTAACAATGGGAGGCAAAGGTCAAGCACAGAGCACTGTTCTCAGCCTCCATCTCCCACAACCGCCCCTCTTCCCCCACCCAGGTTTCTCAAAGACAGCAGGGGGAAAAACATTTTCCCCCCACAGCCTCAGAGGCCGGCACAAAACACTACCATAGCATGGGGATGGAAAGAGGATACCCCTCTCTTCCCCCTTCCCAGCCCATGCTTCGGTGAGGCAGCAAGGAAAAATGATATTTCCCCCCACAGCCTCAGAGCCTAGCACAAGCCGGCCTGTAGCTTGGGGGGAGAGGGTTACCACCTCTTCCCCCCCAACCCAGGCTATGGCAAGGCACCAGCCAGCCCTCCTGTAAAAGTAAAACACAAATTAATCAATAAATAAATAAATAAACACCCCACCCCATCCCAACACAAGTATTTAACATGGCCTGGCCAGCAAGGCCACTTTAAACCCTCCTAACCCACCCACCCCACACACACTCACACACACTCTCTCTCTCACACACACACACACACACAAACATAAAACCCTCACACACAACAACAAAAAAACTGGGAGCACTTACGGAGATGTCTTCCCTCCATGCCGACTGAAACGAACTGAATTTTTTAAAAAAACAAACGAAAACTCTTACCACAGCACCACCTTTGGGCCGTAAGAATAAAAACAATCAAAAACAATTTTAAAAACACCAAACACAGTACTCTTAAGCACAGACCCACCTAGCGGCCACAAGAGTAAAAACAGTCAAAAATAATTAAAACAAAATAAACAATACAATAAATAAACAAATTCAAACAAAGTCAAAAACAACTAATTCAAAACACCACCACCCAAACCACCCCTATATAAAAAAAACACCCAAGAAACTGCCTGGCAAGGCAGGGCACTAATATGCTAGTATTAGATAAAAATTGGCCAAATTCTTCCAATTTTTATAAAAGTTTGTAATGGAAATCACTTTTATTCCTATTTGAAATGGAAAGGCGTTAAAGAAATTTAAATGTGAGAGATACAAAAATAGACCAATTGGCTAACCCCTAGTACAGGAATTAAATGTCTGGATTTAAATCTTTGGGCATTTGGAAATCATGATGGTGGAGCATATGAGACATCTGTACTGTTCTCTTGGAGACTTCAGTCTAATTCTATCCATAATGAGAGTAGTTGTATTTATTGAATGGAGTTGCTGCATAAGGGGAGAATTTTAGCTTGGTCCATTTTAAAAGAATTGATGATCAATGTTCACAATTTTCTTCATAATTCTGGATGGAATAATACCAGTTCCCTCCTGACTAAAAATGTAGAATACAAAGGAAAACAGAACTGATAGATTTTTTCCTCATCTATGTTTGCAATTATCGCTTGTCCTTTATAAGCAGTGCACAGAAGCTCTCACAGCACAGCATGCCTTTCAATAAAATTCTGGCCCTTGCTTTTCCCTGCATGTGCCTGCTGTTTGCATATTGGGTATCACATTGCGATATTATCTCATATTATTAATCTCTAAATAAGTCCATATTTTTTTAAGAAAAGGAGTAATTAGGATCTTCTGTAATGGGAATTTTTCGTGTTCAGGGAATGAAGAAGCAGACGAGTGAAGTATTGAAATTCAGCTCTTTATTAGTGGGGTTTGAACAGTTTGGATGGGGCAAAACTCAGACTTATATACACTATAAACAGTAATAGTAACAATAATACAACAAGCCCATTGGCTAACAGAGTGTGCACATTTTCGATTTACTTATTTGCATAAGAATAGATACATGAGGAAAGATACATTCCGCTCCTATAAACAGAAACAATAATACAACAAGCCCATTGGCTAACAAAGTGTGCACATTTTCGACCCACTTATTTGCATAAGAATAGATACATGAGAAAAGATACATTCTGCTCCTGTCAGAAAACACAGTTGGGGCGTGGCTAAGATGGCCGACGGGTAACATCTTGATCCGGACGCTCGCGCTTATCAAAGTGGTAATCAATGTGATCAAGCAAAATGGGAAAATTTTAAAGAGGTATTTTCTGGCGATAAGACTCCTGCTTGCCTATTTGGAAAGTTTTGAGGTCGGACGGTCGAAGTTTGGGAGGTTTTCCTGGGCAGGCGAGGCTCGCGAGGGAAGCCGCGGCTTTTCCTGCCGAAGAGCTGAGAATGGGACCAGCGAGACGGAGGAGACTTGTGGCGGCAGTGGAATTGGCAAGAAAACAATCGTATGTAAGTGTATGAAAGACTATATGGAAAAGTTAAAGACAACTGGGGATTTTGCTTAGAAGAGCCTGGACTTGGAAGCGGGTGGAAGTGGATGAAATCGGGCGGTCGTCCCGTTAATGGCGGCGGGCCAGGAGAACCGTGGCGTGTTTTGGCGATAACAAAGTGGCCTAAGAAGTTCTCATCTGGGCTCCAGTTTTGGAAGGCTGCAGTGTGTTTCGAGTTTAGAGTGTGTGGGGAAAGTCTGCCGTTCCACAGAGGAAGAAGGGGGGTTTCCCCCTGAAGTTAATGTAACCGCTGGAAAAGGGCACTTTGATTTGTTTGCTTCAAGAGAAGGTTTAACTTATTTCTTTTTTATTCCTTCACCGTGTGGATTACAAATATCACTTTCTTTTTGGACATATTGCTCCTCACGTCTTTCTTCCTTCCTTGGTTGGATTTTGGGCTTTTTTTTCCTCTCACCCCCCCCCCCCCCCCCCCGGTGGCTTTGACTCAAACGAAAAAGTTTGGGTGACCGTTTCCTTGGAGCCTCTATTTTCGTGGTTTGGAAGACGAACAGTTGGACTGCTTGCCTTGGGGAAACGGGTCGGATGTGGATTATTTTTTTCCTCTGTTTGTTTGGAGCATATTCCGGTTCTCTTTTTTTTTGTGGATTATAGCAACTAACTCCTCGCTGGATTTCTTCCTCCCTACAAGCTTTGTCTGCTTTGTTTGGATACGTGGTACTAGTGGCTGCAGTGTTATAGGCTTGTTGGACTGACTAAATCTTTACAACGTTCTGCAACACTGGACTCTCCTATTGTGTGTCATCATGGATAAAGGCACAAGAGGGAAAGCAAAAGAGGAAGAACCAGTAGTGAAGTCTAAGAGGAAAGAAAAAGCACCAATGGAAGAAGCCCCTCAGTCTTCATCACCGCTACCAGAGCCTTATGATCAAACTCAAATTATGGTGGAAATTGGTAAACTGTTTCAGAAATTGGAGAAGAATGAGGAATCAAGGGTGAAAGATAGAAATGAAATGATGAAAAAACAAGATAAGGTGGTATCATCTGTTGCAGACTTTTTTAAAAAGGTGGATTTAAGATTGCAAAAAATAGAGGGAAACGTGAAATTGGTTCAAAATGAGGTAATTGCCATAAAAAGGGAAATAAAAGGGACTCAGGAGATGGTGCGGGAGAATAAGTTGAAATTGGAAGAGCAAGAGAGAAGGATTGATGCTGTGGAAGATATGATGAGAAAGCAGAACATTGTGATCCGTCAGGTGGTTGAACGGACACCGGATCAGTTAAGAGAAAGAGTGGTTCAGTGGTTAAATGGTTTGAATATGGGAAAGAAATTTGTTCAGGAAGATATTGTAAGTGTATTCAGGGTGGGCCCAAGAAGAGGGAGGGTGGTTCAAAGAAATGTGTTGGTAAAATTTGCAAATTGGGGTGATAAGCTAAGAGTAATGGCTTTTCTGAAACGAGCTGGATCTGATGCCCTGAAATTTGATGGTTCTGCTGTAGAAGTTTATAATGATATTTCATTGAAAGAAAGAACGTGGAGATATAAGATGAGGCCTGTAACCAAATTGTTGATGAGTAAAAATATAAGGTACAATTGGAGATTTCCACAGCAACTGCGCTTTTTTTATGATAAAAGAATGCAAGTAATTGATGAAGGGACTAATCCATTGGAGTATTTGAGTTTGCTGGAGTTAGTAAAAACAGACTCGGAAGAGTGGATAAATCTTAAGAGGGAATTGATGGAATCGGGTGCCCTGGGGAGGGAGTATGAGAGGGCGGAAGCCGGTGGAGCTACAGGTGGAACATCGCAGGGGAAGGAAGAGGAGGAGGAGCTGTCGTTGATCATGGTGGAGGAGGAGACAAGTAAGGAGCAATGAGAAGTAGATTATTAAAAACTAAAGCATTTAAATGATATAGAAGGGTGAGTAGCGCGTAGCACTGGTAGGAAGGCACATCTTGCATGTCCCCCCTCTCCCCTCTTTGGTTGTCGAAGGTGGCTTTTTTTCTGAAGAAGGTGGGGAGAGAGATAGTGTGTGTTTTATGTAGATTTGTGTGTTTATGGGGGAAGGGGTTGGTGGTGGCACGCCCAATGGAGAGTTTAGAAATTAGAAAGGAAATAGATTATGGGAAATATTAAAATATTAACATGGAATGTGAAGGGTACAGGTTCTGTCCTTAAGAGGCGGAGGCTGGAATTGGTGTTGAAGAAAGATAGACCCGATATAGTGTTCTTACAGGAAACACACCAGAAGTCAAAAGACACGAATAAACTTTTTTTGGGATGGATTCAACATTACGAGATGGCGTTTGGAACTTCAAAAGCGAGAGGTGTGGCAATTATGATTTCTAAAAAATTAGGATTTGAGATTACAAAAAGTGTTGCTGACCAAGAGGGTAGATATTTGATTGTAAGAGGAAAAATAGAAGATGAGGAAATCATGTTGGTAAATATTTATGCTCCAAATGATCATCAAGCGGATTTTTTAGAAAAAGTTCGGAAAATAGTGGAGCCAGAGAATGTTGCAAAAACTATTGTGGCTGGAGATTTTAATTTGATAAGGTCGGGTTTAGACTGTACGAATATAGCAAGAAGTAGAATTGGCTTGAAAGGAAAGGTTTTAGACAAATGGATGGCTGCGATGGGTTTGAAGGACTCTTGGAGAGAGATTAAGGGCTTTGAAAGGGCATATTCTTTTTTCTCACACGTCCATGGGACATACTCGAGAATAGATTACGTCTTTCTTACGGAAAACTTGATTAAAGATATAGAGGGAATGGAAATTGGGATCATCAAGGAATCAGATCATGCTAAAGTACTTTTGGAATTGAAATTACAAAAAGATATTCGAAGAGGAAGAAGTTGGAGGTACGATCCTAACCTATTTAAAGACCGAAAATGTAAAGAGCAAATTATGGAAAGGTGGAAAGAAAGTTGGCAGTGGAACGACAACAATGAGGTTACTTTTAACATTGTATGGGATACCATGAAGTCGGTTTTTAGAGGGGAAAGCATAAAGTTGGCGAGTTTTAAATATAAAAGACATAAGGTAGAACAGATAGAAAAAGAAAGAGAAATAAAGCAGTTACAGGAGGATCATTCAAAAAGTAAAGATAAATTTTTTTCACAAAACTGCAAAGACTTAAAGCAGAGCTAATGGGCAAGGATATTGATAAAGTTAAAAGAGACTTAATTTATCTAAATAGAGAGTATTTTGAATTTAGTAATAGAAGTTCGAAACTATTAGCAAGAGCAGCTAAGGCCAAAAGGGAAAAAAAGAGAAATCGGGGTATTGGTTAATAAACAAGGTTTAAGGTGTAATTAGAATAGAGATAAATGTAAAATTGTGAGGGAATTTTATCAAGCATTATATGCAAAAAAGGAGGTAGATGTGGAGAGGCTTAAAACGATTTTGGAGACAGTTAGGGAACGGAATAAAACAAGAACATAGAGAGAAAATGGAGGAAAGGATCACCGACAAAGAGGTAAAGGAGGTAATCAGTGGGTTGAAGATGGGGAAAGCCCCAGGAGATGATGGATTATCGACAGAATTCTATAAAGAATTTAAAGATGTTGTGGTTCCAAAGTTAGTGAAGTTATATAACTGTATTTTAGATGGAGGACAAATCCCGACCTCATGGTACAATACTATAATCGTTCTGCTGCCAAAACCGGGAAAGAATTTGGAAAGGGTGGAATCGTACAGACCAATTTCTCTTATAAATCAAGATGCCAAGATCTTCACAGCAATATTGGCTAACCGTTTAAACAGTTTTATGGGGGAATATATAAATGTTGACCAAGTTGGTTTCTTAAAAGGCAGGCATATGGCGGACTTGACTAGAAGGGTATTAGATTTAATTGATAATGTTAATCAAACGAAGGAAAAGGTGGGTTTATATCATTAGATATTTTAAGGCATTTGATTCATTACAATGGTCTTCAATCAAGGAAATAGTTAGAAATTACGGATTTGGGGATAGATTTAGAAGGGTAATCGATTTATTATATCAAAAAGGGAATGCTAGGATCAGAGTAAATGAAGAGGTTACTGATGTGGTAAAGCTCGAGGCAGGTACCAGGCAGGGATGTCCATTATCTCCTATCCTGTTTATCATGGCAATGGAAATACTAGCCAAAAATATAAGGGATGATTCAAATATAGAAGGGATAATGGGTAATAAAGTGAGCATGTATGCAGATGATACGTTGTTAATGGTGAAACATCCGGAGATGGTAATGGATAGGATTAAAGACCAACTACAGGTATTTGAAGCTATAACCGGACTGATGATAAATTGGGATAAATCAGAACTGATGCTGTGCAATATGGGGGTAGGCGAGATGGGAAGGATAGTGGGGAAACTCAATATTCAAATTAAAGAAAAGTTGAAATATTTGGGGATAACTATTTCAAATAAATTGGAAGAACTTAAACGATTGAATTATGACAGTTTGAAAGTAGAATTTAAGAGTAAAATACAAGAGTTTCAGAAGCTGAAGCTGTCATGGTTCGGGAGGATTGCAATTTGCAAAATGATATTGCTGCCAAAGATTAATTTCTTATTCGATGCACTTGCGATCCACTTGAAGGAGAAGGAAATTAATGAGTTTCAAAAGATGTTTAATAATTTTTGCAATGGAGGTAAAAAATCTAGACTTCCAAAGAAGTTTTGGTACTTATCTCAGAAAGAAGGGGGTTTGGGCATGCCAAATTTGTTAGCATACTATCGAGCATTCCAAATTAAGAATGTTGTGAAGATCGTGGCAAGAGAAAAGGCAATTTGGGAGGAATTGGAGATGAAAGAGTATAGGAATATTGGCAAAATGATCTTTTTGGGAATAAAGGATAAACCGATAAAGACAAGTAATACTATGATGAGAGGCCTCATGGAGGTGTGGAAAAGAGTAAAGAAAGATATGGTCCCAAATCTCTCTCCAATTTTGGAATTGACTGATATGGTGTGTTTTCCGATAAAAATAGATAAGGAAAAAAAGGAAATATTGGATAAAAATGAAATGTCTTTACTGAAGGACTGGTTAAAAGTTTGTGATGATGAAACCAAGAGGAAAAAAATATTTGAAAAGTTAAAATTGGACTGGTTTCAGAAATTGAAGGTTGATAATTGGAATAAAAAATATAGAAGAGAAGTAGGGATAGATAGAACAAAGACTGAATTTGAAGATTTGGTATTAAAGATCAGAAAAGGGGAAAAGAACATTAAGGGTCTAGTAAGCAAACTTTATATTATACTGAATAAGGGTAAAGATCCACAGGAAGATTTGAAACGGAAGTGGGAACAAAACTTGAATATAAAAATAGGGGATGTTGAATGGAGGAATAAATGGAAAAAGAGGATAATGAGAACAATGTCAGTAAGAATTAAGGAACATAATTTTAAAATGCTGTGGCAATGGTACTTGACACCACTGAGGCTTCATCAGATGGATAATAAAAGGGACAATTTATGTTGGAGATGCAAAGAAACGGTTGGAACATATGAACATATGTGGTGGAGTTGTAAAAAAATAAATGATTTTTGGAAAGGAATAGAAGGGGAGATTGGTGAAATAATGGGTAAAAGAATTAAGTTGGTGTCAGGTACCATTCTTCTAACAAATGTGGAAGGTATGGGTTTGAACAAGGAGGAAAAAGAATTATTGGAAATTATATTAACTACAGGTAGACAATGTATAGCCAGAAATTGGAAAAACGATGTAGTTATACAGATTGGAGAGTGGTATAAGGAAATGTGGAGTTTAGCATTGAACGACAAATTGACATGGGAGATTAAAGTAAAACGGGATAAATTAAAAGAGAATAGGTTCTGGAGTATTTGGAAGCCGTTTGTGGATCATTGCAGGCGCACCCCCCAATAACGGACACAGACAACATTGAAAGTGGATAACAGCATCGGGCCACATTTATTGATTCAATGCCCTAGTCCGAATTATAAATTTGTATTGGTAAAACGACCAATCATAATTCTTAAGGCAAGCAGGCCGAAGTAACACTGGTAAGGTACCACCCCAAAATTGCCAACGGCAGTTGGTTACAATGTATCAATTTGTATCAATTTGTTTGTTGACAACAAACAAATTGTTGACCGTAGTCAATATCTAACTCATGACCCCACCCTCTGACGCGTATCCGTGAAATCACGGGGTGATGCATGCTGGTTAGCTATCGTCATCACCCCGTCGCCTGGTTCATCGTTGACCGGACAACGTTTAACTAATTTATTCCTGTCTAGTGTTGTCCAGTCAATTGCGAACCTGCCGGATACCTGTGGGTCATACTGTTTACCTTACCAGTGCTACCCGCCAATGTGACCAAAGTCAACAGTAGGAACATAAGAAGACCCCTATATCAAACCATAGCAACAGTGTGGGATGGGCAAAAAAGCCAGGACCCGGAAGCCAATATGGGTCCCAGCCAAAAATTCCCACCCGGCCCCGAAGCGACCAAAATATCACACTGTTAACTAGGGAGGGGGTGGAGGGGAAAAGACTTCTCCGCTCCGTCGCTGAGGTAAAATGGCAGCTCGGCTGCCTCGTGGCCACCCCTTTTATAAGGGAGCTGGCCACGCCCCTAACTACCCGGATTCTCTGTCCTGTGGGGGGGGGCCCGCAAAGAGCGCGGCGGCCATTTTGGCGCCGCGCTTGCATTGCAGGCACACCCCCCAATAACGGACACAGACAACATTGAAAGTGGATAACAGCATCGGGCCACATTTATTGATTCAATGCCCTAGTCCGAATTATAAATTTGTATTGGTAAAACGACCAATCATAATTCTTAAGGCAAGCAGGCCGAAGTAACACTGGTAAGGTACCACCCCAAAATTGCCAACGGCAGTTGGTTACAATGTATCAATTTGTATCAATTTGTTTGTTGACAACAAACAAATTGTTGACCGTAGTCAATATCTAACTCATGACCCCACCCTCTGACGCGTATCCGTGAAATCACGGGGTGATGCATGCTGGTTAGCTATCGTCATCACCCCGTCGCCTGGTTCATCGTTGACCGGACAACGTTTAACTAATTTATTCCTGTCTAGTGTTGTCCAGTCAATTGCGAACCTGCCGGATACCTGTGGGTCATACTGTTTACCTTACCAGTGCTACCCGCCACACGGAGGGGCTTCACAGAAGGCCTGACGCCCCCCCCCCCAGACCGTCAGCTCGGTCAACAGGCCTGCTCGCCAATCACCCAACAGGAGGTCCATGCCTCCTCGCGACAGATGGACCCCATCCCCTGCGTACAAGTCATAATTTTGTAGGCTAATAGCGGGGTGATGACTGACCCATCCCCAAGCCCTGTCGGCAAGAAACCGCGCCACCGCCCTATTGACCGTGCGCCTAGCGCGGTCAAGGGCCAGGAGGTTAACGCCTCCTCTATAAGAATGTCGCGGGACAATGTCCGACCAAACCAGGGTTGTGGCAGGCCAGACATAATGCAAGTAGGCGAGGTCCTCGCAAATCGCATGCTTGAGCGATAAGCCGGTAACCTGGCCCAAATCATTGCCCCCCATGTGGATGATGAGAATGTCAGGCGGGTCAGCACCCAGGCCAGAAAAAAGGAAAGGCCGCAGCTCCCGCCATAACATCCC
Source organism: Bradypodion ventrale (assembly GCA_035047345.1). Classification (NCBI taxonomy): domain Eukaryota; kingdom Metazoa; phylum Chordata; class Lepidosauria; order Squamata; family Chamaeleonidae; genus Bradypodion; species Bradypodion ventrale. The sequence continues at coordinate 130,616,263 of JAWDJE010000005.1, forward strand.
AGGCTTACCATGCCATGTGAGACTGGCGTGTTCACCCAGTCCCAGTCGGGGTCCCCACTCTGTCGCCGCAGCGTAACGCGCTGCCCTGTGCACATAGCTGTGGCCCACCAGCCATACTGTCACCGGTGTAATACGACACCCAGGGTCTGTAAGAAAATTGAGAAAAAAGGCGGTAAGGTGACTGGTTTGGTACTCATGGCGGGAGTGGGCGCACATAAAACTGAAAACATTGCGAGCCCCACCTCCCCATGCTACGTATGTCAGCCCCAGAGTACCCAAAAGCAGCTGCTGTAGAGGCTGCACCAATACGGAATGAATGTGTGCCATAACGGGCACCTGGTAGGCCCACCCTGGTGAGGGCTCTGCCTGTCACCTGCCAAAACTGAAATTTAGTAAGGGGAGACCCATCTTGGTGACAGAAAAACGGGCCATGGTGCATGCCACGCAGTGCCAGGTACTCCTGTAGGGCACCAACCGGACAGATGTCTGCCAAAGAACACCGTAGCAGTCTTACACCACTGCCTACGCCATGCTGATCTGTTTTAGAGGAGCGTATCCTCAACTGAGCCCAGTCTTTGGCGACATAGACATCTTCGAGTTCCAGTGCCCTACAACTTGCATCCGCCTTAGACAGCATCACAAGTTCGCTGATGCGGAGCGCTCCAAAAAATGCCACCGTTGTGGCTGCATGGAAAAGGGCTGCCTCATAATGATCAAAACAGAGGCCTGGCCAGCCCCGGGCCAACTGGGTAAGAACCCCTGGGGAAATAGGGTGCCGGTCGTCCGGGCAACGCCCGCGCTCGCGCACCCACCCCTCCAAAACATGTCTCACACGGAAGTCAGAGGTGCTGTCCACATGACCTCCCACTTTGGCCATAAAAGCCAACGCCGAGAGCTTGGATGCTATGGTGCGAGGTGCGAGGCCCTGTGCATGCAGGTGAACCATGAACCGCAGAACATGGTCCACCGGGATAGGCCAGGTCTCTGGCAGGTGAAATTGAGCAGAAAATGCTCTGTAAGAATTGAATGCTTGTTGATACGCCTTACGCGTGCGTGGCGCTAGTGACAGGCCAATCGCCCGGTTCACCTCTCCTTGCCAATAGTCCACATCTCGTCCGGGAGTGGCGAGGGAAATTCCTCCGCATCCGGGGCCAAGGCGCGGAACCGGGAGATCTGCAGGCGGGACAAAGCGTCAGCGATATCATTATTAATCCCTGGAACATGCCTGGCCCTGAACAAGACGTTGAGGCGCAGGCAGCGCAACACAAAATGGCGCACTAGTTCCATGACCCTGGGCGATTTGGAAGTCTGTGCATTGACAATGTGGACAACAGCAGCATTGTCACACCAGAAATGCACAACCGAATTAGCCCACTGCTCGCCCCATAGCATCAAAGCCCCCAGAATAGGGAAAAATTCCAGGTATGTGAGATCCCGCAGGCGACCCGTGCCTGCCCAGGCCGGTGGCCACCCACCATAGGCCCACTTCCCATTGAAGTACATCCCATAACCCAGGGATCCTGAGGCATCAGACTGGATCTGAAAATTGGGGGATGCCAGGAGGTCAGACCTCCAAAATGAGACCCCATTGAACTCCCTCAGGAATTGCAACCAGACAAACATGTCTGCCCTGATACCCCGGGTAAGCCTAACTCTATGGTGGGGCCTGGATAACCCTGCCATGGCGTCGCATAAGCGCCGGGCAAAAGCCCTGCCCGGTGCGACCACCCTGCAAGCGAAATTGAGGTGACCATGTAGCACCTGCAGTTCCCTCAGTGATGCCTTGCGCTTGGCCAGCAAATCCGAGATAAGGGCCACTATCCTGGACACCTTATCGCCCGGCAACCTAGAAGCCTGCGCTACTGTGTCAATCTCCACCCCCAGGAATACTAGCTTGGTAGATGGGCCCTCGGTCTTTTCGGGCGCTAAAGGGACACCGAGTTCCTCCATTAGCGTCTGAAATGTGTTGAGGAGACGTGTGCACGTGTCCCAGCCCCGTTCACCCCCGAATAAAAAGTCATCCAGGTAATGGGCTACAGACCGGGACCCTGACCTGCGGACGAAAGCCCACTCTAGGAAGGTACCAAAACGCTCGAAGGCCGAACATGATATGGAACAGCCAAAAGGCATGGCCTTATCAAAATAATAATCACCCTTAAATTTGAAACCCAGCAACTCAAAGTCGCCCGGATGCACTGGCAAAAGGCGAAAAGCCGACTTAATGTCGCACTTGGCAAGCAGGGCACCCGGGCCACAAGAGCGCACCATGCGCAGCGCCTGGTCAAACGATGTATACCTGACTGAACAAAGGTCATCAGGGATAGCATCATTGACCGATCGGCCTGCTGGGTAGGACAAATGATGAATAAGGCGAAACTCGCCTAGGGACTTTTTGGGGACCAAGCCCAGTGGCGACACCTTAAGATTGGGAAACGGGGTGCAGGGAAAGGTCCAGCGACCCTGCCCGCATCTAACTCCTTTTTAATGCTGGCCGCAGCCACGTCCTCCCTCCCTCTGAGGGATAAAAGGTTGGGGGCATCCTGAGGGGACCTATCACCCATGAAAGGGATACGGAATCCCTGCCTAAAACCCTGAAGGAGATACTCCCCCATCCTCCCCCTTCGGGTACGATGCGAGCCAACGCTCCAGCATGTCCACATTAATTGGGGAGGGGGCCTTTTGGAGAACCAGCTCCATCCGTGGCAGTCTTGCCAGCCTACTGTCCGCCCCTCCCTCTGCCCTGTGTCCCTCCAGGCCTGGGACAGGCGGAGGCTGCGTGGGGGCCCGAACATGTGGGACACTCATGCCTGTACTTGCAATTTTTCCTATTACAGGAACCATTGGACGAGAAAGTCCAGCACAGCAGGCGGGCTGGAACCCCCTGCCCCGCCGCTTGGCGGGTAACCTGGGCCGGAGCTGCTCGCTGGACCGCATGTCCACAATGGTATCTGTCCCCCGGGGCGGGGCGTGTGGGCGTCATGTACAAAAGCCAAAGCCTCTGGCACGGCTCGTCCCATCTCATCTCGGGGTGAAGGGGAATCCTCATACGGAATTCCTCGTCATAGGCTAACCACGAGGGGCCTGGGAAATCCACCATCGCCCTATATATGTTGTCCAAATATTGGACCATGGGAATAGCCAAATCCGGCCGCGCCCTCAAGTACACCGCCATGTATATTAAATAAGCAGGGAGCCAGTTGGCCCAGGTACGTGGCGGCTTACGGCGACGTGCCTGCTCCTTGTCCTTCTCATCCTGTCCCTCCCTTTCCTCCTTGGTGGGCTCTCTGTTCAGGAGTGAGAAGATATCTACATACTCCCCCCGCCATATCTTTTCTCTGGTAGTCTGTGCCAAGTGATCACCCAGTGGCAAGGAATACCCCGCCGTTGGCAAAGCCGAAAAAGGCACCGCAGGCATAGGAAAAGGGGCCTGAGCTAACCCAGCCACCCCCAGGACATTCCCCGCAGTGTAGGAACAAGTACCCACCCCAGTGCCCAGGGTGGCAGTCGTCGTCGCCGGGTGGGGTGCCGACAGCGTGGCCCCCGCACCACCCGCGCGAGGCCAAGGCCATTGAAAAGCCCCCCCCCCATATTGGGAATGTGTGTGGATGTACTCGCTTGCACCGTATACTCACATGCTGCACCCCCGCGGGCCGCCCCCACCGGGGGTTCCGGCCCACTGGGGGCGTCGGAGCTCATGACCAACGTAGAGCTCATCACCGGGGCCTGACCCGCACCTGGCTGCTGACTGGGGAGCTGCGAGGCAGTGGCCGAAACCGCGCCACGCGCCTGCAGCAGCTCAACCCTCCCTGTCGGCTGATGTCCTCCTGCCGACAGCGCCGCAAAAGAGACCCCAAAGGGGGCCCCCGCCTGACTGGCCCGAGCCAACGACGCTTCCAGGGCCGCAATACGGGCCAGTAAGGCTGCCACGTCGACCTGGGGCCAAGGGCCGGCCGGCCCGCCCGGTCCAGGCGTGGGTACAGGTCCCTGTACCCCAGGACCCGAATATGGCCATTGGCCAGCACCGAAGCCCGGCAGGGTCGGTGGAGAAACCTGCCAAGGCAGGGGGGCCGCACCACCCCCCAAGGCTAGAGGGCCCAGGGGGAGGCTGCGACCCAAGAGCAGCAGGCCCAACAGGGTGGGCAGGTGCAGGAGCGGTGTCCACCGCTCGCGGGCCGCGGGCCAGAACCCCTTCCGCGCCCGTATCCTGTTCGCCCACTCCGGGCCAAGGGGCAATAGACCCCATTCCGCCAGCCCTGGCCGGGGCCTGCGAAGGCGGCTGCTGAGGAGGCGGCACCGCGGTCCTCCGACCTGGGTTGCGCCTCCTAACAGCGCGAGCCGCACTCGAAGCTGCCTTCTTCTTCGAAGGCATCTCTACTGAAGCAAAGGGAAGCCGAAAAGGAAGAATCGCTACCAAAGGCTTCCCGGTAAGCTAAAGAGCGACGGAGACACAGGGGAAAAGACTTCTCCGCTCCGTTGCTGAGGTAAAATGGCAGCTCGGCTGCCTCATGGCCACCCCTTTTATAAGGGAGCTGGCCACGCCCCTAACTACCCGGATTCTCTGTCCTGTGGGGGGGGGGCCGCAAAGAGCGCGGCGGCCATTTTGGCGCCGCGCTTGCATTCTCTTATGGCAAGTGACAGTTCTGGACCTGTACCATTTCAAAGAGGTTTTTGGAGATGAAATAGATACTAAACTCTCCGGGCATTGTATATATTCACAGGGTGATATGTAATCAGTAAAGAAACGAAAAATAGTGGTAGCACTGAAAATTTTTATGACTGTTATGGTTATAGTAATAACTCACAATGTGGTATTTAATATTGGGGGTTATATGGTAAATAATCAGTTCAATTATATCATATGCTAGCTCTTATGAATTTGAGGCAATATTGTATTGATGTTGTTTCTGATGTATTACTATACTGTATTGTTATTGTTTTTCTTTTTTGTATGTTTGTTAAAAATTTAATAAAAAAATTATTAAAAAAGAAAAAAAAGAAAACACAGTTAACATACATAACATTCTTCCCCCCCTAGGTAAAAACAAAATCCTTTAACCAAGATGGCGGTCTAGTTTCCCTTCTTGGTTGGACGCTTGGCTGAGCCGGCTCAGGGGTTCATAGGATGGGTGACCCTACTGGAGTGATGGATTGACTAGAGGGGGAGGATTGTAAACACAAATTTAAGCCCTGTTTGTCAGATGGAGGAGCAGGGGATTGCTCAAAACCAAAATCTAATTCTGTGGATGAATAAGACAACTCAGGGTCCCTCCTGTGTGTACTAAGAGTGGAGGGCAACTCCAAGCAAAATTGGTCATCATCAATAAAGGAATCCAGAGTGCTAGGCTGGGACAGTGTAGGGGTACACCTGGCCGGAATAGGGGAGCTTTCCACAAATTCCCCTTGAAATCGGTTCCTAGAAGATACTTCTGGGTCAATGTTGACTGGCTGCTGACTATTACCTCTGCCCCCTTGGTTTAAATGGGTGGGGGCCAACCCTAGCGTGGAGTGTATTCGTATTCGTCTTGTGGGTCCAGTACTCTGGATCTCAATTGATCCGCCTGCCTCCTACAGATCAGACCAGTGGCTGACCCCACAGGGGGTCCTTTGTATAACCTTAAACCCTTTTTGAACACCTCAGGATGTGCAGCACAAACGTCCCGGACTGGGTCAGCATCTATTGCGTGAATGCCAGAAAGCCGGATTCCCAGGGGCCTAAACCATTGGGTCCCAATAAGACAGTTAGTGCCCTACTTAACTACAACCAATGGCAAGGAGGTGTGAATGTTTTTGAATATGACCAAGAAATTTCCCACCCCGAGGACCGGAATCTGGCAACGTTGCACATCCCGGAGGGAAGTTTTAAAAGATTTGAGCTTGGGCCGAGAGGCAGGGGGAATTCTCAAAAACTCCCGCTGTGGGATTATGGAAAAGGTAGTACCTGAATCCACCTCCATCTTGAAGGGGACGTCCTGCAGGCTCAGGTCTGTGATGAAACGCTCGCTGACGATGCCCACTTGGCACGGCTCAGGCTCTGGTGACACTTTGCCGATGGACATTTTGTAGTGATGACTCTTCTTGGACTCAGGTGCTGTAATTCTTTGCTTTCACTGTCAGCATACTTTAGCAATGTGCCCTCGTCGCCCGCAGTTGTGGCATTCTGAGGTGCAGAAGGGGCACTTCCTGCGGTTATGCCAGTCTCTGCAGCCATCACACTTGCAAAGGAATTTCTTCTCCCGATTGTCACGGTGCTCTTGGTACTTTCATCGGACCACTCGGACTTCTCCCTCTGCTTCGCTGGACTCCAATGAAGAGGTGGAACCAGGCAATGCTGAGGAAGATGAATTTTGCTGAGCTTGCACAGCTGAGTCGGTGGCACTGCTGGTGGAGTGGCGATGCCAGAAATGCTTGATGCTGGACTGTGCGGCCTCAGATGCTACTGCCTCTACTAGGACAGCCTTGAAAGTTAGCATCTTCCTGATCATGAGGTGACATTGAGCCAGCAGATGGTCCCGGAGTGCTTCTTCGATGTTGTCCCACTTGCATGGGGCGACAGCAATGTGCAGAGCGGTGGCGTAGTCTGCAATGGACTCCCCAGGTCGCTGCTCCCTTCTGTGGAAGGCCACCCTGGCCAGGAAGATCGAGACCTCTGGCTGCAGGTGTTTCCTCAGTGCAGACATGATTTCTGCAAGCAGCACCACATCCATGTCCCTTGGGAGAACGAAGTGGGTTGCCAGCTCAAGAGTCTCAGAACCGCACTGAGCAAGGAAACAGGAGCGCTTCTGGTCTTTGTCAGTGATCTTCTGCAAGGCCATTGCATGGCGGAATCGGCGTTCATATGTTGTCCATTTCTCTGGATGCACTGGGTCAAATGGTCCGATGTTGCTGCTGTGTGGGGACGCCATCCCACCTTCGTCGCCAGTTTCGTGTTCAGGGAATGAAGAAGCAGATGAGTGAAGTATTGAAATTCAGCTCTTTATTAGCGGGATTTGAACACAGTTTGGATGGGGCAAAACTCAGACTTATATACACTATAAACAGTAACAGTAACAATAATACAAGAAGCCCATTGGGTAACAGTGTGTGCACATTTTTGATCCACTTATTTGCATAAGAATAGATACATGAGAAAAGATACATTCCGCTCCTATAAACAGTAACAATAATACAACAAGCCCATTGGCTAACAGAGTGTGCACATATTCGATCCACTTATTTGCATAAGAATAGATACATGAGAAAAGATACATTCCTCTCCTATAAACAGTAACAATAATACAACAAGCCCATTGGCTAACAGAGTGTGCAGATATTCGATCCATTTATTTGCATAAGAATAGATACATGAGAAAAAGATACATTCTGCTCCTGTCAGAAAACACAGTTAACATACATAACAGAATTTTCACTGGCTCGATAGCTCAGTGGTTTAAATATTTAGCTGCAGAGCCAGAGGTTAGGATTTTGATTCTCCACTCCTGGGCGATGAGCCAACCTGTGTGGCCTGGCCTCAAGAAGAAGGGAATTGTAAACCAATTCAAAGTGGTCTATACCTTTAAAAATGTTCTTCATAAAATGGAATCTACTTGATGGCATGCAAATAATCCATTAATATTAGGAATATTTATGTTCACTTGAAATTCATATTAGTGTAAAGAAAATTAATGAGAAGATGTTAGAATTAGACACCATCCTGCATAGCATCAGAGATGGGCAAAGTTTTATCATCATTTCTTGCATGGGTGAGTGCCAGAACCAATTAGGTCCTCGTATATTCTTTGAGAGAACAATGTTATACAATTAAGGTCACACAAAATTACATGTATTGTTTTATATTATCCTAGGCAGATTATAAAGCAGTAATAAGGTAGTCAAACTTTCTAGGAGCAGATTCTCAAATTAAGGCCTCTAGTTTTGGTTGAAAAATAAGCAAAAGGGCACAGAATAGATCAGGTCTTGTAATTCAATTTAGAGGATGGACTTCAACTGATCAGCATCCGCTTTTTTAAAAAAGCATTGGTTCTTAACTACTTCATGCAGAGCTTCAGTGTATCTGTTTGAGAATGCATGGAATGATTCTACAGAGAAGCTGGCTTTTTTAATTAATTAAGCAAGTAATAATGTTATTCTGTGAGATATTGCAAAATCTAAAACAAGATCGAGAAAAGTATTTTTGTAAACATTACAAAATTATTGAATTGTAGTCTAGGACAGAATGTTACATGTTGCATCACTGCATTACTCATTACTTCTCAATAGTCAGATTGCCACTGTTGCCACAGTTCTGAATTCTCAAACAATCTGCTGCTATTTATTCATTGTATTACTGCCATCAACCCTGCAAAATACTCTCTGGTTCCCTCTATTGCACAATTCTGATATTTCACCTTGGAAATACAGGAATACAATTTAGGAATGCTTTCCTCATTACTTTTATATTACTGTTGGCTCTTATTCAGCTTGTGATCCACAACAATGCCAAGATCTATCGTTCTTGCAGTATTACTGAGCCAAGAATCCTCAATCTTGTAACTGTGTTCTTGTTTGTTTTTTCCTCTAGCCATGGAACTTTGCACTTGTCCCTGTTAAATTTTATTCTGCTGTTTTTAGCTCAGAGTTTGAGCCTATCAAGATATTTTTGAATTTTGTTTTTGTCTTCCACGGTATTAACTATTCTATCCAATGTTGCATCATTTGCAAATATGATAAATATTCCCAGCCACTGTCCTCTCCCTCAGCAAAGTAATTAATAAAAATGTTGGAGAGCTCAGGACTGAGTCCTGTGGTACTCCAAAGTAAAAATAATGCTATTATTACATCCAGCACATACTAATATTTTTACAGCTTGATAGCTATTCATATACAGTGATACCTCATACAACGTCCAAACTTGGTTCCACAAGTTTGGACTTTATACGGATTTGGACTTTGTATGAGGCATGCAAAATCCTAGCTGCGATGCCTCATACAATGTCCAAATCCTTGCCGCGATGCCTCATACAACGTCATTTTCATAGAAATACATTGTACTGTAATAACACAGACTTCAGGGCAAAGTCAAGGAAACAGACAGGAAACAGACAGAACTTTAAGAAATCATTGTCTAAAGGCTAAATACATTACAAAAACATGTCAAACAACCCTGATTGTCCAAGAACCTGAAGAGTGCTGCAAAAATCCCAGGAATGCTTCTAAAAATTCTGATGGAAAAATTCAAAAAAATCCAAAATTGCGCTCAAAACCACTCCTAAACTCTTTGCCTCATGCAAAATCCACAATAGCAATGCACGCATGTGTCCTGCCTTTTATACTGCCCAGACACAATGCAACCTGGGAAAACCCCAATTCCTCATACAACGTCACACGACTTTGTATGAGGCAACTTTTTTCAAGGAATTAGGCGATGTTGTATGAATCCGATGTTGTATGAAGCGGACTTTGTATGAGGTATTACTGTATTAATGAACCATTGCCATTTTGTCCATTGTCTGTATCCTCACCTGGTCATGGTGCTATGTGTAAATATCCCAATCATATATTCCAGTGTCTGAGGAAGTGAACTTGATACACAAAAGCTCACATTACATTAATCAGTTGCTGTGGTGACAAAAGAGGAAGCTGTTTTGGTTGTAGACAAGGGCGAACATTAGAGGGTGCCAAAATGTATATACATTTTAAGAGATGTTATCTATCTTACTTTTTTCAAGCTCAAATTGAATTATGGTATCAATGTGTAGTATGCCATTAACTCAAAAGAATTGATGTTAGCATCACCATGCAACAGGCAAGACAGTCAAAGAAAATGGCAAAAACACAGTTATCATTCGAGAAGCATAGGATCATTTTGAAGAGGTGCAGCTGAGCTTCCCCACTCCTTGACCTACAGAAGACCTTAAAAGATGGGATGCACTATAGAAAACAGGCTAAATTGGCAGTACTTCAGGAAGGAATTGAAATGGCACATACAGCTATACAAGTGGACACTTTGGTCAAAGTTGCCCAAGCAGTAGTTCGCCATAATCAGAAGTGTCTGGATGCAGATGGTAACCACTTTGAGCACCTCTTGTAATTGCAGAAGTTAAATGTGACTTGTATTCATCTTTTGTTATCAGTAAATATTAAGTATTACAATTTTAATACAGTTTTTTTCCTTTCTTAAAATATGTATACATTTTGGAATCCTCTGTACTAATACCATATAGGCAAAAAATTGACTGTCAGTTAAAAGAAATGTAAAAATATGCTCCATAAACTGGTAACTAATGGCAAAAAAAATCTCAGTAGGTGTTACAACAAGACATTGAGTTATATATGTCATCATCCAGACTACCTGCAGATAAAAATTTCCATTTTTGGCATTTTATAATTTACTTGCATGCCCTTGTATGAATTTTTGATTAATGCAGATTTTTTTTAATGCATGAGAGTACAAACAGTGTGAGATTATATGTTTCAACAAAGAAAAATATTCTTTTGATCTGAAATCATAATGTTTAAAGCAAAAACAGCATGGTTTCTTTCTTTCTTTTTCTTTTCTCACCCATACATTAATCTTTGACTGGCAGCACAAAGCATTATATAGATTTCCAGGACAAAATAATGTTTCCACAGATATCAGCTCAAATTTAAATTGCATGTCTGTTTGCTTGTTTGTGACTGGGAATGTAGTTCAACAGTACTGATGGGGGGAGTGTAACTTTTGCAATAAATGTCCAGAATAAAATGGGTACAATATATACTCAAGTATAAGTCAATCTAAATATAAGATGAGGTACCTAATTTGGACCTATAAAACTAGGAAAATAGATTGCCCCAAGTAAAAGTCAGGTCTGCACTATAAATTTGATGATATAATACAGTGGACAGAACACTGTATTTGGATGTGATGAACTAATCATTGGGCCTCCATGAAATACCTTTTCTCCTTCAACATTTGACAAATATAAAAGATATATTTGAAACAAACTCTAAACTGTTATGTGATTAAACACTTTTTGGTACTTCCTTTCTAAAAGAAAGTGTTCTTACAATGCAGAAATATTAAAAGGACACTAACATGTTTGATGTTGTGATACTTTTTGCTAATATAGTAATAATTCAGCAGACAAATGCCCTGACATTTTATTTTATAGACATCACCACAGGGAAAATACACTGCAACTGATAAATAATTAATATAATCAGACTCTAAAGTGAGGTTGCTGTTATTAAACTTTTATTACTTCTAACTCCACTAACATAAATTTTTGTCTGGATTATAGGTGGTCTTCTGCTAAGATCCTTTAGAAAGCTTGACACTATTTGCAAATAATTGAACACCAGACAATTTATTAGTCCAAAAAGTATTTCAGCTGGGTAGTTCCATTTAATGATAAAATGAACTAATAGCATTTATTTCCTCTTTATTACAAACATTGTACAGAAGAGTAACACAGCTTGAAAGTGTTATACATTTTAAGTGTCTTGTCTTTAAGATGGTTACTCCTGTACTCCAGCCATGCCTTATACTACAAAATATTCTTATTGTGAAGAGAATGAGAAATTGGTGCTCTTTTGGAAAATCCTGTTATGTAGGCAATGCCTGTCTGAGGACCTCCCAGGATTTGGAAAGCAGTGACATTTGTAGCTTATCTTGGCTGGGAAAGAATTTCAAGGCTAGTTCAACTTGTTCCCTTGTACTGAGTTAATCAGGAAGATGATTTTAGCTGTGAAAGGGAAGGAAGCAGAAACTGCTCTTGTTTTCATGAAGGTTTGAGGGAACTTGACACCTAAAGGAAGACCCTCTAAAAGCAGTGATGGCGAACCTTGGCACTCCAGATGTTCTTGAACTTCAATTCCAAGAAGCCCTGATCAGCAGGAGTGCTGACTTGGGCTTCTGGTAATTGGAGTCCGAGAACACCTTGAGTGCCAAGGTTAGTCATCACTGCTCTAGAGCCATGATGGCAAACCTTGGCACTCCAGCTGTTCTTGAACTTCAATTCCCAGAAGCCCGAGTCCTTGTATAAAAGAGGGTAATCAATTATTTTACTTAGCTTTGGCTGTGTCTTGATTAGTAAGAAAAAGTCCTATATTTGCATAGATTTTGCCAGGTTCCAAATCAATTCAAAGGTCAAAGAATATACAGAACAATGCATAGATGGAGCCTGCATTATTTCCCCCCTGGAAACAGTCATTATAAGAACAGTCTTGCTGGAACAGGCCACAGCCCATCCAGTCCAGCATTCTGTCTCACACAGTGGCTCGCCATTTCCTTCAGGGTATTCCCAAGGAGATGCCTTCACCTGCTTAGGATTCCCTGCAAATGGCATTGAGAGATATCCTGCCTATCTCTCCAACCCGGAGGTTGTCCTTAAGTATCCATAATTATAGCCATTGATACCCTTGTCCTCCATGAACTTGTCTAATCCTTTCTTAAAGCTGTCAAGACTGACAGCTGTCACCACTTCTTCTGGCAGGGAGTTCCATAGACCAGTAATCCTCTGGGTGAAAAAGTACTTTCTCTTATTTATATATGTCCTGGTGCACATTGTGATAGCAGGGGCTAGCTGTTGGGAGAAAAGCCAGCTGGCTGGAGCACTTTCTCACCACCACCTCCTCTGCCTGGGCTTGTTTGCCTGAATAACCATTCTGAGTGACGCTCCTTGTAAGTTGACTCTGCATTCCCCCCCCCCCCCTTTGACTCTTCTCAAGCATGGCATCCTGAGATGCCCCGGGGGAAGGGAGTAGGGAGCAAGTGGCTTTGGACCAGCTTGTGTGAGATGGCAACTGGGTGTCATGGTAATTCTCTCCCTGGCTTGTGGTTGGGAAAGGTGCATGGAAGGAACTCCTAAATAATTCACATGGGATGGTGATCTCTTCTCATTCCCTTGCCTTGAAGAAGTCCACCAACTTTCTTCTACCCATCAGCACAAAGTAGAAGACAATGGAGGGATGCTCAGTAGTTCTGTGCCCATTGTCCTTGCTTCCTCTTGGGTATGCACATGCACACCAACTTAGATTTGAATTCAGGGTTTTAAACCCCAATTTCAGTGCATTTTTTGGCCAGAGAAGATGTGCCTTGAGTTATCTCCCATGAGATGTCATGTTCATTTGCTTTCCCATACTGTGAATATTCTGTTTTGTGTAGGCTCTGAAAGACAAAATGGAAGATACACTATGTAATGACCATGTGGTTTATTTAGCTTTCTTATTTTCTTGTGTGGTTGCTATTTTTTAATCCTTCCTCAGAATTTGATTATTAACTCCATAATATCTTTGGTGTCTTTTTGCAACTTTTTAAATTTTCATCATATGAATAAAATACAGAAAATTCTCCATTCAGTCATTGGACTTTGCAATGGAGGTGGTTTGTGGTATTTACAACTTTGCCTTGACTGGCCTACTGGAAGCCTGTATGTTTTGTGGATGTGGTGGCAGAATTGCCATGAGAGTTAAAGTGCTTAACTTTGTGGATATTTAGTACATTCTGGAAACACTGCATAGTCAGATCACATTAATATGTTGGGAGGTTACAAGGACAGGTGGATTCCTCCAGTCATCAACACATTTACAGTAACTCTCCTGGGTTTAGCCACTCCAGGATCAAAATGGTAGTGGGATTAAGTGGTTAGAGTGGGACTTCCTAAACCCATGTAAATCCATTACACTTGTTTCCTTACTTATCTAAAAACAGACTGAATTTGTAAAATGAAGAGTATTCTCAGCTGAAGAGTATGCAGTAGATCATTCACCATACTGTACTAAAATTAACATTTGCACAAAAAAACAAAATCTAAAATTTCCTTGATTGGTTGATAGTAGGCAGGGATGTAATGACATCTGCTATAAGTCATCAAAGACCAACTCTAGATTTTGCAAAATAAATACATAGGTTTCAAAATAAATACTCTTTTTGAACAGGAAGAAAAAAAATAAGAGAGAAAAGGGGTATGCAATATAAAATGCCCATATCTCAAAAATGTGGTTTCAGATCATATTTTGAAACAAGAAATTGTCCTGTAACTGTGGGTTCTGTGCACATAATTGACATACTGTCCCTGACAGAACCACGGTTTTGGGGGAACACTCTTTTGAGCCGTTGGTTCCGAAGGGACAGAAATTGGGGAGTGGATTAATAGCTATAGTTTAATTCACCGACCGCTGACCTAACCGGCAGTTCGGACAATAGAGGGCAAAAGATCGCCAGGTGGTCAACTTGATAGGCATGTAATGAGTAATCTCGCATCCGCAGAAGCTCTAAGCCCAAGAGTCAACCTCGGCGCATGTTTGCTCCCGATAACAGTAGACAATGCATGTCCCCGGTAGTAATTAGATAGATAAGAAACTAACCCCGGTGAGGTCATCCCTAATGGGTAACTTGTGTAATCTTAAAGTGCAGACTCAGAGTTTTCCTGTCACGGCTGCACGCAACGTATGCACATGGTCAAGCTAGGCAGAGTATAAAGTTAAGTGCCTTCTGATCAATAAACGCTGGTCTTTGCTCCATCTTGCCTCACGTGTCTTGCTTGACCAGTCTCCTCCGGGACCCTCCAGCCCACATCGAGCCCCGATCCAACATGTAACGAGAAGACACTGATAAACATCAAGGAAAACCCAGAGCTGACAGTTATAAAATGTATTAATATAGCTATTGCAACAGTGAACTGCTAAAAGAAAACATTGAAGGAGTAAATAAATAAAATCTTAGATGTAGCAAATGTTTTGAGTGAGATAGTCAGAATAGGAATAAAGCAAGCAAAGATGGGCTATTACTTCCTAAAATCAATACAGAATCATGTGGTATCTTATTAGGGATGGGAATCTTACTGTCCCTTATTTTTGCACAGAAATCAAGGGAGGAAGGGGAATCCTTATTTTCTTCTCACAGTACAAAAACATTTCTCTCTACAAACTTGTTTTTCCCCAGGGAATCTTGGAAGATGTCTCAAATTGTTTCTTTTCTGAAAGAAATGCCAAGGTGCTCAATAGCTTTTACTTATAGTTTATAGCTTTGTTCTTTTATAGTCTCATCTCCACAGAGCAGAAAATGGAGGAGAGAGAAGCAGCGACTAATGAAGAAAATAACAGGAAGAAAAGGGTGATCTCAAAGATCCTGAGGTATGGAAAAACAAACTCTGAGTTTAATGGCGGATTCAGAGTGAGATCCCCACAGACACTTAGTCTTAAAGGAGAAGCATACATAAGAACATAAGAACATAAGAACAGCCTTGCTGGAACAGGCCACAGCCCATCCAGTCCAGCATTCTGTCTCACACAGTGGCTCACCATTTCCTTCAGGGTATTCCCAAGGAGATGCCTTCACCTGCTTAGGATTCCCTGGAAATGGCATTGAGAGATATCCTGCCTATCTCTCCAACCCGGAGGTTGTCCTTAGGTAGCCATAATTATAGCCATTGATACCCTTGTCCTCCATGAACTTGTCTAATCCTTTCTTAAAGCTGTCAAGACTGACAGCTGTCACCACTTCTTCTGGCAGGGAGTTCCATAGACCAGTAATCCTCTGGGTGAAAAAGTACTTTCTCTTATTTGTTTGAGAACTAGTACCCAAAAGTTTCATGGAGTGTCCCCTAGTTCTAGTGTTGTGCGATAGGGAAAACAGTTTTTCCTTATCTACTTTGTCCACACCGTGCATGATTTTATAAACTTCAATCAGGTCACCTCTTAGACGCCGTCGTTCAAGAGTGAAAAGGCCCAACCGTTGCAGCCTCAGATGGTAAGGAAGATGTTCCAGTCTCCTAATCATTCTGGTTGCCCTCCTCTGTACTTTCTCCAACTCCATAATATCCTTCTGGAGGTATGGCGACCAGAACTGTACACAATATTCCAGATGGGGCCTCACCATAGATTTATAAAGAGGCAAAATGACACTTGCTGACTTATTTTCTATACCCTTCCTAATGATCCCTAACATTGAGTTTGCTTTTTTCACTGCTGAGGCACACTGGGTTGACATCTTCATTGAGCTGTCCACCAGGACACCAAGGTCCCTTTCCTGGTTTGTCGCAGAGAGTTCAGACCCCATCAGTTTATAAATGTAATTGGGGTTTTTTGCCCCAACATGCATCACTCTGCACTTACTGATGTTGAAGCTCATTTGCCACTGTTTTGCCCACTCCCCCAGTGTCAAGAGATCCCTCTGGAGCTCTTCACAATCTCTCACAGTTTTCACTACCCTGTATAATTTAGGTCAGCAAATTTGGCTACCTTGCTTTTTACTCCTACCTCTAGAGCATACAAGATTGCATTTTTTTTCTGACCAGATTTGACTGGATATATCACAAAAGCATTAGAGATTATTTTCCCCTTCCTTTTCTACTGTTTATCTTCTTTTCTCCCTTCTTGATCTGCTACAAAGAAACACCTGTGCCTACTGCCATTGTAGTCTCTTGGCGGAAATAAGAACTGGATACTTCTCAATTCACACTTTCTGTTTATGTTAGATGACTGGTGAATTTTGTTCTCACTGTGAACAAAATTCTTTCAGTCTCTTGCTTGGGCTAGTTTATTGGCTGAGAGAATCACCTACATAGTATATTTACTTCTGAATTTTCTGCCAGAGAATGATCTGGCAAATTATTCCTTTCCTGGCAAAAAGCAGTATTTCAGGGGTGATTCTCCCCAATACCTGGCAATGTGTGAGAGACTGTCTGAAATAAAAGTACAGTTCACCACATTCACAAGCCAGATGGTGTTACATAATACCGGTATCTCCCCATCCCAGGTCAGTTGTTTTTCTTCCCTGTCAATTTTTTGGTTGTTGTTTTTAAAGTACTGGTCTGGAAATGTACAAATACTGTACTTGCATGAACACAAGAACAAACTGGTTCTGGCCACCTCCAGTACAACTCATAGTGAGTTGGTCCCAATCTGTATGACAAATATTTGGATACAGATTGAGTTGGAAGGTACTTGCATACCTCTAAAATTTATATATTTTGCTGTGTAATGTACTTTACAATGACATGACTGTTATCTTTTTAATATAGAAAGAGAAATCTCAAGATCTTAAGCAGTTCACTTTTCCATTATATTTCCTCACATCTGATTTTTACCACTGCATTTAATTAGGATTATTCACATGGAAACAGGATTTTCAACTCTCTCCATAGTTATGCTTAATTTTTAACTTTAAGTCATAATCCTTTTTATCACATTGAGCCAATTTCTAATAGACGGTTGTGATGTCACAGAAAAAGGATTATGATTTTAAGGGATTGATTATGAAGCAGTTTTAATTTACATAAAATTAGGCTTTACAGCATATAAATTGTATGAGGCTGGTACAAGGAATTTGAAGACTAAAAAGACAAAAAAATCTATCCAGATGATAAATGGAAGCACAATAGAAAAACATTTTAGTTCAAGTTTTATGGAGATGAATTATATTCGTACATGAAAAATATTTTCTGGAAAAGCAGTGTAATATGACTTCTATCTCTCATATTCTGCAGAGCAAGTCCAGGCTTTACACAGAAGTAACTTTTTTCTCTAATTCACAGATGCTTTAAAAATCAAATGTATGTATTTAATTTATTGCATTTCTTAAATATTTGCCCCAGCTGCCACCACATGATGCCAACATTGGCCTTTTGCCTTGGAATTGCTGTGGATCCCTAACCCTATTCTATACCTTACTCCTGAGGAGGTCTGACCACATAATCTGGGTAGCACGATAGCAACTATGGATCAGTTCCAGGTCATCTTACGGAACAGAGATACAGACAGGGCCTGATGAACATAGTGTCAGAATCGCTGCCGAAAAGAACCAATTTCTAGTGCCGGTCTTCAACATTTCTCTCAGACTGATGCCCTGAAGTTCCTCCCCAACATCCGGACTGAGAAAACTCTAGTCCAAGTGAATAACTGCTATATCCAGAGAAGGATATCATCCATCCGAGCAGGAGTCCCTCAAACCAACAGAATGTTCATGTCTTCTAGATTCAACCTCAACTGGTTTGCTGTCTCCACTCCATTTTCGTGGCCAGGCAATGAGCTAGAACCTGCCTAGTATCCACTGCCAATGATGTAAAGAAGAGATGGACTTGCATATAATCTGTATATTGGTGACAATGCACTCCAAAGCTCCACATGACTTTACTCAGTGGTTTAATATAGATGTTAAACAACATGGGAGAGATTATCTAGCTCTGAGGCACACAAGATTATTGCAACCAAGTAGTGAACATCTGCACACTCTGGACATGGTTAGCAAGAAAGGATTGGAGCCTGCCAATGGTTGAACTCCTGAAGCCAAGACTCGACAACCTCTTCAGTAGGATACCAAGGTTGATGGTACTGAAAGTCAAAGAAAGATTTAGAAGGACCAGCAGATACATACTGTCTCTAGTGGCCTCCTAGAGGATGTCATCTAGTCAGGTGACCAACACTGTCTTGCTCCTTTGTCATGGCCTGAACCCCAATCATTTAATAATAAGCTATCTCTGGACAGTTTATTGTAAAACCAACAAAAAATTCCATCCACCAGTCCAATCACTCACAAAGTTTAAAATACATAAATGTATAAACAGCACAGGAAAAGACAACAAGAACAATAAAACCAATGTTGACCAATAGAATAAAACAAACATATGGGACAGACATAAAAGACTAATAATTGCCTGGCGGGCAATGGTCCATGAGCTCGCAAAGGGTTGGAATCGACTGAACAACAACAGAATCGTAAAAAGTTTCTATCAATTTCAATCTTCATCCATTTCTGGAAGGTTTGGAGGGAGAAGGAGAACTGGCAGACTCCTACAGAAGGTGACATCCAAAGGGGAAGTCAGGTTCCTCATTTTTTTTGTATGTCTCCTTTCACTTCTTTGATGCCTCCATGTGCTCAATGGTGTCCCTTAATTGGGTATCCTTTCTTCTCACACTATAACCACTTGATGTGACACCTTGTTGTCTGATGTTGAGAGATTTCCAGAGGTTTATCAACAGATGTTTGATTACAGGGTGCTCTAAGGCTTAAACATAAATTTCAGTGGGAGTTTGCATTACTGTTGAAATCTTACAATCCTAAACATGTATAGTATGATCTAATTCCTACTGAGTTCAGTGGAAGTAACTTCTGATCAAGCAGAGCTATATCACAATTCTACAAAAAAGTAAAGTTTTTAAAACAACAGCATTTTAATAAGTGTCAGTAGTAGGAACCATGGGATTATTGGGCAGCTGGTAACAAATTAATTAGAGACATGTTTTTGTAGTGCATGACTTGCTAGGCTAAGCTACTGAAGTGAAGACATCAATCACCTGCTTTGATAGGAGTCAAAATACTATCATCTTATATTATTAGATCAGAGGCCCTGCCCTTTCACTTAGAATTGGAAAATGGTATCAGTGACATTTATTGTAGATATTTTGACTAGCTTACAGGAAATTGTAGAGCAAGGCTTTTTAATAATACAATTACTGGCTTTTTCTGTAATATCTGGGCTGCTAAAGCACAGTTCTGCACAAAATTCAATATACATGATTATTCCTAAACTTGGTCTATTTAAAGCATCATCCCTTCCAAATCCTAATGAAAGGTTTAGAAAACTCTCACTACCACCACCTAAGCACACATCTTGCTCTGTTTTATACCCAGTGTTAGAAAACTCACCATATTACAGTTGAGGAAATTTGGAGAAATTATTTATTGCACTCAGTTCTCTACAAATATCATATATACAGCAGAATTCACATGTGGATGAATTTTTTAAAAGCAAAGAAACAAACAAAAATATTAGCTCTGGCTTATTAGTACTATAGGATCAAATTGTTTTAAATGAAATTCTGTCTTTGGCTACCAAACACATTAAATGAAATATTTATGTAAACATGATGCAAAATTGTCCCATCAATAACTACTTCCTTTCATGGCCATCATAAATAATTTCTCTAACTGCTGTATGGTACCCATGCAGATCTTTAATAACAACTGTGAAGTCCCCTGGCAGTAATCTCTATGACAAACATCCCCCCACCCCCACCCCAAAAAAAAGCATGGTTCAGTTTTACTCTTCCTAATTTCAAGATGCCTTTGAGTGACTGTTCAAGTGAGCTAATTACAGGATGTTTTTTAACTGCCTGTTATAAAGTGGTGTTTAATTTCTGCAAACAGGATGTTCTGAGTTGTAACCCTTTGTGGAAGAACTTGTGGTCCTAACTACTACTTCCAGTATTGAAGCATTGCAGTGTGAAATAAATGCAATCCACATATGCCCAGACAACAGGGACATAAAGATAAAGGTAAAAGTCACTGTTGCTCGAAAGCCAGTCGTATCTGACTCTAGGGTTCAGTGCTCATCTCTGTTTATAGCCAAAGAGCCAGCACTATCTGTGTCTGCAGACGTTTCCATGGTCATGTGGCAGGCATGCCTAGAAACCAGTGCTCACGGAACACTGTTTACCTTCCCACTGAAGTGGTCCCTATTTATCTACTTGCAATTTCTTGCTTTCAAACTGCTGGGTTGGCAGGAGCTGGGACAAATACAGGAGCTCATTCCATCCTGCAGTATTCGGGTATAGAACTGCTGACCTGCTGCCTTCTAGTCAGTGTCTTAGCCACTTGAGCCACTGCAGGACTTTATTTACAGAACTTTGACAAGATGAGCTAGGAAATGGCTACAACAAGTCTTGGCTCAGATTAAAAAGACAGATGCATCAGGTGCAAAATAAGAATAAATGTTAAGTCGCTGTTTAGGTATGTGACACTGACTCCAACAGGGTATTTGTTCTTTCAGTTGCCCTAACACAAAAGTTAAATACACTACTTCAAATCAATAGAGGTGTAGACTAGCATTTTGAAGAGGCAGCACTAATCTAGAGGCATCTGTCATGTTGGCAAAAGCAGAGTTTCACAACAATGGTAGTCATTGACATTTTATTGCTTTCTGCAAAAGTATTGTAGTGGTTGTTCATAAGTGTATAGTAATGTCTTCTGCACTTTTACAGAATGTCATTTTGCTATTAGTATTTGATTGTTTGATTAATAAAGATTGATTGCTATTAGTATTATATCGCTGTTATCATCTAACAGTATTTGGATAGATCACCCTGGCTTTCAAAATTTAACAGAATAATGATATCTAATTAAAATATGTAAGATAAAATTTACACTAAAATTTGGGATCTGTCACCCTACATTTGTGACATCAAACTTCAGTTTCATCTTTTTTTTTCCTGTTCTAACTAGAGCTGGTCCTGCCGCTAAACAGAAGAAAGCATGTCATGAAAGTGAACAAAACTGTTGGCAATTTAATCTGCCATTATTGTGTTTTTTGGTGCCACATAGAAGTAAAGCCCCCCTTTGGAGTATTCTGCTATATTTATCAATATAGTATTCCCTGATATTAGACATTAATATACCATGACCTAGGTTCATGAGAAGTTCTTTTTGCTTTTTGCCCTGAGAAGCAAATTGTCTTGGGCAAGTCCTAGTTCTAAGGATAGACAACCTGAAAGCCATGCTTTGAGCAGTTTGTTTAAACATGCTGCCATAGGGATTTCACAGTCCCCAGGCTAAAGAAAAAGAGGAAAGCTAGAGGCATTCATAATGAGGGAAAGAAAAGAGGGTGTAGCAGAGAGCACCCAACGGATTAACTTTAAAAATGCAACATTCAAGAGAAAAAATATAGCCTCTTCTAATAGCAGTCATTATTTGGAAACACAGGCCTCCTTCATTAGTAAAGAATATTGCTATAGTTTGCAGATGAGAGACCATGTGATTGATTGTGCTTCTATGCAACTTCAAGGTGTGGAGTAGCTGCATTAATCTACTGCAGCCATAACAAACAGTCCTGTAGAGCCTTAACGATTAACACGATTTATTTTGCATAAGCTTTTGTGGACTACATAAGAACATAAGAACAGCCTTGCTGGAACAGGCCACAGCCCATCCAGTCCAGCATTCTGTCTCACACAGTGGCTCACCATTTCCTTCAGGGTATTCCCAAGGAGATGCCTTCCCCTGCTTAGGATTCCCTGGAAATGGCATTGAGAGATATCCTGCCTATCTCTCCAACCCCGAGGTTGTCCTTAGGTATCCATAATTATAGCCATTTATACCCTTGTCCTCCATGAACTTGTCTAATCCTTTCTTAAAGCTGTCAAGACTGACAGCTGTCACCACTTCTTCTGGCAGGGAGTTCCATAGACCAGTGATCCTCTGGGTGAAAAAGTACTTTCTCTTATTTGTTTGAGAACTAGTACCCAAAAGTTTCATCGAGTGTCCCCTAGTTCTAGTGTTGTGCGATAGGGAAAACAATTTTTCCTTATTTACTTTGTCCACACCGTGCGTGATTTTATAAACTTCAATCAGGTCACCTCTTAGACGCCGTTGCTCAAGAGTGAAAAGGCCTAACCGTTGCAGCCCCAGATGGTAAGGAAGGTGTTCCAGTCCCCTAATCATTCTGGTTGCCCTCCTCTGCACTTTCTCCAACTCCATAATATCCTTCTGGAGGTATCCTTCTGACTGCAGCCCACTTCTGCAGATAACATTAGACTTTGTGTTCAACAATTTATTTAGCAATGTTCCTAGTACACACATAACCTTGTTGGGATAGTTGTCCCTTCACAACCCTCCATTTGCCTAAGGCTTAAATGTATTAATTATCTTAATGTACACAGACAGAGGCACTGTGTTGCACTGTTGCTATGTCATGCATGGGATTGTGTTAACTGTCCAGGTATGACCTACCCTGGGAGAATTCTTGAGGACGCTCTTGCAAGTTTGTGAAAAGAGACAGAATTTGAGTCTTCTTAATGTCATCTAGTCTACCATGTAGTATATTTTCCCTTGAAACAGCATTCAGCCATATAAGCCTTGAAGGAATACCTAATACCAGTTCCGGCTCGGGTTTGTCCTTTGAAGTGGGGCAACGGAGACCGTGCTTGAAACTACTCGTCCTCCACGCGCCATCTAGTGGTCAAGGAAGAGATTTTTTGGTTTGAAAAAGGATAGGCTTAAGAGGAGTTGGAGGGGGCGGGAGGCAGAGGATCTCTTAGGCAGCGTCCCAAGAGATCATTTTAGAAAGCTGGTTAGATGGCGATTTGGACGCTTTTTTTAAAAAAATGCAGGTGTTTGGGGAGGAAGAGGGCGAGGCGCCTCGCATCATCAGGCGTTGAAAATGGGCATTTCTAAAGTAGGCGCGAGGAGTGGGGATGAGGGTCGAGAACCCCCACAAAGTTTCAGAAACTTCGGAATTCATTAATATAATTCACGATCTTTAAAAAAAATTCCCCACAATGTATTTTTCCCCTTCCAACTTTGATCCCTTCCGGACAAAAAACGGGCTCTCCTCATCATAAAGAGAGAGTCCTTGGGAATCTCCATCTCCTTGGGAATACCCTGAAGGAAATGGTGAGCCACTGTGTGAGACAGAATGCTGGACTGGCTGGGCTGTGGCCTGTTCCAGCAAGGCTGTTCTTATGAGAGAGATTGAGCGTATGTGTGCGTGCGAGAGAGTGAGCGAGTGTGTGTGTGTGTGTGTGAGAGAGAGAGAGAGTAAGTGTGGGTGTGGGTGTGTTACACAGAAAGAGCCTCCTCGAAGATTGCGGTATCTTTGCGAGAGAGTGTGTGTGCGCGTGTGTGTGCAAGAGAGTGAGGCAGTGTGTGTGTGTGTGTGTGTGTGTGTGTGTGTGTGTGTGTGTGTGAGAGAGAGAGAGAGAGAGAGAGAGAGAGAGAGAGTCTGTTACTCAGAAAGAGCCTCCTCGAAGAATGTGGTATCTTTGCGAGTGTGTGTGCGTGTGTGTGCAAGAGAGTGAGGCAGTAAGTGTGTGTGTGTGTGTGTGTGTGTGTGTGTGTGTGTGTGTGTGTGTGTGTGTGTGTGTGTACCTGTGTGTTACACAGAAAGAGCCTCCTCGAAGAATGTGGTATCTTTGCGAGAGAGTGAGTGTGTGCACGAAAGAGTGAGCGAGTAAGTGTATGTGTGTGAGAGAGTGTGTGTGCATGCGAGAGAGTAAGAGAGTCGTGTGTGTGTGTGTGTGTGTGTGTGTGTGTGTGTGTGTGTGTGTGTGTGTGTGTGTGTGTGTGTGTGTGTGTTAGATAGAACGATCCTCCTGGAAGATTGTGGTATTTTTGAACCACAATGGGGGGTACCATGGTAATAGCCACTTTGTGTTGCCGGCTAGTCTATCTCAGGCAAAAGGGACTCACCAAAAGGTATCTTCGTTTTGGCAGTTTCACGCCTAGCCCTAGACACGGAAGAAGTGCGTGTGTGTGTGAGAGAGAGAGAGCAAGAGAGAGCGATGGTGCTGAGGATGGGGCAGAGCGACCTGTGTGCGCGCGCACCCTCATGCCACACGCGCGCACCCCCTCGCCTGCACGCCGTCCCTTCGCCGCCCGTACACTACTACTACTACTACTACTACCAAGCTAGAGTGTGCTCCCTCCGGCTTGTAATTCTCTTTGCCCCCCCCCCCCCCCCCGGATCAATACCCTCCTCCTGGACTACTCCCACCTGCTTCTGCTTCTTCTGCCTCCTCCAGTCACAAAATTGGAAGGGAAGAAGAGGCGACGCAGGCAGCGCCCGTGAAATCACACAACCAGCAGGAGCAGCAGCAGCAGCAGGGTGGGCTTCTTCTTCTCTCTCCCCTCCTTTGCCTCCTCCTGCCTCGCCTTCCTTCTCCGCAGCGCAGCAGCCCCAACAGCGGAATCGCCACCCTCACCCAACAACAACAGCGGCCGCGCAGGCAGCCAGGCGAGCTCCCTTCCTTCCTTCCTCGCTCGGCTCGGCGAGGCACATGGGCCACCCGCTGGAGAGGCACCAGGACGGCGTCGGAGGGGGAACCTGGTCCCGGCTGTCAGCCTTGCTTTCGGCGAGCCGAGCGTGGCGGGCCCCGCAGCAGCAGCAGCAGCAACAGCAACAGCCCCTCCGCTCGACTTAGAGCCGCCGCCGCCGCCTCGAATTCGCGCCGCGGGAGGAAGAGGAGGAGGAGGAGGACGAGCGGCCAGGCAGGGGCTGCGTTGAGCTGTCGTCGCCCGGCGGGACTGCGTCGCCGCCGGTCGGCGCCCTCAGCCCACCAGCCGCCCACCAGCCGCCTCTGAACTTGTTGCTGAGGGGAGAGAAGGAGCGGGCGGGAGGGGGGCAGAAGAGGAGGAGGAGGAGAAGAAGGTGGCGGAGGAGGAGGAGGAGGAGGAGGAGAAAGGCGGGCTGACCGGTGAGGCTTCGCTCAGCCGCGGCGTCCCCGGGGGCGGGGGGGGGGGGCGGGGGGTGGACTCGCCCACCTTCCAACTCCTCTCCATGTAAAAAGGGAGCGCTTCTCTGGGCAGACTTTGCCAGGTAAGGGGACTGCAGAAAAGGGCGGGAAAAGGGAGGCTGAGGAGATGGTGTGCGCCTGTGGGAAAGGGTGAGGGGGAGATAGAGAGAGCCCTTCCTTGGGTTGATCTACACACACACACACACACACACACACACACACACACACACGGCACTCTCTTTTTCACACCCACTCGCACACCCACATAGCCCACCGATTAACCGACGCGTGTTCTCCCTCCCCCACCGCCCCCGGGTTGGCTTCCAATCACGTCTCTCGCCAACAGGTTCGGGCGCCGCGCCATCGTCTCTCGGCGGCATCAAGTGTGAGGGGAAATTGTTTGGGAGAGCGCCCAGGGCGAGAAGACCGCACTTGCCCCGCGGCTGTGGAGAAAGAAGGAGCCCTTTTAGTGTGTGTGTGTGTGTGGGGGGGGGGAGCGTGAAAGGAAATTCGGGTAAGGGCAGGGGTCCTTTACTCGGGACAGTGTGGAAGGGAATTAAGAGCAACCAGCGGCTGCTTTCCCGCTCGGTTCCCACCCCCCACCCCCGCCCTCTGAAATGGGCTTTCCGAAAAATCCTCTTTTCCGCCCAAAATCCAAACTGCGTGCCCTCTCCGAGACTGTTGAACAATTAAGGTCCTGACGAAACCCTTCTGAATGTTCTCGGTTTCGTTCTTGGCAACCGCCTTGGTGGGACCGCCCCCTTTTCTCTCGCCCTTTTAGAGATGCTGGAACGGGGCTTCTTGAGATTTAAACACACACACACACACACACACACACACACACACACACACACACACACACACACACACACACACACACACACACACACACACACACACTGCCCACCCCAGAGAGAAAGTGGGGGTCAGCCCAGTATCCCCTCCCCCATACTTCTCCTAGTCTCTGTCACGGAATTCCAGCAGTGGTTTCTTCACCTTCTCATGAACTTTGTCTAGCGCTTCGGGGTTCTCCTACAGTAATACCTCATACAAAGTCCGCTTAGTACAACATAGAATTCATACAACATCGCCTAATTCCTTGAAAAAGGTTGCCTCATACAAAGTCGCTGCAACTTTGTATGAGGCATTGGGGTTTTTCCCCAGGATGGTTTGTCCCCTAAAATCAGGGTTGTTTGACATGTTTTTGTAGTGTATTTAGCCTTTAGACAATGATTTCTTATAGTTCTGTCAGTTTCCTGTCTGTTTCCTTGACTTTGCCCCAAAGTCTGTGCTGTTACAGTACAATGTATCTCTATGGAAATGATGTTGTATGAGGCATCGCAGCAAGGATTTGGATGTTGTATGAGGCATCGCAGCTAGGATTTTGCATGCCTCATACAAAGTCCGAATCCGTATTAAGTCCAAACTTGTGGAACCAAGTTTGGATGTTGTATGAGGTATCACTGTACCTCCTTTGGACTGCCTTAATTACCTTAACTATATGAAGACTGGTTCCCTGTTCAGTTCTCTTCTCTCCAAGCTGTTCATTTCCTTCTGCTCTCTTACTCCAGCATCCTGACATTCATACCTGTCAAGTTTTGGGAAATTTCTGTCAAATAGGGGAAATTTCCTGGCCAAAATGGAAAAACTGGACAGCTATGCTTATCCTGTGCTGGCCTCCAGTCTAACTCCAGTCTAATTGCAGTCTAACTAATACAGGGATGATAGTGGGAAAGAGTGTAAAATATGGGGGTTTGACAGAAATTTCCCGAAACTTGACAGGTATGCTGACATATATTTTTTTTTATGACCATTCGTTGTCACCTCAGGACCATGTTCTTTCCCATTCTGCCCTCACCACCATGCTCTTTTGCCACCTAAACTTTTCTCCCAACTATACCTGTGTTCTAGTCTCTTAATGTTTGATAAAGCTTCCGGCTTCTCCTTTACTTTTATTCTATTTAAAGCTTTCTCAGGAGTGCTCACTTCTCAAAATCCCCTTCTCACTAATTCAGTCACTTGCATGAGAGGTTCTTCTCTCAGAAGTTCTGATCAAGCCAAATGACGTTTTCCCATGCAGACCTTTCCCTTAATAAGGACCTCCCTTTTAATTCTCATGGTGTTTTCCTATTCAGCTCACTTTCCCCAAGCTGGCTTGTACAAGTGTTTTTCTGTATACCCTTTCTTCACTCACCTACTCCTCTTGAGTGGGAGTGTTCCTCAGTACAGTGGAACCTCGGTTAATGTAATTAATGTGTTCTCTGGGATGTTTCTTCCTGCAAAAATTACTTTAACCAAATTTCCCATAGGAATGCATTAATTTAATTTAATTTAATTTAATTTAATTTAATTTAATTTAATTTAATTTAAATTAAATTAAATTAAATTAAATTAAATTAAATTAAATTAAATTAAATTAAATTAAATTAAATTAAATTAATTTAATAGTCATATTTATATATGCCGCCCACTCAGGCAGAACCCGACTCAGGGCAGCATTACAACAAGTTCTAAAAACACATAAAAACACTTTAAAAGACCCATATCCCACCCACTTTAAAAGACCCATATCCCACCCACCCATCCCACCCACTATAAAAAGAAGAAAAGAGAGGCCCTGCCTCCCTACGATGAAGCGTTGCCCCCAGAAAGGCAAGAGTCACCAGATAGTGATCTGACCATGGCACAGGTGAGATGACTAAGTCCTGTAATCTCAGATCACTCTGCCACTGCTCCGACAAGAAACTAAGTCTGGCATGTGACCACTGCCCCTGGTCGGACCCCGAACTACCTGAGTCAAGCCCATGGCTGCCATGGAAGCCATGAACTCCCTTGCCACCTCAGAAGCCATCCCCAATTATGGCAAATTGAAGTCCCCCAGAACCATAAGCCTCAGGAACTCCAACACCAACATTGAGGTGGCCTCAAGGAGCTCAGGCAGGGCATCCCTTACCCTGCAAGGGGGCAGGTACAGGAGTAAGATCCCCAACTGACCCTTAGGGCCCAACCGTAGAAGCAGGGCCTCACAACCAGACACTTGTGGAGCAGTGGCCCTACAACTCCCAATGACTCTCTGGCAACAATGGCAACACCACCGCCCCTCACCTCTAGGCTGGTGCCAAATACCGAACCCGGCTGGACACAAGTCTGAAAGAGGTACTCCATCCTCAGGTGTCAGCCTGGTTTAGGTGATGCATTGAATGCAATTTCCCATAGGAATTCATTGAAAACCAAAATACATTAAACGAAATGCAGTTCCCCATAGAAATGCATTGAAAAACAATTAATCCATCCTGGGGAAAATGCTGTAAACTGAGCCACTATTTTCTATGGATTTCCTTTTGTTATGTGATTTTTATGTTAACCAAGCCATTTGTTAACCAAGGTTCCACTGAACTTTTGCTTGTTTGGTGCTTTTAAAAGGAAACCTTGGAAAGTTTAGTATTCTGCCTTGGCTCCCTAGAAACAGGCAAAGCCTAGAGTGAATGCTTTCCCCCAATGTGGTGATCAGGATGAAAGGAATCAGCTGTGAATTCAAAAGGAACATCTTTACACCGCCCTCCTAAACCTGCTGTTTCTAATAGATGGAGGTGGAAGAATTAGCAAGTGTTCCAAAGCACCACAAGCCTACAGATTTACTCAAGATAATTAAGCCTTCTGTTTCCTGTCTCCTCATTTCCCAGCCAACTATTGGCAGCTGACAGATGTTGTAGGAGTAGGTGGGAGGAGATCTGGGTTTGAATTTGTAACACACTTCTAGGAATGAGGATAGAGCAGGCAACTTCTTTGCCAAAAGATTGTGGCTTTGGCCTGACAGATTAGCCAGATAATGCTGACAGGACCTGACTTGATTTGATAGGTGATTAAATGTTGAAGATAGTATTATTTTCCCTCTGATCTGAACCAAATAATCAAGAAAGAAAATGGTACATTTTGGGCAACTGTATTTGGCAGCTCCTGGTGTATCATAAATAGTTAAGACGTTAAGCTACTTACAAGAGAGAAAAAATGGACAAGACTTTCCATTATATAGACACCCTAACATTTTGATAATCTTGTTTTTATATTTCAGTGTATTGACTGTTTCTAAAGAGGACACTAAGCAATTCTAGTAGCAGCCTAGACAATGGCAGCAGGAGTAGCAGCATGGTTGCCTTTTGCTCGGGCAGCAGCTATAGGATGGATGCCAGTGGCCACAAACCCCATGCCAAGTGCTCCTCAGCAGGAGAGGAAGCGAAAACAGGACTCTCTTATTGTGCTAAATGTGAGTGGCACCCAGTTCCAGACCTGGCAGGACACCCTAGAACGCTATCCTGATACGCTGCTGGGCAGCTCGGAGAGGGATTTCTTCTATCACCCAGAGACACAGCAATACTTCTTCGATCGAGACCCTGATATCTTCCGACACATCCTCAATTTTTATAGAACAGGGAAGCTGCATTACCCCCGCCAAGAGTGCATCTCAGCCTATGATGAAGAGCTGGCCTTCTTTGGTATTATCCCTGAGATCATTGGCGATTGTTGCTATGAGGAATACAAGGATCGGCGACGGGAAAATACTGAACGTCTACAGGATGACGCTGATCAGGATAATGCTGATCAAAGCAATCTGCCCTCCATGACAGCTCGGGAGAGGATGTGGAGGGCCTTTGAGAATCCACACACCAGCACGCTGGCACTGGTCTTCTATTATGTTACGGGCTTCTTCATTGCAGTTTCTGTCATTGCCAATGTGGTGGAGACAGTGCCCTGTGGGTTGCATCCTGGCGTCATCAAGGAATTGTCCTGTGGGGAGCGCTATGATGTGGCTTTCTTCTGTCTGGATACAGCCTGTGTCATGATCTTCACAGTTGAATATCTGTTACGTCTAGTGGCTGCTCCCAGTCGTTACAAATTTGTGCGTAGTGTCATGAGCATCATTGATGTAGTAGCAATTATGCCCTATTACATTGGTCTTGTGATGACCAACAATGAGGACGTCAGCGGGGCTTTTGTAACTCTGCGTGTTTTCCGGGTCTTCCGGATCTTTAAATTTTCCCGCCACTCACAGGGTTTGCGCATCCTGGGCTACACTCTGAAAAGCTGCGCATCAGAGCTTGGCTTTCTCCTCTTTTCTCTCACTATGGCCATCATAATCTTTGCTACAGTCATGTTCTATGCTGAAAAGGGCTCAACATCCAGCAAATTCACCAGTATCCCTGCCTCTTTCTGGTATACCATTGTCACTATGACTACCCTGGGGTAAGTTATATGGTTTTTTATGTCTTCTGCAAAAAGCGAAGATGGCTACTGGTGTTTTGATCAAGGAAGTTCTCATGACTTTTGATGATGATGTGTGTAAGTATCCTATAGAGCACTGTCTCTGAAACAATCAGAAATATTATAAAGCAGCAATAATGGAATATTTGAGTTGCTTTAATCTTCATTTTATTCACATTTTGAAATATTGGTATCACAGATTTCTAGCTGATGTCACATTTAAATTTCCTTCCATTGTTAAGGTAAAGAAGAGGGAGAAATGACCTTAATGACTGAAATCTAATCAGAGATGTTATAATTTGTTATGGTTGAAACAAAATTATTGAACACACACACACACACACACACACACACACACTAAATTTCAGGTATTTTAATGATTTATGTAATGATGAATAAGAGTATTTTTATAAACTTTACCTTGATGAGAGTTCCAATGCTGTACTCCAACTAGATCAGAACTTTTTTCCATTTATAGACATTTATGTCAGGGATACTGTACCATAACAAGGGAATATTATAGTCATGCAAGATAATAATTCTCTAAATACTGGTTAAAGAAAATTATGCTTGTAAGCATAATTTGCTGGTGGATTTACAAGTACTGTAATTCAATTTATATTTGAAATCATAGCATATTGAAAAGTATACGGGAGGTCCATTTTAAAGAAATAACAGTAAGTGTATCAAAAGTATGGATGGATGACATAGTATTCTCTGTAGCAGGGATTTATAAATGTATTTGCCTAGTAATGAAGATGCACAAGATAAATACTTTTGTGTTTCAGGATGTGAAATGATAGATTACTTGAACACCACCTCAGAATGAACTATGATGTATAAAGAAAAAACTGGGGAAAGTGCTTTAAAAAAAGGGAGAAAGGAGTATCCTGTCATCAGATTAGCAAACTGCTGGCTAATAATAAACAAAATGATTATATAGATATTTAACATTTGACAATCAATTGTGAAACAGATAGAGTCTTCACCTATATAGCAGAAATTCTCAATGTTTTCAGGCTGTGGGCCTGACCATGCCTCTTGGGCAGCTGATTGGGCTGGTCATGTAGTCCCTCCCACCCAGAAGCAGAGGTAAAATGCACGCCACACCTTCACAGAATGCATTTAGCAGCATTCTGTGCATGTGTGGCACACATGTTACTTCTGCTGGTGTTGGGGGCGAGATGAATTGGCTTTGAGGGCTGGGTCTGGCCCATGGGCCATAGGTTGTGAATGCCTGCTCTATAGGATACTTTATTATTTTCCATTTTAATATAGCTTCACTCATGAAGCAAAAGACAGCCAGTTAATCATCAATGTTTTAGTAGCAGAGATTTAAGCATGAATTTAATAGTCTTTCTGAAATCTGGGATGGAAAAATTGCTTGATCATGAGTATAAATTTGACACAAACTGCTTGCGATGGCAGTAGCATCTTCCCTCTGAAATGTACTAATCATGAGATTGGTCATGAGACTAAGTTTAAAACCAAAACTGTCATGTTAGGGAGTATTGATCCCTTCATACACCTTGTGGATTCTCCTTCAGACATTTTTCCTAAATGGGCAGTGTTCTGAAATTGAAGCTTGGTAAAGGGGGAAAATGACCAGAAGGAAGAAGAGGGCTCAGTGCTTCCAATTTTATCTTCTCCCTTACTTTCTTGTTTAAATGTGATTGAACAGTCTAGGTCAGATCATGTCTGTACTGAAACTAGGAGACATGCTGATAGAATTATATCTTCAACATCTAATTTGGTACTCAGGCGTTAATTCCAGAAACATATAGTGTGACATTTAATAAAATATTGGAAACAATTTTACAGGAAACTTGAATGCACAACATTGAACTAGTTTTTACCATAGTAGTTGGGGATGAAATGTTTAGTTTTTAGCTATTGTTTCTCATACTGTGTTTGGTCTTGTCCATGGTGCTGAAAGAGATGCTTGCTTTTTGCTCCATTGTCTTGCAGCTGGCTACTTCAACCTGAAGATCCTCCTGATCATTTTTCTTTCTCCTCCCCCTTTCCTGTTCCTACTATTCATATTGTTATTTGTTATGACTAAGATATCCAGCATTCTTTTAAAAGACAACTATAGAGAAATATTCTGCTGTTAGCCCCTTAAGATGTGGGATGTGTTGCACCCTACAACAAAATATTCACATTATCATTGTGTGCAGTACTTCAGCAAGCAGTTTTTCAAAACTTGCATGTTAAATACTCCTAGAAAATTGTAATATGAAGAATTAATGTCAATGTTGTATTTGGCTTGAAGACACTGTACTGACATCAATAACTGCACTCTAACTTATAGTTTTTCTGTTTAAGCATAGTTAAGTTTCAACAGGGGTAGGCCCAGTTGAATCAGCTGATCCTCACCAAGTCAGTGGAACTTATGCTGTATCTTGATTGTCTAAAAATAAGGAGTTTGTGAACTTGGTTTAAGGTCATGTGATATTTGAGTTGGTGTGTGCGTCCATTATGAAATATGTTTGATCATTCTCTCCCCCTTCCCTCTGTATAGTATATTGATAAATGGGATTATTCTGGTTTATCAAAACATTGTGTTTTAAACTGAATTGACACATTGGCTTTCCAGTGGAGGAGGCTTTCTCAGTCCCCACTACTGTATTCTTCCATCTTTCTTTTTTGTATTGCTGCCTGCTGCTTAGCCCTGTAAAGTGTATATAATTTTTCAGCTGCCGTAGTAAATAGTAGATTTCTATGTTGAAAACAAATTGTTTTAAAAGTCATTGGCTGCTCAGAAGTGGAGCTCCAGGGTCGGTGTATGGAGCTGTTACAGCTGGCCACTTGAAGCATTTCCTCTGGTACATAAAGTTGTGACACATCCCAAACCAATTTTAAAAACACCAATTCAGGACCAACATGGCTACTGTTCCAATCAGTTCAGGAATCACTGCAAAATAAACACAGCCCCAGGAGGATAGTATGAGCTAACCTGCTTCTCAACCAAAATACTATGCATTTAGCCTTGCTTCATGTAGTTTTTGATCTTTAAATTGATTTTAAACCTGGGAAATCCAATTTAAATGTATTTTTTTTTACAAATGTATACACACCCTTAGTAAACTTTTTATTTTATCTAAAGTGAAAGTGATTTAATTTAGGCAAAGTTAAACGACTTTCTTGCAGCTCTTGGTAAATTCTCAGGAAATCATCTGAAATACTATAGAACTCTTTGAAAGTTGGTAGCAAGTACACAAATAACTATGAATCCTCTATTTTGTTTAGAAAATAAGCCTGTGGCAAGCTCACTCATTTGAAAAATTAAAATACTGGGGGGGAAACTTTATCCCCAGTTCTGTGAGATTGCTGGGCAAGTATTCAGTGCAGTGGCTCAAGTCGCTAAGACTCTGACTGGGAAGCGGAAGGTCAGCAGTTCGATTCCTGAGTACTGCAGGACGGAAATGAGCTCCCGTCTTCATCCCAGCTCCTGCCAACCTAGCAGTTCGAAAGCAAGAAATTGCAAGTAGATAAATAGGGACCACTTCGGTGGGAAGGTAACAGCATTCCATGCACTCCGGTGTCTAGTCATGCCTGCCACATGACCACGGAAATGTCTGCAGAAGCAGACAGCGCTGGCTCTTCGGCTTAGAAACAGAGATGAGCACTGCACCCTAGAGTCGGATACGACTGGCTTTCGAGCAAGGGAAACCTTTACCTTTAAAATGCAAATTATGTGTGCCTCTTACAGACGTTCCTTTTCTTAAATACTGTTAAATCTTAATATCGAATAAGAATTCTAATGGGCAGTGTTCAGAGTGAAGAAGGAAGATAAAGGAGACTTTACCAAAAAAAAAAAGGCACAAAAGTCCTTAAAATTAGAATAAAGTTCCATACCTATAGTCCCTAACTTGAATTTTTATAGCTATTTTCATTAGAATTTGCACTTTCTGTCATAGTGTTGTTATTTGTTTGGTAATGCCAGAGATTGGATGAGCAATCCCATCATAAAAAGTCAATGTAAATTTACATTGGGAACTGGGTGTGCAGCAACAGTGCTGCCCAGCATTGATGGTGAACACCTAAGCAGAAAGTAAACGTATAGTTTGTTAGTGGCTGAATAGGACCTTTCTCCATCATATTTCTTGGAGCTCTGTATTCATATTGCTAACTTCCATGCCTTTTGTTATTTTTCGGTATGGGTATTTATAGGCATCAAATTAGTGGCACATCAAATTGTGATGTATGTGCAGATAAATTCTGTAGATTTGAACAGAATGAAAACAGCAGGGCTGAGGATGAGAATACCGTGAGCAGACATTGTGTGCAAGAGATGTGTGTAATAAGTTGATATTAATACTTTTGAATTAATTCAACCAATGAGACATATGCATTGTGAGTTGATATTTCATATGCTTCTTATTCTGCCCATTAGCATTTAAGATCATGGATAAAGACATAAGCAGTTGTACTGCCTATTATTTTATTTTACTGCTATTGCAAACAGACCCAAGGCTTCATATTGACTCTGCAGAGCATATATCAACATTAAAGTGTTAAGGTAAAGGTTTCCCTTGCTCGAAAGCCAGTCATATCCAACTCTAGGGTTCAGTGCTCATCTCTGTTTCAAAGCTGAAGAGCCAGCGCTGTCTGCTTCTGCAGACATTTCCATGGTCATGTGGCAGGCATGACTAGACACCGGAGCACACGGAACGCTGTTACCTTCCCACCGAAATGGTCCCTATTTATCTACTTGCAATTTCTCACTTTTGAACTGCTAGGTTGGCAGGAGCTGAGACAAAGATGGGAGCTCATTCCATCCTGCAGTACTCAGGAATCGAACTATTGACCTCCCACCTTCCAGTCAGCATCTTAGCCACTTCAGCCACTGCATATCAACATTGCTATACTGGAATTAAAAACTATTGACATGTAAAACATCATGTATTTCCACAAAGCTATTGTGCGGCAGGGGATTATTACAACAACAGGATGGTGAATCACTCTTTGGACATTTTTGTGTGTGTGCAATTAATGCTTTAATAAAATACTTTTCAATAATGTACAATAATTTTACATTGAACACATCACTGTAGAATTATCTATTCCTTCATGTGAAGTAATAAAAAATATGGCATTCAAAGATCCTTGTGATTTACATTGCCAATATTTAGTAAAAGAAGACAATTTTTGATACATCTGTTGCATGTTTTGCTACCTTTTTAAAAGGAATACTGTATAGGGAGATGTCTTATACTAGTATGAATTATTCATTCAGATAGCCCAGTATTATTTACTCTGATTTGCAGCATCTCTCCATGGTATTATGCAGAGTCCTTTGCCCTCATCTAATAGCTGTCCAACGTGAATGGAGATGTCATGCATTAAACTTGAAACCTTCAAAATATGAACCATCTGTCCTGCCACTGACCTACAATCCCTTCTGCTCTTCATGTTATGCTAACATTTTTATATACAGTATTTTATTTTCACATTCCAAGATAGATAGTATTAATAGAAATTACCAGCATCTAGCACAGTACATTCTCACTGACACTACAGTGGTACCTCATACAATGATTTTAATCCGTCCCATGGGGCTTGTTGTTGTACAAAACAATTGCTATACAATACATGCATCGTATAGCGATTTTCCCTATGGGATGCATTGTACAACAATTTTTTTTTGAGAAGTGGGTTTTCCCATTGAAAAATTGTTGTACGGTTTTTTCCATAGGGAAAATTGTTATGCTGGATGGCATTTCCACCACCACCCAAAAAAACCCTAATTGTTATGCGATTTCATTGCTATATGGGGCGATTGTTGTATGAGGTTCCACTGTATATGAAATTATGTCTCAATAATTAAGTAATATTCCATTTGCAGAAGTACCTTTGTGGTGTCCTAATATTTTATTCTCAGCAGAAAGAAGTCCATTGGCAGAATTGAATGTGCTTAATATTTGGTAGGAATCCTCAGAAAAACAGAGATGGGCACCGAACCCTAGAGTTGGATATGACTAGATTTTAAGCAATGGCAACCTTTACCTTTACCTAATGAAGAACAAGTATTCATTCAAACATTTAAACAGTAATCCTATACACACATATCTGGGAGTAACCATGTGAACTCCATGTGACCTATTCTTTGGAGACATGCATAATTCTGCTCTGATCTACCAGTAACTATTTCTCTGTACATTTTTACAGATTCGGTTAGCAGTCCTGTAAGTATTCTGACAGTGAAAACAAATAGGGATTGATGATTTGCTAAGCTATGTCAGCTAAAGAGCCAGGCTGGAGTCAAGATCTGTTGTTTTCTAGCAAAACAGAATTACATTTATGTGCCTTGACAGAGGACAAACTGGTAGACAGGATCTGCTTTCTGTGAATGAACTGGCTCTACTTGTGGAATTTCTGTCTGATTATTTGGATCATTTCATAGTTCTGCAGGGTTTCCTGGGCTCCTTTACAAAATTTTCAGCCTTCTGCATGAGCTATTTTGGAGTAAACCCACTTCCAACTTGCCAAAAGAGGGAAAGCTAAAACAGAAAGGTAAAGGTCACCCTTGCTCGAAAGCCAGTCATCTCCGACTCCAGGGTTCAGTGCTCACCTCTGTTTATAGCCAAAGAGCCAGAGCTGTCTGTGTCTGCAGACGTTTCCATGGACATGTGGCAGACATGCCTAGACACCGGAGTGCATGGAACACAGTTTACCTTCCCACTGAACTCTTACTGATTTATCTTCTTGCAATTTCTTGCTTTCAAACTGCTAGGATGGCAGGAGCTGGGACAGAGACAGGAGCTCACTCTGTCGTGCATTACTTGGGTATTGAGCTCCAATGTTTGAGTTTTCAAGTTCAGCATCTTAACCACTAAGCCACCACAGTCCCCTAAATCAGTAGCAGAAACCATTATTTGTTATGTTTATTGTTGTTGTTAATGAATAAAAGCAATCAACATCCATAGCTCTTTCCACAAAAAGAAACAGTAAGGCAGGACTTTGTATCCAGAAGCTCACAATCTAAATGTTGTTAATGGACAGGAAAGAAGGAAGATGAAAATCGAATTCAGCAAATGCAGCAACAAAGTTTTAATTTATACTGGGGTTGAGGGTTAAGGAGGTCTAGTGAAAATGTTAAGGAGAAGAGAAATTTGAGGAGGAATTTGAAGTAGAAAGAAAATAAAGATGTCACAATGCAAATATCCCTGGTGAGACTACTAAACACAAGGGACAGTGTGGGAGAATAGGTCTTTGAAAAAAGAGATCTTCAGTCAGCTGAAGAAAGTTGTGACAGGGAACACAACATATATTCCTGAAGGCAGGAATATAGCATGAAAATGAAAAGTGGTACTGAGCCGTCCATAAAGTGACTTTAAAAATGGAAAAGTGGTCACCCTGCTGGATGACTTTCTAAGAGATGCAGACTGGGGTAATACCTCACTGCTGGTCTTCTTGGATCTCTCAGTGGCCTTTATTTATTTATTTATTTACTTGTAGGCTACTTTTCTCACCTCAGCGAATCAGCCTTTGATACCATCGGTCATGGTATCCTCCTGGAGAGGCTTTTAGGATTGGGAAAGGCTTTGGCCTGGCTCCAGTTCTTCCTTGAGGAGCATGTCTTGAGAGTACAGCTGGGGGAAGAGTTGTTGGATCCTTGGGTATAACAATATGGGTCGGCAATTTCCCCTATGCTTTTTAATAACTATATTAGGCTGCTGGGTGAGGTCATTAGGAATTCAGAGTATGCTGCTGATATGCAGCTTTATCGCTTATTTTCCACCTCAGCAGTGGATGCTATTTGCACCCTGGAGAGCTGCTTAGAGGCAGTCATGACATGGATGGAGGATAATAAGCTGAACCTGAATTTGGATAAAACAGGTTTTGTTGGTTAGGAATAAGAAGTCTCAGGTGAGAGAATCCCCCTCACTCTAGGACACTGGTGGCAAACCTTGGCACCCCAGCTGTTCTTGTACTTCAATTCCCAGAAGCCCAAGTCAGCACACATGATGCTTGGGGCTTCTGGGAATTGAAAACAGCTGGAGTGCCAAGGTTAGCCACCACTGCTCTAGGAGGTGTGAATATTCCTTTTATAGAGAGTATACGTTGTCTGGGTGTGCTTTTTGCTGAGTCTGCTATTTGACTAGACTCTATCTATGGGACATCAAATATCATCTGTGGTCAAGTCTGCTTCTCATCATCTGTTGGGAATTGCTAAGCTTCACCCACTTCTGGACAGGAAATCCCTGGCTATGCTTTCCTATGTGTTGGTAATTTCTAAGACCAATACTGTAACTAATTCTCTCTATGTGGGTCTGCCCTTGAGGCTGATATGGAGGCTTCAACAGGTACAAAATGCAGCAGCTAGATTGATTATTGATATTGGTCATTTTAACTGCATCACCCTGTCTTTATTAGCTTGCATTGGTTGCCCATTATATACCGTGTCAGGTTCAAGGTCGTGATATTAACATACCTGTATAAAGACCTTAACAGTTTAGGACCATGCTATCTGAAGGAGTGCCTTTTCCTAAGAAATTGGACCCAGAGCACTCAAGTTCTTAAATTATGTACTGTCACACCTAAATAAGCTAAAAAGGCTGTGACCAGAACAAAATCATTCTCAACTATGGTTCCTTCATTAAGTTGCCTCTAGAAATCAGATCTGTTTCCACTTGAATGGCTTTTTGTAAACAACTAAAAACATTCCTACTTATTCAACCTTTTTCATTGTTAGTAAACTGATGTTACATTTGTGGTATTCCCTTTATTTGTTTTGGTTTAACCGAGTTTATAAACTGGAATAAGAGAATGTAAATTATATATTACTGGTATGGTTTGTTATTCTATTGGCATGCCATCTCGTTTGTGTGTGTGTGTGTGTGTGTGTGTGTGTGTGTGTGTGTGTGTGTGTGTGTGTGTGTGTGTGGTTGTTGTTGTTGTTTCATGCAATGTTTGTAAGCAGCCCAAAGTGGTGCTTGCAACTACTACTACTACTACTACTACTGTTATTGTTGTTATATTTATATTTATATTTATATTTATATTTATATCGCCGCCAGCTCACCACAGTGACTCAGGGTGGCTTACAATCAGCATAAAATATAGTTTAATTAAAAACATATTTTTTAAAAAAATATTAATTTTCAAAATATAATAACAAAATCTAAATAAAAAAGAAAACTACAGTACAAATACAGAAAATCATAAAATGATATGCAATACAAAACATAAACATTCATACAATAATAACAATGTTAAACAAATAATAAATAATACTAAAAATAACACTATAACAATACCTATACTTTATCAATGTAATACCTCCCATCCTTCTCTGAGTCTTAGTTGTTATATCTCAATTCATTTTATGCAACATAAAAATTACATTTACAATATTTTCTATTTCTTATAACATCAGAACTCTAGATCTACTCATTTTGTATATCTATAATGTTCATATTTTCCCTTTTCCCCCTACCCATAACTTTTCAATTATTATGGTATTACCATAATTATCCCTAAGCATAATATCATGAAAGTACAATAATAAAAAGCATATACACAAAGTCAAACTACACACCCAGTGTATCATACAAAGTCTTAGAGGATGCAGGATATCACAAAGTTTTTCACTGTTTCCAAAAAGTAAATTGATCAGGTACTGGCCCACCCCCCCACACCTCCAGCCAATTTTGTCTCTACAAATAGTTGCCAAATTTTCCAAAATCTATTTTCTTT
Source organism: Bradypodion ventrale (assembly GCA_035047345.1). Taxonomy (NCBI): domain Eukaryota; kingdom Metazoa; phylum Chordata; class Lepidosauria; order Squamata; family Chamaeleonidae; genus Bradypodion; species Bradypodion ventrale. Next base: position 130,656,409 of record JAWDJE010000005.1, read on the forward strand.
AATTATATTCTCTTTTTTTGTTCAATTCTCATGTTAATTTATCATTTAGTGCAAGATCCCACAATTCCTTATACTAATCTTCAATTTTCAAAGTTACATTGCTTTTCCAATTTCTAGCTATACATTGTCTTCCTGTTATCAACATTATAGCCAGTAACTCTTTTTTTATTAGCATCTAAATTTATGTTATCCACATTTGTCAGCAAAGCGGTACTTAGCCATGGTTTAAATCCCGTTCCCAAAATACTGCAAATTTCCTTCTCAATTCTTCCCCATTTTTTTTTACCACATTACAACTCCACCACATATGCTCATATGTTCCCAGTGTATTCATACATCTCCAACACATTTTACTCATATTATTATCCATCTGATGTAGCCTTACTGGGGTCAAGTACCATCACAACATTTTATAATTATGTTCTTTTATTCTAACTGACATGGTTCTCATAATCCTTTCCCCCCGTTTATTTCTCCATTCCAATTCTGTAATTTTTACATTGAGATCTTGTTCCCAGAGATTTCTTAATACCTCTTGTGGAGTACCTTCTTTATTTAACATTTTATTAATCCTACCCACAATGCCCTTAATTCCCTTTCCCCCTTTCTTATCTTCAATACCAAATCCTCAAACTCAGTCTTACTCCTTCCCAAACTGGTTTCCTGCAAATATTTACTATACCACTTGTTTACTAATTAAAAACATATTTAAGCAAACCCCAGACAGTCCCCAGCTAATGGGTTGTTTAAAGTGGTCCTATATAAACCAGCAGGGGTGGGACTCCTGTTGTGGCACCCCACACCCGCTGGGCCAGCCAGGTCTTCAGGCCTTTCCTGAATGCTGGTAGATCTAGTTGTAGGCAGAGGTCTGTCGGCAGGAGGTTCCAAAGGACCGGGACAGCCACCGAAAAGGCCCTCCATCTAGTGCTAGAGAGGTATGCCTCTCTAGCAATTGATACTCTTAGGGAGCCCCTCCAGTCCACTCTAGTGGGATAGGCTGATGTCCTCGGGGTGATGCGGTCTCTTAAGTAACCAGGCCCACTACCAGGTAGGGCTTTAAAGGTAATGAACAGCACCTTGAATTGTACCTGGAGGCACACTGGTAGCCAGTGCAGCTCCCACAGCAAGGGTGAAGCATGGTCATTGTGACCACATCCCATCACCACATGGGCCACTGCATTCTGCACCATCTGCAGCCTCCGAATGTAGAGCGTGTTACAATAGTCTAACTGGGAAGTGACCAGTGCATGAGTGACCATGAGCAAAGAGTCCCAGTCTGGAATGGGCATAACTGGCAGATCACTCGCATTTGAGCAATAGCCCTTCTGGCCACGACTGCCACCTGCTCCTCGAGCAGTAGTTGTGAGTCCAGGAGGACTCCCAGATTACGTACCGGGTCTGTCTGGGGTAGAGAAGCCCTGTCCAGTATCAAAGTTGGTAATTCCTTAGACAGACAGGGCCCCTTATCCATAACCACTCAGTCTTGCCAGCATTCAGTTGTAGCCCATTATCCCCCAGTCAGACCCTCATGGCCTCCAGGCACCTGGATAGGACTTTGACTGCATCGCTCAGATTACCATGGGCTAAGATATATAATTGAGTATCATCCACGTACTGATGATACTTCACCCTGTGGGAACGGATGATCTCCCCCAGTGGCTTCATGTAGATGTTAAACAGGAGGGTGAGAGTACCAAGCCCTGCAGCACCCCACATGTGAGGGGCCTTGGACTGGACCTCTCACTCCTCAATTACACCAACTGGGTTCAGCCCCTCAGGAAGAAGGAAAACCAGGACCACACCATGCCCTGTGTCCCCAATCCTCGGAGCCGACCCAGAAGGATACCATGGTTGGTGATATCGAGTGTTGCTGAGAGGTGGGTTACCTCCATCCTGCTCCTGCCAGAGATCATCCATGAGTGTGACCAATGCAGTCTTGGTATCATATCCGGGCCTGAATCCTGACTAAAATGGGTCCAGATAATCCGCTTTATCCAGGACACTCTGGAGCTGCCGTGCCACTGCCTTCTCCACCACCTTCTCCAAAAAGGGAAGGTTGGATACCGGATGTAAATTAGCGGGTATTGTTGGGTCAAGCGATGGTTTCTTAAGGAGGGGGTGCACCAGCGCAAGTTTCAAAGGCTCCGGGAATGCGCCCTCTCCAAGAGAGGATGGGATACAAGTCAAATAAATAAATGAATGAACGAATACTCTAGATATTTTGCTATAATGATTGCTGCTGAGCAGATCTTCCATTTATTCATATTGTGGATATTTCTTGGATAATTTGCCTAGTGATACAAAGAAACATAGTTATTATGACAGAATATCTATTCAGAGTTCAGCTCTGACCTATTCCAGAGACAGTGTGCATGTTACTGGGAATTAAAAGCAATTGATTTCTTTAAATAAAAAAACACACATTTTGTCAGCTATAAGCATAATATGAAAACTTTCCAGTGTTTTCTACTGGATTGATTGTTAACATTTTCAAAGGCAGTCTCATACTTCATTTATGCAAATTTACTTTTCTGGTATAAAACAATTTTACTGGGGCTCAGCACTGGTGGAAAAATACCAGAACTAAGCACATTTGTATATAAGTGTAGCTATTTTATTTTTAATTAGGAATTTTATTATATAGCCTGATTTGTACATTTTTCTGTGTGCTTCTGTAGTCACTGAAAATGTTCTGTTACTGAGGTTGAACTACAGAAATGTTGAATTTCTGTATTTTTAAAGTGTCTGTGTTCCTGATGTTTAAAAGAAAATCCAATAATATCAATGAAAAATGAGGCATTGTATTTTACTACTATCTATCTAAGTCTAAGAATGGTTTTGAAAATATCTCAGTAAAGGAGATTTTTATTAAGATATGCAAAAGGGAAGAAAAGCTGTTCTCATATTCAAAGCAAGTGTGGAAAGAGGCTCTCTGCACATTCAAAGGAAGAGTGCAAAGATTGATAACTTCACATATGAATATAGTTTTAAAACTTTTTCAAGACAGCTATAATAAGCTGGTTGTTTGTAGACATACAGCTTACCAAATCAAGGAAAGAGAATTAGTATCCTCTAATGCACATTACCATTTGTCTAGTATCAGCACACATCCTGGACTTCACATAGTTTAATCCAGTACAGGAACATTTTCAGCAGCCATTGTGTTATGTATGACCTTTAATTTCTCTCTGTTATCAGTCAAGATGTATACAAGGGTTTCTTCAAAACTTTGTATGTGAAAATGATGTAAAGCTGGTGTCATTGGCAGAACCAAGATGGAAACTGACATACTGATAGCTTCTAAAGATTAGGTAGGTTGGAATAGAGCCTTGAAAGTGAATTTTGTATTTGATACAATAGAAAAAATAGAGTGGAAAGGTGATGTGATTGAAGCAATTACCCTGAGCTTGAATAGAAAGTAGGATGTGTGATGAGTTTTGATAAAAGCCACAGAAGATGAGAATGAAGTAGAGGTTGAGATTACATATTAAAATTAATATTGTAGCTTTAATAGTCATTTGATTGAAGAGACAGCAGTTCAGTTGTGATGGGAAGAGGAGCAGTCTGACATGAGAAGGGAAGCCATTATGGTTAATTAGAAACCTTTCAGCCGCTTTATTTCTCTTATATTACTATGTAAGAAAATATTTGATAGGTCGACCCATTTAGGTGGGGCTATTTTTCTGAACAGGAAATTAGGAGGTAGGACTAGTTTAGCCTTGAAGCTTTCTAGTTGAACCCTTTCTCTCAAGTGGGCCATGCTTAGTTTTCTGTAATGTATCTGTCAATTAGACTATTTTTAACCAGAAGTAGACTACATCAATAGCTTTATCTTGGCAGTTTACTAGATCTTCTTTTGTACAGATGGTGGGGCATAAATTGCATGCACATAAAAGGTGTATTGATTTAATTTCTTCCCATTCTCAGAAAATGTGAATGTACATCCATTCCTGTATCTAAATAGTAAAGGTAAAGGTCACCCTTGCTCGAAAGCCAGCCGTATCTGACTCTAAGTTTCAGTGCTTATCTCTGTTTATCAACAAAAAAGCCAGTGCTATCTGCATCTGCAGACGTTTCAGTGGACATGTGGCAGGCATGCCTCAACACCAGAGTGTATGGAATGCTGTTTACCTTCCCCCCAAAGTGGTCCCTATTTATGTACTTTCAAATTCTTGCTTTTGAACTGCTAGGTTGGCAGGTGCTGAGGCAAAGACGGAAGCTCACTCTGTCATGCAGTACCCGGGAATTGAACTCTGACCTTCCAGTCATCGAGTTCAGCACGTATCTAAATACAGTAGTCTCATTTTAATCCAATTAGCCAAGTAGCCCCATTTTACTTGATTCTTCTTCCATTGTTCTCCTGGCTTCAAAGTTTATTAAGTGACTTTCAGACGGTCCAGACAGAATCATCTCATGGTAAGGAGACACTCTTGGCATTCATCCACTCTTGGCAAGATGTGCTGTTTTTACTCTCCATAACATTAGCCTAGCCTCTTCTTGTTTAACATTTAGAGCTTGAGCCGAAAACTATTCCTTTATTTTAGCCATCATTTAAAAGGCTGGTGTCCATGAAGTGTATTATTTTGGTGCTATATTACTTTATTTAATCCATTATTTCCTCGCACCTCTTGATGTACTTCCAGAGAGGCAATGTCAGACAAATAATTGACATTCTATGGGGTGTGGGGGAGGTTTCAGGCAACCAGTAATAATACTACATTATCCATTAAGACCTACATCCACTTTTTTGGATGCATGGCACTAGCATATTCTAGCACAGGTACGAAGCTATTGTTCTTATAGTTGAGGGAATGAATCCCGACTGTTTCCTAAGTATATTATTCATGGTGGCAACTTTCTGTTTCATGCTCCCATTGGGCTGCTGGCCAGAGAGGGGTGGGGTGGCTGCATGGGTGCCCATAGAGAGGGCTCCAAGTGCCACCTGTGGCATGCAAGCCATAGGTTCACTACTACTGGTTTAGATTATGTTGTTGTTGTTGTTGTTGTTGTTGTTGTTGTTTTAGGTTAGGGTTCAATCTAGAGTGATGGCCAAATACTTTGGGGTAGGACAATGTCTCAAAATCTTGCCTTCTGAGCTAACTTGGAGTTTCCTCTTTGCTTCTGTTATTTTAAGTGGAAAGCCTAGACTTGCATTTTTAAAGGGTTGGTTTCAGCTGGTTCTTTCTTCTTTCTTCGTGTCACAGGCACTACCAGCATATAATAACATACAAAGCTAAAATTAACATATCTAAAACAAAAAGGAATCAAAAGGACTAGATGACATCCGCCCAATATCGGGCCACCTCAACAGCATTTCCTCTTGCCAACATAAGGTCCTCCTTAGTGCATGTTGAAAGGTATCGTGTATCATATGGACCATTGTTTGCTCTTCTCCGCATTCACACAGGCTAGCAAGTGGTTATTTTACAATTATAATACAATAGTAATATAGTATACAATAATAAGATAATTTTATTCAGCTGGATATTTTATAATATAAGGTAAGATCTTTTAATGCAGAAGTTAGCTTTTGCTCAATTAACTGAAGTTTCCTCCTGGACAGTCAAGGCAAGAGCTTCAGTTTAGATGGAACTGATGGAGTATTCCCTGTCAACAGCAGTTGTTGTGCTATTTAATCAAAGTGTTGGACATCTGTTTTCACAAAAAATAAAAATAAAAATAAATCCTAAAATGTAATTGATCCAGCACTCTCTTGGACTGGAGGCAAAAAAATATTGCAAAATGGATTACAAATTGATCATAGTTCTCTGGGGGGGGGGAGGGATATGATGCATAGCTGCATCCAGCAGTGTTGTAAACTTTTCCCATTTGGATTTTTTTAAAAATTATAACTCCTATGAAAATTGAAATAAATAAATATACAGGTATAGAACAGGGTTTTCCAATCTGCACTCCCTAAATTCATTATGTGTGGCCCTTCCAACCTTCTTTGTTACTGCCATCACCCTTATGGAAATTTCATTAGGGCCCACACTGTTCTTCCTGCCTTGAACAGCAGCATCTACTGCTGTTTTTCCTGTCCCTTTCTTACAAAGCACACAATAGCAACATTGTTTCTTCTGGGCTCTTGATCCTATCCACCATATTAGCATTTTGTCCATTCTGGGTGCTTTGCCACTCAGATTTTTCACTCCCCCTCTCCATACATTACCAATATTGAAGGCTATATCTGTGTGTAAGGAAGATAATGAAAGCGCGGTGCCAAAATGACCGCCACGCTCTTTGCGGGCCCCCCCCCCGGACTCAGACATCTGGGTGAGTTAGGGGGCATGGCCACCCCTCTATAAAAGGGGTGGCCACGAGGCAGACGAGCTGCCATTTTAGAAATAGCAACGGAGAGGAGAAGTTTTCTCCGTCGCTGTTTTTCCTTATTGAAAGGAGGATCGAAGCACCCGGAGCCTTGGATTGCTTGGCTGCCGCGGTGCTTAAACGTTAGGAGTTCGATCCCTGGATAGGGATCCTACTGCGACTTTCTTCTCCTAGGGAGACATGGCTCCCAAGCGGAAGGCCCTGGAGCTGAAGCCGAGGCCAAGGGGAAGTAACTTTTACCGGCCCTGCTTCGGATGGGGGCCAGCCTTTGGGTTGAAGGACCAGGGCTGCGCCTCCACGGCAGGGCAATGTGCCAGCCTTGCCCACTGGTACCAGTGGGGCTGGTCAGGCTACCACTTGGCAGCCGGGTTCCAGCTTGGTAGCTGGTCAGCTACAGGCCGGCCCCTCCGGGGCTTCAGCCCTCAGCCCGCCTTTGCCGGGCATGGGACAGGGCAGCCCGGGGGGGGGCCTGGTGCGGGTGTCCAACCCACTGTTCCTCTGGCCCCCGATGGGCCGGAGTTTTGGGCAGGGCCCTATTCTGGCCCTGGCTCTCCTTTGGGTTGCCTTTTCCTCAACTGACTAGTGGGCCGTCCGGCCCACCCGGCCCGCTTTGTACTGGGGGCTCTGGGGCAGTGGATGCTCTGTTAGCACGGATAGCAGTGCTGGATGCATCCACGGGCATTGCACCGCCTCCTTCGGAGGGGGGTGCTACTCTTTCTTCAACACAGGCCCCTTTGTCGACCCCGGCTACCTTGCCGGCCGCTATGTTTCAGCGGGCGGCCAACCGGGTCGAGCTGCTTGAGACGGTCCGGCCGGCCCCAGCTGGTATCTCGCAGCTCCCTGTTCGACCTGATGTCCAGGCTGGGAGCAGTCGGGGGTGATCCCAGAGCTCGATTCCGGTCGTGAGCTCCAACGCCCGCCGTGGGCCGGAACCCCCGGTGGGGGCGGCTCACGGGGGTGCACCTAGTGAGTGTCAGGTTCAATTTAAGTGCACCAACACCACAGCCCACTTACAGTGGTGGGTTTCAGTGGCCCTGGCCTCGTCAAGTTGATGCGAGCGGGCATCAGTTACCATCCTATCCCAGTATCCATGGTTTCTAAATGGTCCCTTGTTAAGGGCGGGGGTGTCCACCCCTGGGGCAGTGCCGAGCATCGTAGGGGCTGTCCAGGTCCCGCTGGGTATGCCCTCTATACAGAATGTGCCAACGATGGCTTTGCTGATGGCTGGTTATTCCTTGCCCCTGGGTGATCATTTGTCACAGGTCACGAGGGATAAGATCTGGTGGGGAGTACGTGGATATATTCTCCCTATTGAACCATGAGCCCACTGAGGAAGAGTGAGAGGGACAGGATGACAGAGACAAAGAGCTGTCCCATTGTCGTAAGCCACCGCGCACCTGGGCCAACTGGTTGCCGGCATACTTTATATATATGGCGGTATGCTTCAGGGCCCGGCCTGTTATTGGGCCATCCCGATGGTTCAATCCCTTGATAATATTTACAGGGCGATGGTTGATTTCATGGGCCCATCGTAGTTGGCTTATGATGAGGAATTTGGATGAGGGTGGCCCTACATCCTGAGATGAGGTGGGATGAGCCCTGTCAGCAATTGTGGCTCTGGTACATGACTCCCACGTGACTGGCGCCTGGTGATAGGTACCATTGGGGTCATGCTGTGCAGCAGGCTGCTGCGACACAGGCTCCCCGCTGACCGGTGGGGCAGGGGGTTCCAGCCCGCCTGCTGTGTTGGACCTTCTCAGCTAGCGACGTGTGTAATAAGCACCAGTGTCGTTACCAACATGAGTGTCCCCTTTTGCGTGGCCCCCTCGCCCCCTCCGCATGCCCGCGGGTTGGTGGGTTACAGGGGGCGATCAGAGCTCCGTCCGACGGAACTAGCCATGTCAAAGCCCCCCTCCCCAATTAGTGTACTCATGCTGGAGCGATGGCTCTCAGCTTATCCAAGAAGGGATGATGTGTGGTACCTGCTGGGGGGTTTCCAATGGGGCTTTTGTATTCCATTCGGGGTGTTAGGGCCCCCAAGATGCTACTAATTTAGTTCCCTTGAAAGGTAACGTGGAGGTTGCTGTACTGAGCACAGCTAAGAAAGTTGAGGCTATGTGAGTAGCGGGCCCCTTCTTGGAACCACCTTTCCCTAATTTGAAGGTCTCCCCTCTGGGGCTAGTACCGAAGTAGAACCCGGTGAATGTCATCTAATCCTCCATCTAGCTTACCCTGCGGGTTCTTCTGTCAGTGATGCCGTTCCTGCTGACCTTTTTCAGTCAGGAACACGTCGTTTGTTCAGCCCCTAAGGGTGGTACGCTCATGCGGTCCCGGTGCTTTCCTGGCACAGTCTGATATGCACTCGGCTTTCCGATTATTGCCAGTGCACCCAAGGGATTTTGAGCTATTGGGTTTTAGGTTCCAGGGGGAATTTTACTTAGATAAGGCCATGCCTTTTTGACTGCTCTATTCCATGTTCGGCATTCGAACGATTCAGTACTTTCATTCAGTGGGCCTTGGCTCGCAGGTCAGGGTCCCGGTCTCTAGCCCATTACCTCGATGACTTTTGGTTCGGGGGTGAACGGGGCTTGGACACGTGCACGCGTCTCCTCACTACATTTCAGACACTCATGTGGGAACTGGGTGTCCCCTTAGCGCCTGAATAGACCGAGGGCCCAGCTATTAAGCTCACATTTATAGGCATTGGAATTGACTCATGGATAAGGTGGCTCGGATCTCTGTGGCGATTTTGGCATTGATTGCCAAAGATAAAGTGTCCCCTCGTGAGCTGCAGCTACTTCATGGCCACATTAACTTTGCCTGCAGGGTGGTTACACCCGGCAGAGCATTGGCCGGGCGCCTGTGTGATGCCATGGCTTGCCTGTTAAACGTCACCACAGGGTCCGGCTGATCAGGGGCATACGGGCGGACCTTCCGGTCTGGCTCAAATTCCTTCAGGGATTTAACGGGGTCTCTTCCTGATGATCAGACCTTATGGTCTGCCCTAGATTTCAAGTACGGTCAGATGCCTCCGGCTCCCTGGATTATGGGGGTTTACTCTGAGGGTATGGGGACTTACGGCCAAGGGCTTCATGCATGGCTGGGCATGGATCGCCTCCGCGATCTTACCTTCCTTGAGTTTCTTCCCAAATTGGGGAGCACTGATGCTATGGGGTGACGAGTGGGCCAACTCAGTGGTCCATTTTTGGTGTGACAATGCGGCAGTGGTGCACATTGTCAACACCCAGACGTGCAAATCCCCCAGGGTCATGGCACTGGTTTGTCAAGTCTTTTTGAGAAGCCTACGCCTAAATGTGCTGTTCAGGGCCAGACATGTTCCAGGTATTAATAAAGATATTGCTGATGCTTTATCCCGCCTGCAGATCCCCCGGTTCCGTGCCTTGCTCCGGAAGAAGAGGAATTCCACTCGCCACTCCTGGCCGATATTTGGACGTTTGGCGAGGAGAGGTGAACCGGGCATGTCATTGGCACCTCGCACACGTAAGGCATATCAACACGCTTTCATGCGATTTAGAACTTTTTGCGAGTGACTACAGTTACCTCAAGTGTGGTCAATATCAGTGGACCAGGTTATACAATGCATGTTTATCTTCGCAGTCAGGGTTTGGCCCCCCGTACTATAGCCTTCAGGCTTTTGGCACTGGCATTTATGGCCAACGTGGGGGGGGGTTTCATTGACTGCGTGAGTTACTGCAGCATGCGTCGTGTTTTGGAGGGGCGGACACGTGAACGTGTCCGCCGCCCAGACACGCGCCACCCCAGTTCGCCAGAGTTTCTGACCCACCTTGTACGAGGCTGGCATGACTTATGTTCAGATAGGTGTGAAGTGGCTCTTGGTCACGCAGCTACCACGGTAGCCTTTTTGGGAGCGCTCCGCATCAGTAAGTGGGTGCCAGAGTTGGGTACCATCTGTGTAAGGCGGATGTGTCTTGTAGGGCACTGGAACTCGACGATGTCTATGTCACACATGAGTGGGCTCAATTGGGGATACGGTCCTCAAAGGTTGTTCAGCATGGCGTAGGCAGTGGAGTTAGACTGCTACGAAGTTTCATTGAGACATCTGTCCAGTTGGTGCCCTACATGAATTTTCGGCAGTGCCTGCTGCGCGCCCCAGCCTGTTTTTCTGCCACCAGGATGGGTTTACCCTTACCAAAGTAAAGTTACTGAGGGTGACTGGTGCCGCGCTTCGAGGTGTGGGGCCCGTTTTGGCACCCATTTATTTAGGATAGGTGTCACGTTGATCACGGCTACATTTGGGGTACTCGGAGGCGGATATGTGTGTACGCGTAGTTTCTTATATGTACGTCCCCTCACTGTATGAGTACCTAGTTATGTCCGTCACCTCTTCTCCTCTTTTACAGATCCTGTGTATCTCTGCACACCGGTGGCAGTGGGGCTGATGGGCCGCAGCTATGTACACTGGGCAGCAGTATATGCTGCGGCGACAGAGAGTGGAGCCCGACTTGGGCTCTGTGCATCCGCACGAATGCGATGGTATGGTATGCGTGGCACAAGGGGGCAGGAACTGTGGCCATTCCTGATGTCCGTCAGGGATGCTGGACCACCCGATGTTCTTATTAGGCACCTCGGCGGCAATGATCTTATACGGATCACTGCTATTCATAAACTGTCGAGGGGCAGTGACCTGGCGTTTTATATCATGTATGGCTTACACATGGTCGCTATGGTCCAACATCGTGCCGAGACACCAATTTAGGGGAGACGTGGATCTCCGTGGTTCGGACTGTTCCGGCAGTCAGTGGACAGGGCTGTTGCTCGGTCCCTTGCTGAGCATGGCTGGGAGACAGCCATTGGACACCTGCAGATAGGCTTACAAAAATTTTTGCTGGTAGGCAGGAGAAGGGGTCCACCTGTCGGCTGGAGGTATGTACCTCTTTCTGGGTGTGGTGCAAGCAGGCCTGGTGACCGAGCTGACGGTCTGGGGGGGGGGGGCGGTGAGTCATCATGGACGCCTCCCCGTGTGGCGGGTAGCACTGGTAAGGTAAAGATTTATGACCCATAGGTATCTGGCAGGTTCGCAATTGACTGGCCAACACTTAGACAGGTTCAGGTGTAATAGCTTTGACCGGTCAATGACGAACCAGGCATGCATCACCTCGTGATTTGACGGATACACGTCATAGGGTGGGGTCAGTAGATAGTTTATTGACTCCGGTCAACAATTTGTTTGAGTCAACAAACAAATTGATACAAATGGATACATTGTAGCCAATTGCCATTGGCAATTTTGGGAGGAACCTTACCAGTGTTACTGCGGCCTGCTTGCCTTAAGAATTACAATTGGATGAATACACCAATTTAAAGTTATAATTCGGACTAGGGCATTATTCAATAAAAGTGGCCCAATGCCTTTATCCATATACCGGTGTCTGAGTCTTTCTTTGGGGGGTGCGTCTGCAAAGCAGCTGTGCGGATGGGTTTAGATGGCTGGACTGCTTTTGCAAAGAAAAAAAAATGCAGGGAAAGGAGAGAAAAAGTCTGGCATTTTTGCAAAAAAAAGTTCCAAAGTGCTTTGCATACTGACCATTTCTAGACACTCCACCCATCAAGGCAGGTAGCATTTCAGAACAGATTCACTGATTGCCATAAGCATGAAAAGGAAATAATGTTTCAGATTTCATATGAAGTACCACCAGAAGATGCAAGTTATTTTTCCAGATGGAGTTACAGTGATATCTCATACAAGGTCCAAACTTGGTTCCACAAGTTTGGACTTTATATGGATTTGGACTTTTATGAGGCATGCAAAATCCTAGCCGCAATGCATCATACAACGTCCAAATCCTTGCAGCAATGCCTCGTACAACGTCGTTTCCATAGATATACATTGTACTGTAACAGCACAGACTTCAGGGCAAAGTCACAGAAACAGACAGGAAACTGACAGAACTTTAAGAAATCATTGTCTAAAAGCTAAATACATTACAAAAACATGTCAAACAACCCTGATTGTCCAAGAACCTGAAGAATACTGCAAAAATCCCAGGAATGCTTCTAAAAATTCTGACGAAAAAATTCAAAAAAACCCCAAAATTGTGCTCAAAACCACTCCTAAACACTCTTTGCCTTGTGCAAAACCCACAAGAACAATGCACGCATGTGTCCTGCCTTTTATACTGCCCAGGCACAATGCAACCTGGGAAAAACCCCAATGCCTCATACAAAGTTGCAGTGACATTGTATGAGGCAACTTTTTTCGAGGAATTAGGCGATGTTGTATGAATTCGATGTTGTACAAAGCAGACTTTGTATGAGGTATTACTGTAATTGATTTGCAAGCCACTGATCATCTCAGAGACATATGTAAACAAAATAGTTTATTATATTTCTATTCTGGTATACCTGGTATATTTACCAACCTAAAGAAATTTGCTGCATGCACATTCACAGTCTTTGCCATAACATACATCTATGAACAAACCTTTTCCAAGATGAAAATTATGAAATCCAAGTGTAGGTCAAGAATTACAGATACACATTTGCATGACTTTTAAAGGATATCTGTCGCAAACCTTGACATGTACAGTAACTCCTTGGCTAATGGGAAAAGGCCAGGAAAATCACACTGACCAGGTAAGCATGTGTATCTAGATAAAAGGATTCCACAGTAACATAAGAAGTTAACATTTCTTCATTGGCCTCAGAGTGTTTATTTTTGAGCTAAATTAGTAAGTCTTGTTATATTTTTGTTACATTTTTATTTAAGATGTGGCTCTCTTTATGCATTGGGCACTCTAATGTGGCCTTTATGTTCCAGAAGGTTGGGGGCCACTGGAATAGAATGAGGTTGTATGGCTGAGTAGATTGTCTATAGAATGGGTCTGTTCTAAGTGTTTGGGATTGGATCACCTATGTTCTTAATGGACTGTTGAACTATAGGCTCAATAACAAAAATTATCTCTGAATTGTAGTTTCCCTGCAAACTGCTACAAATGTCCTGGGTAGTTTAGGATCATGTATAAGGCACATTGAATGGAATTCTGCCCATTTTGTGACATTATTTTCATCATTGTGTTCATCCCCTCCTCATCCTCATGATTATAGCCCAATAATAATTATAATAACCAGTAATCAGCTACTGTGTGCATGACACTGGGAGAAGCCACCTTAAATTTAGCAGCAATAACTTTTGGATTGATGTCACATTATGTCTATTGGGACAGTCTTGAGGCAGAATGTAGGTACTGATAACGATGTGACAGCAAAGCTATGAGGGGGATTATAGGCAATGTAAATTCTATTTCTCAGCATAAGAGTCATGGCACAGCTGTAGTAAAACTGATTAAAACTATATATGCTGCCTACTCACACAATGAGATGTTGCCAGCTAAACTCTCTCCATGATAAAAGTTACAGGAATACTTCTGTTTGGAAGGTTACAAATGAACCAACATAGGAGGCATCAGGGATTTTGGCTCAGCACAAGTTCATTTCTTCCCAAACTTCTTCTAAATTATTTATTAGACAAAGCCACATATGTGTACTCTTTGAAGAGAATCTCTATTCCACTGATTATTCCCTAATTTCTACCTAGCAAGGTTTAATTTTTTTAGCTATTGAATCTAATTCATTCAGTCACCATCTAATTGCCTCATTCCCATGCTTCCATCTGTAAAGGGAAAGGAATGTTAATATATCGTTCACCGTATTATTTTGATCTGCTCCTGGTATAATCAGTTTTTGTAGTTTTTAGCCACACAACCTGCAAACAGCTAGCTAACATTTTCTTGATCTGCCTTTAGCAGTAGTGGACAGGTGCATCAAGACTGCAGTAAAATGGCTTAGAACTTAAGTTGATATATTTTGCTATGGTGGGTTGCAGAAATGGAAGATATTTTGTCCATCATAAAATGAGAAAAATAACTTACACTAGCTTTTAAAAAAGATTTTTATCTGCTCATTGATGTGAACCAAAACATCATTCTTGTAAAAATGTAACTGTAATAGGCTTGCAATTCTCTCGATTAATTTATTGTAGGCCCCACATCATAAACAATAAGAATTGAGGTAATTCATAGTTGTTATAGTAAATGACATTCTTTCTTTAGCTGGAAATAGATATCTATTTATGTTTTTTCTTCACTATGGAATTTCACAACAATAAATTTGGCTGTTGCTTCTAAGTTTCTTTCAGTTGAAAAGCCCAGTTCAGGAGCCAGAGTATTGTGTATGGCACTATACAAACTGCTAATCATTTAGAGATACGAAATATGGCTTGGTTGATATACTACCCCATTAGTAAAAGCCCTACTATGTGTACTTTACAGTTTAAAATGTATAACTGTAAGATCCCACATGCTTTTGTTCTCATGCAGGAAACAGAAAAATGTGATATTTTTATCTTTGCTGCAAGACAGAAATATTTCATTTGGTCAATCTCAAAGAGACATTTTTCATTTATGATACTTTACACATTTCTGTAAATATGCACAGCTGGAAAGCACAATGACTGCTGTCTTCTTGCATGGGCTTACTACCAAAGGCAATTTACAATTATGCATCCTTTCACCATAAATTAATTAATTAATTCATTCATTCATTCAAGTCCAAAGCACTAAAATTTTAAACCAACATAATTTTAAAAAACATGTCATCTAAAAATGTATGCATACATAAACTACATGTTTGCATACCTACACTCTACTTTTCCATTATTCAGCAGTTTTTAAAATGAATCCAAACTAAGATTAAACATGTGTTTGTGACTTCAGGTGGCAACTGAGTAGCAAACAGACCATATTCCAGTAGAGCTTCAATGAGGGCATGGGGAAGCTAAACTGACCTCTCCTTTAAACTTCTTCTACCTCAGGGAGGAACTCTGTATAAGCCTCCTTAGATACTCATTAAAGAGTTCTTAAAAGTCTGAAGTAAGGACACCTGATGGATCTTGGTTGGGAGATCATTCCAGATTGAGGGAGCCATGACCAAAAAGGTTCTTCTATGAGTATCCATTCTTCTGACCTCTCTTCGGGTGACCACCCTCAATTACACGGTTTGTGAGAACTAAGGAAATGTGCAGATAGTTCCTCTTCAAATTGGGATGTAATAAATACAAATAAATAATTTTGTTTGTGGAATCCTGCTTCTCCTCACATTTGACCCTTGCCTACTAGAGGAGGTGGGGTAAATTTGTTCTGTTATAGAACAAGCTCATTCCACCTGAAAGTTTCATATTGTTGTTTAGAACATTTTAAAAATCAACAGCTGGAATTAATTTATTATATATCTAAACTTCAGAGATATTTATAAACTTGATTTTTTTTTATTGGTATAACTACTTCATATTTTCATATCTAATGGTTCAAAATATAGGTCATCCTGAACCACTAAAGGAGAAGGTCCAGAGCAGTTTTTCCCAACCTTTGGTTTTTGGACTTTAATTTCCAAAAGCCTAAGTCAATTTCCCAAAGCACTGATCAGCAAATGTACTGATTTAAGCTTCTGGGAATTGAAGTCTTCTTGTGGGGTGTGGGCCCCACATTGGGAACCACTGGTCTAGAGCCAGTAAAAATGCTTTGATTAAATGCTTGACTCCAAGATGACAAACTTACTGAGTATTACATTCTGCTTCTTTTATATGCTGACTAGCATCTTTTGCCCAGCAAGCAGGGTAGGTTTGAGATGTACAGCCCAGCAGAGGTGTGTGTGTGTGAGAGAGAGAGAGAGAGAGGGAGGGAGGGAGGGAGGGAGGGAGAGAGCAGGGAGGGAGAGAGCAGATATGTGTGTGAGAGAGTGGGGGAGGCTGGTGGTGAGGAGGCTGTGTCCGGGTGAGTAGGGAAGGAAGGGGGGGAGGTGGAAGGTTTCCCCCTTTCCCTGCCATGTGGGGTGGGTGGCCTTTTCCCCACCATTAACTGTTTTGAAGAACCTTCAAAATAGTTAATTGGGAAAAAACAAAGGCAGCAGGCATCGCTTCGTCAGGAGAGGCGTTCTCCCTGGCGATTCGCTGGCTGCTGCCTTTGTATTACCCCCACCGCTGTTTTGTGAGCTAACACAAAACAGAGGTGGGGGTAATAGAAAGGTGGCAGCCAGCCATCCACCAGGGAGAGCGCCTCCCCTTACAGATTACTGTCTGTTGCCTTTGTTTTTTTCCCATTGCGAGCGCGGTGCCAAAATGGCCGCCACGCCCTTTGCGGGCCCCCCCATCGGACGAAGGCATCCGGGTAGTTAGGGGGCGTGGCCAGCACCCTTATATAAGGGGCGGCCACGAGGCAGCCGAGCTGCCATTTTGCGAAGCGACGGAGCGGAGAAGTTTTTCCCTCTTACCTCCGTCGCTTTTACCCTCACTGGGAAGCCTCTTGGCTGCTGATTTTCTCATTTTTTGGCTCCCCATCGGCTAGCTGCGATGCCCTCAAAGAAGAAGGCGACTGCGAACGCGGCTCGTTCTGCGCGGAGGCGCAATCCGGGTCGGAGGACCGTGGCTGCGCCTCCCCAGCAGCCTCCTATGCCCGAGCCCACTGGGACCGGTGGGATGGGGTTAATTCCCCCTTGGCCGGAGGCTGAGGGTCCGCGTGCGGGCCCAGTAGGGGCCGCGGCCCTCGGCCCACAAGCGGCGGCCGCTGCTCCTGGCGTGGCCCATTCCGCTGGGCCTTCCTCCGTTGGGGTGCAGCTTAATGCGGGGCCTTTCAGCCTTGGGGGGTGGTGTGGCCCCCTTCCATGGCAGGGTACTTCCCCGGCCCTACCGGGCCCGGGCTTCGGATCGTGGCCCTGTTCAGGCCCCGGGGTACAGGGGCCTGTACCGACGCCTGTAGTTAGTGGGCCGGCTGGCCCTTTACCCCCCCCCCCTTGGTTTAGGTGGCTATGTCAGCGTGGAGGCCCTCCTGGCCCGCGTTGCGGCCCTTGAGGCATCCCTGGCCCGGGTTAGTCACCCTGGGGCCCCTTTTGGGGTGCTGGTCGATCCATCGTCTGCTGGGCAGCGGCAGGCGGCAAGTCTGGTTGAGCTGCCTGAGGCGCGTGGCCCGGCTTCGGCCACTGCCTCGCAGCTCCCCAATCAACAGGCCGGTACTGGTCAAGCCCCGTCGACGAGCTCTATGGCGGTCGTGAGCTCCGACGCCCCCAGTGGGCTGGAACCCCCGGTGGGGGCGGCCCATGGGGGTGCAGCATGTGAGTATGCGGTCCAAACTAGTGCACCTACATACATGGCCACGTTGGGGGGGGGGCTTTTCAATGGCCTTGGCCTCGCACGGGTGGTGCGGCGGTCCAGTCGCCGACGCCCCACCCGGTGACTTCAACTATCACCCAGGGCCCCGTGGTAGGGGGTGCTCCTTACACAGTCGGGAATCTCCTGGGGGTGACCGGGTTAGTCCAGGCTCCTTTACAGATGCCCGCAGTTTCCGCCGTGCCTGTGTCGGCTTTGCCGACAGCAGGGTATTCCTTGCCACTGGGGGACCATTTGGCCCAGACCACCAAAGAGAAGATCTGGCGGGGGGAGTATGTGGACATCTTCTCCCTCCTTAACAGAGAGCCCACCAAGGAGGAGAGGGAGGGGCAAGACGAGAAGGATAAGGAGCAGGCGTGTCGTCGCAAGCCACCACGTACGTGGGCCAACTGGTTGCCGGCCTACCTCATATACATGGCGGTCTACCTCAGGGCCCGGCCGGATTTGGCAATTCCGATGGTCCAGTATTCGGACAATATTTACCAGGCGATGGTTGACTTCCCGGGCCCGTCGTGGTTGGCTTACGATGAGGAATTCCGTATGCGTATTCCCCTGCACCCCGAGATGAGGTGGGATGAGCCCTGCCAGAGGCTGTGGCTCCTGTACATGACTCCCACGCGCCCTGCGCCCGGGGAAAGATACCATTGTGGACATGCGGTCTAGCGAGCGGCCCCAGCACAGGCTCCCCGCCAGATGGCGGGGCAGGGGGTTCCAGCCCACCTGCTGTGCTGGACTTTCTTGTCCAATGGTTCCTGCAACAGGAAGAATTGCAAGTACAGGCATGAGTGTCCCTCCTGCACTGGCCCCCATGCGGCCTCCGCTTGTCCCAGGCCTGGAGGGATGCGGGGCAGAGGAAGGGGCGGACACGGGACTGGCAAAACTGCCGCGGAGGGAGCTGGTTCATCAAAAGGCCCCCTCCCCAATTAATGTGGACATGTTGGAGCGTTGGCTCGCATTGTACCCGAGGGAGGAGGATGCGGTTTATCTTCTTCAGGGTTTTAGTCAGGGGTTCCGTATTCCTTTCGTGGGTGATAGGTCCCCCCAGGATGCCCCCAACCTTTTGTCCCTTAGGGGGAGGGAGGAGGTAGCTGCTGCCAGCATTACTAAGGAGGTCAATTTGGGCAGGGTCGCTGGCCCTTTCCCAACACCCCCGTTCCCTAACCTTAAGGTATCACCCTTGGGCTTAGTGCCCAAAAAGTCACCGGGCGAGTTTCGCCTGATTCATCACTTGTCCTACCCAGCCGGCCGATCGGTCAATGACGCTATCCCTGATGACCTTTGCTCAGTCAGGTATACGTCTTTTGACCAAGCCCTGCGCATGGTGCGCTCATGTGGCCCAGGTGCGCTATTGGCTAAGTGCGACATCAAGTCGGCGTTTCACCTCCTGCCTGTGCACCCGGGCGACTTTGAGTTGCTGGGTTTTAAGTTCCGGGGTGAATATTACTTTGATAAGGCCATGCCTTTTGGCTGTTCCATATCATGCCCGGCCTTCGAGCGTTTCAGTACGTTCCTACAGTGGGCTTTCGTCCGCAGGTCAGGGTCCCGGTCTGTAGCCCATTACCTGGATGATTTTTTATTCGGGGGTGAACGGGGCTGGGACACGTGCACACGTCTCCTCAACACATTTCAGACGCTAATGGAGGAACTCGGTGTCCCTTTAGTGCCCGAAAAGACCGAGGGCCCATCTACTAAGCTAGTATTCCTGGGGGTGGAGATTGACACGGTAGCGCAGGCTTCTAGGTTACCGGGGGATAAGGTGTCAAGGATAGTGGCCCTTATCTCGGACTTGCTTGCTAAACGCAAGGCATCACTGAGGGAACTGCAGGTGCTACATGGTCACCTCAATTTCGCTTGCAGGGTCGTCACACCGGGCAGGGCATTTGCTCGGCGCTTGTGCGACGCCATGACAGGCTTATCTAGGCCCCACCATAGGGTTAGACTCACTCGGGGTATCAGGGCAGATATGCTTATCTGGCTCCAGTTCCTGAGGGAGTTCAATGGAGTA
The DNA here is from genome assembly GCA_035047345.1 of Bradypodion ventrale. NCBI lineage: Eukaryota > Metazoa > Chordata > Lepidosauria > Squamata > Chamaeleonidae > Bradypodion > Bradypodion ventrale. The sequence goes on from JAWDJE010000005.1 coordinate 130,675,941, forward strand.
TCATTTTGGAGGTCTGACCTCCTGGCTTCCCCTCGCTTTCAGATACAGTCCGATGCTTCGGGATCCCTGGGTTATGGGATGTACTTCAATGCGAAGTGGGCCTATAGTGGGTGGCCACCAGCCTGGGCAGGCACGGGTCGCCTGCGTGATCTCACGCATCTGGAATTTTTCCCTATCCTGGGGGCTTTGATGCTATGGGGCGAGGAGTGGGCCAACTCGGTTGTCCATTTCTGGTGTGACAATGCGGCCGTTGTGCACATTGTCAACTCACAGACTTCCAAATCGCCCAGGGTCATGGACCTAGTGCGCCAGTTTGTGTTGCGCAGCCTGCACCTCAATGTCCTCTTCAGGGCCAGGCATGTCCTGGGGGTCAATAATGATATCGCTGACGCTTTGTCCCGCCTGCAGATCTCCCGTTTCCGTGCCTTGGCCCCGGATGCGGAGGAATTTCCCTCGGCACTCCCGGACGAGATATGGACCATTGGCAAGGAGAGGTGAACCGGGCGATTGGCTTGTCACTAGCGCCACGCACGCGTAAGGCGTATCACCACGCATTCAATTCTTTCAGAGATTTCTGTACCCGATTCCGGCTGCCAGAAACCTGGCCGATCCCAGTGACCCATGTATTTCGGTTCATGGTTTACCTGCATGCCCAGGGCCTTGCACCTCGCACCATAGCATCTAGGCTGTCAGCATTGGCTTTTATGGCCAAGGTGGGCGGTCATGTGGATAGTACCGCTGACTTCCATGTGAGACATGTTTGGAGGGGTGGGTGCGGGAGCGTGGGCGTTGCCCGGACGACCGCCACCCGATTTCCCCAGGGGTTCTTACCCAATTGGCCCGGGGCTGGCATGGCCTCTGTTTTGATAAGTACGAGGCAGCCCTATTTCACGCGGCTACAACGGTGGCCTTTTTTGGAGCGCTCCGCATCAGCGAGCTTGTGATGCTGTCTAAGGCGGATGCAAGTCGTAGGGCACTGGAACTCGAGGATGTCTATGTTGCCAAAGACTGGGCTCAGTTGAGGATACGCTCCTCTAAGACAGATCAGCATGGCGTAGGCAGTGGTGTAAGACTGCTACGGTGTTCTTTGGCTGACATCTGTCCGGTTGGTGCCCTACAGGAGTTTATTGCACTGCGTGGCACGCACCATGGCCCGTTTTTCTGTCACCAAGATGGGTCTCCCCTTACTAAATTTCAATTTTGGAAGGTGACCGGCAAAGCGCTGGCCAGTGTGGGCTTCCCAGGGGCTCGTTATGGCACCCATTCCTTCAGGATAGGGGCGGCTTCCACTGCAGCTGCTTTTGGGTACTCCGGGGCTGACATACGCAGCATGGGAAGGTGGGGTTCGCAATGTTTTCAGTTTTATGTTCACCCTCTTCCAACGTGAGTACCAGTTTTGTCACCGCACCTTTCTCTTCCTCGTTTTTTCCTTACAGACCCTGGGTGTCGTATTACACCGGTGACAGTATGGCTGGTGGGCCATAGCTACGTGCACAGGGCAGCGCGTTACGCTGCGGCGACAGAGTGGGGACCCCGACTGGGACTGGGTGCATACGCAAGTCTCACATGGCATGGTAAGCCCGGGATGTTATGGCGGGAGCTGTTGCCATTCCTTTTTTCAGGCCGGAATGCTGACTCGCCTGACATTCTGATCATACACCTAGGGGGCAATGATTTGGGCCGGGTCACCGGCTTATCACTAAAGCATGCGATTTGCGGCGACCTTGCCTACCTGCATTACGTGTGGCCCGCCACAACCCTTGTTTTGTCGGACATGGTCCCGCGGCACACGTACAGGGGAGGTTTCGACCTCCAGGCCCTTGACCGCGCTAGACGCATGGTAAATAGGGCTGTGGCATGCTTCCTTGCCGACAAGGGTTGGGGGCGGGTCAGTCGCCACCCCGCCATTAGCCTACGAAATTACGGCCTTTATGCAGGGGATGGGGCCCATCTGTCGCGAGGAGGTATGGACCTCCTGTTGGGTGATTGGCGAGCAGGCCTGTTGACCAAGCTGACGGTCTGGGGGGAGCATCGAGCCTTCTTTGAAGCCCCTCCGTGTGGCGGGTAGCACTGGTAAGGTAAACATTTATGACCCACAGGTATCCGGCAGGTTCGCAATTGACTGGACAACACTAGACAGGCATAAGTTGGTTAAACGTTGTCCGGTCAACGACGAACTAGGCGATGGGGTGATGGCTACAGCTAGACAGCATGCATCACCCCGTGATTTTACAGATACGCGTCAGAGGGTGGGGTCATTAGCTAGATATTGACTACGGTCAACAATTTGTTTGTTGTTAACAAACAAATTGATACAAATAGATACATTGTAACAATTGCCGTGGGCAATTTTGGGTGGTACCTTACCAGTGTTACTTCGGCCTGCTTGCCTTAAGAATTATGATTGGTCAATTACCAATAGAAATTTATAATTCGGACTAGGGCATGAGTCAATAAATGTGGCCCAATGCCGTTATCCACTTTCATCAGTGTCTGAGTCCTTTTTGGGGGGTGCGCCTGCAATAACTGTTTCGAAGGCTGACATGAAGCAGCCTTCAAAACAGTTAATGGGGAAAAAAGAAAGGCAGCAGACATTGATCCGTTAGGGGAGGTGCTCTCCCTGGCATATGGCTGGCTGCTGCCTTTCTATTACCCCCACCACTGTTTCGTGTTAGCTCACGAAACAGCGGTGGGGGTAATACAAAAGCGGCAGCCAGCAAATTGCCAGGGAGAGCACCTCCCCTGATGAAGTGCTGCCTGCTGCTTCCATCCTGGCTCAACTTACCTTGAGGCCAGTGGCGGCCTCGCCGTGGCTTCGCCAGGGTAGCAAGGAGGAGGGGGAGTCCCTCTTCTCCCCATTGCTCTGGGGAAGAAGTCTGGTGGTGGCCTCGCCGTGACTTTGGTGGGGCTGGGGAAGCGAGGGCGGTGAAACACTGCATCCACCTTCAGCGGCCTTGTGCTCCCGCTGAGTGAGGCATTTTTTTTCTCATGCGTCACTTTCCCAGCCTCCTCTGCACTCTCGTCCCTCAGCCTGATTGACTGAGGGGTGGCACGGCATGGAGGATGCTGGGCCTTGTAGTTTTATTTTTTGTTAGTGTTCATGGGGCGGTTGCCCCACTCTCAGCATTCAGACCCTTGCAGCGATGCTCGCAGGGTGTTAAGGTAAGTGTAGGCAGCTTGGTACAGAATGGTTGGGCCGGGTGTGGCCATGTATGCCAGATACGCACGACTCAACCATCTTCTTATAGGTATAGATACTCTAGACCGGGGTGGGGAATCTGTGGCCTTAAGGGGAGTCTGGGCCTCTGGGGATTGAATTCCAAGTACACCTGGAGGCCCAAGGTTGAGAAAACCTAGCCTAGAGGAAACAGGCTAGCTCCAGGTGTTCTGGAACTTCAATTCTCAGAAGTCCAGGCTCCTCTCAAAGCTGTAGGTTCCCTGCCCCTGCTCTAGACATGTCAATTGCTGAAATCCTGTTGTACAACATGGACACTCTCACCATCAATGGCAAATCACTGTTAATTAAATAATTTCTTCAGTGGTTTTGAAGTTATTCTTACTTCATTTCATTGTATATGAGTTACATGCACCCCAGAATCACCTTTAATCATTAGCTATTTGCAGAATGTAAACAAAGATGGATATGAAGACAGAGATATACACCAGATGGTATATAGAAATATTGATGTATGTCAATAATTCAAACAATAAAAAGGCACTTATTTCCCCATTCATTTTGCATTTTGATGAGAGATAAATAATAAATAACTCTATCTATTCACATTAGGTTCCCAATATAGTGCATTGGATAGACTGATTGACTAGGAGACCTCAGAGAATCACAAGAGAGACCTCAGAGAATCACAAGTAAATAAATAGATAAGAACAATAATACGTAAAAATTGACTAAACTACAGCTTGAATTTTAGCATGTATCCGAGGTTTCACTACATCTTGGCCAAAAGACTAATGGGTTTTTACACCAGTTTAACACAAATAGCATAACATTTGTGGACAAATTGCTTCAAGTTAAAAAAAATTGCCACAGACAGTTATGTTCCAAGTAATGAACAAATCATATCAGTGGTGATTTGTTAATTTGATTAATTTCAAATTATCATTCAAAGTGAAAATTCCCATTCTCAAAGTCAGAGGTATATTCTTCATTTTAAGGATGCTGCTGTATTCTGATTTCTATTGCATGGATTTAATCCCACTATTCCTTCAAAGTCCAAGGCATTATTCTTCCTTTCTCTTTTAGGCCCTCTCCCTTTAGGTGTGCCCTCTTCATTCTTCCATTCCATTCTAGTTCTCCAGATACTATCCAATCTTACCAATGAGGGCACTGTAACATTAAAACCGCTCAGCCATTTTCTAGGAGAATGTCATACACAAACAAGCAATAACCATGGGCTGCAAAATATTTCCTTGTGATATGAAGAAGCAATATACCCATACAGCTAACCTACAGCTATGAACTTTATTGTGTATGTTAGGGGAAGGTTTAAATGACCTTTCAAGGATTCCTCAACTTCGTGAGTCTATAATGGTGATCACCCCACCTCCCAATTGATACAGTATTAGTTTGTGACTGGAAAAAGAAATGTCTAGAACAGGTAAATTAGATAGGGTCAATATAACTTAGCAGATTCTCTAGTGTTAGGGATTAATTAAATTCTGTCTCTCCTTAGAGGTTATCTGTCGCAGAAAAGACTTATCTTCCTCAATAGCTCTGCTAACTGAATATGGCATATTAACAGGAAAAGCAAGCCAACTCTGCAGCTTCTGAAGATTATGTGCCAGAGCTGTAAAAGGAGTTTTCTGAAAGGAGGCAGAGAGCTGACTGCGATCTACAGCAAATCTAAAGGCATTGTGGGCTTCCTAGAAATTTAATGGGCTATAGTAATCCATTGAGAGGCTAATACTTTGAACATTCATCTCATGCCCAACTTGTGTATGTGTTTAAATGTTATACATGTTAGCACATGTTACAAACTGGCCATCTTCTAAGGGAGCAAGTGTATGCTCCCTTAGAAGGATACACGTTCGTTCATTTGTTTGTTCATTCATTCATTTGCTTATTCATTAATTTATATGCTGCCTTTCTCATCAAGGTGGCTCACAACAAAACCCACTATACAACACATTTTCAATAATGTAAAATCGTATTAAAAAAATTAAACATTAAATTAAAGCCAAGATTTTAAACCATTTTAAAAAAAACATTTAAAAATATATACATCTGATAAGTAAAATATTCCCTATAGACCCATTTATTTCTTTAAAACATGTCTGAAAAGCAAGGTTTTTGCCTAATGGTAGAAGGGAAACAGGGAGAATTCTAACCTGGCTTTTCGAGATAGCATATGTGTTATGTGCCATCAAATTGGAACTGACAACCTTAATAGAGGTTTCAAGGTACGTGAGATAGTAAGGAGTGGTTTGCCCACTTAAACCAACACACCTCCTCATGAATATCTATGGCCAAGCTGACATTTAAACCTAGTGCTCCTCACTGCTAGTCTGTTGCTGTATACGCTACACTACACTAGGTAACAAAACCAGAAAGTTCAAGAGTGGTGTATTCATAGGAGTGCACCGGAGTGCACATTTAGCAAAATTTGGCAGTAGCTTTGTTGTTCAGTCACATAGTTAATTCCGACCCTTTGCGACCCCATGAACCATTACACGCCAGGCACCCATATCCTCCACCATCCTCCTCAACCTGCCCAGCTCTGTGCCCATTGTGTCAACAATACCATCTAGCCATCTCATTCTCTACCACCATTTTCTTCTTTTGCCCTCAAACATTCCCAGCATCAAGGCTTTCTCAAGTGAATCCTCTCCTCATCTGATGTCCAAAGTACTTTAGCTTTAGCTTCATCTTCAATATTTAAACTTCCAAGGAGCAGTCAGGTTTGATTCTTTCCAAGATCGACCTATTTGTTCTCTTTGCTGTCCAGGGTACTCTCAAAATTCTCCTCCAACACCACATTTCTAAGGCGTCTGTCCTTCTGCACTCAGCTTTCTTTATGGTCCAGCTCTCACAACCATACATTACTACCAGGAATACCATTGCTTTGACTATGTGATTTTTTGTTTGCAAGGTGATGTCTCTACTTTTCACTATGTCCCCCAGGTTTCTCATAGCTCCCAAGAATCAGTCGCCTTTTTATTTCATGGCTGCAATTTCCATCTGCAGTGATCTTGGATCCTAAAAATGTAAAGCCTGTCACTGTTTCTATTTCTTCCCCATCTATTTTTCAGGGAGTGATAGGGCCTCTCGCCATTATCTTGGTTTTCTTGATGTTGAGTCTCAAGCCAGTTTTTGCGCTTTCTTCTTTCAACCTAAGCAAGAGCTCCTTTAAGTCTTCTTCACTTTCTGCCATTAGGGTAGTATCATCTGCATATCTCAAATTTTGATGTTTCTCCCAGCAATTTTAATTACAACTTGTGATTCATCCAGTCTTGCATTGCACATTATGTGCTCTGTATATAAGTTAATGCAGCCTTGTCTTACTCCATTTCCTATTCCAAACCACTCCGTTATTCCGTATCCTGTCCTTACTGTTGCTTCTTGAGTCATGTACAGATTTCTCATGAGGCATATAAGGTGTTCTGATATTCCCATCTCTTTAATTACTTGCCACATTTTGCTGTGGTCCACACAGTCAAAGGCCTTGGTGTAGTCAATGAAACAGAAGTAGACTTGTTTCTAGTATTCCTTTATTTTCTCCATGATCCAACATAAGTTGGTAATTTGGCCTCTTGTTCCCCTGCCTCTTCAGAACCCAGCCTGCACTTCTGGTAATTCTCTATCAACCTGCTGCTGAAGCCTATCCTATATTATCTTGAGCCTGACCTTGCTAGCATGTGGGATGAACACAATTGTTCTATAACTTGAGCATTCTTTGGCATTGCCCTTTTCCAATCCTGTGGCCATTGCTGTGTTTATAACTTATAACTTTACATATGTATTTCTATAATTTTGTTAAATTTTATCCATTTTATATATTAACTAGCAGAGGTTGCCCGGCGTTGCCGGGCTGTTTTAAATTGTGTTGGAAGGTTAAATTGTGTTAATGTTTTTTAAAAATTGCTTAGTCTGTAATTTTAATTTTGTAAATGTTTATTTATGCATATTTTTTTTGGCTTGGCTGTTATTAACTGTGATCTGCTTTTTTGGGGTTTTTTTTTGAGGATTAATAAAAGAACAAAGTATGATATAATTTTTTCAAATTGTTTTATGTAAGTGAATAATATTTTAGTTTTTTGAATTTTTTTAATTAGTTGTACCATAGTTAATAATTTTAATAATGTAAAAGTAAATGTTTTTTACATTCAATGTTTTAAAAATGTGTTTAGATGTTTTGAGTTTAAATTTGAGTTAAAACTCAGCACAGGATTTTTAAAAGTTTCTATTGTATTTTTTTGATATATGTTTGTGATTTGTGTTAAAGTGTGTTTTACTGTAATTTTTTTTGACTTGTTTTTATTGGTGTGACCTTTTGTGTAAAATTGTGAATTTGTGTTATGTTTTTGGTTTGTTTTTATTTGGAGCTGTTGTGTGTTTTTGAATTGTTTTTACTATTGTGGCGAGTAGGTGGTGCTGGTAGGGGTTATTGTATTTTGACTGTTTTTTCTCTCCTGGCCTCTGGGTGGAGCTTCTTCTGGTAAGTAGTCTCTTTCTTTATTCATTTCTTTTCCAGTCCTGGTGGAGGTAGCACATCTTTTGGTAAGTTTGCTTGTTTCCTTTCTTTTGTGTGTGTGTGTGTGTGTGTGTGTGGGCAGGGGTGTGTGTGTTGGAATTTGTATTTTTTGTCTGTTTGTTTTGTTTTTGATTGTGTCTTTGTTTACTTCGTATTGTTTTGGTGTTTTTGTTTTTGTGTATTTTTGGATGTGTTTGACTGTTTTTAGTAATTTTTAAAAATTTATTTATTTGGTGGTGGGGAAGGACGTGGTCATTGGGGGTTAGGAAGGGTGGGCTAGGTGGTGGGGAGAGGGGCATGGTCATTGGGGGTTAAGAAGGGTGGGTTAGGTGGTGGGGAGGGGGGCATGGTCATTGGGGGTTAGGAAGGGTGGGCTAGGTGGTGGGGAGGGGGTTGTGGTCATTGGGGGTTAGGAAGGGTGGGTTGGTGGTGGGGAGGGTGGCATGGTCATTGGGGGTTAGGAAGGGTGGGCTAGGTGGTGGGGAGGGGGCATGGCCATTGGGGGTTAGGAAGGGTGGGCTAGGTGGTGGGGAGAGGGGCATGGTCGTCCCCACAAAGCTCCCAACCCTAGGGTAGCCCACGGAGAGGGGGATCGCAACCCCCCCACCTACTGATATTAAAGGGGAAACTCCAGTCGGGACCTTCAGCCGCCGTTGTTGAGGGAAAGAAAGCCGGCTGGTGTTTGCTTGGCTGTGAGGCGGTGAGTTGTTTTTCTTTTTAATTTTTCGGGCGCTGGTTTCCTCAGCGTCCTGCGCGCTCATGGCGCGCAGGACGCTGGGGCTTGTAGTTATGGGTTGGTGCTTTGTGTTTGTGCTGCATTTTTTAAAAATGCTTTTCTTTTGATTGGCTGTGGCGCGTTTCCGAACGCTGTGCCGTGCGAGAGCCTCTCAGCCTGATTGGCTCTGGCGCGGCGCGGAGCAAGGAATGTTGGGAAGTGAAGTTGTTTCCCTTTCTTCGCATTTGTGGGGCTGTTGCCCCACTGCCGGTTTTCTCAATCCTTCGTTGACCTGCGTACCCAGATCGGCCGTGTGCACGAAGGGTGAGTGCAGGCAAGTAGGGCGAGGCATAGCAACCTATAGCCAGTTCCAACGGTTAACCCTTGGATTTATAGGTTAAGATGAGCACTAACACAAAATGACAAAAAACTGAAAGACACCCGTGATATTTACCCCAGCTACCCCACATACAAAAACAAATAATAAAAATTTGCCACTACCCCCCTACTTCTCTCTGCAGAAGATCACATCTGGAATCTAAATCCAAAGAAGGGGGAGCATGGAAGATGTTCGAATCATTTGTTAAATGCATAACAAACCAAACTAAATATATTTTTAAGTGTTACTATTCTGCCAGATTTTATCAACTCAAGTTACCATTATAACTTAAGTTCCACCCTTTGCACCTTGAGCCTCTTCTTTCTCTTCCTTCTCTTGTGTACCATTGGCTACAACCAGCAGCAGGGCACTTTTGAGATCTTTCCATTCCTTTGAGCCATTTTCAACAATTTTTACTTCTGCCAGTATATCTAGAGGATATGATTTCTCCTTAATCAAAAAGGACCTGCCCAATTGTGAAAATCTCAGTTGTTTTGGAAACTCCCAATTATACAAAATACCTTTCTCTCTCAGTTTTTTTGGTAACTGGCTTCTTTTGTACTCTCCAAATACATTATTCCACCACAATGTCCTTATATACTTCAATATCTTCCCCTTCCATTTTTAAAATGCCAGGACTTGCTTTCTTGATAAATACCATCAAACCCAGTTTAATTCCCAGATTTATAAATTTTACCAACACATTTCTATGGCCAGCTCTATTTTTTTGCTTTGGACCCAAACTGTAAACACTCACAATATCGTCAGGTCCAAAATATCTCCCCATTTTCAAGTCATTCAACCAAGTCAGTAATCTCAGCTTCAACTGGTCTGGTGATTTTTCAGGAACATTCCAGATGTCCATGTTTTGCCTCCTCAATTGCTCTTTCATAAACCCCAATCTTTTTTCATGGTCAACCAACCTTATTTCTTTTCATTTTGACTTTTCTTTAACTTCCTGAATTTCTTGTTTCATCTCCTACATTTCTTTCACAGTTGTATTCATACCTTCTTTCAAATCCACCACTTCTTTTACAATTTTACTTAACTCGGTTTTTGTAGATTTTATCAAATTTGTAACTGTTTCTTGGGAAACCAGGAACTAAACCTTTCTCCTGCAAAGTATGCACTCTGCCACTGAGCTTTTCCTCCCATTTGCTTAACAAAGTATAGATTTATATTTTTGGGCCACTGTGATAACACAGAATTTAAATTGTGCATTTGTAATGTAGAGAAAAATAGATTGTTTTGTCTTTGCTAATTGCTTTATAAAATAATAATGATGAATTCAAAGTGGGCTTCATGTAAATCATTTGAATCATTATCTTTCTCATCTTTGTTCTTATGATTGATTAAAGAAAGGGTATTTTCCTCTAAGCAGTGACTTTGAAAAGAGTTCTTCCATAGATGGAATATCTGCTAACTAAACTAAAACAGATATTGTTCATAGCTTAACTTGTGATCATGTATATTTTGAATTCTCTATTAATACAAAGCCTGTTCTTACAGCACATGTTTGAAGAGAGGGATATAATCTAAATAGACTTCAGAAGAACCTATCATTTTATGTGCAACTGATGAAAAAAAATTAAAAATTTGAAGTGGAAATGGTGTATCATTTTAAAATTTAATAAGCATTCATGGTTGCATCTAATGAACTAACATTAAACGTTTTAGAGAAGGATTTTTTTTAACAAATGAGAATTATGACAAAAAGAACAATGAAAACAAGGAAGCATCTGCTGAGCAGGAAGCCATAGCTTAAATAATAGCACCAGTGTACCAGTAAAAATTCAGAGAACATTATATATTAGACCTACTATCATCTGTTACATTTAAGGAAGAACATTTTCACAGTAGGATAAATAACTTCTTATAAATCTATTAATAATAATACAAGTTACATGCTATAAAATATTAAGCAGTGCTGGGAGTATGAGGAATAAATAGTATTCAAATCTAGAAAATACCTTTCTGGAAATGTTTAAGGGAGTACAAAGCTTATGTATAACCACTACAAGACATATTCACCTGCACAATTAATTTTCTCTTCAAAAATATCAACCCAGAAATTGTCTCTATTGATAATTGATCCAAAGGAGCAGTGTTTCCCAACCTTTGTTTTTTGGACTTCATTTCCCCAAAGCACTGATCAGCCAATGTACTGACTTAGGCTTCTGGGAAATGAAGTCCCACTGTGCAGCATGGGCCCCACATTGGGAAATGCTACTATAGAGCCAGTGTCATATAGTGAACTAGCAGAGGTTGCCCGGTGTTGCCGGGCTGTTATAAACTGTGATCAGCTTTTTTGGGTTTTTTTGTGGATTAAAAAAAGAACAAAGAATGATATAATTGTTTCAAATTGTTTTATTTAACCAAATGAAGTTTTAGTTTGTGGTTTTTTTAATAGTTGTGCTGTAGGTAATATTTTTTAAAATGTAAAAGTATATGTTTTTTACATTCAATGTTTTTAAACTGTATTTAGATGTTTTGGGTTTTTATTTGAGTTAAAACTCAACACAGGATGTTATAAATCTTTTTATTTTATTTTTTAAAATATGTTTGTGATTTGTGTAAACTTTTGATTTACTGTTATGTTTTTGACTTGTTTTTACACTTGTGGCCTCTAGGTGGGGCTGTTGTGTCTTTTTGAGTAGTTTTTACTATTCTGCCCTGCAGGTGGGGCTGCTAGTGGTTTTGTTTTAGTTTCACTGTTTTTTCTCTCCTGGCCTCTGGGTGGGGCTTCTTCCGGTAAGTCGTCTTTGTTTCTTCATTTCTGTTCCGGTCGTCATGGAGGGAGGACGTGCTGGTGAGTTGTCTGGTTTTCTTTCTTCTGGGGTTTTTCTTTGTTTTGCTTTTGTGTTGGTGGGCTGGGAGGTGTTTCTACTTGTTCTTTTTTTATTTTGGTTGAGTTTTAGGTTTGTTTAATTGGTTTGGTTATTTCTGATTTTGTTTAATTTTTCTTATTTCGTTGTTTATTTGTGTAATTAGTTGTTGTTTGTTTGTGTAATTTATGGGTTTTTTGTGTTGTAGTTAGGTGTTTTGTATGTGGTTTTGTGTTATTGTGGATGTTTTTGTTTGTGTATTTTGTGGTTTATTTTCTTTGTTTATTTATTGTTTTTTAATTATTGATTTATTTTTCTTTTATTATATTTTTATTAATTTTGGTGTTTGTTTTTGGTAGTTACTTTAGCGTGAAGAATGGGCTGCCTGTCGGTTCCTCTTTTCCCCATTGCTGCTTTGAATTTTGGATTTGATGCAGCAATGGGGGAAAGGAGGAGGAGGCAGTCAGCCCGTTCTGTAATTTTATTTTTCGTGCGCCGGCTTTCTCAGTGTTCTGTGCACTCACAGCGCGCAGGACGCTGGGACTTGTAGTTTTGCATTTGTGGTTTGCTTTCGTGCGGCGGTTTTTTCTGCAGCTTGATTTTGATTGGCCGCACTGCGTTTCCCAACGTTCTTTTTGCTCACGCCTCTCAGCCTGATTGGCTGTGGCACGGCGCGGCACAGAGAACATTGGGAATTGAAGTTGTTTCCCTTTGTTCGCGTTCGTGGGGCTCTTGCCCTACTGGAGCGTGTCTCAACCCTTCAGTAACCTCTGTACCAGGTTTGGGCGAGTGGAGGAGGCTCGGTACGGGATAGTGTGGACGGGTGCAGGAGCCTTTGTTACATTCCAACGGTTAACCCTTGGATTTATAGGTATAGATAGATTGTTGGGCTAGGATCTAGGAGACCATGGCTCAAATGTCTTCTTGGAAACTCAGGAAATTTCAGGCAAAGATTATGGTATTTTTCATGTTCAGGGAATGAAGAAGCAGACGAGTGAAGTAGTGAAATTCAGCTCTTTATTAGTGGGGTTTGAACACAGTTTGGATGGGGCAAAACTCAGACACTATAAACAGTAACAGTAACAATAATACAACAAGCCCATTGGCTAATAGAGTGTGCACATTTTTCGATCCACTTATTTGCATAAGAATAGATACATGAGAAAAGATACAGAAAACACAGTTAACATACATAACAGTATTTGCTAGGGTAAAAGCCATAGCTGTAGGAAAGCAGTGGTACATCTCTTTGCAGGCGCACCCCCCAAAGAAAGACTCAGACACCGGTATATGGATAAAGGCATTGGGCCACTTTTATTGAATAATGCCCTAGTCCGAATTATAACTTTCAATTGGTGTATTCATCCAATTGTAATTCTTAAGGCAAGCAGGCCGCAGTAACACTGGTAAGGTTCCTCCCAAAAATGCCAATGATAATTGGCTACAATGTAACTATTTGTATCAATTTGTTTGTTGAGACAAACAAATTGTTGACCAGAGTCAATAAACTATCTACTGACCCCACCCTATGACGTGTAACCATCAAATCACGAGGTGATGCATGCTGTAAAGCTCCTGCCATCACCCCTTGCCCGGTTCGTCGTTGACCGGCCAAAGCTATTACACCTGTACCTGTCTAAGTGTTGGCCAGTCAATTGCGAACCTGCCGGATACCTATGGGTCATCAATCTTTACCTTACCAGTGCTACCCGCCACACGGGGAGGTGTCTATGAAGACTCACCGCCTCCCCAGACCGTCAGCTCGGTCACCAGGCCTGCTTGAAAATCTTCCAGAAAGAGGTTCATACCTCTAGCCGACAGGTGGACCCCATCCCCTGCATAGAGATCGTAATTTTGCAAACTAATCGTGGGGTGCCAGATGACCATCCCCAAACCCTTGTCTGACAAGAACCGGGCAACCGCCCTGTTCACCGAGTGGCGAGCACGGTCAAGGGCACGGAGGTCAATACCTCCCATGTAAGTATGACGCGGCACGATGTCTGACCATAGCAGCCTTGTGGATGGCCACACATAATGCAAATAAGCCAGGTCACTGCAGATCGTGAATTTTAAGGAAAGGCCAGCGACCTGGGCAAGGTCATTGCCCCTGAGGTGCAGTACAAGGACATCAGGCAGTTCAGCATCCCTGATGGAAAACAGGAATGGCAACAGTTCCCGCCATCTCATTCCGCGCTTACCGTACCAACGTATACATGCGGTTGCACGTAGTCCAAGCTGGGGTCCCCACTCTGTCGCCGCAGCATACTGCGCTGCCCAGTGCACGTAACTGTGGCCCACCAGCCATACTGCCACCGGTGTGCGGGGACACACAGGGTCTGTAAAAGAAGAAAAGAGAATAATGACTTAACTGGTACTCATACCTGAAGTGGGCGAACATACAATGCAAAACGCATGGATCCCCATCTCCCCATCCGGCGTATATCAGCCTCAGAGTACCCAAACGCAGCTGCAGTGGATGCAGCACCTATCCTAAATGAATGGGTGCCGTAACGAGCCCCGGGGAGGCCAACACTGGTTAGTGCCATACTGGTCACCTTCCAAAATTGGAATTTAGTAAGGGGAGACCCATCCTGGTGGCAGAAAAACGGGCCAGGGTGCGCGCCACGCACTGCCAAAAACTCATGTAGGGCACCAACCGGACAGATGTCTGCAATGGAACATCGTAGCAGTCTAACTCCACTGCCTACGCTGTGCTGATCAACTTTTGAGGACCGTATCCTCAACTGAGCCTACTCATTAGTGACATAGACATCGTCGAGTTCCAGTGCCCTACGAGTTGCATCCGCCTTAGACAGTAGTACCAACTCACTGATGCGGAGCGCTCCGAAGAAGGCCACCGTGGTAGCCACATGAAAAAGAGCCACCTCATACCTATCATAACACAAGTTATGCCAGCCTCGTGCAAGGTGGGTCAGTACCTCTGGTGAAATTGGGTGCCGAGTGTCCGGGCGGCGGCCACGTTCCCGTGTCCACCCCTCCAAAACATGATGTATGCGGAAATCATTAACGCAGTCAGCAAAACCCCACACTTTGGCCATAAATGCCAGTGCCGACAGCCTGGATGCTATAGTACAAGGAGCCAAACCCTGACTGTGTAGATAAACCATAAATTGTAAAACCTGTTCCACTTGAATGGGCCACACTTCGGGCAACTGTAGTTGCACACAAAAGGTTCTAAATTGTACAAAAGCACGTTGATACGCCTTACGCATGCGGGGAGCCAAAGACATGCCGATCACCCAGTTCACCTCTCCTCGCCAAATGTCCAGATCTCGGCCGGGAGTGGCGAGGGGAATTCCTCTGCTTCCGGAGCCAAGGCACGGAACCGGGGGATCTGCAGGCGCGATAAAGCATCAGCAATATCATTATTAATGCCTGGGACATGTCTGGCCTTAAACAGCACATTTAGGCATAGGCTTAGCAACACAAATTGGCGAACCAACGCCATAACCCTAGGCGATTTAGACATCTGAGCGTTGACAATGTGCACCACTGCCGCATTGTCACACCAAAAATGGACCACTGAGTTGGTCCACCCCTCGCCCCATAGCATCAAAGCTCCCAGGATTGGAAGGAACTCAAGAAAGGTAAGATCGCGGAGGCGATCCGTGCCCCGCCATGCAGGAGGCCATTGGCCGTAAGCCCACCTCCCCTCAAAATAAATCCCATATCCCAGGGAGCCAGAGGCATCCGACTGTACTTGGAATCTAGGGGAAACCAAAGGGTCTGATCTCCAGAAAGAGACCCCGTTAAAATCCCGTAGGAATGTGAGCCAAACCGAAAGATCAGCCCGCATGCCCCTGGTCAGTCGGACCCTATGGTGGTGCTTTAACAGGCCAGACATGGCGTCACATAGGCGCCGCACAAATGCTCTGCCGGGTGTCACCACCCTGCAGGCAAAGTTAGATGTCCATGAAGTACCTGAAGCTCACGAAGTGACACTTTACGTTTGGCCAGCAATGCCAAAACCATCGCGGAGATCCGGGTGACCTTATCCATGGGTAACCGGGATGCCTGTGCGACCGTGTCAATTTCAATACCTAGAAATGTGAGCGTAGTAGATGGGCCCTCGGTCTTTTCGGGCGCTAAAGGGACACCCAGTTCCCGCATTAGCGTCTGAAATGTAGTGAGGAGACGCGTGCACGTGTCCGAGCCCCGTTCACCCCCGGACAAAAAGTCATCGAGGTAATGGGCTACAGACCGAGACCCGGACCTGCGAACAAAGGCCCACTGAAGAAAAGTGCTAAAACGTTTGAATGCCAAACATGAAATAGAGCAGCCAAAAGGCATGGCCTTATCTACATAGAACTTCCCTTGGAATCTAAAACCCAATAACTCAAAGTCCCCAGGGTGCACTGGCAGCAATCGGAATGCCGATTTAATGTCACATTTTGCCAGGAGGGCACCGGGACCACAAGAGCGCACCATCCGTAGGGCCTGGTCAAACGACGTATACCTGACCGAACAAAGGTCATAAGGAATAGCATCATTAACAGAAGAACCCACCGGGTACGATAGATGGTGGATTAAACGGAATTCACCTGGGGTCTTTTTAGGTACTAGCCCCAGAGGGGAGACCTTCAGGTTAGGGAAAGGTGGTTCAGAAAAGGGGCCCGCTACCCTCCTGGCCTCTACTTCTTTGGCAATACTCAGGGCAGCTACCCCCTCCTTACCCTTCAGGGAAACTAAATTGGGGGCATCTTGGGGTCCCCGCACCCCTTCGAATGGGATACGAAAGCCCCACTGGAAACCCTCCAGGAGGTACCTCGCGTCCTCCCTTCTTGGATAAGTTTAGAGCCATCGCTCCAGCATATACACATTAACTGGGGAGGGGGCCTTTTGACTGGCTAGCTCCGTCAGCAGAAGCCCTGCCTGCCCCCTGTCCACCTCTACCTCTGCCCCGTGACCCACCAGCCCGCGGGCACGCGGAGGCGGCATGGGGGCCAGCGCAAGAGGGACACTCATGTTTGTACCGACACTGTTGCTTATTGCACATGCCATTAGCTGAGAAGCTCCAACACAGCAAGCGGGCTGGAACCCCCTGCCCCGCCGGCTGGCGGGGAGCCTGTGTTGGAGCAGCTCGCTGCACAGCATGGTCACAATGGTACCTATCCCCAGGCGCCGGACGCATGGGGGTCATGTACAAGAGCCACAATTTCTGGCAGGGCTCATCCCACCTCATCTCTGGGTGTAGGGCCACCTTCATTCTAAATTCCTCATCGTAAGCCAACCACGATGGGCCAGGGAAATCAACCGTCACCCTGTAAATATTGTCCATGTATTGGACCATAGGAATGGCCAGATCAGGCCGGGCCCTAACGTATACCGCCATATAAATAAGATATGCTGGCAACCAGTTCACCCAGGTGCACGGTGGCTTACAACGACGGGACAGCTCTTTGTCTCTGTCGTCCTGTCCCTCTCTCTCTTCCTTAGTGGGCTCACGGTTCAATAGGGAGAATATATCCACGTACTCCCCTCACCAAATCTTATTCCTCGTGACCTGTGACAAATGATCACCCAGGGGCAAGGAATAACCAGCCGTCGGCAAAGCCGTCATCGGCACATTCTGTGTAGAGGGCATATGCAGCGGGACCTGGACAGCCCCTGCGATGCTCGGCACTGCCCCAGGGGCGGACACCCCCGCCCTTAACGGGGGACCATTTTGAAACCATGGGGCACTGGGATAGGCTGGTAACTGATGCCCACTCGCCTCAACTTGATGAGGTCAGGGCCACTGAACCCCACCACTGTAAGTGGGCTGTGATGTAGGTGCACTAAATTGAACCTGATACTCACTAGGTGCACCCCCGTGAGCCGCCCCCACCTGGGGTTCCGGCCCATGGCGGGCGTCGGAGCTCGCGACCGGAATCGAGCTCTGGGACCACACCTGACTGCTCCCAGTCTGGACATCGGGACGAACGGGGAGCTGCGAGACACCAGCTGGTGCCGGCCGGATCGTCTCAAGCAGCTTGACCCGGCTGGCCGCCCGTTGAAGTGTTGCAGCCAGCAAGGTAGCCGGGGCCAAGGAAGGGGCCGCAGTGGAAAGAGTAGCGCCCCCCTCCGCATGTGCAATGCCCAAGGATGCTTCCAGCACTGCTAACCGTGCTAAGAGAGCATCAACCGCCCCAGAGCCCTCAGCATAAGGCGGGCTGGGTGGGCCGGACAGCCCACCAGGCAGTTGAGTAAAAGGTAACCCAAAAGGAGAGCCAGGGCCAGAATAGGGCCATGCCCAGAACTCTGGCCCATGAGGGGCCGGAGGAGCAGCGGGTTGGATACCCGCACCAGGCCCCACCATGCCGCCCTGTCCCATGGCCGGTAACGGCGGGCCGAGGGCCGAAACACCGGAGGGGCCGGCCTGTAGCTGACCAGCTACCGAGCTGGGGCCCGGCTGCCAAGTATCAACCTGAGCAGCCCCACTGGTACCAGTGGGCAAGGCTGGCACATTGCCCTGCCGTGGGGGCGCAGCCCTGGTCCTCCGACCCAATGGCTGGTCCCCGTCCGGCGCAGGGCCGCTAAAAGTTCTTCCCCTCTGCCGCGGCTTTATTGCCGGGGCCTTCCACTTGGGAGCCATGCCTCCCTAGGAGAAGAAAAGCAGGATCCCTATCCAGGGATCGAACTCCTAGCACCTAAGCACCGCGGTAGCCAAGCAATCCAAGGCTCCGCGTGCGTTAATCCTCCTTTCCCAGCTGGGAAATGAACTGCAAGGGCTCAATAGCCGAAGACTAAGAGAAAAAACAGCGACAGAGAAAACTTCTCCTCTCCGTCGCTATTCTAAAATGGCAGCTCAGCTGCCTCGTGGCCACCCCTTTATAGAGGGGTGGCCATGCCCCCTAACTCACCCGGATGTCTGAGTCTGGGGGGGGCCCGCAAAGAGCGCGGCGGCCATTTTGACGCTGCGCTTTCATTGTCATTTCTATATAACTGCATTTTTTATACTAAATAGCCCAAAAGAGAGTCCTGTATGAGTTGTGGGCATCATATAGTATGTGCAATCTATATTCAATCCATTACCAATCTCTGTATATCTTTACTGTATAAATTGGGCAGGAAAAAATACAGGTATGTGTACAGATTTCTGTTTCTGGACTACAGCTTTCAGAATTCCCAAGGCAGCACTTTGTCTTCATTTCAACATTCAACATTTCTTTCCTAGTTATGCAGGCATAACACAAATGGAGGATTGCCCAAAGCTATCAAATAACCTGATAATATCTACAATGATTTCTTAACCTGGAGCCTACTATAATTATGCCATTGTTTAAGATACATGAAAGTATTTTAGCCAATGGGGTTTCAGTTATTTCAGTGGCAGTTAATTGTACATAATAGCCACATTCCAATTCAGAGTAAAGATTAGTTGATGTTAAATCTCTTGAGGTCCAAGGACATGAGTATGCCTGCCTTTGTGTTGCATTCTAACCTATACAAAACTGTTGAAACCTATAGCAATGCTTGCAGGGATGGTAGCTTACATCCAAAGTAATCTGAGCTACCAGAACCTAACCTCGTAGTGGATAATTAAATTTCCTTCCTCATTTCTGCATCCTTCCTCCCTCAAAAGTAAAGGCTCCTCTCAGCAGTGGGAAATGGTGAAAAAATGAAGTGAACAGTTCCCCTAGAAATGTTTTGGTATCATTGCCATTGTAGTTATGATATTTAAGAAACTATTTACTTTTGATTTTTCAGAAGCAACTGAAGTAGTTAGTTAATTTTACTTGCTAATTACTTTTTGTTACTAAAGAGAAATCTGAATGTTAACAGGGAGTAAGCCTGATAATATCATCAGCCAGGGTGATTTTATATATATATATAAAACATTGCCTCTTCCCATCCTCTGGTTCCCATGAAACCTGAGTAAAATCTCTTCCTGTTAGGAACTCATGGAGCCTGCAGGATGTGAGAGGGAAGACTTTAATTATTGAAAATCATTACTGCCTGGCAGGGAAAATGTTCAACTTTAACCTAGCTGATGACATCACCAGTCTTACAACTTATAAGAACAGGATTTCGGTCATTACATACTATGATAGGGAAATGAGCAGTTGTCTCATCATTTTGGCTGATATCCTGTATTGTAAATGCTGAAATTCCATACCAGATAAAATTGCACCAAGGGTGGGGAATATCTAGCCCTCCAGATGATCTCTCACTAGCCTAATCAACATTGGCAAAGACCAGTCTGATGCTAGTTATACTTCAACAACATCTAGACAGGTTACCTATCCTTGCATTGTATCAGTTGTACTGATTTTGTCCCTGCTTCTCTTTTCCAAAGGATGTCCAAATTATATAACATTGTCATGCAAGCCTAAAACAATGTCGTTAAGTAGGGATGAAAATCTTTTGCCTCTGTAAATATTGTCAAATTACAATTCCCATCATCACTGATAAATAGTCATGCCTCTTGGTGGTTGGAATCCAACACCTGAGATGTTTCCTACTCTTGATCTATAGATTACCAGGTATGTACAAGCAACACTCCTTCTAATCTATACCCACGTGGAAGACAAATTGTTTGTTGTTCCTTTCATGGAAATCTTCAGCTGGTTTATGTAATTCAATGCAAAAATGCAATTACACCTCAGTATTGAGCTCCAAGAGTTAGATGCTGTGCAAGCATCTGAAACTAGAGACCATGACAGTTTTTAGGCTATCTCATTAACAAATTGTAGTTCTGCAATATGTGCTGATTTACTTATTTGTTGAACAGATAATGGGAAATAACCCATTTCTTTTTGAAATCATAAATACTATGACAGGAGGATATTAAGTGCAGTGAGATGTAACAGAAAAGCTAAAAACTTGCAGAGTTTAGTGTTTTATAGTGCCTGTTTCATTTTAACAACTGTATGTAATACAAAGAAACAATTTTTTACCTGGGATGTTTGGTGTTTTGGGGTTGCTGTTTTTTCTTTCTTTTGGTCCAGTTATGAATTTAATAAGCTTCTAAAAAGGTAAAGATTTTCTAGATTGTACAGTCACTTATTGGGAATAAGAAAATTACTGTACCTTGCTTTGGTGCCACTGCCTTATTTGGGATATATAGCAGAAAGTAACTCATAGAGACTCAGCAGCAAGGGGTTAATCTGATTATGTTTTAGTGAATCAATCCAGCAGAGCTTCCCTGCCAGGGGAAAATGAAGGGTGGAATTTTTCTTCATTTTCATCTTCCCCAAAGCTCCCACCTCCAGCTCCTAGGTTTGCTCAGGGACTTGAGAGAAATTGAAGAATTGAGGGTGTGTGTATGTCGGGGACGACTGCTGCCCCATTCTTTCAGCTGAATTTCTCATAGTGAAAGATGAGCATGCTGGGAGGAATATGTGGAAAGCATAAACCAAAAAATAACTTTCCCCATCTCTGGATTTTCTTCTTCCATCTCACTGGACCAATTACCTTTTTACTATTATTGTTATTATTAATAATTTTATTTCAGCCTTATATTTTACATATGATTTGGAATTAGCTACGATCATGTCCTTTCCCTTTTGAATGTATGCTTACATAGACCTGAATATATCACAGAGTTAAATGCATCACCCACCAATGCAATTGCAGGGAGAGGGCTAGGAAGGAAGAACATCCTAAGTGTTGAGATGCTGTTGCTTTGCAAGATCAGAGCAGAACTGTTAATGAGAGGACATTTTAGAGGTAATTAACTCATATAGTTACCACACATCAGAAATTACTTGATGGCATATAGCATCTTTGGAGTTTTTCCTTAGCTACCAAACAAATATACAGTAATACCCCGGATAACGACCGCATCGGATAACGCTAAAATTGGATAATGATGCCTCCTGAAAAATCTGTACACGAACCAAGAAGCAACAGTTAGGACAGAACATGGAATGACAGAGTGGTTTGGAATAGGAAAAGGAGTAAGACAAGGCTGCATTTTATCACCCTGCTTATTCAATCTATACACAGAGCACATAATGCACAATGCAGTGATGGAGGAATCACAACATGGGATCAAAATTGCTGGGAGAAACATCAACAATTTGAGATATGCAGACGATACCACCCTAATGGCAGAAAGTGAGGAAGACCTAAAGAACCTCTTGATTGGATTGAAGGAGGAGAGTGCAAAAGCTGGCTTGAGACCTTAATATCAAGAAAACCAAGATAATGGCAACAGGTCAGATCAGTCCCTGGAAAATAGATGGGAAAGAAGTAGAAGCAGTGACAGATTTTACTTTTCTAGGATCTAAGATCACTACAGATGGTGACTGTAGCCATGAAATAAAAAGATGACTGATTATGGGGAGACAAGCTATGAGAAACCTGGGGAATACAGTGAAAAGCAGAGACATCACCTTGAAAACAAAAATTCGCATAGTCAAAGCAATGGTATTTCCAGTGGTAATGTATGGGTGTGAGAGCTGGAGCATTAGGAAGGCTGAGTGCAGAAGAATAGATGCCTTTGAGATGTGATGTTGGAGGAGAGTCCTGAGAGTCCCTTGGACAGCAAAGAGAACAAATAGGTCAATACTGGAAGAAATCAACCCTGACTGTTCATTGGAGGGACAAATAGTGAAGATGAAGCTAAAGTACTTTGGACATCAAATGAGAAGGAAGGACTCACTTGAGAAGGAGGGCAAGAGAAGAAGGGGGGGTCCAAAGATGAAATGGATAGATGGTATTGTAGACACAATGGGCACAGAGCTTGGTGGGCTGAGGAGAATGGTGGAGGACAGGAATGGTGGAGGAAAATGGTCCATGGGGTCGCAAAGGGTCGGAATCGACTGTGCGACTGAACAACAACAAAAATGGATGCAAACGTTGGACAGTGAGGAAAGCTGACAGGTCAAAAAATAGATTATTATTATTATTATTTTGAAATATGGTGCTGGAGAAGATTTCTGTGGATACCCTTGACTAGCAGAAAGATGAACAAGTGGGCCACAGATGATATTAAGCCCGAGCTGTCTCTAGAGGCAAAAGTGATTATGCTGAGGCTATTTTACTTTGAGTACACTATGAGAAGTCAAAATTCTCTGGAAAAGACAATAATGCTGGGAAAGGTGGAAAACTGTGAAAAAAGAGGGAGACCAAACACAAGATGATTGACTCCATGACAAAATCACAGTCATGTTTACAAGAGCTGAGCAAAATTGTTGAGAACAGGATATTTTTTGAGATCTCTTATTCATAGTGTCACTGAAAGCCAGAGACAATTTGATGGCATGTTACAGAAACAAAGCCTCTTCACCACAGTTTATGAGAGTAAAGATGTAAAAAAAAGTGCTTCAGAAGAATTATGATAGTACAAGATCTGCCGAAGTATTAAGCTTCTTAGTTACAAAATTCACCTTCCTAATCTTTTAGAAGTTTTTAAATAGCATCTATCAACAACTAAGTAAATACCAAGTTTCAGTTCTAATTAATTTACTTGATTATTGGAGGAGGGGTTGCCTGAGCTAGTATAAAGATGTATGTCCTTTAAAAACAAAAATAGATAATACAATACAGTATGTTAAAAATTTTGAGATTAGAGAGGAGACTGCCTCTGAATGTAAAATTAGTTTGCCTGTACAGTATATGTGTTTCTTTGGCTGTTCTAAATTAGCTCTCCTAATATAATTTTACAGAGCACACACTAATTAACTTTCCGGAGTCTTATAATTTATTTGCATTACTACAATTGATTTATACAGGTTATGTTATCAATAGCTTTACTGTACCCACAACATTTTTATTATGTTTATCTATAATCTTTTCTTATTATATTCATATATCTTAACAAGTAACAAAAACAAAAATATCATCCTTGTATTTTAAAAAAAAACACCTGTAAATAAAACAATGGACTAAATCCCAGAGTTAACACTGACTGAAATCCTGTTCCACAAATTTACTAAGGAATGTAAATCTAATGAAGTCATCAGCTGCAACAATTCCCCTCTAGAAATAAAGCATTTTCTATTTTCCCCCCCCCTCCCTCAAAAGGTCCCTAGGAACCCTTTTTTAGTGGGGAAACATTTGGGGGGGCAGTGAGAGTTTTAAATTTCTGAAAATTGTCAGCAACAGTGAGGTCATAGGCAGTAGTGATTTTCAGGAGTTATAAGACCTCCATCCTGCAGGCTTTCCCACAATGAAAGGGATCCCACAAGAGCCTTGACACATTGAGGAAAGGGATCAGAAATATTTTGTTTCAGGAAAAACTGCCATGGCTGATGATATTATCTTTCTTATATGGCATAAATCACACTGCTGGATTTCAGCTATTGAATGAATGGGATTTATTGCAGCAACATGTATGCAAGTCCTGTTTAGTCCATGAGTTTACACTAGCTGGGCCTGGCACTTGAGTTTAATCTATATAGTCTAGTGTCCTGACTCCTGCTTATGTTTAGAAATGCAAAAGTTATCCGTATTAACTAGAAACTGGTCATATATTAATTTCTTCTCTGTTACATAGGTTGCTGCTTGAACATCAAGTTTCTTAAGATATTTCAAGTCTCTAATTCAGAGGCACCTGAGACCCTGCCTTTCTTTATAATTACTGGCAAAGCTTGCAATAAAATACAAATTGATTCAGAACATGAAGGATGCATTAAATTCCAGTATGAAATGTGCTTCATTTGGTTATTCATTAGAAAGACACTCACCTATTTTGAGGACATGTATATTATTTGATATTGTACCAAACAATACAATTTAAACTAGATTGTACCTTGAACCTAACCATATAATAATGATGATGATGATGATGATGATGATGATGAACTACCAAAGTGTGTGTGTTGTAATTATTGCTATTATTTTAATTAGCTCTCCAAGATTGCCATTTGTTCAATGAAAAAAAATACTGTACCAGGAAACTTCTGAAAATTCCCATAAGATTTTCCATAAGGAGGGAGGAGGAATGCATCACAGAACAAAGTTTGTTGTAAGCAGGAAAGAGCTATCTCCCCCCCCCACACACACACACACACAACTCAGTTTCTCTGAAAGAACAAGATGCTGCAAGGGTCATGTGTCTACCATAAATCATTGGAGTTCATTCTTCCCATACTAGTGGATTCATAAGAGCAAATGGGTCTCTGCTTCACCTCAAATTCAGGCGACTCTCCTCCAAGCCCATTTCTATCTGCTTTTTTACCTGAGGCTGAGGGTCAAGACCTCATCAATGTTCCCCTCTGGCTGAAATCAGTCTTAGGGTATTGGGAATGGAGAAAAGAAACTTAAGAGAATATCAGAGAGTAAACAAAACAAAGAGACAAAAATGTTATGGCAATTTAAAGACTAACTGCTGTATTTTAATGTTAACTTTCATGGAACAAGTCCACTTCATCACACATAGGAGTGAGACTTCATGGCATCAATTTATACACATCAGGTACAGAGGTAACAGATACATATACAACCAACTCAACATGGCTTTTTACAACTGGTAATAGCAGGAGATCTCTGGTTGTTATTTGGATTAATTGTGAAGTTTCACCCTGTTAAATTGCAAATGGTTAGTAGGTAGATACAAGAGAAACACCTAGCATTAAACATTTGCTCACCATCTATTGACAATTGTGTGAATTCATCCTTTGTTCTGTGAGGTAGCCTATGCTGTGGATGAGAATTCTACTGAAGTGGTTTCTGTGAAGGTGGTATAATATAACAACATAAAACATACAACATATATAGCAGCATATAACAACCTGTTAGTTGTAGTGTGTCAAATTTGGTAATGTCATATAAAACCTTGACTAATATTCCAACCTTTGAGATGGGTGTCCAGCATATGTATGTACTTTATTTCTGCTGTCTTTTTCTGGATCCTTGTCTTGTAATATTTCTCTTCCAGAATTGCAACTTTAAAGTCCTATGTACAATGTCCATGTATATTTAAATGATTTGAAACAGGTATCTCTGTGTTGTCATTCCTGATATCTGATTTATGTCCATTAAATCTTTTTCATAGAGAACTGTCCTGCTTTCCTATGTAGAGTGCAAAAGGGCATTTTTGGCAAAAGATGGCATAAATCACATTGGCAGAGAAACAAGTAAAACTGCCCTTAATGTTGTGTGTGGTGTTGCTGAGTCCAGTAATACTTTTGCCAGAATAAATATGGGGGCACAGTTGACATCTGGGTTTGCAGCAGGATTTAATTCTCATCTATGTTTCACTGTTACATAGTTTGTTGTGTGTCAATAGTTGTTTGAGGTGGGGAGTTGTGAGTATGCCAACAATGGTCTGCCGCCAAGGGCCTTGGAAAGCGAGGCATTCTTGTCCAAAATGGGTTGAAGATTTTTCATTATGCTTGTGTTCTTCTGGGCTGAAAGTGGCAATCAGTGGTGTTCAATTGCTTTCTCATCTGGGCCTGTCTTGCAGTAAGTTGTTTCTGGGTATTTGTCTTGCCTGATTGATTTGTTCTTTAACCATATTGGATGAGCATTGTAGTCTGAGAAATGCATTTTGCAAATTCTTGAGCTTTGCATCTCTGTCTTGTGGGTCTGAGCAGATATGGCTTGGCTGAAGACAATGGATTTTGTCACGTTTTAAGAGAATAATAACTGAATCAACTATCTATCTCTAAAACCAGGTACAGAGACTAGTAGTATCAGTTAAGAACATTTCTAAGTTGGAGGCAAGATATGTTTTTGTGCTTTCCTGCTGAGTTATAGAGTAAATGATGGAGTAGTGATTAGAACAACGCCTGAAAAAAGCACCAGCCCATTTACATCTCTGTGTGTGAATACTTGTTTACTCCTCCCGCTAAGTGTGCATGTTTATAAATACCCACTTTTATACCATGATAGTCTGATTCAAACTATAAGTTTGATGAGACACTTCTGCACTACTACCGTGTTTCCCCAAATATAGGACCTCCTCCCATAATAGGACACCCCCCTTTTCCTCTGCCTTTGAAATATAAGGCCCCATCCAAAAATAAGACCTCCTTACCTCCTGGCGATTTGCTGTATCTCCAATCGCATGCCACTTCCTGCTTCCGGTGTCCAGGACAGAAGAGAAGGACGAGCTGTAAGGCGGCCGGCGTGGCCCATAAGAAGACTTGCCGCATCGGAGTCTCGATTGCCTCCCCACTCACAACCAAGAGAAGTTTCCCCTGGTGAGAGCGGGATTGAGACTCCGATGCAGCAGGTCTCCTTATGGGCCATGCCGGCCGCCTCACAGCTGAGGCCAGTCTCGATCGCGCTTCCACATTCACAACCAAGAGAAGCGTCCCTTGGTTGTGAGTGGGGAAGCGCGATCGAGACTGGTCTTAGCTGTAAGGCGGGCCGGCGTGGCCCATAAGGAGACCTGCTGCATCGGAGTCTTAATTGCCTCCCCGCTCACAACCAAGGGAAGTTTCCCCTTGGTGAGAGCGTAGATTGTTATACGGTACATGTTTTTCTTGTTTGTGATACAGTTTTTCTGGTTTGTGATGACTTGTACCATACACAGGTAATAAATTTCCTTTTTCCCCAGCAATAAATGTGTACTGTATTCTTCTTCATGGAAAAATAAGACATCCCCTGAAAATAAGACCTTGTGCTAATTTTGGAGTTTTTAAAAATATAAGACAGTGTCTTATATTCGGGGAAACAGGGTACCTCCAAACTAATGCTATATTTCAGTTTTACCCATCATTAGAATAAACTACAATCCCATGGAATTGACCATAACATGGAACTACAGCTTGTTCTAAAGTGAGAAGAAAAAAGGAGATTCGGCGTGACTCTTTATATAGTAGAACAGACCAAATTCATATTCCTTAGTTTATTCCTCTTATGTTTCATAACTTATATGAAAAGGAATATCTAAAAAGCAAAACATATTTATTGGGCCAAAACAAGGTTTAGTCTAGCATTCCATAGTAGACAAATCTTCCCAACCAGTTCTAATTAGAGAACTTGCCCTCTTAATCTGTCATGAGTCTGATCTGGCTAAAGCATTGCTTATGTAAAACCCGTCTGGGATATGATTTTCCACAAAGCACTTGTCTTCTGTCGTTAAAAGCTGCAATTTGATATGTTTCTGCGAAACAGATATACACAATGTAAAACATAATTCAATTACTTTCAGCAGCAATAGTTTATTTGATAGTTTATAGATCAAAAGCCATAGCATTTCAATCTAACATTTCCCCCAGAAGCATGTCTGTGTTTTTGGAAAGGTATTTCATAACATACAGACATCTGTGCATTAAAGCTTCTGCTTATCTCTTTCCACTTGTAACTAGGTAATGTTTTCAAACAGATGTAGTTTTGGATTTGGTTTGTTCATGATTTAATTCACAATTTGTACAGACATTTTCTGGAAGTTCAGACTAGGCAAGGCCACTCACCCTCACTATATTTGTTTGTAGGCTTGAAAAACTATATTTGGAAGGCTGGAAAACTCCCCAGAGCACATTTTTGTACAGTGCTAATGGCTGCAGGGAGAAGGAAAGGGGAATAAAATTGTACTGCACAACTGAGGCCGTGAAAGTTTAATGTTGGCTTTCAGCCACAGCTAATAAAGGCATTCCAGGCTTTCATAGTACAGTTCTTTACATAATTATTTGTTAGAATACTAACATAAGAACAGCCTTGCTGGAACAGGCCACAGCCCATCCAGTCCAGCATTCTGTCTCACACAGTGGCACACCATTTCCTTCAGGGTATTCCCAAGGAGATGCCTTCACCTGCTTAGGATTCCCTGGAAATGGCATTGAGAGATATCCTGCCTATCTCTCCAACCCCGAGGTTGTCCTTAAGTATCCATAATTATAGCCATTTATACCCTTGTCCTCCATGAACTTGTCCAATCCTTTCTTAAAGCTGTCAAGACTGACAGCTGTCACCACTTCTTCTGGCAGGGAGTTCCATAGACCAGTAATCCTCTGGGTGAAAAAGTACTTTCTCTTATTTGTTTGAGAACTAGTACCCAAAAGTTTCATGGAGTGTCCCCTAGTTCTAGTGTTATGCGATAAGGAAAACAGTTTTTCCTTATCTACTTTGTCCACACCGTGCATGATTTTATAAACTTCAATCAGGTCACTTCTTAGGCGGCGGCGTTCAAGAGTGAAGCAGCCCAACCGTTGCAGCCTCAGATGGTAAGGAAGGTGTTCCAGTCCCCTAATCATTCTGGTTGCCCTCCTCTGCACTTTTTCCAGCTCCATAATATCCTTCTGGATGTATGGCGACCAGAACTGTACACAGTATTCCAAATGGGGCCTCACCATAGATTTATAAAGAGGCAAAATGACACTTGCTGACTTATTTTCTATACCCTTCCTAATGATCCCTAGCATTGAGTTTGCTTTTTTCACTGCTGAGGCACACTGGGTTGACACCTTCATTGAGTTGTCCACCAGGACACCAAGGTCCCTTTCCTGGTTTGTCGCAGAGAGTTCAGACCCCATCAGTTTATAAATGTAATTGGGGTTCTTTGCCCCAAATTGCATCACTCTGCACTTACTAATGTTGAAGTTCATTTGCCACTGTTTTGCCCACTCCCCCAGTGTCAAGATATCCCTCTGGAGCTCCTCACAATCTCTCACAGTTTTCACTACCCTGTATAGTTTAGTGTCGTCAGCAAATTTGGCTACCTTGCTTTTTACTCCTACCTCTAGATCATTTATGAAGAGGTTGAAAAGCAGGGGTCCCAGTACTGAACCTTGGGGGACCCCACTCTTTACTTCCCTCCACTTGGAGGTGTCCATTTAGTGCTACCCTCTGTTTCCTGTCCCTTAGCCAGTTGCTGATCCCGGACAAGACCTGTCCCTTTATTCCATGACTGGCAAGTTTATTCAAGAGCCTTTGGTGTGGGACCTTGTCAAAAGCCTTCTGAAAGTCCAGATAAACAATGTCAACTGGATCCCCCTTATCCACATGCTTGTTGACACTCTCAAAAAATTCCAACAGATTAGTGAGGCATGATTTGCCCTTGCAAAAGCCATGTTGGCTCTCCTTTAGCAGCACCTTCTCTTCTATGTGCCTATTAATTCTATCTTTTAGGATGGTTTCCATCACTTTACCTGGGACACATGTCAAACTGACAGGTCGGTAATTTCCTGGATCACCCCTGGATCTTGTTTTGAAAATTGGTGTTACATTCCCTACCTTCCAGTCATCAGGCACAAAGCCTGATTTGAGGGAAATATTATATATTTTGGCTAGGAGATCAGCAATTTCATCTTTAAGTTCCCTGAGAACTCGTGGATGGATGCCATCTGGTCCTGGTGATTTGTTAGTGTTTAATTTAACAAGACATGCAAGGACCTCCTCCCTGGTTATTTCTATCTGGCTTAATTCTTCGGTTTCGCTCCCTACGAAGATAGGCTCTGTTTTGGGCATGTGGTCTCTGTCTTCTTCAGTGAATACTGAAGCAAAGAATTCATTGAGTCTCTCTGCAATCCCTGTTTCCTCTTTAATAACCCCTTGCTTTCCATTGTCATCTAATGGTCCAATGGCCTTCCTAGCTGGGTTCTTACTTCTAATGTACTTAAAGAAGTCTTTGTTATTTCTCTGAGTATTTTTAGCTATACGCTCCTCAAAGTCTTGCTTTCCTTTCCTGATTGTTGCCTTGCATTTGATCTGCAAGAATTTATGTTTCTGCCTGCTGTCCTCATTCGGACAAGCCTTCCATCTTCTAAATGAGCTTTTCTTGCTTTTGATCACTTCCCGAACAGCTCCTGTAAGCCACATCGGAGTCCTCTTGGACCTGGCAGTGCCCTTTTTCCTTTTGGGTATGCATTCCAATTGGGCCTCTGTTATTGTTTTTGTAAACAGCCTCCATGCCTCTTGGAGTGTTTGGACTCTCTCAATTTTCCCTTTCAGCTTCTTTTTTTACTAGTTTCCTCATCTTTGGGAAATATCCTTTTTGAAAATTTAAGGTCTCTGTGTTAGATTTTATCAGTGATTTGTGGTCTATGATCAAGTTAAACATAATTGAGTTGTGGTCACTGTTCCCTATTGGATCAGTCACATTAACATCTTGCACCAGATCCTGAGTATTACTCAGGATCAAGTCAAGGATTCTTGTACCTCTAGTTGGGTCTTCAACCATCTGTCCCAGGGAACAATCATTTTGCATATCTAGGAACTTTATCTCTTTATCATGTGCTGAACAACAGTTCACCCAGTCTATGTGAGGGTAATTGAAGTCCCCCATTATAACCAGGCTTCCCTTCTTGGATGCCTCCTTTACAACATTCTCCAGCTGCCAGTCTCCCTCAAGAGTTTGGGTCGGAGGCCGATAGTATATGCCTACTGTTAGACCATCCTTGTGGCCTGGTACTCTTACCCACAGAGCTTCTAATGGTGACTCCAAATCACCTAGATATTCCAATTCATACCATTTTATCACTTCTTTGACAAACAAGGCTACACCACCTCCCGTTTGCCCCTTCCTATCCTTCCTGTACAGTTTGTAACCTGGGATAACTGTATCCCATTGGTTATCATCCGTCCACCAGGTTTCAGTGATACCAATAATATCAATATTCTTATCTATTGCTAAGTATTACAGCTCCCCTATTTTGTTCCGGAGGCTTCTGGCATTTGTATACAAGCATTTATATATGCTTCCCTGATACAGTCTTTTGAGTCCAGTTGCACTGTTAGACTGCCTCTTGCATCCTTCTGCTAGAGTGCTGGTGACTAGCTCCTTGCTCTACTCAGTAATTTTTGCATCCTCCTCACTACTCAAGTACACACTTTCCCAAACTGGATGCTGCCCAGCTCCTGTCGGCTTTCCCCCAGTTATCAGTTTAAAAGCTGCTCTGCAGCCTTTTTGATGTTGAGTGCCAGCAATCTGGTCCCATCATGGTTCAAATGCAACCCATCCCTCCTGAACAGATTTGGCTTGTCCCAAAATATTCTCCAGTTCCTGATAAATCTGAAGCCCTCCTCTCGACATCACGCATCATCCACGCATTGAGGCTTCGGAGCTCTGCCTGCCTGGTAGGTCCTGCACGAGGGACAGGCAGCACTTCTGAAAATGCTACCTTAGAAGTCCAGGACTTCAATCTTCTTCCTAACAACCTGAATTTGGCTTCCAGGACAGACCGCTTGGCCTTCCCAACATCATTGGTACCAACGTGTACCATGACAACTGCCTTGTTCCCAGTTCTCTCTAACAATCTATCTAGATTTCTTGTGATGTCTGCAACTTTTGCACCTGGCAGGCAAGTCACCATACGGTTATCATGTGCATCACAAATCCATTTCTCTGTATTTCTAATTATTGAATCGCCTAGTACAAGGAGCCTCTCTCCTGCAATCTGTTCATCTACATGCACCTCATTAACCATATTAAGGGAGAGAAACTCAGTTTGTTCCTGTTGTTTATCTTCCTGGATCTCATCAAGTGTGATGAAAGAGAGATCATCAGGTGGAACCAGTTGTTCCTCTGTGTGTTCCTCATCAGGTGTGATGAGGGAAAGAGCCTCAAATTTATTCTGTAATTTCAGACTCTCAGAGTGATCCCCTACTCTTCTCCTCCTTTGAGTCACATTCCTCCAAACATCTCCCTCCTGAGTTAGTGAAGGGCCTTTTCCCTCAGAACTGTGTCCTGTCTCTTCTCTGTCCAGCATAGTCTGCTCCACTCTGTCCAAGAACTGCTCAAGCTCCTTAATTTGTTGATGGTTAGATGTGCGGGCCTCTAGCTGCTGGACCTTCTCTTCTAGTAGTGCAACCAGCTTGCACTTGCTGCAAGTGTAGTTCTCCATATGCTTTGGCAAGAACACAAACATGGCACAAGTATTTCAGGTAACTACAGCTGACCCCTCAGAATCCATTTTAACAAGTGCAGTATTCTGGGCCTCAAAAATGTACACGTTTACTACCTTTATACCTAGTAAGACTATATTCTTCCTTAGTTACTAGTCTGAAATCTTGCGCGCTGTTAGGCGCGCGGGCCTCTAAAGCAGCTCTACTCCAACTGCAAAACTTACCAGTGCTCACTTCCTTTGTTTGGCTCTCCTCAGCAGCAGCTCTGCTTAAAAGCACATGCAGAATCAAAAGGGCTGACCCTGAAAGAGCTCAGAGCTTTTAAAGGCTAGTGTGACTCCGCCCCTATGAGTCACAGTTCAGGGAAGGGCCTGATGTGGCTCTGCCCCCCTGTTTCTGGAAGCTTCTATCTGCTTCCTCTGTTTGAACAGAGGTGGCTCTCAGCAGTTTAAATTATCAATTTAAATTAGTGGAGGCCTCTAAAGCAGCTCTACTCCAACTGCAAAACTTACCAGTGCTCACTTCCTTTGTTTGGCTCTCTGCAGCAGCAGCTCTGCTTAAGAGCACATGCAGAATCAAAAGGGATTCTGTTGAAAACTCTGTTGAAAACAGTTGCATTTGATAAGGTATGCATATGATTTCAGTTTACATTTGTAAGAAAGGTTTTTAAAAATTCTGATCTAAATATTATGCTGCATATAAGTATATAACAACAAACATTACAATATTTTACTTGTTTTTAAATATATATATTTCTCAAAGGTGTATTTGGAATAGAAACAGAGATTTGTCACCTACTGTTGAAAGCCCACCTGACTGGATAGCTCAGTAGTTTAGGTATGTTTGGGAGTTCATTTCTCCACTGTGCCTTCTGGAAGAAGATCCAGCCTGTACAACCATGGGCAAGCTGCACAATCTCGGAAGAAGGGAATATTAAACCACTTCTCTGTATTCTCTACCTAGAAAGCATTGGAAAAGGGTCGCTATAAGTCAGATTTTTTTTTTTAGGGTACACCATTATATTATTCTTACAGTTGAAAGCACTTGTGCCCTGATTAGGAGACTTTTCATAATATTGTGTGTTCTTTCTGTTCATTATATTTCTTAAAATTGAAAATGTCAATGTTTCATAGAAATGCAGTGTTGCAGTTAAGGATTTCAAAGATAGTCAAAGAGGTGAAGGTCTGATCATAATGAACTAAGTGACATTCAATACCATTCTGATTGTGTTATTTATACTCATGATATGTTTTCCTCTCACTGCTTTTGGATCTTTTAAAATATTCTAATATAAAACAATATTTCCAAAATTCACTAGATAATTTGGGATGATACATCCAGTGAAGTAGAACAGCTCAGTACCATATTTGATGGCAACATTATCAATAAGTTCCAGGCCTTAACAGCCCAAATGCTCCAGAGACCCCATCTTTTTCTTTATATTACCACAATTATAAGGAACAATTGTTGGCATTTATGATTTAGTAGCTTTGGTGCCCAAACAATTTTAAATTAATTTTTAGATGGGAGAGAGGATGTTTAAATCTGTGCTAAAGTTAAACTGCTTTTGCCACAGCACTGCTTGTATACAGTTTTTACATATAATGAATCATTTCAGCATGGAATAGAGTTCTGTAGGCATATGAGAAAGATTACTAAGATGAACTATGAAACTAAGAAGAGAAGCTGAATAAGAAATTTTGCTTTGAATCAAGGTTGATATGAAAAGAGGGCAATGCATTCTTTGGCTATGATTAGATCTGGCAGATATATTATCCCTAATAACTTGCTTTCTTACACAGAAGTGAAAAGTTATTTTTTGGTTGGCTGAATACATTATATTATCTAAGTGAGAGTCTATTGCCAAACAGTGCTTTAAAAATCCTAACATACATACATGAAATCCAGTTGAAAAGTCATCATAGTAAAGAATGAAGGAGGCATATTTATTATCTATTCTGCCACACAGTCTTTGACAGCTGTGACTTTAAAGTGGTTTAAGTATTGAAATGTATGAATTAGCCATTGTCTGAAATATTATTGCTAGGAAACTGTTCCATCAAGATGAATGGGATTTCTTCCAAAGTAAAAAAAAAGTACTATATCTATGCATTGGTCTACATAACTGTGGAAATGCTAAGAATAAAGATAAAGGTTAAAAAAGGCTAGCCATCAAAACCAGCACTTTTTTCATGTTGTCCTTTTTATTATACAATTTTACATGAATTTCCAAGCAGGTGGGCAAACCCTGTATGATCACTAGCACTCACTAAAGTAAAATTCCTGCATAAACCTCAATAAAAGTCCAAAAGGATACAATAAGAGATGGGGTCAAGATGAATTTGGGAGACAGAAGAATGAGCAGCACGGTGAGGACCAATTTAATGTCCTTTGGGTACTTGAGAAAAGGAGGTACTCAAAAGGCTTACCCTGCTCTATACCCTGCTCTATACGATATACCAAAGGGCATAAATGGGGATCAGGTGATTCAGAATCCATGATAAGAACTGACTACTGTATTTTCATTTTTTCTGGGGAAAGCAGAAATATCATGTTCTAGTCTAGATTCCAACATGCCATTTCCCAGTTCTTTCCTAGGCTCAGAACTAGGAATGTAAACAGTATTAATTACATAATTATTTGTTTAGGTTTTCTTGACTTGGCAAGACACCTTGACAAATGATGTTTAAGCTCCACAACTTTCGTCACCTCCAAGCAAGTGGGAGACAAGAGGTCCTGTTTTTTATTGTCAACTAACAAATTTTGCCCGGCAGAGCCGGGCTGTTTTAAATTGTGTTGGAAGGTTTTTGTTTTGTTAATGTTTGTACAAATGAGGTTAGTCTGTAATTGTGATTTTTAAAAATGTTTATTTATACACACGGACTGTTATAAACTGTGATCAGCTTTTTTAGGTTTGTTTTGGTGGATTAAAAAAAGAGGAAAGGATGATATAATTTTTTACAATTATTTTATTTAACCAAATAATGTTTTAGTATGTGAATTTTTTTAAATAGTTGTACCTTGGATAATAATTTTAAAAATGTGAAAGTACATATTTTTTTACATTCAATGTTTTTAAACTGTGTTTAGATGTTTTGGTTGTTTTTTTTTTTGAGTGAAAACTCTACACAGGATTTTAGAAATGTTTTTATTTTATTATTTTGTGATTTGTTTGTGATTTGTGTGAATGTGTGATGTAATGTTATGTTTTTGACTGTTTATCTCTTGTGGCCTCTGGGTGGGGCTGTTGAGTATTTCTTTTACTTGTTTTTTTTCCTCTACTGGCCTCTGGGTGGTGCTTCTTCCAGTAAGTAGTCTCTTTCCTCATTTCAGTTCTGGCTGTCATGGAGGTAGGACATGCTGGTAAGTTGGCTGGTTTAATTTCTTTTGTGGGTTTGTTTTGTTTTTATTTTTGGTGTTTTTCTGTGTGTTTTTTTTGTTTGTTATTTTTGGTTTTGGTTAATTTTGGATGTTTTTTGGTGTTTTTTTAATTAATGGTTTATTTATTTTAATTATTTTGGTGTTTGTTTGTGTTTTTTAGTTTTGTTTCTCTTTCAAGGGGGGGGAGGCAAGGCACCTTGGCCCCCTCTTAAAAGCGAAACACTTTTAAGGAAAGGAAAGTCAGTGGGCAGAGTGCAGTCCGCTGGCTTTGCTTCCCTGGGAATTAGTTTACTTTCAAGGGGGGGCAGTGCCTTGGCCCCCGCTTGAAAGCAAAACACTTTTTCGGTAAGTAAAGTCAGCAGGCGGAGGGCCATCCGCTGGCTTTGCTTCCCTGGGAATGGGTTCACTTTCAGGGGGGGGGCAAGGCACCAGTGCCTTGGCCCCCTCTTGAAAGCGGAACACTTACTTGTAAAGTAAAGGCAGCGGCTGGAGCGCTGTTCGCTGCCTTTCCTTTGCGGAGGAATTGTTTCACTTTCAAGGGGGGAAAGCACTAATGCCTTCGCTCTCCCTTGAAAGCAAAACACCTACTCGGAAAGTAAAGCGCTGTTTGCTGCCTTTCCTTTGCAGAGGAATTGTTTCACTTTCAAGGGGGGGATGCATCAATACCTTTCCCCCCCTTGAATCCCCCCTGTGTTTGTGGTTTTTTTTCCACCCCAGCTCAACTTTTCTTGAGGCCGGTGGTGGTCTTGCCATGTCTTTAGCAGGGTAGCGTGGAGGAGAGGGAATCACTCTCCTCCCCGTTTCTCCGTGAAAGAAGGCCGGCGGGTGTTTGCGTGGCTGTGAGGCGCTGCATCCGCCTGCGGCGGACTTGCCCTCACATTGTTTTTTATTTTTATTTTTCACACCGCGGCCTTCTCAGCATTCTGCGCGTTCATGGCATGCAGGACTCTGGGGTTTGTAGTTATGGGTTTGTACGTTCTGTTTGTGCGGCGGTTTTTTTCTGCAGCTCCATTTGATTGGCCACGGCGCATTTCTGAATGTTCCTTTTGCTTGCGCCTCTCAGCCTGATTGGCTGTGGCGCAGCACAAGGAACGCTGGGAAGTGATGTATTTTCATTTTGTTTGCGTTCGTGGGTCTCCTGCCCCACTGGGGCATTCCTCAACCCCCCAGTGACCTCCGTACCCAGTTCGGGTGAGTGCACAAATGCTCGGTACGGGATAGTATGGCCGGGTGTGGGATCCTTTGTCAAATCACAACGGTTAACGCTCAGATTTATAGGTATAGATTGTGAAAATTGTCTGCATGAAATAAATGTACTTTCCATGTTCCAGGCAAAGTGCACATGCACACAGATCAAGCATAGAAAGATTGTTGGACTGTTAGAAATGGGCTTCAGCTGAATCCTGGCAAGACTGAGTGGCTGTGGGTTCGGGGTCCCACGTTATCCCAGGAGCTACCATCTTTGGTGTTGGATGGGTCTTCTTTCCCCCAAACAGACCCGGTGCGTAATTTAGGGGTTCTTCTGGACTCACAACTACTGCTCAAAGAGCAGGTGGTGGCTGTGGCCAGGAGGGTTTTTGTGCAACTTCATGTCATCTGCCAATTACACCTGCTCCTGGACCGGGACTCCTTGCTTATGGCCACTCATGCTCTGGTCACCTCCAGGCTGGATTATTGTAATGCACTCTACATGGGGCTGTCCTTGATGACCATCCGGAAGCTACAGCTGGTACAGAATGCAGCTGTCTGGGTGGTGATGAGGTGTGGGCATTATGCCCATGCCTCACCACTGCTACGGGAGCTGCATTGGCTGGCAGTTTGCTTCAGGGTGCAATTCAAGGTGCTGTTTTTGACCTTTAAAGCCCTTCATGGTAGTGGACCAGGATACCTAAGAGACCGCATTGCCCCAAGGTTGTCGACCCCTCCTACGAGGGGGGATCATAGGGGTTCTCTGGTGGTCCTATCACCAAGAGCGGCACGCCTCACTGGGACCAGGAGGAGAGCCTTCTTGGCATCTGCCCCGGCTCTATGGAACCTCCTGCCATTAGAACTTTGCCTCCAGGCGGAGTTGCCCCCCTTCAGGAAGGCATTTAAAACTTGGGTTTGCCAGCAGGTCTGGGGTGCATCTAGCACCACAACCCTGCTGGCTCATGTTTGCATTGCATGTATTCTAATGGTTGGTTTTATGTGTTTAGGTTAATTACCCAGAGTGGGTAGTAGAAAAATGTAGAAATAAATAAATAAATAAATAGTATTCCTTAAGTCCATGCAGCAAAGCAGAGGTGATTGATATTTTGCTCAAACTATACTATAAGTATTAAAGCATTATTTCTTTCAAGGTTTGCACAGTTTTACTTAAAGGTAAATAAAAAAATCCTTCTCATTTTGCTTCTTTTCAAGAGTGCAACTAAATAACTCTTTGTCTTCATTTTTGAGGAAAAAACAAACAGGAAAATAAACCTGTATGCTGAAGGAGCTGTTTCTGGCAAATGTCACTTTTGAGGGGATAACAACAAGTGAAGATAACTGATCTTAGGTGAAAAAATAGCATTATGAGGAAAGGGTTAAACCCGCCTTCCCAAATACCATAGCTGTTGCCTTCTGGACAGGAATTAAAATGAAATTTATCTGTTCTATGCAAATTTTTAAAGAATTTAATGTAATACATACAGTACTTTGGCCTTTAGAAAGAGAGAGCTCTGTCCAAACAACCAATGTAATGTGTAATCATATAACCTGTCAGTATTCATTTGATATCTTGAAATGTAGCTAGCCTTTATATAATGCGTACATGAATTGCATATAATGCATTCTCAATGACATAAGAGAAAGCTAAGTATTAGAGATATCAACATTTGAATAATGGAAATATAACTCACAGTAGTATAATGTTAATACCCAATGTATTGTAGTGGGTAGAATGACAGACTAGGACATAGGAGGCCTGTTTTCAAATCCCTCCTCAGTCATGGGACCTCAGTGGGAAAGTGGATCTCACAAAACCACTTCTTAAACATCTCATTTCCCTTGGAAACACTATTAGGCTCACTATAAATTGATTCCAGCTTGATGACACATAATAACAATAATGTAGTACCACCATATATGTGTGAGAGAGAATATGAACTCATGGGTGGTTGTGGACTGGAACAAACAGTTGACTCACCCCCAGAATTTCAGAGGATGTGCTCTGTAATTTGGTCAAAAGTTCTCACTGCAATTTAAATATTCAGGACACGTGGATAATTTGAACAACCTGTACAACCTTATAAAATGCTATTTTTCCATCCCTCTCATTTAGACAGAGTTTATATTTAATTATAGTGCTCTTTCTTAAATTGAAGAATATGGATGATTATAGAAAAAAGACCAATATGAAACTGGTGTAGTAAACAGCAAAGTGACCCACAATATTAAACATGCCAGAATTATCATTGGATTTACTAACTTGTGACATTGGTCCAATTCTTAATCCTGCTGATGTTGGTGACAGGATTCCACATAATGTAGCAGGAAAAGAAAGGGGCTCTCTGCCTGATCTACTTCATAGAGCAGGGATTCTCAACCTGCAGCCCGCACCACCATTTCATGTGCCCCCCCCGCCTCCACCACACCAGGAAGTGCCATGTGGTGGAGGAAGGGCAAAATGGCCATCTGGCCCCCAAGCTGTCTGAGGAAGTTTGATCAGGCCCCCGGGTTAAAAAGGTTGAGAACTCCTGCCATAGAGGTTGATGGAGCCTCAGGGTCTTGCAAACCACAGGAGCCTTTACAACAGAAAGCAATTTGAGGAATGCTAGACATTTTTGATTGCTTCACTATATATATATTCACCAGACTATGAACAAATCTTGTTTTCCATTCTTTTTTTGTCAGGGCTGCAACTGTTACTAGTGATTTATTTTCTTTTATGAGCATAAATTTGAAACACGCTCACATACTTGCAAAAGTGCCCATCCTGTCTCTCCCTAGCTTGAGAAAAAAGCACTTTTTCTCAGAGTTAAGAGTGTCTGTACAATTATTTTCTCTTATTCTGTTGTTGTGCTTTTAAGTTATTTTTAAACTTTATTTTAATGTAAAATATTTTGTTATGATGCTCTATTAACATAGAGTATGTATATCCTGAAGGTAAAGATTGTTAGGCTTAAATGTTAGTTTAAATCTTTGTGTGTTATTTTGTGCTGACTGACGGTCGAATAAAGATATGTATGTATGTATGTTTTCTCTTATTTTGTTGTTGTTCTTTTAAGTTATTTTTAAACTTTATTTTAATGTAAAATATGGTGTTATGATGCTGGTTTCTTTCTGTTTTAATATCTTAACTTAGTTGGTCTTAGTTGCATCATGTTTTTCATTCAGGTCATGAGCTACCTTGAATCCTGCAGTAGAGAGACTGGTAAGATAATAAACAAACAAGAATGAGTTTGTCTGTATAAAGTACAGAGGCATGTAATGGCTTACAAGTTTCCTAAAAAAAATAATTCTATTATAAAGAGCAGGAAATATAAAGCTTTCCCTCCCTATGTAGACAGACAGGTAGACATGCACTTATACACAGCCAGCATCTTTCATCATATTTGGTATTCAAAATACAGCTGACTCTTAATTCTGAATGGCTGAACCAAGACTCGGCAGAAGAACCAGAAGAATTAACAGAAAGATATGCCAAAACCATCCATTACTGACCTGTGGTAGGATAATACTCTGTGCTCCAAAGCATCATCTGCTCTGGAAGAACTGAGCATGCAATTTTATTCATTTTTAAAAGTAACTTTCCAAGATTTTTGCAGAATGTAGTGGCTGCTTCTATATAAAGCAAAACAATCACACTTATATACACCGCATAACACTTAGTGCACTCTCTGGGCGGTTCTCAAGTTCAATTTAAGCTTATACATTGAACTTATTTTCTGATGAACTATCTTTGTAGAATAAGGCTTTGTAGTCTCCAGAAGCCTACTGTGTGGATCCTTGCTGCATTCAAAGGACAGGGAGAGAGGGAACAATGGAGGGAAGTAAGTAAGTTTATATACCACCAAGTGCCAGAACTAGAATAGACAGTCCTCATTACGTTTAACTCTTCCCTCACTGTAGATACTCCATGCCTAATCCATTTCAAGGAAAACCTTCTTTCAATTGAACAATTGCCTTAACTCACAACATACTGGTTTGGGTTTGGCTTTCTCCAAAGTAAATGCATGCCCTCGGTGACTGTGGCCTAAAGGGACAACTTGGATAAGCAGTCAGGCTGAAAAGTCACCTTATACTACAGCTTGAAGTTAATTCAAACACATGACATAATTTGAAAGCATAACATGGAAACATGCTACTACTTAGTTGATTCTTTTTTCTGCCATACCACTTCTTATTTGATATCTGAAAAATATACAAGTCAGGTTAAATATCCTTGGGATACATGGATCTGCAACACCTGACAGATGCTTCCAGGACTTTCTCCAGTTCTTTCCTACTTGAAGGTAGCTGCCTCAATTCCAGGAGTCAGACTTTCTCCTTTCCTCTGTCTTTTGAAGAATCCTAGATGCCAGACATTTGTTCAAAGATAGCTGGCCAACTATATATAAAGGCAGAGGAGAAGTTGCTATTCTTCCATTTTTAATCTAGAGGGAACAGGCAGATGCAATTAAGACCATCTACTTCTCAAAATTAGCAACAAAAAGGGTTTATTATGTTAAAATATAATTGAACATATCATTAGGTTCATTGTTTGTTTGATTTTTGCATCTGTTTCTCAGTTTGAGCTGGGGGGGATGAGGATGATAGGATCTTACAATTTATGTATTTCCATACCTAAGAGTTTTCAGAGGGGATGGGACTGTGTGTGACAATAGCTGGAGTGCTAAGTTTAAGACACCAAAGCCCACACTTCCAAGCTGAAGCTAATATGGTTGTAAAGAAGGATAACTATTTTGGAGTTAGGATAGGGTTGCCATAATTCTCTTCTACCAAACCAGGACAGCCATGTTACATCACTGCATTCTTCAAACTGTGCATGTGTCACAGAAACCGCAGCTCTAAGACCCCACAGAATCCCTGTCCAGGGTGGGCAGCCACCATCAGTTTTAAAAAAGCAGTAGTCAAGAGGTTGTTTCCAG
The DNA here is from genome assembly GCA_035047345.1 of Bradypodion ventrale. Classification (NCBI taxonomy): domain Eukaryota; kingdom Metazoa; phylum Chordata; class Lepidosauria; order Squamata; family Chamaeleonidae; genus Bradypodion; species Bradypodion ventrale. The sequence goes on from JAWDJE010000005.1 coordinate 130,717,742, forward strand.
TGGTAGGCTTTTTAAAAATTACTACCACACTGTGGGTGTGGCCTACTCTGTGGGTGTGGTCAGGTGAGTGGGTGGGCATGGGAGTGTGGGTGTGGACAGATGTTGGCGGGGGGATTTCCTTTTTGTGTGCTTTTAAAAATCAACTACAGTTCCCAGACAGCAAAGCACTTCTTCCTGAGGTGGAAGCAACTGTCCCCCCCCCCATTCCTGTCCCAGGTCGGGCTTAGGAGGTGGCCAACTATTGAGCCACCCTCCAGCACAGAGAGCCACATCCCCCCCCAAAGAAAAACACTGCCACCCCACCCTGGAGTGCCACTCGAGCCAACGTACCTCTGAAGGGCACTTTGGCAGTGGAGTCGCTTCTGCCTTGCAGGTCGGAGAACCTCTTCAGTCATACTGTCAGGGCAATGGCAGGCAGCAGCAGCTGTGGGCAGTAACCACACCTAGTGGTTGGAGCGGGCCCTGGGAGAGGCTCCGTCACAACTGCGCCTCCTAAACTCAAGCCGCCTGTGCGCTCTCCTCTTCCTGCTGGCTCAAAAACACCAGGAGTGGAGCACCCTCATTGGCTCAGAGGGAAGAGAAGGGGCAGAACCTGGAGAGAAAATGAGGGGGACCGGCCGGGACTCCTTCAACCCGTGAATATCTCAGAAAATCAGGACATATGGCAACTCTGAGTTAGGACAATTCCTACAAAACCCACATGTTTTTATTCCTATTTCTATGGCTGCTATCAATGCAGAAATGGGCTGGTGCTTTCACTGTTGTAGAAGAGCAGAATATTTTATATCCCTTTTCATTGCCTTTCAGCATGAAAATTTGTATTAATCATATTTTTCTGTATGGGCTTTGTTTTTGGGTTTTAGGGAAAGGCCCACTGGAAGTGGGGGTGGGAACTGTACAGTATTGAGGACCATGTGAACACTGTGGACAGTTTCAAAAGCCATGAAGAAGTGGCTATAGTCTGGAACAATAGGACAGCCAACTACACTGCTGCTTCAGAGGTTACAACCAGCATAGCCCCTTCCAGGACTCTAAAGAAGATAGGCATTGCTGAAATGGAGCTACTGCCTTGTGCTGAGGGAAGGCAGTGCCTTATTATACTGCAGCTTCGGCCACCCTCACATTTTTGGGGTAAAATATTCTTCTGCTCCTCAACAGCGAAAGCACCAGTACATTTCTGCATTAGAAAGGGGAAAACTGTGGGTTTTATGGGGGAATGATTTTTAAAAATTAGTAATAGAGCAATGGATTTGTACTGGGAAAATACCCTTCTATTTTCTATAAAATATTCATTTTGTGTAAAATACAATATCTCTAACAGAGATATTGCACTTGTTCAATTTTTTAATGAACAAGTGCAGAAATGCAAAAAGTACACAATTTCAATAATCTCACCAAAATGAGAGAACATTTTTAAAACTTCATTTTCAGATGTAAGAAATACATGAAAATTTATGCCCTGCCATCATCATGTTGTCATTGTCTAAGATGTCTTACCTAGAATCATAAGTATAGAAACATTGGAAGGGTCCTATGAGGCCATTGAGTCCAACCTCCTGTTCAATATCAAAGCAGATCTGAAGATGGTTGTCCAATTTCTCCTTGAATGCCTCCAACATTCATCACCTTCATTGTTGTACTGCTCAAACAGTTAAGAAGTTTCTCATGATACTCATCCTGTTATTACGTGTCCTGCATTCTGGGATGATTGTGAACAGATCCTGCCCCTCCTCTTTATGACTATCAAGCATTTGAAAAGTATTATCATATCTCTCTGTCTCCTTTTCCCAAAGCTAAATATGAGCATTTATTCCAGTCTTTCCTCATAGCATTTGGTTTCTAGTCCACTGATCATCCTCACTGCCCATCTCTGAACTTGTTCTACTTTGTTGGTGTCCTTCTTAAGGTGTGGTATCCAGAACTGGACACAGTACAGTGGTACCTTGCTTAAAGAGCATAATGCATTCCACGGGATTGCTCTCTAAGCGAGTTTGCTCTTTAAGTGAAACACCATTGTAAGTGACCAATTGTGACTTCTGGGGGGGGATTGTGAACCCCAATTTCATTGTTAAGTGAGTTTTTGGTTGGTTTTAATTGTTTAGCGAGGTGACCATTCAGAGAAAATTCTGCTCTTTAAGCGAGTTGGTCTTTAAGTGAGGCACTCTTTATGCAAGGTTTTACTGTACTCTAATATGGCCTAAGTAGTGCCAAATAGAGGGAGACTAGTACCTCAGTGGTTTTTAAGGCCATACCTCTGTTAATGCAGTCTAAAATAGCATTGGCCCTTTTTTAAACATACACATTACACTGTTGACTCATACTTGAATAGTTATCAGACTGCATACTCTCATTTAAACCCCTCTGACTTTCAGTACATACAGGGAAGGCCTTTATTTTGAGGTAGAGGTGATTTCTTGTCCCAAATAAAATGGCTTTTTAAGCAGCTAGTTAAAATATACTCTACAACTGTTCACATATTTGAGGAGGTGCAATTCAATTAAGAGTTGAGCTGATCTGGAAATAGATTCTGCTAATGCACAACCGCTATAGATTCTTATAGCATAAATAAAAATAACAAGAGCAAGCCAGTGTGAAGGCATTTGCCTGATTTTATATCCATCATCCATCTATTAGAATTTGAACCATCTCAAACCAAGTAATTTTTACAGAAGTAACTTCCTCATTGGTTCTACCCTTCATCCAGCTATTACTGGTCCCTTTTAACTTATAGTTAACTGATTCTCAAACACCTTGCTGTAATGACTTTGAGCAGCATTTTTTCTCACAGAGGAAATGGTTCAATTGTGAGAGATCATAAAGGCAGAGACCTCCAACTCCCACCCTCCCTAACTCCCTTCACAGTCAGTCCTGAAGCTGTTTTTTTACAAAATCCAGAGAGGCTTCAGGATATTAAAATGACTGTTTTCCAAATGTCTTCACACTGGCTTGCTCTTGTACATGCACATTCACCCTAGCTTTCTTGCCTACCTGCTCTAATTCCCTCAAGTAGCACAAATTTCCTCTTTCCCTTTCCTGCCCACCTACTCTCTCTTGAACATGGTTGTTCATGTGTATGTCTCCTTCCTTTGGCTCTTATTATCTTGTACATGCCTAATTTGTTTTCCTATTACTGTTTCTCCTCTCTTCTTAGTTCCTATTTCTTAAAATCCTCCTTCACAAGGTAGCAGGACAAAAAAAAACCACCCATCTGACTGATCATCTTCTCCTTGCTCCAGCCACTTTTCCACCAGTAAAGACTAACAGGCAGGCACGTTTGCTAGTTCCATTGAAGAAGTAAAAAAAATTACAATGAAAGAAAAGTTAGAGTTAAATGAATAAAGATAAAATCTGAGGGAACATCAGTTTTCTTTTTCTTTTTTAATAATTTTTATTAATTCATTTTCAAAAAAAATACAAACATACATATAACGATACATCATATAACATAACAAGAATACATAAGCCTCATAAAAAGTAACCACATAGATGATAGTTGAACTATTATCTATTATAGTACATGTACTATTGAATATCCACGTTAAAGATAAATACTGTAACTATAACCTTCATAAAATCTTTCAATATTACAATTGTTTATTAGCAACTATCAAACTCCAAATTTTCAATTTACAAATCACCCAGTGTATATTTACATTGCCCCGGAGAGTTTGGTCACAGTATTATCTCCAAAAACTACTTTGAGATGGTACAGGTCTAAAGCATTCCATGCCCGTAAGGGAGTGATCAACAAAAGGCTTCCAAATACTCCAGAATCTATTTTCCTTCAATTTATCCCTTTTTACTTTTATCTCCCATGTCAATTTATCATTCACTGCTAGGTTCCACATTTCCTTGTACCATTCTCCCGTCTGCATAGTTACATCATTTTTCCAATTTCTAGCAATACATTGTCTACCCATAGTTAGCATTATTTCTAATAATTCTTTTTCCTCCTTATTTAAACACATACCTTCCACATCTGTTAGCATAATGGTACCTGACGCCAGTTTAATTTTCTTACCCATTATTTCCCCTACCTCTCTTTCTATTCTTCTCCAAAAATCATTAATCATTTTGCAACTCCACCACATATGCTCATAAGTTCCAACAGTGTTTTACATCTCCAACATAAATTATCCCTTTTATTGTCAATCTGATGTAACCTCAGTCGTGTCAGGTACCATTGCCACAACATTTTATAGTTATGTTCCTTGATTCTTACTGACATAGTTCTCATTATCCTCTTTTTCCACTTATTTCTCCATTCATCGTTTCCTAGTTTTATATTCAAATCCTGTTCCCACTTCAATTTCAAATCTTCCTGTGGATCACTTCCCTTGTTTATTAAAGCATAAAGTTTGCTTACTAGACCCTTAATGCTTTTATCTCCTTTTCGAATTTCCAAAACCAATTCCTCAAATTCGGTCTTTTCTCTATCTATACATAATTCTCTTCTATATTTTTTGTTCCAGTTGTCAACCTTCATTTTCTGAAACCAATCCAATTTTAACTGTTCGAACAGTTTTTTCTTCTTAATTTCATCTCCACAAATCCTTAGCCATTCTTATCACCAAGAAAACTTCATTTTTACCCAGTATTTCCTTTATTTTTTTATCTATTTTTATCGGAAAACGCCATGTCTGCCAATTCCAAAATTGGAGAGACATCTGGGACCAAACCCTTCTTTAATCTTTTCCATACCTTCATGAGTCCCCTCATCATAGTATTGCTTGTAGCTATCATTTTAACCTTACACCCCAAAAAAATCATTTTACCAATATTCCAATAATCTTTCATCTCAATCTCCTCCCAAATTACTTTTCCTCTTGCCAAGATCTTCACAACATTCTTAATTTGAAATGCATGATAATACGCTAACAAATTTGGCATTCCCAAACCCCCTTCTTTCTGAGGCAGGTACCAAAATTTCTTTGGCAATCTAGATTTTTTACCTCCGTTGCAAAAATTATTAAACATCTTTTGAAACTCATTAATCTCCTTTTCCTTCAATTGGATTGTAAGTGCATCAAATAGGAAATTAATCCTCGGCAACAACATCATTTTGCAAATTGCAATCCTCCCAAACCATGACAACTTCAACTTCTGAAAACTTTGTATTCTAATCTTAAATTCTGTTTTCAAGCTATCATTGTCCAATCTTTTAAGTTCTTCCAATCTATTTGAAATAATTATCCCCAAATATTTTAACTTATCTTTAATTTGTATATTGGATAGCCCCACCATCTTTTCCTTCTCCTCTTCCCCCATATTACACAACATCATTTCCGATTTATCCCAATTTATCATCAACCCTGTTATATCCTCAAAATCCTCTATTTGCGCTTTAATCCTATCCATTGCCCCCTCTGGGTGTTTCACCATTAACAACGTATCATCTGCATACATACTCACTTTGTTACCCATTATCCCTTCTATACTTAAATCCTCCCTTATGTTTTTAGCCAAATTTTCCATTGCCATAATGAACAAGATAGGGGACAGAGGACAACCCTGCCTAGTACCTGCCTCAAATCAAATGCCTTTAAAATATCCAAAGATAATAACCCCACCTTTTCCTTCGTTTGGTTAACATTATCAATTAAATCTAGCACCCTCCTGGTCGAATCAGCCATATGCCTTCCTTTTAAAAAACCTACTTGATCAACATTTATATATTCTCCCATAAATTTATTTAACCGATTAGCTAGTATTGCTGTGAAGATCTTGGCATCTTGATTTATAAGAGAAATTGGTCTATAAGATTCTACTTTTTCCAAATTCTTTCCCAATTTTGCCAGCAGAACAATTGTGGTCCTATACCATGAAGTCGGAATTAGTCCACCATCTAAGATATAATTATATAACTTTACCAGCTTTGGTACCACAACATCTTTAAATTCCTTATAAAACTCGGTCGATAGTCCATCGTCTCCCGGGGCTTTCCCCAGCTTCAAACCACTAATTACTTCTTTTACCTCTTTCTCGGAAACCTGTTCTTCCATTTTGTCCTGGTGTTCCTGCTTTATTCCATTCCCTAACTGCCTCTCCAAAATCCCTTTAAGCTTCCCAACGTCTACCTCTTTTTTTGCATATAGAGCTTGATAGAAATCCTTCACAATTTTACATTTATCACTAACTTTATTACACCTTATCCCTTATTTGTTAACCAAAACCCCAATTTCCCTTTTTTCCTTTTTAGCTTTAGCCGCTCTTGCCAATAATCTTGAATTTTTGTTGCTAAATTCGAAATACTCTCTATTTAAATATATCAAATCTCTTTTTACTTTTTCTATATCCTTACCCAATAATTCTGCCTTGAGTCTTTGTAATGTGGCAAAAAAAATTATCCTTCTTTTTTGAGTGTTCTTCCTGTAATTGTTTTATTTCTTTTTCTTTTTCCTCCAGTGCTACCTTATACTTTCTATACTTGATACTTGCCAACTTTATACTTTCCCCTCTAAAAACCGACTTCATGGCATCCCAAACCACATTAAAATTTACCTCTTCATTATCATTCCACTGCCAGCTTTCCATCCAACTTTCTGTAATTTGTTCTTTGCATTTTTGATCTTTGAATAAGTTGGGATCATATCTCCAATTTCTTCCTCTCCTATTATCCTTTTGTGTCCTCAATTCCAAAAGTACTTTAGCATGATCTGATTCCTTGAAAATTCCTATTTCAATTCCCTCAATGTTTTTAACCATGTTTTCCATTAAAAATACATAATCTATTCTAGAGTAGGACCCATGAACTTGTGAAAAATAAGAATATGCCCTTTCCGAACCCTTAATCTCTCTCCAAGAGTCCTTCAGTCCCAACGCAACCATCCAGTTATCTAAAACATTCCCTTTCATACCACTCCACATCTTGCTAGGTTCGTACAATCTAAGTTTGACCTTATCAAATTAAAATCTCCAGCCACAATCATCTTTGCCACTTTTTCTAACACCACAATTTTATGAACTTTTTCTAGAAATTCCACTTGATGTTCATTTGGAGCATAAATATTCACCAAAACTATTTCCTCATCTTCTATTTTTCCTCTCACAATCAGATATCGACCTTCTTGATCAGCAATACTTTTTGTTATCTCGAGTCCTAATCTTTTAGAAATCATGATTGCAACTCCTCTTGCTTTTGAAGTACCAAAAGCCATTTCATAATGTTGTATCCACCCTAGAAAGATTTTGTTTGTGTCCTTTGATTTTTGATGTGTTTCCTGTAAAAACACTATATCGGGTCTATCTTTCTTCAATGCCAATTCTAACCTCCTCCTCTTAAGAACAGAACCTGTACCCTTTACATTCCAGGTTAATACTTTAATATTTCTCATAATTTATTACAATTTCACCTTTTCTAACTCCCAAACTCTCCATTAGGCATGCCACCACAACCCCCTTACCACTAAGAAACAAAAATATACATAAAACACACAATATCACTCTCCCCACTTTCTTCGGAAAAAAAAGACGCCTTCGATATCCAAAGAGGGGAGAGGGGGGATATGAAAGATGTGCGTATAAATTAGTGCACCACGCATCTCACCTTTCTGCATTCTTAAATAATATAAAAAATTATTACATCGTAACCCATTGCTCACTGCTCCTTACTTGCCTCCTCCTCCACCATGATCAATGACAACTCCTCCTCTTCTCTTCCCTGCGGGGCTCCACCCGTAGCACCACCGGCATCTGCCCCCTCATAATCCCTTCTTATGGCCCCCGATTCCAACAAATATTTTCTAAGAGTTACCCACTCTTCCGAGCCTGCTTTAACAAGGTCCAGCAAACTCAAGTACTCCAATGGATCGGTACCCTGCATTTTTTTTCATAAAAAAATCGCAATTGCTGTGGAAATCTCCAATTATACCTTACACCTTTGCTCATCAACAATTTGGTTACCGGTTTCATCTTATATCTCCAAATTCTTTCCTTTATTGAAATATCATTGTATACTTCCACATCAGAACCATCGATTTTCAGGGCGCCAGAACCAGCTTGTTTTTAAAAAGCCATTATCTCCCCAATTTGCAAATTTTACCAAAACATTTCTTTGGACCACTTTCCCTCTTCTTGGACCCACCCTATACGCACTTACAATGTCTTCCTGTACAAATTCTTTTCCCATGCTCAAATTATTTAACCACTGGACCACTCTTTCCCTCAGCTGGTCTGGCGTCCTTTCAATCACATGACGTATCACAATATTCTGCTTTCTCATCATATCTTCCATAGCATCAATCCTTTTCTCCTGTTCATCCATTTTCACTTTGTTCTCCCTCACCCCTTCCTGAGTCCCTTTTATTTCCTTTTTCATAGCCTTCACCTCATTTTGGACCAATTTCACATTTCCTTCTATTTTTTGCAAACTTAATTCTACTTTTTTTGTAAAATACACAACAGTTGCTACCACCTTATCCTGTTTTTCATCATTTCATTTCTATCCTTCACTCTTGCATCCTCCATCTTCTCCATCTTCTGAAACAATTTACCAATTTCCACCATGATTTGGGTTTGATCATAGGGTTCAGGTGGTGGTGATGATGACGGAGGGACCTCTTCCATTGGTGCTTTTTCTTTTCTCTTAGATTTCACCACTGGCTCCTCCTCCTTTGCTTTTCCTCTTGTACCCTTATCCATGATAAAGGCCCCTGAAAGTTTTAATGCTGCAATGTATTATAAGTTCATTGAACACTCCACTATTCCAATGCAGCCAAAGCTGACAATAATCCTTTAAATGTGATGTAACTTGAGTAAGAGAGGAGGGCCAGCGAAAAATTAATTGTTGTAATCCATAAGGGAACGGGAACCAAAAATAATCCAAAAAGTATTATAATCCACGGGAAGATCATCACCGAGGTCAGCCAATACAGGCCAAGTAGCAAAAGCTCGCAAAGTTTGCCCTTAAAAACTTCAAATCTTTCGCAAAATTCCCTTCTTGAAAAAAGAATAAAATAGTCCCATCAGCATAAACAGGATTTCCGAGGAGACGGATGCCCAAATATATCCACTTGTATGAGTTCCACAGGGAAGAAAGAAAGAAAAAAAATCCCAAGCTCCAACTTTTAATAAGAAAAAAGAAAAGGAGGAATAAAAAAAAGAAAAAATGAAAACTATAATCCACACAGCGAAGGAGTAAAAAATTAATAATCCCTCTCTTAGAGTGAACGAAACAAAACTCCCTTTTCCCAGCGGCTGCGGCAGCTTCAGGGGGGAACCCCTCTTCCTTCTTCCTCTCCGAATCAGCGAACTCTTTTTTAAGAAAAAAACGCTCTTCCTTGCTTCAACTGCAAAAAGCGCTGGAATAACCAATATCTTGAACCCAATCGCTTTCTTCTATAACCACTTCTCAAGACCACGAAATCATTCCGCAGCTCCCCTGGAATGCTAAGAAGCCATTATCCAAAAAACGACCACTTTCGATTTCCAAGATCGCCGCCATTATCGCCTCAGCCGCCACCCTTCTATCCTCTTCTACACACTCTGCCAAGTCCAAACTCTTCAAAGCAAAGCAATCCACTGTCGCCTCTAGCTCCCATCAGTATATCATTTATTTAACTCACTTTCTTGCTGATTTTTCCACTTCCTCGAATCACTGCCGTCTCGCTGGTCCCGTTCTCGGCTCCTCAGCTGGGGAAGCCGCGGCTTCTGTCGCGCACCTCTCCCACCGAGGATACCTCCCGAACTTCGACCACCCTGCAGCAACTTTTCCGAGCAGGCAAGAAGGAGTCTTATCCCCACCAAATATCTCTGTAATTTACTCCATTAGAGATTAACTTGATGGTGAAAGAGAAATTATATATGAATATCATTGGTCTTCAGAAAAACACAGCAATAGATTTAGCAAATCAAACACAAATTCTTACTAAAAGCTAAAATTAAACAATTATACTTTAGAGATACTATTAGGGGACAAGACTCAGTGAAAAAGACAATAAAACTGAAAAAAGAAGGATCAAAGGTAAACTAGATTGACTTAATAAAGAGCCATAACGTTTAATTTGCAAGACTTGACAAGGCCTGATAATGACAATGCCTTTTTGGAATTCACTAATTCATAGAGTTGCTGTATGTTGGAAACAACTTAATGGCACATGGATACCTGTGGATACCTGTACAGACTACTGACTAACTTGGTTTATGGACTTATATAGATTGTTTCTAAAAGCTAGTGGTTTTTATATGAATACTAGCATATTTGTGCCGGGCCAGCCGGGCATTTTTAAAGTGTGTGTTGGTGGTTAGGGGTGGTTTTGGGTGTGCACAACCACCACTACCCATACAATACCACTCCAACCACCAACACACACATTAAAAATTCTTGGCAAGGCAGGAGTGTGTGTGTGTGTGTTTGTGTGTGAGAGAGTGATTGACTGAGTGGGAGAAAGAGAGAGAGAGAGAGAAAGGGAAGCAGTGTGTGTGTGTGTACTGTCCCCCCAAACCCCTCCAACCCAGGGAAGCCTGCAGAGAGACGATCTCCCCCCCCCCACAGGACACCCTCTTATTAAAGAGAAGAAACCAAGCTGTTTCTTCTCTTTTAAAATGGAGTGTTTGGGAGGGGGTGGTGGATTCGATCCCCTCTCCCTGGTCCTCTGGGTTTGGTAGGGTTGGGGGGACAAAAGGGGTCTGTCCCCCCCAACCTTTCCAGAGCCAGGGGACCCGGCAGAGAGGGGATTGATCCCCCCCAACACTCCATTTTTAAAGAGAAGAAACCAAGCTGTTTCTTCTCTTTTAAAATGGAGTGTTTGGGAGGGGGTGGATTCAACCCCCTCTCCCCGGTCCCCTGGGTTTGATAGGATTGGGAAACAAAAAAGGTCTGTCCCCCCAACCCTTTCAAAGCCAAGGGACACGGCAGAGAGGGGATCAATTTCCCCCAAAAAAACACTCCTTTTTTAAAGAGAAGAAACCAAGCGATTTCTTCTCTTTAAAAATGGAGTGTTTGGGAGGGGGGGTGGATTCGTTCCCCTCTCCCTGGTCCCCTGGGTTTGGAAGTGTTGGGGGGACAAAAGGGGTATGTCCCCCCAATCCTTCTGGACCCAGCACCTTTCATTGCCTCCCCCACCCACCCCCTAACCCCCACCAACCGCACTTACTTTTTCCTGGCTCCCTCTGGCTGGGTCATTCAAAGTCTTTCCCTCTGGCCCCCAGCATTTTTTTTAAAACTCAGCGTGCGCGTTCCCAACCTCCTCTGTGCTCACATCCCTCAGCCTGATTGGCTGAGTGGTTGTGCAGCGCAGAGGACTCTGGGAATCGGAGTTCTTTTTTTTTGGTCACGTTCATGGGGCAGCTGCCCCACTGGCGACCACCAAAACCCCACGGCGCTGAGAAGACAGGGGTTATGGTGAGTGCAGAAGGCTAGGTCGGGGATGGTTGGGCCTGATGCAGGAGCCTTTGAACGAACCCAACGGTTAACCCCTCTTTTTATAGGTATAGATAGTCTAGATCAGTGGTTCCCAATAAGGGGCCATGCCCTACAGGGAGACTTCAATTCCCTTAGTCAGTGCATTGGCTGATCAGAGCATTGGGAAATAGACTTAGGCTCGCTTCTGGGAATTGAAGTCCAAAAACCAAAGGTTGGGAAACACTGGTCTAGATCTACATAGTGGTCATGTCTCCAGGAGTAACTAAATAACATAGCAGGTTCTTGATAACAGAAATAATCAGTGAGAACATTGAGTCCTGAGATGCAAACAGACTGGCTAAAATGAGCTCAATACTTTCTATTGATACCTTTTGTGAGCACTTGGTTACATATATTTATACATATACCACAATGTTGGAACGGGGCTGGGGTGAGAGATAAATGTTTCTGAGAGTATATGGAACCTTTTTCCAAGTTAGGTTTTGTTGTTATGTGCCAACCAATTTGTAATAACCCTCATAGGGATTTCAAGATAAAGGAGGTATTTAAAGAGTGGTTTTACCAATTCCACCTGCCAGTGACAGTTTCCATGACCAAGCAGGCAGTCAAACCCAGATCTCCTGAGTCCATCATTCTATGTACTACACCACATTGTGTACACCTTTTTCTACATACCTGTTTCCAAAGTATGTTTAAATGTTTGGAAATACATCCTGTTTCATTTTTGTTGTCTTGCCAATAATCCTATTAGCATCCCACCCAAAACTCCATACTGTGCTATTATGTAGACTTTTTCCATTTGACATACATGAATATAGGCATCCTTTAGCATGAACATTTCTTAAGGTAAATATTTTAACACATATTTTCTTTCACTACAGTGAGTCTGCATTCCTTTTTTTAAATACAGTACAGTATATACACATGCAGTCATTACACAATTGTTCAAAACAGAAAAGAAAAAAAAAGGATGTGATGCCTATGATTTCTTCTGCATCATGGGAATCTGAACTATACACAGAAACCTTTTTTAAATAGACTTGCAGATCATGACCTGGATAAGTTCACTCAAATCTCAATAAATGCAAATTTATTCCTCATCCCTAGCAATTTAACACTTCATATAAACCTTTTAGATCAGAAATAGGGCATCTTCTGTTCCCTGCATGAATGTCTGGACTGCTCTGTTCAGAGCACAAGAATACATTTTTATCTCTTTCATCTTGCCTGTTGTAGTTCTGTGTAGGTGGTACGTCTATTTATTGTGTTTCGTTCTGAAATGCCCTTTAGGTATTTGTGTCATCTCTGATATTTTTGTACTTACCGACCGCTAGCACTATAGGAGAAGAAAAATCTGAATAAAGCACAAGTTTAAATAAAACTGAGTTTATAGTTAGTAATCACATGCTACAAAGAATATCATGATTCAGTGGCAAAAACTCAATAAACAAGTAATATGAGAAAAACTAATTATGTATATAAATATAATTATATGTTATATTTGTATAAAACTATAACCCCTAATAATTCAGTCCTGTTTCATGCCACTTGTATGCAACTCACATATATGTACACTGGTACATATATAACTTTTTTGATAGCTTTTGCTGCAATTTGGAGAGTGTCAAATTATGGGATCTGCACATGTGTTGAATTAAAGTGCTTTATTTACTTTTGTTTCACTACTCTCTGGCACAGCACAAGGGCTGCAGTTACAGTATTTGGTGCATTGCTAATTATCCCATTCTATAGCCTATGCAAAACGTTAATTCACATTCAAATAGAACTGCGGGTGGTGTTAATAGAGGTGATGTTTGTAGGGGATTGTTACATTAAAATGGACAATGGAAAATTCTCTTCCAATATTTTTGTTAAGTCTAATTTTTTTATTACTTTCCTATTTGAAACAGCACTCTAGTCAGATGCATTACTGTTTTACTATGCCACTTTCTATCTTTTTCTTTCTATGGAAGAAAGAAGGGGTGCTCCCATGAGAGAGAAGAAGCTTTTCACCATGAAGCAGACCACTGCAAATTCCCCTGTGTAGACAGGTCCTCAGATACCATAATTCTACTGTTAATGTTGGCCATTAGTTTCTCACAGAAACCATGACATCATAATAAGTAAAACTGGGGTGGAGGGGGGGACCTAACCCATTTCAAAGATAAAGTATATTTTAAATTAGGCTGTCTGAAAATTGAATCTGCCTGAAGTTACAGTCCAACTGTAATAAAAACTTCAGAGGGACATGAACAGAAAGAATAAGTAATTAACTTCCCCTCAGAACATAATTACAAATAATAAGATAATTTCAATTTTTAGTCAAACAATCCAGAAGTCAGGTGAGCAGGAGAACAGACAGCACAGAGCAGGGGTTGGAGTAAGGTGAGGACAGAATTCCAGGAGTAAGGATCCAAGCAAGGCACAGCCCACAGGGACATGGTATGGAGTCTTCATGAGTTCCAGGAGCTAAGCAACTGCAAGTCTGCTGACATCCATTGCTAAAGCAGCATCTGCAAGGAAGGTCTGTTTCTTATATGACTAAACCGTCAAGGGTCTCCAAGTGGAGCTTATGAAGGTAACAAAATTTCCCCAGGGCCTTTCAAGTGGGGCTTATTTAGTGTTCAAGAACCAAGACAATAGAAACAGCCGAAGTCTGGCTTAACTCATCTTTATTGCATGATGGTCAGGGGGAACATGTGGTAATGGCGGACGAACAGCTCATTATATACAGTGGCTATACATTTGAATGTGGCTCCTCGGCAGCTCATTGGCTACTATCTGCGTGACGTCACCCTTAGTCACGCCCTTCTTGTCCAGGTGAGGCAGTGACGGGAATCTTCCCACGGCTGTAGGCATTTGGAGAATTTGTACCATGTGAGCTGGACGCTCGCTACTGCCCCCAGTGGTCACTAGCTCGCGTCCTAATACAGAAGGTTACAGTGTTACTTTTAGAGATTGTTACATTCACTCATTCGTGTGGTTACATTGACTTAAAGGCACATTACAATCCATACACAACACCTTATCAACTGCTTCCAGACTGAGGGCTCCAGTACTGCAGGACTTAGAGGAGCAGCTGCAAATCCTGACACTATGAATGAGTGAATGTTATGTTTTTTGGCTTCTCTGTGAATTAAACAACAGGATTTCAGCCAGAAAGTGGTTGTAGCTGGAGACTGGAGACTTTTGCTTCATTTTTTTATATGGAGCACAAACGATTCTTGCTTTAGTGTTATAAACAAATCCTTAAAAAACTGACTATTCTGCATCATGGTGTTCTAAACCAATCCAAACTTAAGAGGTATGCAGAGATAATTTAAGTGAGGGGGAGGTTTATTATAAACAACCTAAGGATGTTTCACCTGACAATAGTTTTTGCCTGCATACACTTATAGAAATACCGAGTTTAGGATCCCAGAAGACAGGGCTCCTTTGCTCCCTACTGACATGATGATCCAAAACTTGATTTGTGAAGCTAGCTTGTAAAAATTAATCATCGTAAACACTGACCAATTTAGTGTTTGACTGTAACAATAATATGTGGTTAGCTGAACATGAAAGTACTCTTTTATATTCTTCACAGACACAAAAAAGGGAAGATGAGTGGAGTACATCAGGAAGAATGTGAGAAGTTCACCACAGATTACTGTTAAATAGAGTTAGTATATATTTTATGTTTATACATGTTTATACATGTATATTGCAAGCGCGGTGCCAAAATGGCCGCTGCGCTCTTTGCGGGGGCCCCCCACACGGACGCAGACATCCGGGCTAGTTAGGGGGGCGTGGCCACCCCTCTATAAAAGGGGTGGCCACGAGGCAGCCGCGCTGCCATTTTGCGAAGCGACAGAGCGGAGAAGTTTGCTCCGACACTTCTTTCCTTGGCTTCGCCTCTTTGTTTAAAGAGGCTCGCTTTGCTAGCTCGTTTCTGGATCTTCGATCGGAGGTTTTTTCCCTTCCTCCGACCAGCGGCTGCTTGGGTGGCCATGGCTCCCAAGAGCAAGGCCCAGGCGGCCCCTCGGTCGCGTCCTAGGGGGAGGGCTCGGCCCACTCCCTTGACTTCTTTGGGGTGCCACCGGGCCAGAGGGCTCGGATGGCACCCCCGCAGGGGGGTGGTGAGGTTGTAATACCCACTGCCACCAATGAGCCCAGTCTGAGGACTCAGGCGGGGGCGGCACAGGCCTGCTCCCCTGGGGTTCCTACCCCTGCTGCGCCTTTGCCCGGCTCGGGGCATAGCAGCCCACTCGGGCACGGTGCGGGTTTCCACCCCACCATTCTTCTGCCCCCTCATGGGCCGGATTACTGGGCATGGCCCTATTCTGGCCAGGGATTGCCACATGGGTTTATCCCTCAGCAATTACCCTGCGGGCCATCCGGCCCATTCGGCCCACCTTATCCCGGTGGGTCTGATGCTGTGGATTCTCTTCTTGCCCACATTTCAGTGCTGGGGGCATCTATGGGCATTGCTCCACCACCTTCAGATGGTGGGCTTGCCAGCTCTGCAGTTCCGGCCCACATGCCGGCCACGGCTGCGCAGCGGGCCACCAACAGGGTTGAGCTGCTGGAGGCCATCAGGCCAGCGCAGGCTGGCACCTTGCAGCTCCCCATTCAGTCATTACAGCAGAGCTCTCCACCGGGGAACGGTCCTGCTTGGACGCACGGAAACACAGATGCACGGAAACTCGGTGGCCATCGCGAGCTCTGACACCCACCACGGGCCGGAACTCTCAGTGGGGGCAGCTCATGGGGGTGCACCGAGTGAGTATCCTGGTCAAATCAGCACACCTGTGACACTAGCTCATAACGCTGGGGGGGGGGGGGGTGTGCAGTGGCCATGGTAGCAACAGGCCAATTACACCCTGGTTCTTACAGGGGTGGCCGCCCCTATGCTTTCCCTTAACTTCTCGGGGGTCCAATAGGGCCTTTTATGTGTTTCCCCCACTCCAATCTGTTCCAACGGCGGCCCTGCCGACGGCCGGTTACTCCATACACCTGGGTGACCATTTGTCCTGGGCTATTAGTGAGAAGATGTGGCGTGGGGAATATATTCACATTCCCCCCCCCCTCCTGCAACGTGAACCCACTGAGGAGGAGATGGAGGGGCAGGATGACAGGGACAAGGAGTTGTCCCGTCGCAGGAAGCTGGCTCGCAATGGGGCCGATTGGTTACCAGCCTATTTGGTATCCATGGCAGGATAGATAAGGGCCCGTCTTGATTCTCCCTCCTTATCTTACAGACCCTGTGTGTTTCCGCACACTGGTGGCAGTGTGGCTTGTGGGCCACAATTTATGTGCACTGGGTGGCACAGTATGCTGCTTCGTCAGAATGGGGACCCCAGGAGGGCCGTACCCAGTCGGTGTGGTTAGAGAGTGAGAGGTCCAGCCCTAGGCCCCTCAAGTATGGGGTGCCTCAGGGCTCTGTGCTCTCTCCTCTCTTATTTAACATCTACATGAAGCCACTGGGTGAGATCATTCGTTCCCACGGGGTGCGGTACCATCAGTACACGGATGATACTCAGCTGTACATCTCGGCCCGTGGGGACCCCAGTGATGCTGTTGAAATCCTATCCGGATGCCTGGAGGCCATTGGGGTCTGGATGGGGGTCAATGGGCTTCGGCTGAATCCCAGCAAGACAGAGTGGCTGTGGATAGGGGGCCCCGTGTTATCCAGGGAGTTACCACCTTTGGTACTGGATGGGGCTGTTTTGCCCCAGACAGACCCAGTGCGCAACTTGGGGGTCCTTCTGGACTCACGACTGCTGCTAGAAGAACAAGTAGCGGCTGTGGCCAGGAGGGCTTTTGCCCAACTTCGGGTGATTCGCCAATTGCGCACGCTCCTGGACCGGGGCTCCTTGCTTATGGTCACCCATGCTCTGGTTACTTCCCGACTAGATTATTGTAATGCGCTCTACATGGGGCTGCCCTTGACGACCATTCGGAGGCTGCAGCTGGTCCAGAATGCGGCGTCCCGGGTGGTGATGGGGTGTGGGCGATATGCCCATGCCTCACCGCTACTTCGGGAGCTGCACTGGTTACCAGTTTGTCTCCGGGTGCAATTTAAGGTGCTGGTTTTGACCTTTAAAGCCCTATATGGCAGGGGGCCAGGATACCTTAGAGACCGCATCGTCCCAAGAGTGTCTGCCCGTCCAACCAGAGCGGACCGGAGGGGCTCTCTAATAGTGCCATCAACTAGGGGTGCACATCTGTCCAGCACCCGAAGGAGGGCCTTCTCCGTGTTCGCACCAACTCTCTGGAACCTCCTGCCAATAGATCTAAGACTCCAAAGTGAACTGCTGCCCTTCAGGAAAGGAGTGAAGACCTGGCTGGCAGGGCAGGTGTGGGGCCCAAATGGGACTATGGTGCCCGCCTGCTGGCTTTTATAAGAACTCTCTCTTCTTTCCTTTTGTATAGTAGGTGGGATGGGTGGGTGGGATATGGGTTTTTTAAAGGGGGTGGGATGTGGGGTTTTTTATAACATTTTTAATGTATTTTTAGAATTGTTGTAATGCCGCCCTGAGTCGGGTTCTGCCTGAGTGGGCGGCATATACAAATATGACTATAAATAAATAAAAAATAAATAAATAAATCTCGGCTACGTGTAACCATGCGTATGCAGTGGTATGGTGTGCACGGCATATAGGTGGCGGGAACTGTTGCCATTCCTGATGTCCATTGGGGATGCTGGACCACCAGATGTTTTAATTCTGCACGTCAGAGGTGATGATCTTGCACAGATCGCTAGCCTGGACTTAAAGAATTCCGAGTGCAGTGACCTGGCGTTTCTTTACCATTTATGGCCGTACACACGGTTGCCATGGTCGTACATCGTGCCAAGGCACTATTATAGGGGAGCCATTGACCCCCGCGGTTGGACCGTGCCCGGCGGTCAGTGAACAGGGCTGTTGCCTGGTTCCTTATCCAGAATGGCTTGGGGGACAGCCATTTGTCGTCTGGGGAAAGGGTTACAGGAATTTGGCCTGTATTCTGGAGATGGGGTTCACCTGTCAGCAAGAGGATGCACCTCTCTTTTGAATAAAGTGCAAGAGGGCCAGGTGACCGTATTGTCAGTCAAGGGGGGCAGATCTCTGATGCGATTTTGGCAATGTTGCCAAGTGTAAGGTGCCTCTCCGGGAGTTGCAGGTAATGCACGCCCACCTCAACTTTGCCTGCAGAGTGGTAACAACAGGCAGTGCTTTTGCCAGGCGTCTGGGTCACACTATGGCGGGTCTTTATAAACGGCACCGCAGGGTATGGCTGACTAGGGGTTTACGAGCAGACCTATCGGTTTGGCTCACATTCATGCAGGACTTTCATGCCGCCTCCTTTTGGAGATCTGAGCTTATGGTCAGCCCCAGTTCCAAGTACAGTCAGACGCCTCTGGCTGCCTGAGGTATGGGATTTATTTTAAGGACAGTGTGCATTTGGTCATTGGCCACAGGGATGGCAGGGCACGGATCGCTTATGCAATCTTACGTTTCTAGGGTTTTTCAATTTTGGGTCACCTTTTTGCTCTGGGAGGACAGGTGGGCTAATTCTGTGGTTCACTTTTGGTGTGACAATGCTGCGGCGGCGCACATTGTCAATGCCCAAACATCTAAATCCCCCGGAGTCATGGCCTCAGTCCGCCAATTGTTCTTAGGTCCGTGCGCTTTAATGTTCTCCTTAGGGCTAGACATGTGCCAGGCATTCATAACGATATTGCCGATGCAGATCTCCTGGTTCCATGCCTTGGCTCCAGACGCAGAGGAACTCCCCTCTTCACTCCTGGCTGAGATATGGACATTTAGCGAGGAGAGGTGAACCGGGCAAGTGGCATGTCTTTGGCACCTCGCACACGTAAGGCGTATCAGCATACACTCCTTCACTTTAGGGCCTTTGTAGATGAAGGCAGTTGCCTGAAATGTGGCCGATACCGGTCGACTAGGTTTTACAGTATATGGTGTACCTTCATGAGCTGGGGTTGGCCCCACCCACCATCGCCACCAGGCTTCACGCTTTGACATTCATGGCCAAGGCACGGGGCTTTACTGACTGTGCGAGTGCCTTCTGCATACGCCAGGTATTGGAAGGGTGGACACGTGTACGTGGTCGCCGCCAGCACACACGTCGCCCTGTTTCAAGAGGTATTCTGACCCACCTTGTACGAGGTTGGCATAGACTAGGTTACAGTAGGTATGAGGAGTCTCTTTCATGCAGCTACCACTGTAGCTTTCTCTGGAGCTCTGCGAATCAGCAAGCTGGTCCCATGGTCAAAGGGGGATGTGTCTCATAGGGCACTGGAACTCGACGATGTGTCTATCAACCAGGAGTGGGCTCAGTTGAGGATTCATTCCTCAAAGGCCGATCAGCACGGAGTAGGCAGTGGTGTTATACTGCTACGATGTACATTTGCTGACATCTATCCGGTTGGTGCCCTACATGCAATTTTGGCAGTGCCTGCTGCATGCCCTGGCCTGTTTTTCTGCCACTAGGATGGGTCTCCCCTTACCAAATTTCAGTTCTGGAGGGTGACCGGTACCGCACTTCACAGTGTGGGGCTCGTTATGGCACCCATTCATTCAGGATAGGCGTCACATCGACTGTGGCTGCGTTTGGGTACTCTGAGGCTGATAAATGTTGAATGGGCAGGTGGGGGTCCGCGTGTTTCTTCCTTATATGTATGTCCCCTCACTGTATGAGTACCTAGTAATGTCCTTAATTCCTTCTCCTTCTTTTACAGACCCTGTGTGTCTACGCACACCGGTGGCAGTGTGGCTGGTGGGCCGCAGCTATGTACACTGGGCAGCACAGTATGCTGCGTCGTCAGAGTGGGGACCCCATCTCGGGCTGCGTGCATCCGCACGTATGCGGTGGTATGGTATGCGCGGCATGAGATGGCGGGAACTGTTGCCATTCCTTTGGAACAGCCATTCGACATCCGGGGATAGGCTTGCAGGATTTTGATCTATTGGCAGGAGATGGGGTCCACCTGTCGGCTGGAGGTATGAACCTCTTTCTGGAGGAGGTGTAAGCAAGCCTGGTGACCGAGCTGACGGTCTGGAGGGGGGGCAGTGAGTCATCATGGACGCCTCCCTGTGTGGTGGGTAGCACTGAGTAAGGTAAAGATTTATGACCCATAGGTATCCGGCAGGTTCGCAATTGACTGGCCAACACATAGATAGGTACAGGGGAAACAGGATTGGCCGGTCGAGGGCGAACCATGAAAGGGGTGATGTCAGGAGCTTCACAGCCTGCATCACCTTGACATTTGAACGGATACACGTCATAGGGTGGTGTCAGTAGATAGTATATTGACTCCGGTCAACAATTTGTTTGTGTCAACAAACAAATTGATACAAATTGATACATGTAGCCAATTTCCATTGGCATTTAGGGTGGAACCTTACCAGTGCTACTGCGGCCTGCTTGCCTTAAAGAATTACAATTGGATGATACACCAATTGAAAGTGATAATTCGGACTAGGGCATTATTCAATAAAAGTGGTCCGATGCCTTTAATCCAATACCGGTGTCTGAGTCTTTATTTGGGTGGGTGCGCCTGTAATGATAGCTATTCTATGCCTTATTGCTAAATCAAAGTATGTATATACTTAAATCTTTTTATCTCATGCTTGCCCAGATAGTTCTGCACGTCAGGTTCCTGCCTTTCTAGAAAGAAGGATAAAGAATCTTTCTTCTTGAAGCATGCTCAGAAATTCATGAGACAATCATTTTACCTTGTTTTTCTTCTGCCAGCTTTAGCTTTAAGACACACACTAATCACAAAACATTCTAGAGTTTACACAAGAAAGGTGGAATTTAAATGTGCACTAAAAGCAGGGTGGCAGAATCCTATCTAAATTAATAATTGAACATAAAGTACCAGGAGTATGGAAATGTATGCTTCCTAGTTTTATGTACTGTGTAACATGTGCAAGCATCTTTCTTATCTCAAGAATGCAATCTCAGGAATCTTCATGAACATCAGCAAATAGACCCTTGAATTTGCTTGGTCTTTCCAAAAGATTTGCCTCAAAAGGGCACTCAAAGTTCAGTTTTTGATCCTATGAATGTTACCTTTCCATAGATTTTTGCATACCCTGCTGTTACACATAACTGTCTCTAAACATGTGAGGTTGCTATGCTTCTTGTTAGCTCTGGGTCATGATAGACCAGCAGGAAGAAAAAGATTAGAAGAGGGGATTGAAAAATGTTGATCTGTGCCAAGGCTGGGACCTTAACCAAGGAAGGATTCCTATTTTTCTGTGGATGTTGATTTGCTGCACCTAGCCGAAGAGGGCTAGAATATACAGTATGTGTGTCTTCTCTGGCTGCTTCAAGCAGAGATTCCATTTTTCTTCTGCATTTGGCAAACCTCGCATGAATTTAAATTGCAGCAACACTGCACAATCCCTGCTGTTGCTGTTTTTCATGCACTGCTGGTGACAGAATTCACTCCCAAGTTACCAGGCAAAGCAATGAAATGAAATAAAATGAAATAAACTTCATCAATAGGAAGTTTTCATAGTTCAGTATATCATTTTATCATTTTTTTACTATTTTTCTTTTTTAGCTATTTTTTGTTAGTTACTAAATGTCCACGAAGGCATTCAAAATGTATACATTGGATTCCTCCCTACAGTGCTTTACTGTACAGTACTACTCCTACCTATAACTTTACTGTCAAAGGGAATCCTAAAATGGCTGGATGAGATGGCTAGATGGTATTGTAGACACAATGGGCACGGGGCTGTGTGGACTAAGGAGGATGGTGGAGGACAGAGGTGCCTGGAGAGCGATGGTCCATAGGGTCGCAAAGGGTCGGAATCGACTGTGCGACTGAACAACAAAATGGCTGGAAAAAATGTATCCCTTGATTTGGTTTTCTCTTTCGCAATCTTGTTCTCTCTGTGTGCTTCTTTTCTAAAGAAGGAGGCAAGTTTCTGTAACCAGCATGGTGCCAAAACATTAACATTTTAATTATCATAGTTTTCTTTTTCTTTCTTTTTATATTTAAGATAATAGCATTGACAACCAATCAAGCACAGCCATGAAAAAAATATCGATGAACAATAATGATTCAGAGACAAATTGAAGCCTAATCACAGCTGTGAAAATGTTAATATTATATTTTGGAACACATTACTCTGCAACAAAGTATTAATCAGCATGATTAATCAATTATTTCATTCCATTTGACTCATTTTTGCATATTTTAATTGGTTCTTAATTATCACTGCAGCCTATGAAATGCTATTCACTACTGATAACATTGTTACAAAAATGGTCTAGGTACAAAATGTATTCTCAGTTAGGGTTTTACACAAGGCATCAATCCAATTTAGAGGCCATGCAGGGTTTTTGAATAGGTCCCCAAGTCATTCCAAAGTGATCTGTGCATCATCCAGTGAAATTTATTTGTAGGTTTTTCTATTGACACATATAGGAAAATTGAAAAGGTACCTAACTCAATGTTATGTGGAATTTGGAGAAATAATAGACTCTAAAGAAAGAAAGAAACTTGCCAGATTAATACTAGATGCTTTTAAAGTTTGCTTTTCTCCAAAGAAAGAAAAGAAAAAGAAAGTGAGGTGATTGGTATTTGGTTTCTGATGAAACTGATTTGTAAATTTACTTTTCTCTGCACCAAAACCAAATGTGGCCATTTTGCTTTGCCCTGGACCTCACCCAGATTGATGTAATCAGGGCAGTTAGGTTAGAGCAGGGGTTCCCAACCTACAGCCCATGGGCCGGACCCAGCTGCAGCACCATTTCATGTGGCCCACTTCCCCCTCCATTGTAGTTTTATCTATTCTTTCAGTTAACTGATATGGATTCCCCATGCCCATCTGGCATGTAAACGGTCCTTGCAGAGGCCGCTTTGGTGAGAAGGCTCCCAGCCGTGGTTTCTGCGGGCAGAGAAATTAAGGGGGGGTGGATTAATGATAGGGTTTGATTCACCCAATTCCTTGACCTGACCAGCGGTTCTGCTGAGAGAGCGAATACCTAACCCCGTTACCCATTAAGGTAATCACTCATCTCCGAGTTTAGCCTTATCCCTGGTGCAAATAGAAGCCATGTTTATCCCAGTCTAAGCTCTGGACAATGGAGCTTCCCCTGTCAGTGTTTGTCCAAGTTAATTAACTTCCCTTAGAGAGATTCCTCATTAACCTGAGCAAATAGGTGATGTGATTTCTGTCAGATGACGGTTTTGCCACCGTTGCGCTTTTACTTCTATATATGCTGAAGTTTTCCCTCAATAAACTACTGATCTGATCTCGCTCCATACTGCCTCGTATCGTTTCTTGATCAGTCTCCTCCGGGACCTCCGGCCCCTAGCGGCCCTGATTCCTACACCTTTGGTTAGAGGAAAAATAACATATTCTCTGAATTAGGTACAATCTATCCAGCTGCCAGTTTAGTTAGCTCTCTATTTCTATGAGCCTTCTTAATATTTCTGGATGTTGGTTTCATTTTCTTTTTTCTTATTTGGATGAGATGCTTGACACACTTTCTTAGGAATAAGTCATGTGTAGACCAGGGGGATTCTCATGAGAAAGCCTGCATGGCAATTCTGCTTTTTATCAGTGTGATTTACTTAGCAATGCCTGGATTAATTCTGTTAAAATAATTGAGGTGCTGGCAAAGCATTTTGAGAATTAGGTTTTTAGTTCATTGCCACATTAGGTCTTTCATCTTGGCAGACTCCACTCTGTCCTATTGTGGGATCTTCTTGAACTTATTGCATGAGCAGGACCTTGGGATATAAATATTGTAATTAGCAAAAGCCATTTAAGAGAAAACATATAACTGTGGCATATGCTTCTAATGAATCATTCAGTAATGAATAAATGCTAATGATAGTATGCTAAATTACTTCTCAGATATAATTGTTCAGTTTCTTGTGTGCAGATAATATATCAGCCAAATTCTCAGTGCTCCATTTGGAATTAGGCTAATTTATGTTTTGCATTTTTCCTTGTTCTTATCCAAAATCATAATTCTTACTTTCTTCCATGTACTCTGTCATTCCTACAAGCTGTGCTTGCATTGACGTTGGCTTGCACAAGTATGCCTATTTCTTGTAGCATAGTACAGTATTTGCAACCGGTTACCCACATTGCACACAGACTATGTCAGTTTCCAAAAGTTTCAGCCAAAATGGTTATTGTTTGCTGGGAGATTCTGGAAAATATAGTTCTTCTTCTTCTTCTGTGTCAAAGCCAGATGTTAAACTGCCAGAAGGGCATCATTTGGTGAGTTCATTTCACAGTTCCTCTCGTCTGACCTAGTGTGAGAAAGATTAGCCAGCAATACAAAGTTGCCATTACCAGAATATGCCCATTTGTGGTTCAAAAATACCACAATCTTCAAGGAGGCTCTTTCTATGTACCCCAGGAATTATAGTTCAAAAAGTAGTTTGTCCAGGCTCTGGTATTAAGCTGCTTCGTATATTCATCTAGATGGGGAATTATGCACAGAAATGAATGATGCTGATATAATTTCCTGGCTTGGTCTTGTCCAAGTCCTTTTTTGGGAGGGTGGAGAGTTGAGAACTAGCTGGCCACTAGTTAAGACCTGGGGAGGAGGGAGGGGAGGAGGGCACAATTATGCTGCATTGTCCTTCCAGTTTTCCTTCCCTGCCTGAGAGAAGAACCAGGACTTTTCTGCATACAGTTTTCTCAGTCAGAACCATCCCAAGCACCATACAAATGAGAAAAAGCACAGACAAGCTTTAAACTATGTTCAGAGTTCAGCAGAATGGAAATATTAGCTGAATGCCTGCATAGTTTAGGGGAATTCAGCAATTTAAACTATTCAGGAAGGTTTTTTTAAACTATGCACTTTACTAATTGCTTAAAATTCAAGAGAATATGCCTGAATGAAAATACCGTTGAACACAGAGCTGTAACTCACAGGAGAGAAAAGTATGATTAAGGAATAACAAACCATGTGTTGGTGCAGATTATTTAATACTCACCTCAAAGATATAATGTATAGGACAGGCGATGAAAAAAACCACAAGTGTTCTCTAGGTATGTATTAATAAGAGGCATTAACAAGAATGTTTGACTGTGATTATCAGATTGACAGTTTAAAATGAATGTGATGTGCTTTTTAATATTGAAAAAATATTCCTATTAAGCTTAACTAGCCCCAAGAGAAGCTTTGGTAACGTAATGATTTTTTAAAATAAGACTGCTAATTTAAATGTTTTAACCATCTTGGTCCCCTCTCTCCCTTGGTGCTAGAGAATCCTTTTCAGCTTCAAGACACCTCCTAACTTTTTTGTCCTTTCAGATAGCTTCTTTATTTCCAAATTATTCTGAACTATTGACAGTGGTCTATAAATGTTATTTGTGTACAAGGAAAGCTTTAACTCCATTGTTATGTAACAAATTTTGCCAACCTTTCTGAAAAACTATAGACTACTATGTGTATGCTTTTGACATGTGTTTTCAAATGCCAAAGAGATACTGATATTAGTGTTGTATGAAGCGGACTTTGCAGGCGCACCCACCCAAATAAAGACTCAGACACTGGTATTGGATTAAAGGCATCGGGCCACTTTTATTGAATAATGCCCTAGTCTGAATTATCACTTTCAATTGGTGTATCATCCAATTGTAATTCTTTAAGGCAAGCAGGCCGCAGTAGCGCTGGTAAGGTTCCACCCTAAATGCCCATGGAAATTGACTACATGTATCAATTTGTATCAATTTGTTTGTTGACACAAACAAATTGTTGACTGGAGTCAATATACTATCTACTGACCCCACACTATGACGTGTATCCGTTCAAATATCAAGGTGATGCAGGCTGTGAAGCTCCTAACATCACCCCTTTCATAGTTCGCCCTTGACCGGCCAAACCTGTTTCCCCTGTACCTGTCTACGTGTTGGCCAGTCAATTGTGAACCTGCCGGATACCTATGTGTCATAAATCTTTACCTTACCCAGTGCTACCCGCCACACAGGGAGGCGTCCATGATGACTCCCCCCCCCCCAGACCGTCAGCTCGGTCACCAGGCCTGATTGCACATCCACCAGAAAGAGGTTCATACCTCTGGCCGACAGGTGGACCCCATCTCCTGCCAATAGGTCAAAATATTTGCAAGTCTATCCTCAGATGTCTACTGGCTGTCCCTAAGCCATTCTCAGCCAGGGACCGGGCAACAGCCCTGTCCACTGCCCGCCGGGGACAGTCCAAACCACGGAGATCCATGTCTCCTCTAAAACAGTGTCTCGGCACGATGTTAGACCATAGCAACCGTGTGTACGGCCATAAGTGATGGAAAAAATGCCAGGTCACTGCACCTCAACATTTTAAGGAAAGGCCAGTGATCCGTGTGAGATCGTCGGCACCGAGGTGCAGAATAAGAACATCAGGCGGTCCAGCATCCCTGATGGACATCAGGAATGGCAACAGTTTCTGCCCTCTCATGCCGCACATACCATACCACCGCATATGTGCGGATGCACGCAGCCTGAGATGGGGTCCCCACTCTGTCACTGCAGCACATTCTGCCGCCCAGTGTACATAGCTGCGGCCCACCAGCCCCACTGCCACCGGTGTGCGGAGACACACTGGATCTGTAAAAGAGGAAAAGGAATTAAGGACATAACTAGGTACTCATACAGTGAGGGGACGTACATATAAGGAAAAAACGCGCAGACCCCCATGTGCCCACATATATCTGCCTCAGAGTACCCAAACTCAGCTGCGATCAATGCGGCGCCTATCCTGAATGAATGGGTGCCATAACGAGCCCTACACTGTGAAGTGCGGTACCGGTCACCCTCCAGAATTTAAATTTGGTAACGGGAGACCCATCCTGGTGGCAGAAAAACAGGCCAGGGCACGCAGCAGGCACTGCCAAAATTGCATGTAGGGCACCAACCGGACAGATGTCAGCAAATGTACATCATAGCAGTCTACACCACTGCCTACTCCATGCTGATCGGCCTTTGAGGAACAAATCCTCAACTGAGCCCACTCCTGGTTGATAGAGACATCTTCGAGTACCAATGCCCTACAAAAAACGTCCCCCTTTGATCATGGGACCAGCTCGCTGATTTGCAGAGCTCCAGAGAAAGCTACGGTGGTAGCTGCATGAAAAGAGACTCCTCCCACCTACTGTAACATAGTCTATGCCAACATCATGCAAGGTGGGTCAGGGTCAGAATACCTGTGAAAAAAGGGTGACGTGTGTCCGGGCGGCGGCCACGTACATGTTTCCACCCTTCCAATACATGGCATATACGGAAAACACTCGCACAGTCATTAAAGCCCCGTGCCTTGGCCATGAATGTCAAGGCGTAAAGCCTGATGGCTATGGTGCGTGGGGCCAACCCCAGATCATGAAGGCGCACCATACATTGTAAAACCTAGTCGACCGGTATCGGGCACATTGCAGGCAACTGCCTTTGCCCACAAAAGGTTCTCAAGTGAAGGAGTGGATGCTGATACGCCGTACGCGTGCGAGGTGCCAAGACAAGCAACTCGTCTGGTTCATGTCTCCTCGCCAAATGTCCATATCTCAGCCAGGAGTGGAGAGGTGAGTTACCCTGGGTCTGGAGCCAAGTCACGGAACCAGGAGATCTGCAGGCGGGATAAAGCATCAGCAATATCGTCATTAATGCCTTGCACATATCTAGCCCTAAGGAGCACCTTCAAGCGTACAGACCCAAGAACAATAAGCGAGCTGAGGCCATGACTCTGGGGGATTTAGACGTTTGGGCATTGACAATGTGCACCACCGCAGCATTGTCACACCAAAAGTGAAGCACAGAATTAGCCCACCTGTCCCCCCAGAGCATAAAGGGGGAACCAAAATTGAAAAAGAACTCCAGATACGTAAGATCGGGTAAACGATCCATGCCCTGCCATCCCTGGGGTCAATGACCATAGGCCCACTGTCCTTAAATTAAAACCCACACCCCGGGGAGCCGGAGGAATCCGACCATACTTGGAACTGGGGCCGCCCATAAGCTCAGACCTCCAAAAGGAGACAGCATGACAGTCCTGCTGGAATGTGAGCCATACCAACAGGTCCGCTCGTAGAACCCCTAGTCAGACATACCCCACGGCGTCGTGTATAAAGACCCACCATAGTGTGACCCAGACGCCAGGTGGAGGCACTGCCCGGTGTTACCACTCTACAGGCGAAGTTGATGCGGCTATGCATCACCTGCACCTCTCGGAGAGGCACCCTACACTTGGCAACATTGCCAAAAATGCAGCAGGGGCCGCCCCCCTTGACTGACACTTCGGTCACCTGGCCCTTTTGCACATTATTCAAAAGAGAGGTGCATCCACTTATTGACAGGTGAAACCCCATCTCCAGAATACAGGCCACATTCCTGTAACCCTACCCCCAGACGACAAATGGCTGTCCCCAAGCCATTCTGGATAAGGAACCAGGCAACAGCCCTGTTCACTGACCGCCGGGCACGGTCCAACCGCGGGGGTCAAAGCCTCCCCTATAATAGTGCTTCGGCATGATAGCAACCGTGTAAACGGCCATAAATGGCAAAGAAACGCCAGGTCACTGCACTCAGAAGTCTTTAAGTCCGGGCTAGCAATCCGTGCAAGATCACCACCTCCGAGGTGCAGAATTAAAACATGTGGCGGCCCAGCATCCCCAATGGACATCAGGAATGTCAACAGTTCCCGCCAACTATATGCCGTGCACACCATACCACTGCATACGCGTGGTTACGCATAGCCCGAGATGGGGTTCCCATTCTAACGAAGCAGCATACTGTGCCGCCCCAGTGCACATAATTGCAGCCCACAAGCGACACTACTACCAGCGTGCAGAAACACACAGGGTCTGTAAAATAAGGAGGGAGAATAGAGGGCAGAACAAGGCACTCATGCAGTGAGGGGACGAACAGACATAGAAAATTGCGCAAATCCCCACCTGCCCATGCAACATATGTCAGGCTCCGGGTACCCAAACGCAGCCGCAGTTGATGCGGCACCCAACCGGAAGGAATGGGTACCCATTTTAATGCAGTAAGGGTAAACCCATCTTGGTAGCAGACGACAAGCCAGGGGGTGAACCACGTGCTGCCACAAACAAATGTGGGGAAGCAACCGGACATATGGCGGCACCAGGCTAGTACCCCTTTTCGTCTGACCGGCCCTTGAGGAGCGAAACCTCCCCAGAGCCCACTCCTGATCGAGCAACACATCTAGTTCCAGTGCCCTGCAGCACATGTCCCCTGTTGGAAATGGTAGCAGCTAACCTAATCTGAGAGCTCCAGATCAAGGCACAGAGGTAGTTGCCCAAAAGTAGACTCTCCGTATGGAGCATAGGCGCTGGGCCACATAGGAGTCATATATATTAGCCACAAGTGCTGGCAGGGCTCATCGCTCGCATCTCAGGGTGAAGGGCCACCCTCATCCTAAGGTCTTGGCCATAGACTGACCATGACGGGCCAGGGAAAGCAACCACGGCCCAGTAAATATTGTCCAAGCACTGGACCATTGGGATGACCAAATCAGGACGGGCCCTTATGTAACCTGCCATGGACACCCAATAGGCCGGTAACCAACTGGCCCCATTGCGAGGCAGCATGCAGCGACGGGGCAACTCCTTGTCCCTGCCGTCCTGCCCCTCCATATCCTAATCAGTGTGTTCACGTTGCCGGAGGGGGGAAATGTGGATATATTCCCCACGCCACATCGTCCTGCTAGATAGCCCGGGACAAATGGTCACCCAGGGGCATGGAGTAACCGGCAGTCGGCAGAACCACCGTTGGCACGGATTGGAGTGGGGAAACACGTAATAAGCCCTATCAGACCCCCGAGAAATTAAGGGAAAGCATAGGGGCGGTCACCTCTGTAAGAGCCAGGGTGGAATTGGCCTGTTGCAGCCATGGCCACTGTAACACCCCCCTCCCGCATTATGAGCTAGTGTCACAGGTGTGCTGATTTGACTAGGATACTCACTCGGTGCACCCCCACGAGCCGCCCCCACTGGGGGTTCCGACCTGTGGTGGGCGTCGGAGTTCACGATGGCCATAGAGCTCCGTGTTTCCGTGTGTCCAGGCTGGATGGGGAGCTGCGAGGCACCGGCCTATGCTGGCCTGATGGCCTCCAGCAGCTCAACCCTGTTGCTGGCCCGCTGCACAGCCGTGGCCGGCATGTGGGCCAGAACCACCAAGTTGGCACACCCACCATCCGAAGGTGATGGAGCGATGACCATTGATGCCTCCAGTGCCGAATTGCGGGCGGGAGAGCATCCACAGCATCTGACACACCAGGATAGGGTGGGCCAGATGGGCCGGATGGCCCACCGGGTAATTGATGAGGGATAAACTGATGCAGTAATCCCTGGCCAGAATATGTCCATGCCCAGTAATCCGGCCCATGAGGGGCCGGAATGACAGTGGGGCGGAAACCCGCACCATGCCAAAGTGGACCGCTATGCCCCGAGCCGGGCAGAGAAGCAGCAGGCCTGTGGAGCAGGCCAGTGCCGCCCCCCACCTGAGCCCCAGCCTGGGCTCATTGGTAGCAGTGTGTCCGATAACCCCGCCACCCACCTGCGGGGGTGCCATCCGAGCCCTCCGGCCTGGTGGCACTCCCGAAAAAGTAGAGGGGAGGGCTGAGCACCCCCCCTTAGGCGTGACCCAGGGGGCCGCCTGAGCCTAGGGGTAAATAGCATTCCGTCCTGCAGTACTCAGGAATCGAACCGCTGACTTTCAGCCTCCCAGTCAGCCTCTTAGCCACCTGAGCAACTGTATTTGAAAAGAGGGTGTGGGAGATGTGGACATATGCATTTACCATTCAGAGGATTATTTATTACCTTTACATCTCTAAATGGCATGGCGCCAATATGTTTTCCAGTGTAGGGGTGTAACTCACAAATTTTGAAGATTAAAAAGAAGGGGAGGAAATGGACAGTCACTGCAAGATCTCTTGTTCATACATAACAGCAAAAGGTCTGCACCTTTTTCTCTTTCAGCAACAAAAACCCTGGTTTATTTGCACACAGGATATGGCCTTGTATTTTGCCTACCCAGACACATTGGTTTTCTCAGAAAAATAGTGTGAGTTTTATTTTATTTTATTTTTTGTACAGAAACAGCTCTATAGATTTTTCATCAAAACAATTGTCTGCCATTTTCTAACAAAAAAGGTGTTGAGACATGTAATATGCACAAAACTGTCATGATCTTCCATAGCAGAAAGACATGTCATTTTCATGTCATTTCATTAAGAAATAATGAAATAAGGTTAAATTTGTGTTCATGTTACAGTGGTTACAGGGCAGGGCAGGGCAGAGAATACTTTTGGAAAACACCTTGTCGTTGGCAGAAGGAGTCTCTTATTTTATTTTATTTATTCGACTTATACCCTGCCCATCTGGGATGCCCTCCCACTCTGGATGGCCTCTTACTATCCAAAGGAATGGCTTTCCCTTCAGCTCCCAGACAAGCACCATGTCAGGTATCATAGCATATTGTAGCAGATATCAGGAGATTGGAATGGTTTACAGCTGAGCCATCAGAAGGCTATTTGCATTTACACTTTAGCCACTTATTGATCAGTGGGAGAGAGGCATCCATTCATTGGGGGGGGGGGGGGGGGAGAGAGGCCAAGCCTGGATGTGTTTCAAATCTAAAGCCTGAAGAAAACAATAACACTGAATAGAGAAGAATGTTCCTGAGAAATTAATGGTCTTCTTCTGTGCAGCTTCCTGAGCTCTCACCCAAAAACTGCATAGGATTTTTTTAGTGTTTCTTATAGATTTTTACTTAGTGAAACCGAGAAAAATACTAAAAACAAATCCATCTTGTCACGTTTTCTTGCAAAACTCGTGTTTTTAGTTTAATTTAGCATGAAGTTTGCCTTTAACCCAAAATCTGATATCCTATTCTTGATTCTAAAAACCCTATCCAAAGATTATTTCTTACTTTCATTTAATATTTATTAGAGCTAGAATCAAGAATAATGCAAAGAGAAAATAAGAGGAAGGGGGGGTTGTAGTCAGTGGTGGGCATCAGCAGGTTTGCACCTGTTCGCCAGAACTGGTAGCAGTTCTTGCTGGCCGAGCCCATCCAAGTTTTGAAATAAAGTAGTCCTAATTCAAGTGCAACGCAGGGCTTTCTCCCAGCCCATGCCCACCATAACCATGCCCACAGTGTGGTAGTAAATTTTTTTTGAGCCCAACACTGTCTGGGTTGCGCATATTTTGACATGTTCTCTGGGGTATTATAAATGAGTATAAACATGCCTACTGTCAGATTTGATCATATTTCAGCAGGCTAAAGAAGTTCAGGATCTTGGTTGCTGTATTAGCCACACTCAGATGACATCCTGCATTAAAACGTGATTGTCCTCGTTTTTAGTTCTGTATTATGGCTCCAAGAGGTTGTGTTATTTCTCTGGACAATGTTTGTTTTATTTGTGATGAACACACAATTAAAAGTCAACAAAGAAACATAAGTGATTTTGTGAAGAAAGTGTATTTTGCTTACTTCAAGTTGAAACTTGGGGATCAAGACAAAGCATGGGTTCCTCATATGGTGTGTAGAAGGTGCGAAGATGATTTTCATTTGTGGTTTAAAGGTAAGAAAACCTCATTCCATTTTGGCATTCCAATGATATGGCATGAACAGCAAAACCACACTACCAACTGCTATTTCTGTTCGGTAGATGTGAAAGCTTTACACAAAAAAAATAAGATATCTTACCCAAACCTTAATTCAGCTATTCGTCCAGTGCTACATAGCTCTGAAATACCAGTTGCACACCCACCTTCCAGTTTGGATAATATCCTGAGTAATTTGGAGGACAGAGACACATTGCCTTCCCAGGACGAATCTAGCTCAGATGTTTCTGTTGATGAGTTACCTCAACCTTTTTCTCAAAGCGAGCACAATTATCTAGTTAGAGATTTAGGCCATTCCAAAGATTCAGCCGAATTGCTGGGGTCAAGACTATCAAATAAAAACCTGCTGTCACCTGGAACATCATTTTTGTGGTACAGGCACCGAGAGAAATAATTCACTCAGTTTTTCTCCAAAGATGGAAATCTCATTTATTGTAGTGATGTTCAAGGGCTAATGAAGTGCTTTGGAATAGAATATGATTCATCTGAGTGGCTCCTATTCATTGATTCGTCTAAAACAAGCCTTAAAGCAGTCTTGTTGCATAATGGAAATACATTTCTATCACTTCCTATAGGACACTCGGTTCATTTGGATGAAAACTATAATGATTTAACTGTGATTCTTGACAAAATCAAATATCAAGAACATAGCTGGATGGTTTGTGGATACTTCAAAATACTAACCATGATATAAATTGAATAAATAAATAAAAATAAATAAAATAAATGTTGTTATACCAGCAGGCAAGTTATACAAAATATCCCTTGGACAAAAACTGACTGGCTAAAGATGCCTTAATCCCCGGTGGGAAAAAACCCATCATTAATATGACCTTGGTTCCAACAGAAAAGGTTTTATTGCCACCTCTTCATATTAAATTAGGGCTTATGAAGCAGTTTGTTAAATCGCTGCCAAAAGATGGGGAATGTTTCAGATATCTGTGTTCCAAGTTCCCAAAACTGTCTTAAGCCCCAACATACGAAAACTGTTATCCGATCCCCTCTTTTTAGAAACAATGGGAGGAAAAGAAAAGGAAGCGTGGGACTCTTTCAAAGACATAGTTCTCAAGTTTTTAGGGAATACTAAAGACCCTCACTACAAAACCATTGTACAATGCATGTTGAATGCATATAAAGCTCAAGGATGCAAGGTGAACTTAAAAGTTCATTTCTTACACTCCCATGTCGACTATTTTCCTGAAAACCTGAGATCCTACAGTGAAGAACAGGGTGAAAGATTTCACCAGGATGTCCGTGATATCGAGAGATGCTACCAAGGAAGATGGAACGTCAATATGCTAGCTGACTACTGTTGGATGCTCAAATGGAAAACAGAAAATGGAAAGCAAAAGCCTTTTCGGAGGAGCATAAAAGAGAAGAAGAAAAGGTTTCACAGACAAAGAGTGAACATGGAATATTAAGTGTATATTACGAAGAAATTGTTTGTTTAATTATAAGAAATAATATGTTTAGTTCACTGAATTAAAATAGTGATTTTTCTCATCATTCTTATGCTTTTTAAAATGCAAAACCCTCATATTTTGTGAAAAAACTGTACGTGATGGGGAGAAATCGAGGTGATTTTTGGAATCAGCACACTAGAAAACAAAAGTTACCAAAAATATTCTATGCAGCTGATTTTTTTTTATTTTTATTTTTTGCAGACCTGTGTTCTATAATCATGAGGGAGAATGGAGATGCTGAGGTTATCCATTCAAACTGTTAAATCATTCCTCAAATATATCACATACCCTAGTCAGGACATTGCAAGTCATCTCTGACTTGATGATACATGTTATGTGCACACACGTGTAAAATATGCAGTTCTGTCTAACTCTTCATTTTCCTTTGTCCTCTTTGATGGTTTGAGTTCAGTATCTGGTTTCACAACCAGAGTTCAGTTTCCCATCATACACTGCAGAAGAGTCAGCCTATGCAGCTTTCGATAAACTGCACAGATCAAATGTGCTTCCAGAAGAAGGGAATTGTAAACATTTCTTACACCTTCCCTAGAAAACCTTGAAAGGGTCACCCTAAATCAGAAAAATTTGAGTGCACATGATTATTCCTATTAAGTAAGCCACCTTGCTGCCAACAGCTTTCAAAATAAGGCTGGAATTCTGTAAGAGTGGAAAATGTACAATAACCTTATATTTTTCTGTGGAAGGAACAGTATATAAAAGGAATGTGCCCATCAATTCAGCCATCTTCAAAGATCCTGTCCCCTGTTTTATTGTCCATATAGGAAAACTCTTCCAGGAAGATTGCCATCTTTTTGGGTGCTCCATTATTGAGCAATAATTATAGGTTTGTTTTGTTGGACTTTTTGTGCATTTTCAGTACTTGATGTAGTAGTTATTTATTGATAGTGTTAGCTATTTTACTTTTAGTTTTGATGTTCTGTCTTTTAAGGTTGTTGAGGCAGTACCACTGTGAATCTCCTTTGGAGAACTTGTTAGTGGTTTAAAATATTCTTTATAAATAAATAATAATGCATGCCCCCAAAGTGTGTAAATATCCCTCTGCAAACTAAAACCTCAATTACTTTCAGTGGCTGATCACCTCCAGTGTTATTGTATAATTGCTTATTTTTGTCCAGTATAAAACCAAGAGTCTGATAAATGAAATAATTTGCATTTCATTTTTGTTCGGTAAGTGTATCCTCTTGGTACTCCACAATTGTAGCACACCTGGAAAATGTAGTTTTCTTCTGCTCAGTCATTTAAAAAAATTTTTTTATTTCATCTAGGTGTGATCATTTGTTGTTGTCATTTTAGAGAGCTGTAGAGCTCACTTAAGCTGCCACAGATCACTGCCCCTGGGCATATAAGAAGCCTGACAAATTCATCAGAATATCTAGTCATGAAAAATCCTAATGTAGAGCATATATTATTTCTGGATGTTTTTTCTTAGTTCTTTTACTTCTTGTCCATTAAAAAACCTGTTGCATTACAATCTGACATAATACTGTGTGATGTATGATTACCCTCCCCCCTTGGGTACAAAGGTAATGATAATGAAAGGGGGAGGAAAGAAATTATGTGTAGGATTAGTGATTAATAACAGGAATGCTTCAGGGCTGACTCATGGTGGAAAATATGTGTCATAGGGCAGCAGAAGATTTTAGCACAATAGCAGAGTTGCAGCACAAATCAGGGCTAGGTTTTTGTCTATTTCTTCAAGATGTTAGAAGTTAGAGTATAGAAAGCTACTTCATACCAACTAGGACACATAACTTTATGTTACTATGCAGGGGATTCAAACACCAAAAATGTTACTTTCAAAGGCTCTGTCTGAAATTATTTATATATATTTATATATCTAACCCAGCTGCTGCTTCTCAAAACATAAATTCAATTATTAGTGTCAGCTAGAATAGACCCATTGACTCTATGAAAATTATGTGAATCAAGTTTACATAATTGTCTCTGATCCAGTATCTCTTCCTAGTTGGAAACTTAACAACTGATTTTGAGCCCCAAACTTTAGGCAAACACATTTCTCACTATTTCTCATTTAACTAGAAAATACAGAGATTGAATTTAAATACTAAATCTAATTTAATTAATTTAATTTAATAGATTTATATACCGCCCTATCCGATGGACTCTGGGTGGTGTACACAAGTTAAAACCAAATAAAACAATTAAAAAACCCTTACAAACATAGCAATATTGCCACCACCACCATCCTCTGTGCCATTTACTATCGAAAAACAAATATAATATCTACAAAACCCTAACATTAAAAAATTTAATTACAGGAGGGGTAGCCTCAGACGAGCCAGAAATGGGAGCTTGTTGTCAATCCTGGCTGCCAGACCCATTTTGCCAGAAAAACGGCCAAACGGTATAACTGGGTACAGGTACAACAAACCGTTGGTACTGGCGCAATGAAAATAATGATGTACTTGACTTCAGTGAAATAAAAATTGTATTGAATTCATACATGTGCTATAACAAGCTTCTTATGATCTTTTCAGCAGTTTCACAATATAAGTCCAATGTCAACCAAAAACAGATAAATTCTCTTCAACTTAATTATCTTCTTGTATATTTTT
Source organism: Bradypodion ventrale (assembly GCA_035047345.1). Taxonomy (NCBI): domain Eukaryota; kingdom Metazoa; phylum Chordata; class Lepidosauria; order Squamata; family Chamaeleonidae; genus Bradypodion; species Bradypodion ventrale. Next base: position 130,754,771 of record JAWDJE010000005.1, read on the forward strand.
AAATGAGATGAAACCTCTTCAACTAGTAATCCTTTCTTGTATGTCTTTAAATTATTGAACACTCCCGATGTCTAGCCGGTTAATTTTAGACATTTCAACTTTTCATCAGGGGAGTATTAATCACAACTGAAAAATTACAAAATTGCAAAAATTAACATGTTACATGCACAAATTCCTAAAACAAACATGCAACTTGGTATACACTATCAACCTCATGCATCTTACCAGTTTTTTTCTATCGCGTCCTTCTGATTTCAACAGTTTCTTTGTGGGACATTACCTTCCCTCTGTTTGCTAACCTTAAATAAATTAGCACATGTTGCTACACCTGTGCTTACTTTGGGGCCCAGCAACTTCCTACACCTGTGTGCTAATGAATTTTTTATAGAAAGCATGAAAGATCAGATTCCTGATTCAGTCCCTTGGGGTGAATGGTATTTAATCTGTGAATGTAATATGCCTCTTTTTGTAATAATAGTTGTTCTATATCAGTCCCACTACCAGTCACAACAGTCAGCTTCTCCAATAAAACAAAGGTAAAATCTGTATCCTGGTGATTTTTTTTCGAGATAATGGCTGACTAATGGTGCCTGTTCCACCTGCCCCCTAATCCTGGAGCGATGTTCCGTCAATCAAATTTTCAGTTTGCGAGAGCATTTACCCACATATTTAAGTCCGCACGGGCATAACCATAGATATACGCAGTGTTGGCTGCTGCAGTTACTGAAAAAATTGAGAGTTTTATAAAAGTTGTCAATCCTTGCTGCCAGACCCATTTCGCCAACCACGTCTTCAGGCGTAATTCTACCTGTAGGAGGTTCCATAGTGTGGGGGCTATGACCGAGAAGGCCCTTTTCCTCTAGCTGGAGAGGTGAGCCTCCCCAACAGATGGCACCTGAAGGGTGCCCTTTCGGTTTGCTCTCGTGGGACAGGTTGATGTCCTAGGGACAATACAGTCCCTGAGGTATCCTGGTCTGCTACCATGATGGGCTTTAAAGGTGAAAAACAGCGCCTTGAATTGCACCCGGAGACATATAGGCAGCCAGTGCAGCTCCCGCAGCAGTGGTGAGGCGCACACAAAATGACTACACCCCACCACTGCGTGGGCCACCACTAACTGCAGTCTCTGGATGATCATCAAGGACAGCCCCATGTAGAGCACATCACAACAGTCCAATTGGGAGGTGACCAGGGCATGGGTGACCATGAGCAAGGTCTCCTGGTCCAGGAGTGGGCGCAATTGATTAATAACATACACTTGCCTGAAGGCCCTCCTGGCCATGGCTATAACATGCTCCTGGAGCAGAAGCCATGAGTCCAGGAGGACCCCCAGGTTGTGCACCAGGTCAGATTGGGGCAACGATGCCCCAACCCAAACCAGCAGTGATAAATCATTATGAAGACCGGGTCCCCTCACCCACAGCAACACAGCTGTAGTCCATTGTCCCCCCATCCGGCCCTAACCACCTCTAGGCAATTGGTCAGGACCTTGACTGCATCACTGGGATCACCACGGGCAGAAATATACAACTTAGTATCATCAGCATACTGATGATATCTCACCCCGTGGGATCAGATGATCTCACCCAGTGGTTTCATGTAGATGTTAAAGGGTGAGAGGACCAAGCCCTATGGCACCCCACATGTGAGATGCCTCAGACCCGACCCCGTGCCCCACACACACACACACACACACACTGACTGGTTCCGGCCATTCAGAAAGGAGGCGAACCAGTGCCCTTGATCCCCAACCCCTGTAGCTGGTCCAGAAGGATACCATGGTCGATGGTATTGAAAGCCACTGAGAGGTCAAGAAGAGCAAGAAAGGAGGGGTACCCTCCATCTTGCTCTCACCAGAGATCATCAGACAGCATGACCAATGCAGTATCCATACCATGATCCAGCCTGAATGGTATAATCAGATAATCTGCTTCCTCCAGGCCCCCTTAGAGCTGCTGCACCACCGCTTTCTCTACAACCTTCCCCAAAAAGGGGAGGTTCGAGACAGGGTGGAAATTGGATGGTATATCCGGATCGATTGATGGTTTTTTTTTAGGAGGGGTCACACCAGCACATGTTTGAGTTGCGGTGGACACACTGCTTCCCTCAGCAAAGCAGTGACCACCACTCGAATCCAACCACCCATCACGGTCTGTCCATTTTCATGAGCCCAGCCGGACAAAGGTCTAACACGAAGGTGGTGGTGCATACACTCCCCAGGGTCAATTGGACCAAACTGATCCCTGATAACCTTGCAAGACTGGCTCCTGGCCAACTCCCGTGACATGATGTTAAACCCAGAGTTAAACCCTGAGTGAAGCTAATTGATTTTATCCTCCAGATAATCAGCAAACTCCTCGCTGGACCCCTGCCATCGGGGGCCAGATGCCCCCCTACCAAGGAGGGACCTAGTCACCCGGAACAGGGCCGCCGGGTGATTATATGCCAACATGATACGAGCAGCAAAATACTGCTGTTTTGCCACCCATATCACCATGAGGTAGGCTCTAATAGAGGCTCTAGCTAGTGTTTGGTTTGAGATGCACCAGAATCTGTCACCAAGCTATGGTTTCTTCTAGTTTGTGCAGATCAAGCTATATGAATGGTTTGATCCTACTCAGCAGAAGAGCAGGTGTTGAGATGCCTTCACTGATATCTACTAGGCACTATTATCTCTTGTTCCATGCTGAAGGCAGGAAGACTGTCTCCTAGACCAGTGATAGCCAACCTTGGCACTCTAGGTGTTCTTGGACTTCAATTCCCAGAAGCCCATGTCAATGCACCTGCTGATCAGAGCTTCTGGGAATTGAAATTCAAGAACATCTGGAGTGCCAAGGTTGGCCATCACTGTCCTAGACAGTTGCTCACAAAACTAATGAGAAGGAAGCTGACCGTGAATTTGATCTCAAATTATGCCGCCCAGGAGTTAATGCAAAATGTGAATCTTCTGAATTAAATGGAAGCAAATATCAAAATGCTATCAAATATAATTTATAAGATAGTTGGAATATGTCTGGGAGTTTAAACATTTTATTCTGAAAGAGGAAACATCTCGAAAATGAGTGAGGGAATTGGCAAAAAGGAAATCAAAAGGACAAAATCAAGAAGGTCAAAGTACTCCAAAATAGTCAGGGTTACTCAGAGCCACAATAGAATAAGGCCATCCATTATCACAAACTAGCAATATCAAGGAAGTTCTTTGAGAAAAAGAAATGCTTCCTCCAAGAACTAAAAGTCTAAATGGGGAAAGCAGAAAGAAACTCAAACAAGTTCTGCGCAAAGAAATGCAAAGAGATAGCAGGGGGTGTCTATTTTTATTTATTTATTTCATGAGGATATATTATGGTATCAATGCCAACAATCCAGAGTTTTTCTAGTACAAAAAGTAAAAAAATGCACCAGAGGAGCAGTTGGATAGCTAAATGACAAAGATGTAAAGGATTGCAAAATGTTCATCTATTTTCACAGCATTTTAGGAATAGAGTCTAAGGAACAGATAGTGAGGATAGAATAAAATGTTCTACTTGTAGGAGAAAAAGTTCTATGTCTTCCTGACAAATTTAAACAAACAAATCAGCCAGTACATAGAGCCGTGATGGCGAACCTTGGCACTCCAGATGTTCTTGGACTTAAATTTCCAGAAGACCAAGCCCCCATGAATCCACATGAATGGGTTTACTGCAATTGATCCGGCCCACGCCACCCTCGTTGCTCTCCTGGAAGCGGAAGTAAAACGTGCCCATAGGGGCGTGTTTTACTTCCACTTCCAGGAGCGATGAGGGAGCCGGATGAATCGCAGTAAACCCATTTGTATGGATTCATGGGGGTTTGGGCTTCTGGGAATTGAAGTCTAAGAACATCTGGAGTGCCAAGGTACGTCATCAAGGCCATAGAGTATCCATTCCGTGGGTTTGTTTTTGTTTTTAAAATTAGGATATGAAAATGGCTATGGACTTTGCTACACTGTTTTGAAATCTCTCTCTCTCTCATACACACACACACAGAGAGAGAGAGAGAGAGAGAGAGTTAACTTGTCTATAGTATGCTTTATAACTTGATGGAATGCAAATAATGTCACATATGGTGAGTATCACTGAAACACAGATAATTTCTTCTTCCTAATCTTCTGCCCTTCCTTCCTTCCTCCCTGCCTGCCTCTGTTCCAAACAACTTGCAGGGGCAATCTTTCAAAGTGTATGCTTCACTGAATACAATTATTAATAATTTCCCTTCAGGAAAAAAAAGAAATTAAGTATTGAAGCACAGATCTAAACATTGTTAAGCCTAGAGCTTCCAAAAGCAGAGCGTTTCAGCTAAATTCAAATAGAAAATAACTGGCCTGCTCCAACAGAAATGTGAATTTGTCATTAAAAAAACCATGTGTCTGCTCTATCAGTACTCCCCCCCCCCCCCCCTTTATTTGGGGCATATTTTGCAAGGATCTGAACACTGAGATTTTTTCAGAAGTGTTCTGTATTTTAAGAAATCCATTGTTGCTGGAAATATGGAGAGGCCTGTAGAACATTTTCCTTTGAAGAGCATGCTCAGATCCATACCTGTCAACCGCGGCTCCGGAAAGTACGGGACCTGCGCAAACGGTTCTGCACAGGTCGCCTTTTACATGACCTGCGCAGAACGCCTTCTACGCATGCGTAGAAGGCGATCTGCGCAGAAGGGCTGCGCAGTACTTCTTTTTCCCCGCTGCCAATTCCAGAGTTTTGGCAGCTGCGGGCGGGAAATGGCGCAAATCGGTGCCAAAAATCGGGAAATCCCGACCAATCCGGGAAGGTTGACAGGTATACTCAGATCTTCTTTTGTGTCCTGATCAAACCCTGGACTGCCAAAATAAACCTGCTCAGATAATAAACATTATTAAAATGTGGCTGGCTTTGTTTAAATAAAATTTAACAATCAAAAAGGAGACAACTGATTGCTCATTTTTATGCCCCTACCTGTATGTATCAAAACAGATGGAGAAGTAATTTAAGTATAGGTCTCTATTTTGCTTTTGCCATACTGGCTGATATCCCCTCGCAATTTTGTCATCCTCTGTAATACTTAGCAGTACCAGTTGAATAAATCTCGACTATGATGCACATAACTTCTTGAATAATTCTATGGTCACCATTGGCAATAACAGAGGCCCAAGATCTCAGGGTATGTGATGTTAAAGTTCCTAGTCAGAACCTCCTAGATCCCAAGAGATGTTTGGGAATTCTTGAAGCTCTGGCATATATTTTTTAAAAAAATCATAAATCAAGGTCTTAACAATTGTGGTACATTTTAAATGTGAGGTCTTTCATGAGTGCAGGACCTTCATTCCCACTACCCCTGTGACAGATCATATTCCAAGTCTCTTCCAAAATTCTACAATTGTTATTGGGTGTTTTTATTTATTTCAAGGGTTAAATATATTGGGACATAAATAGGGTTGGTGGTGGAATCTGCATTTCAGAAACCTGCTTGAGGAACCGAGGAACCCATCAGACCTGTTTTTTAGATGGCATCAATGGCTATGAAAGTGGAGAGGGGAAGCAAATGCCATAACATACAACTACTGAAACATGAGATCTAAGGCTTAAACTTCATTCCTGTGTCATCCTGAGCAGAAGCTTGACTAAATTCAGTAGGACTGATTTCTGAATAGGATTGCACTATAAGAAATATCAAGATACTATCTTTCCAATTAACATCCAGTAATCTTCATTCTAGTGTAGAAGGAAAGTTTTGTTTCAACTGTTTCATGTCAACCATTTTCAACCATTCCCCCATAGGAATTGTCTACAATCATTACAATGTGCATGTTATATTTTAGTGAAATGTCATTATTTGAAGTATTATTTTTTGCCAGAATTCCTTGATAAATTCACAGAAATATTCTTGATGTTCCTTCTAGTCAACTAGCTTATTCTCATGCTAAATTAGGTACTATCTGCAGTGGCTCAAGTGGTTAAGACACTGACTGGAAGACGGGAGGTCAGCAGTTTGAAACCCAAGTACTGCACAACAGAATGAGCTCCCGTCTCTGTCCCAGCTCCTGCCAACCTAGCAGTTAGAAAGCAAGAAATTGCAAGTAGATAAATAAGGACCACTGTTGTAATGATCCGTGGGAGTAAAGGTGCTGAATTCAAGGAAGGAGAGGATAGGCGAGTGTATGGTGGAAAAAGCCAGTCCCGAATCCTCGGGTGGTCTGTATTTATTCTATTCCTGGATCTCACACGCACAGCCTGTGTGAGACCCCGTGACAGAAGGCTTGTTTTCCTAGCATATTATTGGCTAAGTACATTTGCCAGTCTAAGAAGTTACTGCGTGCCTAGGTTAGCCATGGGTATGCTAATCAACAGGAACAGTGGAACTGACTGTTCTTGCCTATCTGGAGTTCTTGTACACATTAGGCATCTTTGCTCTAGTTGTTTGGTCTAACTGTGGTTTGGTGTCTCCTAGGATGTGAGTAATCTTCTATGTGCTGTTTACTAGTCACTGTGACATTTGGGTGACACTTAACCTATATCCACTCAGTGCTCCCAGCTAAGGAATTATGGAGTCACTTCTGCTAATGCACTATTAGCCCATATCAATTTCCTCTTTCTGCTTGTGTGCAAGCTAGACGACCCAATCGGGAAAGGTTGCTGACCAATCAGTGACCTGGGCTACCCACAGACCACTTCGGTGGGAAGGTCAACAGCATTTTGTGTGCTCTGGTGTCTAGTCATGCCTGGCCCATGTCCATGGAAAATGTGTTCAGAACCAGACACTGCTGGCTCTTCAGCTATGAAAGAGATATGAGCACTGAACCCTAGAGTCAGATACGACTGGCTTTTGAGCAAGGGTGACCTTTACCTTTTACTATGTATTTGAAGATTATTTCTTCCCCTTCTGCAATGTTCTATTTTCTCCCTTTCTGTTTCTTTGTTCTGCAACAGTCACAGTAGAAGTAACAGCTTCTGTCTGCAGATGGAAGAAGGGAAAACTCAAATCAGGGCATATTTTCCTATAACTAGGCAAAGGGCAAATCATGGGAGGAATGACTTGTTTTTCTCACTGGCAGGTATCACAGGATCACAAAACTACTGCTCCTGTTATAAAGATGAGAATTTTGTTTCAAATGGCATCTCTTCATTAGACTCTCCAAGGGCAATTATAAAAAGGAATTATTTTTATCCAGAGCCTGTCCATACTGTGGAAATTATAATTGCCTGGACACGTGCAGAACTGAACTTTCCCAGGGAATGCAAAGGTGGGGGCCACATGCCAAACAGATTGCATTTGCACCTGCAAATGTCCACGGACAGCACGTCCCATTTTTCATGGGAACACAGGTGCTTTCCCATTAGATCACCACATTCCAAAGCACCTTTTCTCAATAAAAGGAGCCCACTTTGAGCACTCAGAGAGCACTTCTGGAGCAAGGGTGAAACCCTTGTCTCTCAACACCATAATTTTGATTTCAGTGGGAGCCCTTGTCCGACATCTCCTCAACATGACTCTTTGGGGCTAAAACTCAGCCATGAGGGGCAGAACCGCCCCAAACCAGCAAGCTTGAACCTGCTAGGGAGCTAGCAAGATTTTATTTCATTTATTTGTTTTATTAGCTTGTGTTTTATGTAGTGTAGATTAATTTAAGATCTGTATCCAGTATTGTGTTTCCTTCAATAAATCTTCAAAAGCCAGTCATGTTTTGCCTGCCTTTGTAAAGAAGGAGAAGGAAACCCAGCAGAGCAGAAGTGGCTCCAATTGTCCTCATCACTTCAACACCGGAAGCCTTCCAGAAGTTGGTGAGAGGGATTGCTCTGTCTGTTAAGGGGGGAGGAGTAGCAAATCATAAACTGTGTGTCATAGACCTCAGCACTAAGAAGCCTAGCTTCTGCCAAGGGATTAATATTATCTGCCATATGCAGAAGGCTACTTTGTCCCTGTACCCCAGCGAATCGGGCTAGGGGGAGGAGTGCTCATTAAGGCATAGCAGGACGCTGGATCCAAGTTCCACCCTGCTGGGTGTTCCCAAGAGAAATATTCTGGGTGCCCAACGTAGCCTTTGTGAGGCATTTTCCTCCCCCTATGTCCCTGATATAGTTCTCATTTAAAAGGGTCTTATCCTTAGTGTGATCTATTTTATCTCTCACTTGAGTATTAGGTCTAGCCACACTGATCCAGGTTTCATCTCCAATGAGAAGGGTCTACTCTATACTGTTGTTTGGATCACTTTAATTTGTTCCCTTGCCTCCCTTTCCCACCTTTTCAGATTTCTGAATTCCTGTATCTTTAGAGTGTAAAGTTACTCTCCATTTTTTCCATTATGTTTTATTAAAGGTAATGGTGTTAAGTGTTATCCTTAATGGATTATAGTGCCTGGAATGTGTTTTCTATGTGTTAGTACCATAGTTTTCAGATCTTAATGAGAAAAGGTACTATCAAAATGAAACATTTGAATCCCAACATGGACACATCTGTGCAATTTGGGGGGGGGCGGGATGCAGGGCGAGAATAGCCTTCATTCAAGGATCAACAAGAAACCTTTTTGCATTGTTGCATAATTCGGGCTTCTATGCACAAACTTCATTGCTTGCCCTCTGAATCATGGATTCAGGTAGTTTTAAAAGAGGGAAAGGTTTTAATTGTATATTGGGTGGGGGAGAGATTCTCATCTCTCCCTCTTCCCTTTAAATGCCACAACCCAGGATGGCATTGAATACACAATAGGGGGTCTACAATAGGGAGCTACACATAAGAATTTGGATTGTACTGTTTCCATTAAGGCCAAGTTGTTAGGAGGGGGCCATGATTGGACACCATGGAGTAACTGTGATATGATTTTGGCTTCAAATAGTTTGAGTGCAGCAGAGATGTATTGGTATCCTCTGATCCTCAGGAATTTAAGAATGGCGAAGGTGGATCTCTGGGCTGTAAGAACTGTATGTGTGGTATGGGCCTTTCTTGAGCCTGAAGCTTGGATGTGTAAAAGTAAAGGTAAAGGTCACCCTTGCTCGAAAGCCAGTCGTATCTGACTCTAGGGTTCAGTGCTCATATCTGTTTCAAAGCTGAAGAGCTAGCGCTGTCTGTTTCTGCAGACGTTTCCGTGGTCATGTGGCAGGCATGACTAGACACTGGAGCACACAGAATGCTGTTTACCTTCCCACCAAAGTGGTCCCTATTTATCTACTTGCAATTTCTTGCTTTCGAACTGCTAGGTTGGCAGGAGCCGGGACTTAGATGGGAGCTCATTCCATCCTGCAGTCTCAGGAATCGAACTGCTGACCTCCAGCCTTCCAGTCAGTATCTTAGCCACTTGAGCCATTGCTTGTGTACCCCCAAGTATTTAAATCTGATAACCTGCTCTATCTAACCCATTTATTCTCCAGATGTGCTTCTTAGGCCTTTTAACAAAGTTCTAACTTTGGTTTTCTGGTAATTAATCTCCAATAGATTACTGTTGCAATAATGAGCCAGAGATTCCAGCGCTCTTCTGAGACCTATTGGGATCCTAGAAATAATTATGGCATCATCAGCAAATATGAGTGTGTGTGTATTGTTTTACCTGCAAGCTTGAGAGGGTGAAAGGCTAGACTTCTTAAATGGTCAACCATATCATTGATGAAGTTTAATATAATTGGGTCCAGTACACATCCTTGTTTGATGCTCTTCTGTGTGGGTACAGGCATTGTAAGACGCCCCTGCAGGGAAGATCTTACCTTAAGAACTGTGTTGATTATACAGTATGTGTTGTCTCCCCTGTGTTTCCATAAAACTTTAAGACAATTTGTTGCTTCTATGTGTGAACCTGTGCATAAACTCTAGTGAAGACTTTGACAAATTGTCACAGATTTCTTGAGATTATAAGTATGTGTCACAAACACCTCAGATCAGTTTATGGTACTTTCTATGTACTGTGCCATTTAACTTTTCAAAACACTGCACCATTGGCTCCAGCTGTTGTCTAATTTCATATCTCTCCATCGATAGTGTGGAAAAGAGAGTTAAACAGCATGAAAATAAAATCCTGCAAACAATTCATTTGTGATGCTGCAAGCACCATGGAGAATGTAGACATAGATTCCTGCTGTCCTATTATGCTTAGCTATGACTTGTGCTATTGTGAGGTTCAATTAGCCTGTGTTCTAATTTTTTTCAGGCTGATGCCCCTTGATATATTGTTTTATTAGAAGAGCTACAGCTATGTTATGAAGCAGAACTCTTATCTGGGTGTGCGTAGACGCCCAAAATGTGCATTGTCTATCATGCACATGTTGAATGAAATTATTGGATTATATTACAGAATCTCAACAGCAATCTGGAACTGATTCTGGCATTCATTAGAAAGAATGTCCATACATTTGAAGACATTCGCCAGATGCTGAAGAACACTGATTCCTTGTTAGGAGATATATTGCCAGCTGTGAGGGAAACTCTCAGAAAATGGCTATCCTGACACGGATTATTTCGTATCTTGCAGATTGCAGTAACCTAGTGTTGAACATATGGCTATTAAATAGAGGCAACCACTGTAGAGCCTAAACTTATTTATAAAAGTCCTCATAACTGATTGCTATATGTACAAATGATTCCTGGTGGCCATTATGTAGGAGTCTTGTAAGTCCTGTAAGTCTGTCGCTCTCTAGTAGAGATGTAAAATTTCTAAAAATTTTGAACCTCAGTTTTTTTGGGGGGAAATGAAATTTTTTGGAAAAATCAAAAAAATGCTACATTAGCACTTCTTTTTTCTTTTCCAGATTGAAAGTCATTCTGTTACTTTAGAAACATAAAATATAACTAGGGAACCTAGGACTTGCTCCTCACAGAAATTAGAATAATCTGATACCATACATATTTTTTTTAGAAATGATTTATAAAATATTTGAACCCGGCCTTATCTTAAAATATTTTATTCATCATGTTAAAATAAAACATTCCATAATATATTTTTCCTTTTTCAATTTTTTAAATTTTTCGGGGAAAAACAAAAAAGGCTTCAGGAAAAGAAAGGGGGGGCCTACTCTCTAGCAAATCTACTATCTAGCAAAGTAAACCTATAGCCGGAAGTGATATCAGAGAATTGAAACTAGCCTAAGGGTATCAATCTGCATGTAGAAAAAAAGAGGAGGAGAAGATACCTAGGTAGTTTTCTGCCTATTCCTCTCCTGACTGATTCATGTTAGTACTCAATTCTGACAAGTTTGTTCTTATTACAGTTAGGTTATGGACTTTGGTTAATCCCCTCCTTAACTGCTCTGACTCAATAACCACAATTTACCATACATATAACGTTTGTCACCCCAAGAAACACTTTCTTTTGTATGAGCCTGTCCATTTAGTATGGGTCTTTAGGGGATTTTAGTTAGGAAACTAGTTTTTTTCCCCTTGGGGTAGTCTATTGTGAAGAGCATGCCCCAAAGGGGTTGAATCAAATATTGAAGGAGAGTGTGTCCAGACCTTGAGGTAGTAAAGTTACAGCCAGCCTCCTTATCTCCCTCCCCACCCACCCACCCATGAACAAGCCTTGGAGTTAATTGTAACAGTTGGAGACAGATTGATAGCAGATACTTGTACCACAACGAGCTAGCCCTATGGCAGGCTGTATCCAGGGAGAAATTAACCTCATGACCCTACACCCCCAAATTTCCATTGGCTGGAGTAACATCAGGAGATAGGATCATCCTATGGGAACAGCATGGAGGTGGTTTAGGGTTTGGCTGTCCTGCACAGATCACCAAACAGGTCAGGATGGGAGTTTCCCATAAAACTTGCACCATGCATTGCAGGGAACTTTATTTGGACTGCGAACAGGGGAAAGATTGATGTGCTAGTCTTGCTAAACAGCCATAAGGCGGTTCCAGCTTCTACTCTTTTCTCCTTTCGAGGTGGTTGGACACACCAAAAGGTGTGTCCCATCTTTTCTTTTGGCTTGCCCATTGGCAGTTTTATTTTCCACAATATTATGGGAACTTTGGTCCCTAAATTTTTTTAAAACCATTATGAGTCTTCTTTGGGGGAAGTGTCCCCTACCCAATGATGAGCCATCCTCATTCTTCTATTTTTGAAATGGACAAGATATGAACCTTGTTAACATCTCTCTCTCTCTTTCTCTCCCATGCTCATATTTTAATATTTATCTCTGTTTAAAATAAGAGCTGTGGGACAGGGTCTAAGTTGGAAACGCTACATATCATTGAACTTTTCCCCCCTGTAGCAGCTTCCAACTGAATATCTTCGCTTCTAAAGGCAGTGTTTTCCATTCAGTGTGTTATGTGAGGGGAAGGTTGACTAAGTGTAAAATTCTGCCATCTGATTTGAATCACCTCCCCATATACCTGCTATTTTAAAGCAGGGGTGCAAGAGAGATGATAACATATAGCATTACATTCAATTTTGTTCCCTGACAATTAGGGTCGTAATTTATGTTAAATTAAATATTTCATTCCATTACATTAAGTACATTACACCGAATATATAAAATACAGCTGATTCCATCCTCTGAGTAGCTTATAGTATAGAAATTTAAGCTCAGAGAAGACAACAGAGAAACAGATGAGAAGGAAGAAAAATATAGCAGGAACAGGATACATGAGATACACAAGAAGGGGCTATAAAACCAGATATGTTTAATTTCTATCCTCTTTAGATGCTGAGAAGCCTAACGTATGTAGGTCCAGGTCCAAGAGGACTCCGATGTGGCTTACAGGAGCTGTTCGGGAAGTGATCAAGAGCAAGAAAAGCTCATTTAGAAGATGGAAGGCTTGTCCAAATGAGGACAGCAGGCAGAAACATAAATTCTGGCAGAACAAATGCAAGGCAACAATCAGGAAAGCAAAGCAAGACTTTGAGGAGCGTATAGCTAAAAATACTCAGAGAAATAACAAAGACTTCTTTAAGTACATTAGAAGTAAGAACCCAACTAGGAAGGCCATTGGACCATTAGATGACAATGGAAGGCAAGGGGTTATTAAAGAGGAAACAGATTGCAGAGAGACTCAATGAATTCTTTGCTTCAGTATTCACTGAAGAAGACAGAGACCACATACCCAAAACAGAGCCTATCTTCGTAGGGAGGGAAACCGAAGAATTAAGCAAGATAGAAATAACCAGGGAGGAGGTCCTTGCATGTCTTGTTAAGCTAAACACTAACAAATCCCCAGGACCAGATGGCATCCATCCACGAGTTCTCAGGGAACTTAAAGATGAAATTGCTGATATCCTAGCCAAAATATATAATCTTTCCCTCAAATCAGGCTTTGTGCCTGATGACTGGAAGGTAGCGAATGTAACACCAATTTTCAAAAAAGGATCCAGGGGTGATCCAGGAAATTACCGGCCTGTCAGTTTGACATGTGTCCCAGGTAAAGTGATGGAAACCATCCTAAAAGACAGAATTAATAGTTACATAGAAGAGAAGGCACTGCTAAAGGAGAGCCAACATGGCTTTTGCAAGGGCAAATCATGCCTCACTAATCTGTTGGAATTTTTTGAGAGTGTCAACAAGCATGTGGATAAGGGGGATCCAGTTGACATTGTTTATCTGGACTTTCAGAAGGCTTTTGACAAGGTCCCACACCAAAGGCACTTGAATAAACTTACCAGTCATGGAATAAAGGGACAGGTCTTGTCCTGGATCAGCAACTGGCTAAGGGACAGGAAACAGAGGGTAGCACTAAATGGACACTTCTCCAAGTGGAGGGAAGTAAAGAGTGGGGTCCCCCAAGGTTCAGTACTGGGACCCCTGCTTTTCAACCTCTTCATAAATGATCTAGAGGTAGGAGTAAAAAGCAAGGTAGCCAAATTTGCTGACGACACTAAATTATACAGGGTAGTGAAAACTGTGAGAGATTGTGAAGAGCTCCAGAGGAATCTCTTGACACTGGGGGAGTGGGCAAAACAGTGGCAAATGAGCTTCAACATCAGTAAGTGCAGAGTGATGCATGTTGGGGCAAAAAACCCCAATTACATTTATAAACTGATGGGGTCTGAACTCTCTGCGACAAACCAGGAAAGGGACCTTGGTGTCTTGGTGGACAACTCAATGAAGGTGTCAACCCAGTGTGCCTCAGCAGTGAAAAAAGCAAACTCAATGCTAGGGATCATTAGGAAGGGTATAGAAAATAAGTCAGCAAGTGTCATTTTGCCTCTTTATAAATCTATGGTGAGGCCCCATCTGGAATATTGTGTACAGTTCTGGTCGCCATACCTCCAGAAGGATATTATGGAGTTGGAGAAAGTACAGAGGAGGGCAACCAGAATGATTAGGGGACTGGAACACCTTCCTTACCATCTGAGGCTGCAACGGTTGGGCCTTTTCACTCTTGAACGACGGCGTCTAAGAGGTGACCTGATTGAAGTTTATAAAATCATGCACGGTGTGGACAAGGTAGATAAGGAAAAACTGTTTTCCCTATCGCACAACACTAGAACTAGGGGACACTCCATGAAACTTTTGGGTACTAGTTCTCAAACAAATAAGAGAAAGTACTTTTTCACCCAGAGGATTACTGGTCTATGGAACTCCCTGCCAGAAGAAGTGGTGACAGCTGTCAGTCTTCACAGCTTTAAGAAAGGATTAGACAAGTTCATGGAGGACAAGGCTATCAATGGCTATAATTATGGCTACCTAAGGACAACCTCCGGGTTGGAGAGATAGGTAGGATATCTCTCAATGCCATTTCCAGGGAATCCTAAGCAGGTGAAGGCATCTCCTTGGGAATACCCTGAAGGAAATGGTGAGCCACTGTGTGAGACAGAATGCTGGACTGGATGGGCTGTGGCCTGTTCCAGCAAGGCTGTTCTTATGTTCTTATGTTATGTTCTTATGTAACTTGATTTAAAATGCAGTACAGTACTTCCAAAATGTATTTATAAAGTATTAACTTTATGTACCCACTCAATCACTGCTGGAGCCACAATTTTATTTAGTAAGTACAAACCAATTGCTATGTGTTGTATAATATAACCCTTTTAAAAGTTGGTTTCCATTTGAGAATTGTTCATTTGGCTCTTTCTGGTTTAATTCTTACACCTTTACTATTTGTTATTTAGAATGCTCACTGTTGGCAAGGCTAGAATTCCTTCTGTTCCATTTTATCTAAATTGAATAGACATCATTCTAAGTCACTTGGAGACCTACTATTGATTTGAAATATCTTGGTGACAATTCTCTTAAGAATACCTCACAGAATTCCATTTTAATCTGCTTGTATTTATGTATCTGAAAGATGGAGTAACAAATTTTTATATGTGAAAAGAATCTTCTTTCTGTGGCAAGCATGGAATATCATTAAAACTAATGAACCATCGGCTAGCATTTGAAAAGCCAGCTAACAAGCCATTTTCTTCCAGGAACCTGGAAAAGACTTAATTAAATCTGGTTCTTTCTTTCTGTGTGCTTGTTGAAAGTGGCCTGGAATTCATGCTAAGCTTTAGAGATAATCTGTTTCCCCTTACAACTGGCATTCTCTTTGTAGACCTGCTTACAGAGGAGATAGTTGATGTTCCTTTTAATCAAATTAAAAGAATATGGCTTCTAGAAATGGTAAGCTGCTGAAGAATAGTGTGGTTAATTCCTCGCCCCCACTAGAGAGAGTTCATTGTAATCAGCTAAGTTTCAAGTTGAGACTACGTGTAGCAAGGTAAAGACAATAAGAAGTCACTCCTTTAGCTGCATTTGTCATCTTCTTCTTAGGGCTCAGAAATTGTAGAAAGAAAGAAATGTATCAAGAGCCAAATGAAAGAATATGAATTTCTCCCTTATTTTTTTTAAAAAAAATATCAGAACTTCTTTCCAAATTGGAGCAGACACATTTTGATAACACACATGCCCTGCCTTGTCCTTCCATTTTTTTACTTCTTCATAAGCATTTTACAGCATTTATGTTGTTGCTACATTTATGTCTAGCCACTATTAGTGAAGCCATATATGCAGATCGTAAAAACCTTCAAGTTATTCTATTGCAGAAGAAACAAGGGAGGTTTATTGCATTTTACAGATTAGTACATTTTTATATCATAAGAGTTTAGGAACTAGAGTCTACTTTAGTGTTGTTATCCTCAGTTTGGAAATACAAATAAACATGGGTGTGAGGAAGAATTGCAAATTTGTCCAACTTGCAATGAAATGTGGAAAAACTTAACTATCTACTTTGCTCACTTCTGTCCAAGTGATGCCTATTGAAAGAGAGCAAGGTCATCCTCACAACATCGTCTGTCATTTCCCCCTGCCCCCAACCCTCATATCGCTGCACTGGCCCCAATTGTAGACTTCTTATGTCATTAGAACTTTCCCAATGGAGAAAGCTATGAGCTAAATAAATTTCCAAAACTAAATATGTTCTCAAAGTAAGATTTGAGAAAGGGACACAATTTGTGATATGTTTATTGTTTGTATGTGATGTAAAAACAAGCACATACTATGTAAGTTAAATCCATTTGTTAGGTTCTGTTAGAGTATACCTACCAAATCAAGGAGATTTTAGTAACTTAAAATTTATGAAAAGCCTATTGGTTCAATGGACCTGTTCTGGTAGAAGTTAACTGAATTTAGCTCACATTTTTAGAAATTAAATAAGAGCCATCTCCTCAATTGGGAAGCTATTTATTTTTAGAGCAATGTCTCATATTAGACCTTCACCCCTAACATGATTACAGGAGACAGGTCTAGCAGGGGATATGATTGAGGTTCAGAATTACTGAGTGAAGTTCCATTCTGCTTCACATAGAGTTTTAATTGTTTTGAGAGAAGAAGAGCAGAAGGAAGCTTTTGTGATATTTCATCTCAAATGTGCATGTGTGCAAAACAATCACAAAAATTATGATTATATAATAATTTTAATTATTTTTTGGATATACAAATCCAGACAGTAGCGCCAGTTAAAAGGTCCTCTTTTATCACCTCTACCTATTTCTTCCCACAAGACTCCTTATCAGAATCAGATTTATCTTTCTCTATCTCATCTTAAAGGTCTACCTTAGCTTTTATCTTTGTATATCTGTATCCCCTTCCCAGTGTCTGATGGAAAATCCCCTGAACACACTTGTACTTCCACATCCGCCCATTGTTTCTCCACCAGAATACCCACAATCTTCTCTGCTTCTTCCTGCTCTTTTCTCCTGCCTTTTACTGTCTCCTCCTTCTTCACAATGCCCCTGTTTCCATTGATTTTCTCAGTTATTATCTCCTGCCCATGTCTATGTGTGTAGAATATTCCTGTGAACTGGGAGCAAAGACATACTACACAACACAGGGTCCTCCTGAATGTCCTTCTCACCCTGCCCAAACATATAGGACTCAAACTTCCTCACAGTTTTTAATCTGATATGGTGTTAGAAAGATTAGCTGGCAAGGTTGCTACCCAGGGTACACCCAATTATATCCACAATCTCCAAGGAGGCTCTTTCTGTGTGCCCCATTTACTAGTCTGTCAACTACTACCAGAAACATGCAGCAATGAAGTTTCGATTTTGGCCAATGGCAAAGCCAAGAAAGTGGCTTCATTTTGGCAATCCAAAGTTTGATCTGGACATGAAAGAAGAAGATAGCTTTTAATTCAGCAATTTCATACTAGACTGTTCTCATATTACAGAGTTGAAAAAACAACTAATTTCAGATTAGCAGTGAAATGTCCTAGGAGGGCTTTTCCTCTTAAAGCTTACCTGTTATTGATTTGTCTGTTTATTATGTACATTTTCACATTCTCACAGTGATTTCCTAAAGGTTGCCATTTTCATGCTCATTTGTGTTTTTTATTGTTTATTGGCCAAAATGGGGGGCACGTACTGGGCCTGGAAATTTCTGATGCCAGCCCTGCTACAAAACCTTCTAGAACTGAAAACAAAAAAATGTCCTTATCATCATAGGAGATTGGAATGTCAAAAGGTAACTGGAATAACAGACAAGTTTGACCTTGGAGTGCAAAATGAAGCAGGGCAAAGGCTAATAGAGTTTTGCCAAGAGAATGCATTGGTCATAGCAAACATCCTCTTCTAACAACCTAAAAGGCGACTCTACACATGGACAGCACCAGATGGCCAACACTGAAATCAGATTGATTATGTACTCTACAGCCAAGACGGAGAAGCTCTACAGTCAGCAAAAAAACAGCCTCAGTACAATAACCTAACTCCCTAAAGGGGCCAATTGCTACTGGTGGATGAGCCCCTTTAAATGAGGAAATGCCACTGGAAACCATCATATTGGGACCAAAGGCAAATTGAGAGGAGGAGGAACCACTTATTTTGATTCCCAATGGTCATGGAGGCAGAAGAGGCCATGCCAGATGGACTGGCTGTGAAGGCAGGGGTGTGCTGGGCACCTAAAGAGGGCAGTGGACAGGAAGTGATGGGGCACCTTTTGGGGGGTTGGGGGAGAAATCCCACACATTCCCTTAGTTCTGCCTGTCTCTGGGGGGTGCCAGTTGCTGGGGTATACCGGGATGAGTTCCTGTATCCCTGTGGGCCAGCACACCTTACTAATAACTTCAAGGTTGCAGTGGTCCCAGTGTTATATCCTGCATGTCTCATTTCTTACGTGCTGCAAGAGATGGCTCCGTGATCATAGTGTGTGGGTCACTTCATGGTAAGCTGTGATCCACCTTAAACAAATTCACACCAGTGGCACATTTCCTGATTTCCAGGGAAAACGTATACTCGGATATGAGTAGCAACCACCACCAATGACGACTGATTGGTAAATTCAGGCTTAGAATGAAGAAATTAAGGCAAACCATTAGGCCACTCAGGTATGACATAGAAGATATCCCTCATGAATATACAGTGGAGGTGAAGAATAGGTTGAAGGGATTAGACTTGACATACAGAGTGCCTGAAGAATTATGGATGGAGGTTTATAACACTGTACAAGAGGCAGCAATTAGAACCATCCCAAAGAAAAAGAAATGCAGAAAGAGAAGTGGTTGTCTGATGAGGCTCTCCAAATAGCTGATGAAAGAAGGAAAGTGAAAAGCAAGGGTGAAAGAGAAAGATCCACCCAACTGAATGCAAATTTCCAGAGAACAGCAAGGATAGATAAAGAGGACTTCTTAAATGGACAGTGCAATGTAATAGAGGAAAACAACAGAAGAAGAAGAACTAGAGATCTCTTCAAGAAAATTGGGGAAATTTAGGGAACATATTAAGCAAAAATGACCATAATAAAGGACAGAAATGGCAGAGACCTAACAGAAGCAGAATTGATTAGGAAAAGATGGCAATAATACACATAGAAACTATACAAGAAGGAAATTAATGTAACTGACATCCATGATGGTGTGAACGCTGACCTCAAGCCAGACATCCTGGAGTGTGAAGTCAAGTGTGCCCTAGAAAGTATTACTAAAAACAAAGCTAGTGGAGTTGATAGTATTCCAATCGAGCTATTAAAAGCCCTAAAAGAAGATGCCATTAAAGTTTTGCACTCAGTATACCAGCAGATTTGGAAAACACAACAGTGGTAAAAGGATTGAAAAAAGTCGGTCTATGTTCCAATTCCAAAGAAGGGCAATGCCAAAGAATGTTCAAATTATCATACAATTGTGCTCATCTCACACGCTAGCAAGGTCATGCTCAAGATCTCCCAAGCTAGGCTTCAGCAGGTCGTATATTGAGAACCTCCAGAAGTACAAGCTGGCAGGGGAACTACATTCGCTGGATCATGGAGAAATCAAGGGAGTACCAGAAAAAATCTACTTCTGTTTCATTGACTACACCAAAGCGTTTGATTGTGTGGATCACAATAAACTGTGGCAAGTCCTTAAAGAGATGGGGGTAAAAGACCACCTCAATGTCTCCTGGGAAATCTGTATGTAGGTCAAGAAGCAACAGTTAGGACAGGATACAGAGCAAATGTTTGGTTTAGAATAGGAAAAGGAGTAAGACAAGGTTGTATATTGTCGCCCTACTTATTTAACTTGTACATTGTGCATAATGCAGGGCTGGATGAAGAACAAGAAGGAATTAAGATTGCTGGAAGAAATATTAACAACTTGAGATATGCAGATGACACTACCCTAATAGCAGAAATTAAAGAAGATTTAAAGAGCCTCTTGATGAGGGTGAAAGGGGAGAGTGCAAATGCTGGCTTGAAACTTGGCATTTAAAAAACCAAGATCATGGCATCCATCCCCATCACTCCCTGGCATACAGAAGGGGAATCAATGGAAGCAATGACAGACTTTACCTTCTTTGGATCTAAGACAACTGCAGACAGTGACTGCAGCCATGGAATTAAAAGACACTTACTCCTTGGGAAGCAAGCTATGGCAAACCTAGGCAGCATAATATAAAGTAGACATCACCTGTCCAACAAAAGTCCTCATAGTTAAAGTGATGGTCTTACCAGTAGTATTGTATGGCTCTGAGAGCTGGACCATAAGGAAGGCAGAGAGCAGAAGGATATACTGCAAGGAAATCAAATCAGTCCCTCCTGAAGGAAATCAACCCTGACTGCAAATGCTAACTGAAATTCAAGTACTTTGGTCACCAAATGAGAAGGGAGTCAGGGTGGAAACAGACATTACAGATAGACCATGATTAGAATTGAAAAGATATGCATGTTTTAGATGTGACTAAAGTAGATGATCATGTTTCAGACATCAGACTTAAAAATAATGTTTTAGTCTTAAAGATCAGTAATTAAAAAGGAAGCTGATTTGTAGGTTACATGAGATGAGGAAAAACACCTGCAGCATATTCACATACTTTCAGCAGTTAAGGGGCATTGTTCTCATGTGCTATTATTTGCAATGTCTTTTTCTGTCCTCAGAAACCTACATTTTGTCTAATGGTAGAGCTGGTTCTCTATGTAACACGATCATACCTATGTATTTTGGACAGTGTCTATTTGATTCCATGTCAACAAGAAGACTTGTACCTATTACCCTTCATGTGGGGTACACAGAAAAAAGCCTCCTAGAAGATTGTGGTATTTTTGAACCACTATCAGGTGTACCTTGAACAACAGCCACCTTGTGCTGGCTAATCTTTCTCAGGTCAGGCAAAAGCAACTTTGGAATGAATTCACCAAAAGGTGGTTTCATTTTGGTAATTTTGTGTCTGGCCTAGATATGGAAGAAGTAAAACCCTCCATGCAAGGGAGACATGTGCAGCCTCCTTTTGTATATGTGGAGGGTATACACATAAGGATTATGAATACAAACTCTCCACTGGGTGTGAATCACCATTTTATGTAACAGCAGAAATAATTTTTGTACATCATCTTATCTGTTCAGTGAAATAATCATACAGCTCGTGATACTATATAAAATCATCTGATAGTTGAGTTAGCTTGCAATGGCTTATATTAATTTATGTTCTCTACACTAAAAGGGTGATGCAAGTAAGATACTTTAACATCTTATTATTTTAAATGGCATATGTCTTCTGAGTTATCCCATGTGGACATTTTATAACAGCTGTAGTAAGCAGCTCATTTGTAGCTAAAGCAGAAAGTAATGGTCAGTAAGTTGCTAAGTGCCACTTAGAACAGAGTGACTTTTGTATATGCAGAATATTTTGTTCCTTTAATTCAAAAGCATAAGGCTAACTGCATTACCTGATGCTGTGAGAAAATCTAGCCAAGTCTATCACCAGTTAGTTACTTATCTGCATATTGATCCAAATGCATAGCATAATTTTTGAATCAGTGTATAGCCTGGCAGTTAGCAAGTTCATGCATAGAATTTCTATTAACTATAATGGACTCTTTTGCATGGCATTGGTACATAGAATGATGGGAGGAAAATACTAAGCTCTCTTTCCTCCAGTTCTGAAAACACAGACAATAAAGTTTAGCTTTTAAAGCCTTTATTAGTGCTAAAGCCCTGTTCTTTGTCCTGGCACTCTACTGGCAGAAAGAAAACATTATATTTAAGTGACCTTTCCATTGGCACTCTGCCTAATCCAACTCCTTCATCAATCCATCACTGGCATTTTGGCAGGGAGTTTCACCAGCTGCAGCTTTTCTTCCAGACTCACTACATGTTATACTCTGAAAGTCTGACAGACACATTTCAGGTTGAAAATCTGTTTCAGAAGAGAATGACTGTGGAAAAGATGTGGCAGGGAGAAAATAAAAGGGGAGAAGATATGATGAACTATCATAATTCCTTTCCATGTAAAATTGACTGACTGATTGAAATATTTCTAACCTGGCCTGTGTCTCCAAATCTCAGGGCAGGATACAATAAAGGAACATATTTTAAATCAATTTAAAACAATTCAGATACTTTGAAGCAATTTAACAATTATTTAGCATTTCCCTCTTGTTAATAAATTGACCATTTACAAGTCTTCTCTTCTACATGACCATTAATATTAATTCACTCTGTTTAAGTATAATTCACAATGGTTATGTGTTGCTCATGTGTGTGATCCCTGACTCAGATCCAGGAAGAGCTTTATGGCTAGAACAAGCACTATTGAGGGTAAGCAAGAGCAAAATCAAATTAGCAGATGGAGAAAGGAGTTTGCTGAACAAAGAATAACATTTAAGGATGATATAGCTGAGGAACTCGAATTCCCCTATGCCACATGGAAGATCCTGAACAGGCTGAGGGTCGGAGTCCCTAAATGCAGGGCCAACATGCTCAAGTGGCAGATAACAACATGCTGTGTGAACATGGAGAGATACAGAATCCAGATCATTTGCTGGCCTGCCAGTTACTACCAGAAATGTACCGACAAAGACTTAGGTTTTGCCAATGACAAAGCCAAAGAAGGTGGCTTCATTTTGGCAGTTTAAAGTCTGACCTAGACATGAAAGAAGAAGAGTTTATGTGTGTGAGAGAGAGAGAGTGTGCGTGTGTTTGTATGCATGTGCACAGTTGCGCATATAACTCTTTAAGTAAATAATTTAAATGTGTTAATATAAGTGGTTGTTTCTTTGTTACATGGGGTTTTTAATTAGCTGAAGTTGTGTGCCTGTGGTGTTTTTTTTTTAAAACAGGCAGACTTACTGTGCTTGCTCTATCTTTATTTCTCAAAATGTGTAATATGATCATACCTGTCACATATCCTGGATTGGCTGGGAAATTCTGTATTTTGGCACGCGTTCCTCCCCTTTCCCGGCGCCGTCCCATATTTAGAACGGCGGGGAAAGGGGTTACTGCATGCACATGCACGCGGAGAACCCATCTGCGCATGCACAAACGTGTTCTGTGCATGCACAAAGGGGTTCTGTGCATGCGCAAAGATGTTCTGTGGATGCGCAAAGGAGTTTTTGCTGCACATGCATACCTGGGCCAGAGCAGTTCCCGGGTTTTCCGGAGCGGCGCTTGACAGGTATGAATATGACTGTTATTTATGCAGATACAGTTTGCACAAATTACAGTATGGAGGAATTGCTAGGAAAAGAAATACCTACTCGTTGTCTTGCTCTCACCACAAACCAGGAGATAGCAGGGGTTGAAAATTCCTCATGGAGGTGTTTCATGAAGTTCAGAGAGCCTAAATGAATTGCTGTTATAAATTAATAAAAACAAATTATTTAGCTGTCATTACATTCCCTCTCAAGCTACGTGTCAGGATAGTGAGCAAATTCAATCTCCCATTCTGGTTATGGCAGGATGTAAAAAGAAGTAGCCTGATGTTGGGACAAGCAGTAATGAAGTTATAAGAGAATGAAGGAGGCATGTCCCCTGTTAAATACTAAACATGGGATAACTTCTGGGAGATATTATTTGCTGGTTAAAATGAACTAATTACTAATTACTTTTTATATGGTACAGGCAGAGTAGATTCTGTAATGTAAGCCTGTTGTTTTGGCAATATCAAAATAAAGAAACACAAGTATTTTTTGTAAAGGTTTTTTAGAATGAAAGATTTAGGGTTAAAATCTAACACTTTTTTCTAACTACAGTAGACCTGTTCTATAAATAGAATTTATCAAAATCCCATCAATAGAATAAGTCAAGTTATTGGGTCTAGTAACTGGATTTTGGACATAGAATTTTACAAGTGTCAGTCTTCTTCTGTGGAGAAATAGGGCTGTCCTCAGAGTAAATGTTATTTCCAAGTGGTAGGAGAAAAAGAATGGGACAGCAAATGTCAAGACAGAATATAATTACGTTGAGCCTAGTTTGTAAGGATAGAAACAGATATAACAACCAGATTCATAATTAGGAGGTGTTAAGAGTTATCTGTCAAAGCACATCTTTTAATGGCTGGGTACACAGCCATTATTTCTTTTCAGTATCCCCTTACCAGACAAAAGGAAGTTTAATTTGCAACTTGCAAATCTCTGAAAGATGTTAAATGATGTTCACATGGTCTTTACCGCTTCAGACAGTTGGATTTCTAAACATAAGGATCCCCATCTCAACTCTTTTGGTCTGGAGAAGGCAAAAATGTGAGACCCAAAGCTTGTGAATATGGCTTCTTTTGGACTATCACTGGCTGAGAGATTCTGGGAATGACAGTCCAATATAATTCTAGTGAGAACATATAATATTTATATTGCTTAAACAGCATTTAGGCTCGAGGATAGGAACATTCATTTGTAACTTTTATGCCTTTACAATAAATAACTCAGTTTGTAAAAAACAAAAACAAAAACAAAAAAAAACCTCTCTTATTTTAAAGGCAGCTATATATGTATAGTTTGGCCAGGTTATCCTGCTATAGTAATAGAGTAGACCATACTGCCAGCAACTCAACACCGAGGATCAGGTGGCTGTTAACTAACCTGGCAACCCTGAGGACTAGCAGCCTTGAAAAAGTCCAAGGACGGGTGATGGTCCCCAAGTTGATTTACTCCCACTTAAATTATCTTGATGGAGGGCAGCAGCTTCATCAATACGGACCTGGGGCTGAGGACTTTGCCTGCCCAAAGGGCTCAGGATCAGAAAGTGACTTGCAAAGCTGGATCAGTGGTACAAGTGTCATGCTGCAATGTGAAAGGCAAATGGAAGGCCACTGCATTATATTCTCAGGACAGTCTTCTTGGCTAATTGTCAAGATTCGGATTCAGATATGGCACAAGAAGAAGAATATATGTATAGATTTTAATTTGGATGTCATGGTCTTTTATTCACACCTCTTTAATATCTCCTTATCTTCTACTGTAGTTTTTAGGTCATATATGGAATGAATTCACAGATGTTTATATGTTAGGAACTTCTTCCTTAGGTGATAAAAAACGTTTAGTGCTTCATACTGTTAATATTTTGCTAGTGTTTATGGTTCATGTTTTATTGTTTATGGTTCATGCTTCTTTTAATATTACATCTGTCCCTAGAGACCGTGTTTCTTCAAACAGCTGGCACTTTATGTAGATGAAAAACAAGCTATGTTTTCACTCCTACAAATGAGCAAAGTATGACAAGATGGATCAAAGATGGCCAGTACAGACATATTTGGGCAGTAGACAATGAGGGTGCAGCCTTGGACAGAAAACAAGTTTTGCTAGAAACAATATTATTTCCTTTTTTAAAAAAAAACAAATGTAACATTGTACTGTAGCATAGATAGAAATTTCTTCACATATAAGTCAAAACATGAAAAGCTGTACATTCCTGCCAGTACTCATTCAAATACAAGCTCATATTGCATGTTGCCCATTTTCTTCCCTTCAGCTATAAAACCAGGCAATCATTAATCAGGCAAACTACAATCCTGTAAGAATTACCAATAGGTAAGTTCTATTTATTCACAGCTTGGAAATAGTTATAAGTAATTGTTGGGATAATAGCAACCTTGCATGTACTAACACTAGGTATCAGTTACAGATGAATGTGTATTTGTGTCACTTTTGTGTCAAATAAATCTTCAGGATTCAAAATGGCAATTAGGATTTACTTCCTGTTTTATAACAACACTCCTTAGTGTCAAAGCTACAAGAATTTTGGCAAATGCTGCATGTTCTGTGAAAGAGATGAAATGCCTTTGCTTCAAAAGATGGGCAAAATTTTGCTTATAGTATGCAAAGATGGTACCATATGTACCATTGAGAGAAGATGGGGAGTGGGGAGAAGGCAGTAGGCAAAGAAGTGCAGGTAGATGTAACAAATGTCAGAGGGAAAGAAAACCCTGAAGAGGTTCTGAGTTGAACAGAAGGAAAGATGGAGCTAAAGGAGCAGATAGAGAACAAGCAGAGGAGCTCTTCATGAGTGAAAAAAATGATGGTCAAAGAGAAGGGTTGCCATAATATACAAATGGCCAGATTTTGCCTTGATTTTAGGTATGTCCTTTGGTGCCCATATACCCTATCACCATGATGGTGAACCTTGGTACTCCAGGTGTTCTTGGGCATCAATTACCAGAAGCCCAAGTCAGCACTCCTGCTGATCAGAGCTTCTGGAAATTGAAGTTCAAGAACAGCTGGCATGCCAACGTTTGCCATCACTTCCCTATCAGCTGGCTGGTATTCTATCTTTTTTCTCAATTAAATCTCTAGCACTAATAGAAGCAGGAACACAGGAACACTTGCAGTCACTGTTTGGTGAGATGGAAGTCTCTCCATATAATTAGCTAATGATGAAGTCATCCAAGTTTAACAGGCACTCAAAGATATGTAAATCAAAGATCAAAGTTCCAATTGCTGAGATGCCTGACAAGTGACAAATGTGCATAGAACGTATGTAACCCATCTCAATGATTGAGTGATGACAAGGTGATTATGGAAGAAGTAGACAAGAAAAGGAAGTTTCCTAAGCCCTATTTTGGTGTGAGATGGGCTGGACTTCATGACTCTTGGAACTCTACAGGTCTCTCCTTTGATAAGTCTGTGATTCTTGGTTTTCTAGAAATATCCATTCTATTTTTATCTTGCAGTAGCTTATGGAATCTTAGTTAGAGGTATAGGTAAGTACTGCCCAAAGGCAAAGTGCTTCCACAAAAACTATGTGGGAGAGATTACTACAAATTATTAGAATCTTATGTTTGTTGTTTTTCTTGAGGTTGAGTTTGTGGCTGTCATAAATATTACATCTCTGGAAATAGATATTAAACAATGGAAAGAAAATGTTAATGTTACTTTCAAAGAATGAATATTACATGCATTTGCCTTGGGAGAAATGTATGATTCATTGAACTGCTTACTAAGATACATATCCCACTAAATTAAATGAGTCTTGCATCTCAGTAATTTCTATATTTGTATTTACTGAGAAAAGGGCAAAATTATTTTCTTAAACTACTACTGTATGGTCAATAGCAGTGGAAGAAAATAGCCAGTATGGGATTGTGGTGGTAGGAATTTAAGAAAGAGGCATTCCACTAGAAGATTCTCTGAAGGAATATTTTTTTAAAAAGTTTCCTCTGATTCCTGCTGTTTTGCCTCACTTTGCATTGTTTTCCTGCAAATCAAATGATAGTGTAGTACAGTGGTACCTCGGATAAAGTCCAATTTGGATAAAGTCCGATTTGGATAAAGTCAAAGTTTTCATGCAACCCGGGATGCATCGCATAAAGTCCAAAACCGCTAAAAATGGACGTTATCCGAGGTATTTGGTATAGGAACCTCGGATAAAGTCCAGACTTGTGGAACGGAGTTTGGGCTTTATCTGAGGTTCTACTGTACTCTTGGGGTTTGCTACAGTATTCGAATTGATCTGTAGGGGTATTTTTACCATTGATTTAGAAAGTGACGAAAACAATGAGGATCTCATGACAATGGGAACATAAGGCCTCATGAATGGTAAAATGTTATTTATTTGCCACAGCAACTGCTTTATATTGTTCTCCTCTCCCAATTTTATGCTGAAATCAACCCGGTCAGGGAACTGTTGTAAAGATTAACCCCACTCCTTTGTAGGGGTAAACCCTCTGCCCCTGACACACCATGTTGTCTTCTCCTTTGCCAGCAGTCTGTACCCACACTCTGGGCCCATGAACCCTCGGTGTGGCCCTAGTACTCTCTACATAGCTTTGGGCTAGCATGAATGTGAAGGGTTACTAACTGGCTGTTCGAGCACCAACCAGTCGAGATAGGACATAATTAAAAATGCATCATTAGGGTACATACCTATCAAGTTTTGGGAAATTTCTGTCAAATAAGGGAAATTTCCCGGCCAAAACGGGAAACTGGACAGCTATGGTTATCCTGTGCTGGCCTCCAGGCTAACTCCTGTCTAATTGCAGTCTAACTAATACAGAATGATGGCAGGAAAGAGTGTAAAATACGGGGGTTTGACAGAAATTTCCTGAAACTTGACAGGTATGTTAGGGTATGATAGCTCTGCCAAGACACCAGATCCTTCCCCAGCACAGCTTATCACAACTCATCAGGGTTCAAAACATTATTTTATTAATGCACAGTTAGTAAGTTTCAAATGCTTATAGCAGCAGAACATGATTTGCAAACTAGCCATCCCATACACATGAAAATAAAAACCTTTCTAACTTTCAGGCTTTGGCCTGGTTTTATCTAATTAGAGAACTAAATTTTGGCAGTTTCTTTCTACTCACATTTCCATCCAGTGTAAAGTAATCCTAAACTACCCTTTTCACAGCATGTCTCAAACATGGCAAGAACCTCCTCGATCTCTCTCATATCAGGAACGCCTTTTTCATCTTTGTCCCTCCCTCTGAAGGCTTCCAGCCAATTACCACATAACAATAGATGTCTATTAAACTAGGTTTCATTTCCACAGGACAAAGCATATTTTGTCTAGGCTTTTATCATTCCTAGCTTCCACTTTTGAAGGACAAACACCTTCCCTCTGGTGTTAACAAAATTCAGAAATTTACTTTACTATTTTAAAAAGCAAGCACCCCATTTTATTCGATTACAACTGTATCTGACAGATTGGCTCAAGGACACCAAGTAATCTTTGTGACAAAGCTTGGGTTTGAGCTTGGGTCTCCCTCTTTAAGTCCAACACCAACCAACTCTGTATTTGCTATACTAAGCCACTACTCTGCTTTATTATATTTGCTATAGAAATAATGCCAAAGCTGTAACATACTGGTAGAAAAATAATGCAATGATTAATTTGTGTTTAGTTTGTATCATATGTAAAAATCCATATTAATTTGCATACTATGTCAATTAGGCTGCCTGATATAACTTACATCACATGCAAATTAGGCTACCTGTATGAGAGAAGTTGACTATGGCAATCTTGGATCAGAGAGTGAATTATACATATTAATTGGTCCTAATCTGCTGATTTTTATGGGCCTTTGATAAGTTTCTTTGTTGTAGTTCGGAACAACCTGACTATCATATGATCTAGTTTGGTAGGTAACTTGAAAACTGAGGAAAGAATCCAAATCCAGTATATATTTTAAAAAAAAATCAAAAATGCTATTTTGAAAACAAATTTTGCTAGGAACATTTCTGTTCTGTCCTCTGTTTCAGTTCAGGATAAAAAATCATTTTCTTTGAAATTGTTTGTTCTACAGTACTGTATAGCAAAAGCAAACAAAAAGTAACACCACAAGTAAACAGCATTTACTTTTCTGTATCCCACAAGTATAGCTGTAGCCTTATGATAATTTTGGTAGCAAAATGTGTGCTGTCTTAAAGGATTCTGTTCTCCTTTCTTAGTGTGTTATCTGCTTTTGCTTACCTTTTCCCTCTTAGGACAGCAAATGTAATTTGTATGCTACATCTGAAGCATGACCTTGCCTTCCTGTCTTTTACCATTCACAAAGCAAAGATTTCAGGCTGTCAGGGTGTGTGTAAAGCCCACTGCAGTGTTATGCATTATGTTGATTTGTAGTGGTTTCAATTTTACTTTTGAAAAAATACTGACTTACATTAACTTTCTTATGCGACACCTGAGTTTAGAATTTTAACTCTGAACCTAAACTAGCTTAAGTCTCCAGAAAAAATAGAGATGAATAATCTTCTCCTTCTTTCATGTTTCCCCATTTTTAGCAATTGATTTAAAATGAAAAGATTTTTACAGACAATGTGATGCAAATGTTTCATCATAATAGAAGAAAAACGAATATTAAATACTGGATAACAACAGAAAGCATTACATTGAGCATCATGAATCATTTCTGAACTATTTGTTTACATCACCTAGCATTTGAAATTCATTGAATAGTTTATATCCTTTATTATTTCTTACATAAAGGAATGTCCATACTTACCAATGGGGATTACTCCACAGAGATGTATGGAAGGCATTTGCTGCCAAGTGTTGTCCTCTTTAATAATAATAATAATAATAATAATAATAATAATAATAATAATAATAATAATAATAATAATAATAATAATAATAATAATAATAATAATAATAATAATAATAATAATAACAACAACAACAACAACAACAACAATAATAATCAGGGCGGCTTACAGCATAGAGAAGAAATCCACAAAATGTAGTATACAATGCACAATATACAATAAATAACAAATATAAGTACAATAAATACAATACACAGTATAACAAGAAATATAAATATGGATACGGAGCACAGCTCAACATTCCCGACAGAGGCCATGGCTTAACATCGTGGATGGGGCCCAGGGCTCAATGTCACAAGAGTCTTCAGGCGGCAGCAACGACGTCCTTTTCAAGCCCTTGGGTAGGCAAGGCTCGGAGGGCGGGGACGGCGTGCACACCTGCCTCCCATCCCTGGGCCAATGGAGTGGACTCTGGGGAGAGGCAGGCAAGTCCTCGGGTGGCAGCGGAGGCAGCAGAAATGGCGTCCTTTTCAAACCCTCCAGCAGGCAGGGCTCAGAGGGCGGGGATGGCATGCGCACCTGCCTCCCATCCCCGGGTTGATGGAGTGGGCTCCAGGGAGAGGCAGGCATGTCCTCGGGCGCAGAAGTGTTTAGCAAAATGAATGAAAAGATACCATGTCAAATGAGAACATTTGTGTGTAGTTTATTGCTCCTACCCAGCTGACAATATTTGCTCACTATTCTTTTCCAGAAAGGGTACTATTGAGGAGATTGGGACAAATGACAAGAGAGTACCATAAAAGCTTTGCCGCCACCACTTTGGTGAGATGGAAACATTGTTCAAGCTTCAACAGTGTACAGGTCCATTTTAATCATTACACCACAGTCAACGTGACACCTCAGATGCTCCCCAAAACTACTTGACCAAACTATCTGAGGAAAGACTTTATCTGTGATGTACCTGTAGATTCATCTTCTCTAAAAAGAGGTAGGGACTAAAGCGAAGAAATTCCCACACAGAGAGACCTAAAGAAGAACTTCCACCTTTGTGCTGTCCCCCAAAATACTTTTTAAATAATATTTGCAGAACAGATGGCAAAGCAGTAATATGAGCAGTTTCTGGTGCTATCTTTCTCTAGACTACCTAGCTCTGAGTAAGGAAGAGCCTTCCTCACAGTAAGGCATAGAGGTCACAGATCAGGAGATAGATGGCAACAAAGGTGGTGGTGGTGGTGATCCCCGTCAGTAAGACATGGCAACAGCATGGGTGGAGATTGGCAGAAATGCAGTGTACTCCCGCTAGTGCAAAGCCACTTCTGCACACAACTCTTGCTATATCTAGAGAAAAGACAAGAGTTGCAGCCAAAATTATCTTGACTCCTCAGAGTGGGGGCAATGTGATAATCTGCCTACAAAGGATCTCTTCAATAAGTGAACCCTCCATCTGCTGTATTTTCCTTCCATATCACTACAATAACAGTAATTTGACTCATGGGAAATTATGATCAGTAAACATGTCATATTGTAAGTAAACAAATGTTTAAATAGCTACTTGCACCATGTGGTTAAAATGAATTCATGAAGTTGAAGGTTGCTTCATATTGCATTGTATAGCCACTGTTGTGACGACTGTATCTTGGTTATATGCAATTAATGTTTTCAGAACATCCATTATGAAAGAGGGCACTTGTATTAATGGAACTCAGAAACAACAAAAGATGTGTGGAAAAGTAAAGAAACATATGTAACTCTTGCTTCTTTAGTCTTTCCTTTTATTTTGGAAGTAATTCCAACAGTAAGTGACATCATTTCCTTTTTCAGCAAGGGATTAAACTTCATGATCCAGCTCTGTGGTTGTCTGGTCATTTGTCTTTCATGATTGAAGCAGTTTCTCATTCTCATGCATACAAGTGAGAACAAGACAAGTGAGGATTTACCTCCCTGGCCTGTATTCATAGAGGTTCTGTTGGATTTCCTTTACAGCTACTGCTGCCTCAAATGTGAGAATTGACCCTGTGAAGTTCAGCAAAAGTTCAGAAAGCTATTTCTCTATCACTTGAATTGTTTGGGTGTAAACTGCAGTCTATGATAGTGGTTTAGCTTGATTGTAGATTATACTAAATCGTCACAGAGTAGTTTCAATTATTGCCATATTTTAATCTACAAAGTAATTTCAAAAATTAATGGGGTAATATTTTCACTCCTGTTAGACATTTTGTTTACCCCTGCAGAATCTTTGATTAATTCCTCTTCCATCCTCATGTTTTTATATTATGTATTTGGCATTGAGATCATGCATATACAGTAGAATTCAGTAAACAGTTCTGAAAGCTTTACTCCCATTTCAGAAAGACCAGCTTACTATTTTTAAAGATCAAAAAATGAATGGAACCATAAAGGCAAAAACATTTTAAAAAGCATTTACAATTCCAAGCCATGGGCCAGGATCCTATTGGCAATTTGCATTTGCTAAAATTATCACTCATTAATGAGGTGCTGGTCACAATCTTGTGGTACGTATCTCATAGCACAATCAGGCAATGCATATAGGAATTCAACCAAAACCTCATTAATTAATATCAGTTAACCACTGTGACATGTGATTTCCCTTATGCTATGAGAAATTTCCAATAGGACTCTAGTAATTAATTCATATTTTTGTGCACAACTATCAATGTGATATTTATAGTTTTGATGTAATTGTGATAATTTTAGGTCAATAAACTAAATCAATATTTAGTTGTAGATCAGTTTTTCCTTCAAGGAAAATTAATGCTCAGCATTGTTCTCCCAGGTTCTGACTTCCATTTTGACTCTGTGTCTGTTGATGGCTTTCACTAGGATGTTCAGTGTTTCCTATGGAACATCTGGTAGCCAGTAAGTTGCTAATTTTGTTGTTCAGACTGCGGTGTAAAATGTTTGACTTTCCTTGAATACTATTATTAAATATTAACAACATGAAAAAGTCTATATATTTGTCCTGAAACGTCAAGGTATTTCAGAAGATTTACTGGAGGAAGAGGGTAAAATACATGTATAATAAGAAAAACTATACTCACACAAGAAAAAAAATGCTTATAATCTACTAGCACAGGAAAACAGAACTGGATTACCTTTTTACTGAGGAACAGCAAATAAATCTTTGATAGCAATTTTTAAATAAATTCTAAATAAAGTGTTGTGAACATCTGCTGAAGATCTGAGAACAGAGTAATATTTGTTTACCCCACAAGGAACAATAGCTTGTTTGTGGGACAAGTTGCTTTCAAACCTTTGATAGCTGCATATTCTATTAAACATATGCTATTCATGTTGAAAACCTGAAAGAGCTCTCTAAATTGATGTTTAAGATATCCAGGGATTGCAAGGGTAAACACAGATGTAAAATTTAGAAAGCAGTTTCATCACATTCAGTGACACACCTAGGGCAAAACCTGATACAACCCATTCTCCAACAGCCAGTTGTGGATAATGCTGGTACTACAGTAGTCTTGTAACACACATGTGCACGCACATACACAAATTTATAGAGAATATTTTGAATATTAAAAAATAATGTCACAGTTAAAAGGAAAAAAATACAAGATGAGCGGAAGAATAAAACATGTACCCCAGAACCCAGCATGTGAATGCAAAGCAAACAATTTACTTGCGTGAAAGAATACACTGAAGTTATATCTAAATGCTGTATCTAGCTTTACATTAATGGATCTGGGAGTTTTGTAAAAACTGAATTTATTCTGCTATGGATATGTAAATTACACTCATCATTAATTTCAAAATTACTATGGAAAGCTGTTGTCATAATATGAACTGCAATTTACACTTATTATTATACTTCAGGAGGTTATTTTGAAAGTGCTGCTTCTAGAAGTGCATCTTTTAAAAATTTCTAGGTTAAAAAAAGCCTAATGGTTTAATCCTTCTTGGAGGAGGCTCAAAGTACACTTGAATATGCAGAGTAAATCACCTATTTTAATCCCTCTTCTAGATACAGTTACGTTGCCTTTGAGACTCAGGTTTAGATGTCCTCCTGGACCTAAACCTAAAACCTAATGTTCAGATTTTTACTGTGGCCAGAATTATGCCTGTTTCTGTAGATGAAAAATCTGGCTATGGCATCAGGATGCTTTAATTATATCCCTGGTTGGACTATCCCTGACTCCTTTATATGAAGCCGACTTTGATTTTTTTTCATATCAAAAGTACCATGGTACAATTAATAAATATATCAGATAATTTCTGCCCAATAATAGTCAACTTCAAGAGAAGTTGGGGCAGCTCACATAAAATCTTCCAGCATACTGTACACTGATGTAAGTCTGAGTGTACCTCTGCACTCACAAAGAACTGCTTCAGTGTAAAAATGCCATTTTTGGCCAACTCAAGTCCATAGCCTATTAATGGACTTCCAACCAACCCAGTTCTTCATTTGAAAGGGGGCTAAACTCTCCCGAATTTCCACTCATTTTAAGAGGTGGCAAGAATAGCCACCTATGACATTTTCATCACTGAGTATTATTACAAAAATGCTATAAGGATTATAAGCTAACTAAAGTAATAGAAACTCTTGCAAAATTTCATTTTTTTTGTTAATTTTAAAGGACAATGCAGCTGGTGGAAGACTAAAAAGAATGGCCTACTCCTAGCTCCTATTTTGTTTAATATCTACAGCAGTCATCACCCACTTCCTCCAGGCACCATTGTCAACTACTGACTGAGGCTAGAAGCAAGGAGTGAGTCCCTTCTTATGTCATTTTCTCTGGCTACTGCTTTGTTTCTGAGTACAGTTCAAATTCAGTTATGACCTTGAAAGCTCTACATGAACTAGGACCCAGTCCTCCTATATGAGACTGACCAGGTTTGGTCCTACTCTCCATCATTGTAGGAAAATTTGGTTTTAATACTGGCACAAAGAAAGCCTACTAAAAGAATGAATTTATGGTACCAAGATGGCATTGGCCCCTTTACTTAGATGCCCTACTTTGTGAGATAGATGGATGCTTTTGGTCATCCTGGATTTCTCAGAAGCTTTTGATATTGTCAACCACACTATCCTCCTGGGCAGACTGCCAGGATTAGGCATAGAGGGCTCGTTATTGTTCTGGCTTCATCCTTGCTTGATGCCCAAGGTCATAGGGAGCAGCTTGGGGAGATTGTACAGGAAAAGATCGCTTCATTGGATGCAAAAATTAGGGGTGTCACAGGGGTTGCTCCCTATGCTGTTAACATCTATACAAAGCCATGGGGTGGGGTCGGGGATCATACAGGAATTTTGAGTTATGTGTCTCCAATATGTGAATGACACAAAACTCTATCCTTTTCTTCATTGGCAGAGGATGACTGCAATAATGGAATGGAAAAGGCTAAGAGGTTAAGGTTGAATCAAAATAAGATGAAGAAGTTGTTTGGAGGGACTCCTCCTTGGTAGATATATCATTTGGATAAGGTAGATATATCATTTGGATAAGGTGGATCTATCCCTGAAGGCTCAGGTTCAAGATTACCTGATTCAACAAGGATGATTCAACAAGTAGAGGAACTGCAGCAGATATTAAGGTCCTAAATTGTTAAGGTCTTTGTATATTAACTTCAAACCTTGAATTGGGTGTGGAAGCCTACAGGCAGGGCCGCCATCAGAAATTTCTGGGCCCCATTCTGAGCAATCCTATTGCCCCCCACACACACACACATACACACATACTCTTCTCTGTCGCCATATAGGGCCCGGGCCCTGTCAGCTCCGGGCCCCATACAGCAGTACTGGTAGTAGTGCCCTGAAGGTGGCCATGCCTACAAGTAGTCAGTGCAGGTGAGCCAGAGTTGGGGAAATGTTTTCAAATCTCTTCAACTTCAACACCAGCCCCACAGCTGCATTCTGTACCTGTTGTAGGGTTACCATAATTCCCTCTCACAAAAATGGGACAGAAGTAAAGATTGCCCTTCGAAAGCCAGTTGTATCCAACTCTAGGGTTCAGTGCTCATCTCTGTTTCAAAGCCGAAGAAGCTGCTTCTGCAGATGTTTCTGTGGTCATGCAGCAGGCATGAGTAGACACTGGAGTGCATGGAACGCTGTTTATCTACCAACCGAAATGGCCCCTATTTATCTACTTGCCATTTCTTGCTTTCAAACTGCTAGGTTTGTAGGAGCTGGGACAAAGACGTTGTTCCAGCTGTTGTCCCAGATGTTTTTGTAGTCATGTGGCAGGCATGACTAGTCACCGGAGTGCATGGAACGCTGTTTACCTTCCCACCAAAATGGCCCCTATTTATCTACTTGCCATTTCTTGCTTTCAAACTGCTAGGTTTGTAGGAGCTGGGACAAAGACGTTGTTCCAGCTGTTGTCCCAGATGTTTTTGTAGTCATGTGGCAGGCATGACTAGTCACCGGAGTGCATGGAACGCTGTTTACCTTCCCACCAAAATGGCCCCTATTTATCTACTTGCCATTTCTTGCTTTCAAACTGCTAGGTTTGCAGGAGCTGGGACAAAGACGGGAGCTCATTCCATCCTGCAGTATTCGGGTATTGAATTGCTGCTGCTACAGAGGCCAAGAGGCACATTTCTCCCCACTCCCTTGTTTACCAAGCTGCTGCTACTGCCACCTACTGGTTGTTCCAATTGAAGTGCAAGAATTTTTTTCTTCCAAATCAAGTGGTTTGAAAACCGTGAATTTTCCATATTTTTTTATGGAACCATGCAGGACAGTTACAAAATGTGAAATTCATGGTTTTCTGTTACATATGGCAACTCTAACCTGCTGCAGCTTCCATACTGTCTTCAGATATAGCCCCACATAGCCTGTGTTACAGTAATCAATTCTCAAGTTTACCAATGCATGAACGGGTGCCAGGAGTGATTTTCTATCCCAGAATGGGTGGAGCTGGGTGATCTGCCCAAGATGGAAAAAGGTAGACCAAGCCATGACAAATATTTGGTTATATTTAGAGAGGGCCAGATTCAAGATTTTAAGATTATTTGTTGTGATTTATCAATTTTTTAATGTTTGATTTTGGTACTTGTGGATTGGATTATGCTGTATGCTTTTGATTTTGATTTTCATCAACCATCCAGATTTATCAATGGGTTAGTTAAGTGGCGTAAACAGACAGACAGACAAATAGACAGACAGGAAGCTGTTTTACCAATATCCCACATTTTTGGTGTGCTTTGGAGTGACCTAAATTTCTCTGTCACTGTAGGAGCCATTGGTTTGGGCCACTTTAGCTCAATCTTACTTTTTTGAACCCCCATGTAGGGGGTTCTACTATTTTGAAGAACTCTACTTTAACCCATCTCAAACAAGTGTGTTCACTTGGGACGGTTTCAAGTACAGTTTTCTGCTGCTTCCAGTATAAACATCCATTTACAGCTGGTCATAAATTGATAATTTCACAATAGATAGTCAGTGGAAATAAAAAAAATTCTATGCAAACATTATGTTGCATCATTTGGCAACGGGATAAAAAAAATCTCCATGTCTATGTATTGTTGATTGAACTTAACATTTTTATCCCTTTTCTAAAGCAATTCAAAAAAATGACAACTGCAGAGAAATTTTTATTTTATTTTATTTGCCCTAACCATCCACAGATGGTTCCATCTGCCAGAGGGGCTCGCCTCTCTGGCACACAAAGGAGGGCCTTTTCCATGTCCGCACCGGCCTTGTGGAACCTCCTGCCAGCAGAGTTGCGGGAGCAGACGGAGCTGCTGCCTTTCAGAAAAGAATTAAAAACCTGATTGGCGGGGCAGGTGTGGGGCCCGGATGGAAGAGTGGGCCCCGACTGTTGGCTTATAAAATGAAGCCTCCCCATCTTTTTAATGCGGGCAGTTTTAATGTGGTTAGTTTTTAATAGGTGGGTGGGTATGCTGGGGTTTTAATTGTTTTTAATATGTATGTTTTAATCCTGTTGTGAGCCGCCCTGAGTCAGGTTCGCCTGATTGGGAGGCATAGAAATTTGAGTAATAAAAATAAATAAATAAATAAATCAGGGAAATTATCAATTTCCAATATCCGACACTGGCTGTCAGCTGCTGCAAGATACTAGGAATTGAGTCAGTAGAGGCAAAAAATGGTATTAGTTTGTGGGGATAATGCCAAATGGTATTTTCACCTCCCCCTGACCTCAAGCAGTTTTTTAAATGCCATACTGCAAGCCCTGCATAACTAACTAATGTTGCCAAAATATAACAGCACTTGAGCACAATTAAGTATCACATATTAATAGCCAGAGGAAGAGAGCAAATACTTTCATCTATCTATGTAGATTGAGAATTTCCCCAGAAATGATTCTGGGTCTCTAAGCAGTGACACTAAGAAATCATAGTAGACGTATGCAGTTGAGGTTCTGGTGTCCTTCATTACCATACTAATGGGGCAGATACTCTACATTCAACGTAACAAACTGGGACAGGATCTATTTTTAAACTTTTTATGTTGAACTACACAGGACACAAATTATTTTAATCATCAGTGTTTATACAACAGGTAAGATTCAGATCAAAGAGGCTGGATGTCATATGTCTTGATTGGTTTTTCTCAAGATTAGGAGAAATAGATGCTGGCAGATATCTTGTTGAAATTGGTTGAATATTTTGAAGACATACTTATTTTCTGTGATATCCATCACCTGGATTTAGAGTATTTTTGTAGATAGTACAACACATCAAAATATCCTTAAGAGGATTTGTGACATAATAGAAATTTAATCTCTACCCTCTCCTGACACCATTTTCAGAAATTATTTATTTTGCCCAAAATGTTTGAATATTTTTTTCCAGCAAAACAGAGCAAGTTAGTATATTTGATGGAGGTAGCATTCCAATTTACAACAAACCAGCCAGTAAGCATACATGTTTACTTTGAAATTCCAAAAAAACAGAAATTAAAGCCAATCTATCTATCATTTCTTGAATAAACAGAGGTCTATAGTGAACCAATATTATTATTTTATTGAAATATTGAGAGTAGTTCACCTGCTTTGTGTCATTAGTTTTTGGGTTGTTGTTTTTTTTGTCAACCTGAAAAGGCAGGCAAACATTTCTTCTGACCATTCATTTGTATGATCACTTGGGTGATCTGGTGCCTACTTATTTACAATCAAATTGGATTACCAAAATATAAAATACTAGTTTCTACATACTTAGAGTTGCCATATGCCCCGTTTTTCTGGGATTTTCCCAGATTGAAGCAGTCCTGGCCGGTTCAAGAAAAAAAATGTAAAAAACCCAGAAACAAAGGGTTAATTTCATAGCGTCACTATTACTAGAGAGGAAGGGAACAGGGAGGACAGAAAGTGAAGTGTCGTCCATTGCAAAGGTCCTCCTCCATCCTGCCAATCCAATTTAGGGATAAAGAGATTAAGAATTTCCAGAGTTTGCTAAATAATTATTGTAATGGTAGAATTAAACCTAGAATCCCAAACGTTTTGTGGTATTTACCTCAGAAAGAAGGTGGACTTGGAAGGCCAAATCTTAAAAATTACTTCAGAGCATTCCAGATTAAAAACATTGTTAAGATTTTGATGAAGAAGAAGATGATCTGGGAGGATATATAGATGGAGGAGTTAGCTCATGTAGGCAAGGCAGCTTTTCTTGACAAGGGTGCTGGGAAAATAACTATTAAAAACAAAATGTTAAAGTAAATGTGGGAAGTTTGGGGAAAAGTGAAGAAAATATTAGCCCTAGGCACATCTCCTATCATTGAATTAGATGACTTGGCAAGCTTTCCGATTAAAATGGACAAGAGAATGAGAGCTATGTTGGTTAGTAATGATGTCTTTCGAGGTACTGGTTAAGAGTTTGTAAGGATTAAATAAAAAAGAGCGGAAATTTATGCAGAAATGGGACTGAATTGGCTTCAAATTGTAAGGTTGAATAAATAGAATGATAATTTTTTTTGCGGATTCCAGTTTGAATAGGAATAGGATGGCATTTGAAGAGTTGTTATGGAAAATTAGAAAATGAAAATTGGGACTAAAGGGTATGGTGAGTAAGATTTATAAGATATTAAAATCTGAAAGTGATTCTGAAGGAATATTGAGGACAATTTGGGAACAAAAAGACAATGTCTGTTAGAGTCAAGGAACATAATTATAAAGTG
Organism: Bradypodion ventrale; assembly: GCA_035047345.1. Taxonomy (NCBI): domain Eukaryota; kingdom Metazoa; phylum Chordata; class Lepidosauria; order Squamata; family Chamaeleonidae; genus Bradypodion; species Bradypodion ventrale. The sequence goes on from JAWDJE010000005.1 coordinate 130,794,931, forward strand.
TTGTGGAGATGGTACCTGACCCCAGTGAGATTGAATCAAATTGATAAAACTAAGAATAATTTATGTTGGAGATGTACGAAGATGGTAGGAACTTATTTACACATGTGGTGGCATTGTAAAGTGATTAAGGAGTTTTGGGGGAAATTGGAAGAGAAATTTTTGAAGCAACAGGTGTGAGAATTAAGTTGGGACCAGGTACCATCATGTTGATAAATTTTGAGGACATTAATTTAGATAAGGATAAAAAAGAGTTGGTATCAATTATGTTGCTGACAGGAAGACAATGTATTGCAAGGAAGTGGGAAAATGATGGGAATATTAAATTGGAGGAATGGGTTAAGGAAATGTGGCAATTGGCTATAAATGATAAATTGTCATGGGATTTGAATGAAAAGAAAGGGCTAATTAAGGAGCACAGATTTTGGAAGATTTGGAAACCGTTTGTGGACTTTGCTTTGAGGAAAGGAGATGGTAGCAGTCCAGTACCAGATCAAATGAGCTTTTGGATTCATTGAAAGAAGGGTGAGATAAGTCGCATCCCCTAGGGCATTGTATATAGCACAGGGTGAATAGACAGTGACCAGAAACAGAAATATATGTGGCAGGTGCAGACTGTTCATAATGTTGGAGGGAAAGCATTACTTTACACTACACTGCACGGATGACAGAGAAGGGCATGAAAAAATAGGTTGGGGACCTCATGCATCTTACAAACTACACATTCACCACCCTAGGTTATAACATCCTGGAATAGCAATAGATTGAGCTGGTACTGTGCAAGACTATTTCAGGAAAAACAAAACAGGACCACCACCACTATTCATCTGTCAGCCATGCTGGATTGCAACAAAACAAGTTGGCAATCATTCCAAAATCTAAAGAAGCATAAGGCACTTTCAGAAGCGTGAGGAACAAAGGAAGTGCTATTCTTCCTGGAAGCCCACCACCTAAACTGAAAAAATATTTTTTATTACATATTACCGGCTGCAGGTTACAAAGGAAGAAATAAAGACAATTACCGTAGTTTAAGTCTTAGATAAAAAAGAGTCTCTGTTTCTGCTTTTACCATTATCTACTTCAGCTCCAAACACATCATAGGATTTCTAATAAAAGAACGCTTTATTATGTCCGCAATCAAAGTGACATTAAGTCCACGACAGCATTAAAGGTGCAAGACTTTTGTTCTTCAAACAGCAATTATAAAGCTGTGGGAGGCAGCAAGGAATTGGAAACACAGAACATTTAAATGCAATGACACGAATGCCACAGATCTGCTGATATTCCTCCCACCTGACTATTTGGATTGGTAGGAAAACTTCTGTTAATTTATTTATACATTATTTTTTATTTATTTATTTTATTTATACCCCACCCATCTAGGAGATATTCCTACTCTGGGCAGCTATTAACAGAAAGCTCACACATTAATAACAGTCACACATTTTTAAAAATACATATAAATATACCAGGAACAACGGAGAGAGAGAAAATAAAATACCTGTGTAGTGTATGTATTGATTGCACTGTAGTTCAGTCTTTGAAGATCTGTTTATAAGTGATCAAAGATCAGCACTCTTTGGGGGTACACAGAAATAGCCTCCTCAAAGATTGTGGTGTTTCTGCTGGTAACAGCAACCTTATGTTGCTGGCTAATCTTTCTCACACTAGGTCAGGCAGAAGGAACTACAGAATGAGCTCACCACAAAATGGCTTTATTTTGGCAGTTTAAAGTCTGACCTAGACACAAAAGAAGAAGAAAAGCGCTTCTTGAACATTGCAGTGAAAAACTTAGCTATCTATCAGATTTCACATTTCACTGTTACAAAATAGACATTTCCCAACAGCTCAGTAAGCTATATATCTGACTACAGAGTTAGAGACTGAGAGTTTGAGTCATTGCTGTGCCTCCCAGGAGAAGTCAGCGTGTGTAGTTTATACAGTTCCAGGACACCTCCAGAAGAAAGAAATGGTAAACCATTTCTAAATATTCTACATCTAAAAGGAATTTCAGAAATCAAAATTGACTTGATGGTAAATAATTATTTATTATAATTCAGTCTAATTGATTATCATGGGATTTAGATTAAATAGAAAATTAAGATTTGTTATTGTTTATTCTATACTTTATTTCTATATACCACCAAATGAGCATGAAAATAACAAGGTAGCCATGTTTCAGTATATGTTCATCTGTGTCCACAAAAACCTGAATGAATGTAAATGTATTAGACTTTATTTAATTCATTCATTTATTTATTGCATTTTTATACCGCCCGTCTGGGATATTTCCCACTCTGGGCAGTGTACAGACAAAATAAAATAAAATAAATAACAAAATAAATACCTAATGACATCTGAGGGCAAGCAAGCTCAAAACTGACCAGCTCACTTATTATCAATGGCATGATATCCTTAAAGGTTTTCCTTAAAAAGGTTCTGCAATACTTTTGATATTTAAAAAACATTTATGTCTGCTTTCAAGACTTTGCACCACAGTTGAATGTTCAGATCTCATTATCTTATTCAAAAATAGGGTCATAAAAAACATACAATGATCCAACATAAAACTCTGCTGCCAGATATTTAGGCAACCACTGTGAAGCCTAGAAAGTTTCATATTCCTCATATGCTGGAACCACACTGTTCTGCTATAAGTTCACTATGAGCAAAAGTAAATTGCTGCAGACTAAAGCTGTTAAGTAAAACCTCCCAGTTCCTTAATACAATTCAATTGTACCATAAAATCATCTCCACCATTTGCCACTACTTCACACCGCATCATAATTCTGGATGGCTGAGAGCTGTAATTTCCAGCAATTGGCTGTCGCCTGCTACACTCTAGCAAGCACTGCAGTGCTATAGCACAGATGGGGCTGCCTGCCAAGCCTTTCAGCACTCCACAGCCTCCATCCTCAGCTCATAACTCAGTCTCTGAGCATCAGAATGCCATAAAGGACATCTCTGTGTGGGGAAGAATTTAGCACAGCTGTGGAGTTATAGGCAGGTGCTCTGTTGCGAAGCATTGACTTCCAAATTTCATTCTCATTTGCAAAAAGGGAAATAGGGCATTGTAGGAATCACCCTAAGCCTCATTGCTACCACAAAAATAATCCTAAACAAACTAATAGTAGGGGTGAACAGTTCTAAATTGTGTAAAAATTGAGGCTATGACAATTTTCCCCCAATTCTTCAATTTTGGGGGAGAAAGTCTAGTTCAACACAGTGAGGCAACTTGTCTAAAATTCTCCAGTCCCCATGTGAGATCTCACCAGACTAATCTTCTTGATGTAATATGAAGTCTGGCAGACAGTACTTTCCATGATTCCTATATGTCCTCCAAAGAAAGGCAGCATCATTTCCATTTGTGAAGTTTGACACATTCACAGCAACCTAGCAACTAGCAGGTGGATTGATCACAAACACATAAACAATCTATCTAGTGATGTTACTTTTGTTAACCCATTAAATAATAGTTACTACAGTTTTAATGTTTGCACTTTCACAAAAAGGTCACCCAAATCAGTCTGAAATTCTTTAAAATGCTGAGCTCAGTCCTCTAAAAATGTCCTTTTGAGGATTTTAAATAAGAAATATCTAGGCATTGTGCAACTATATGAAGAACACCAGTTATAGCTTTATGGGTCAACTAGCTTTATTTTATTTATTTGTTACCTCTAAATACAAGAAGTACTAGTAGTAGTAGGCAGTCTAGTCAGTCATTGCTGATACATTTTTAAATCCTATTTACTATGTAGATTGTTATCATGCTGAAGATCTCCTCAGTATGGTGAACTTTTGTTACCAAAGTGAGCATTAGGTTATCCTTTCTAAAATGCCAGAGGTGGAGTGGTGAACGTGTCTATAGATATGTGAGTAGATTCATATAAAATATTTCCATTTGTTAAGTTATTTACAACAGATGAAATCTAGCAGTAAGTGGAAACTAAACTTAAATCATTGGGAATTTGGTAAATCAATATCTATGTAAGTTCAACTGATTATTTTTTAATTTAATAACAAAACACCAGATCATACAAACCTAAAAACATCTAATAACACTTACTAACTGTTCTTTCTCTTCCCCTGGGACATTTTAGAAATATAACCAATTTTTCTTCTATATGCTAAAGAAACCCATTTCCCATCCGAAACTGTATTGATTCTGGCAAAGGTGCACATTGCTTCCCCTTTATTAATACAAAATTAATAAATTATCTCCAAATCTTTTAGAATATTTTTACTTATCAATTCCTTTTTTACTTTAATATTACATGTTAATTTATCATTAATAGCTATCCAAAACACTCTATGCAATTTGTTTAATTTAATATCATACTTTATTTCCAAATTCCCTGCTACAATTATACAGTAGCTGCTGTTTATAAGTTGGAAATTAATTCCTTAGTTATACAATTACACTGCTGTCTATCAAATACTGATAAAAACAATATTCTGGGACATACTGTAGCTCTACTTTTAACTTTTAACTTAACTATTTCATTTATTCCCTGAAAAAACAATTGTGAAAATTTCAATATAATCTCATATTTTCCTCCACATATACAAATAATTCTGGCATCCGCTCTAACACAAATTGGCATTATTATTATCTATTTGACTTAATTTCACCAGAGTTAAATACCATCTCCAAACTTATAAAAAATTATTTTATCCTTACAGACATAGATTTCAATCTTCCTATATCTTAACCTATAAATCCAAGGGTTAACTGTTGGAACTGGCTATAGGTTGCTATGCCTCGCCCTACTTGCCTGCACTCACCCTTCGTGCACACGGCCGGTCTGGGTACGCAGGTCAACGAAGGATTGAGAAAACCGGCAGTGGGGCAACAGCCCCACAAATGCGAAGAAAGGGAAACAACTTCACTTCCCAACATTCCTTGCGCCGCGCCGCACCAGAGCCAATCAGGCTGAGAGGCTCTCGCACGGCGCAGCGTTCGGAAACGTGCCGCAGCCAATCAAAACAAAAGCATTTTTAAAAAACGCAGCACAAACACAAAGCACCAACCCATAACTACAAGTCCCAGCGTCCTGCGTGCCATGAGCGCGCAGAACGCTGAGGAAACCAGCGCCCGAAAAATTAAAAAGAAAAACAACTCACCGCCTCTCTTCCAATTTCCCCCAAAACTCCTTAATCACTTTACAATGCCACCACATGTGTAAATAAGTTCCTACCATCTTCGTACATCTCCAACATAAATTATTCTTAGTTTTATCAATTTGATTCAATCTCACCGGGGTCAGGTACCATCTCCACAACACTTTATAATTATGTTCCTTGACTCTAACAGACATTGTCTTTTTGTTCCCAAATTGTCCTCAATATTCCTTCAGAATCACTTTCAGATTTTAATATCGTATAAATCTTACTCACCATACCCTTTAGTCCCAATTTTCATTTTCTAATTTTCCATAACAACCCTTCAAATGCCATCCTATTCCTATTCAAACTGGAATCCGCAAAAAAATTTATCATTCTATTTATTCAACCTTACAATTTGAAGCCAATTCAGTCCCATTTCTGCATAAATTTCCGCTCTTTTTTATTTAATCCTTACAAAATCTTAACCAGTACCTCGAAAGACATCATTACTAACCAACATAGCTCTCATTCTCTTGTCCATTTTAATCGGAAAGCTTGCCAAGTCATCTAATTCAATGATAGAGGACTGCTCATTTGGACAAGAATGGCTGTAATTTGGCCTTAAGCTTCTTGTAACTATCTGTGTCTAATAAAATAATGCCTTCAAAGCACTTTGCAATTCAAGGTTTTTACATCTTGCACCATAAACTAATTTCTTTTTTTAAAAATATATTGAAACTGCTCTGCAAGAAGAACAAATGCAACCTAAGGCAGTGAAGTAATGAAAGCAGCAAATGTTTAGTAACTTAACTAAGTGCCAGTGGCTGCAGTGTTGTGAGAAATGGACATGTTCCAATTTGCTCAGAGTGATAAAAAAATTCACAGCTGGCATTGTGAAATTTCTTCTGGGTCTTTCCTCCAAATAGCTTGTAATTCATATAGGAACAGTTTTATATGTAATGTGTTAAATAAAAGATACTTATGTTTTATGTGTGGAACAGTTTCAGGCACTTCAATCAGTTGGATTATGTTTTGAACCTATACAAGTTACAATGTTATATGTGTTCATCTGGCAATTAATCCATAATGATTTTCTGTTTCCATGTGGAGCCATCTCTTCAGCGCCCACCTACACATTTAAAATTTATTTAACTCTCCAAGCCTTCTTAGAGCAACATCTACAGAGTTATTTGTCTTATCCTGGAGGCTATGAGATATACTCTTTCTTCTACATGTCACACCTGAGCGCCAGCCTTCATGAGTGAAATTTAATAAAGAGCTTCTTACAATCCAAATCTCCAGAAACAAGTCTACCATTTTATATTCACTTCTTCAAATTTTTTTTACAAGTAAAAAATTAGTTTGTTTTTTTCCCCCCTAACATAGGTTTATTCACTATAGTGACTTTTCTGTATAGGTAGAAGGGAGGTGCCCTTTCCCCAAATTTTGAGATAACAATAATTTCATGTCAGAAATTATTTTGGTTTGAAAGGATTTTTGTGAAAGAAACTCTGCTCAGGGAAAGCCCAAATGAGGTCCCTTTCATGTCCTCAGGAGTTGGCACAGAGACAGGTGCTCAATCTGTCATGCAGTACCTGGGTCTCGCTCTGCCGGCTTGCCAGCCTTTTGAGATTAGCCTCAATCAGTCCACAACCCACACTTTCCTGTGAATTATAGGAACAAAAAAAATGATGGACTGAACTGTGGAAATATCATCTACTTATGCAACTAAATAGGCAAGCATCTAAACATTTAAAAATAATAAAATGCTTATGGGTATGCACATTAACTTAGTGTCGGTTTCTCAAATTATTTTGTTCAAATAGTGGATGTTCTCAAGTAGCCAAGAAATACAGCAAAGTAACAGGAGTTGTTTGGGAAACCTGCAACTGTTTGCCTATCACTGGGTTTTCTCTTCTTCCCAGTCCTCCACCCCCCTAGGAAAAGGAGCAAAAAGGAAAGTCACTTTTAATGCAGAAGTGCCATTTTGACATCAGAGGACAGCAGAGCTATTCTCCCATTGTAATTTCCCAAGTTTTCAGGTTTGAGTTTTGTGAACACACAATGACTGAAATCCTGTTGCTTACAATAGTAAGTCACATTAGAGTCAGCCCACAAACTGCCATTGATCCAATTGGGTTTATTCTAGTTATGATTTACTCTGCAAAGCAGTAAGTACAAACCAACAAAACATTCAGTGAAATAAAATGACTTGCTTAGCTTCTGTGCCTCATAGATTGTAGATACTTTATCCAGTCCCATGTATTTTACTTGCTTATAAGTTAGGCACCATAGCTTTGTTCATTCAGCTTGACATGACCTCGAGGAAAGAGAGATATATGGGAAAGGGAATCAAGCAGAGCAAACAAACAAAAAAATTCAAACACTTGCTACACACAAATTTAATGGAGATCTGCCTGACAATGCTTCCATAGTATGTCATTTAGTATACTGTACTATATTCTACTATATTATTTCCCTTTCCACTCCAGTTAAGGACAAAGTTTACACAGGTGCTTAGGAGTAAGGGGACTTCGTTTTGGATAAGGAAGCATGGATTCAGTGCTGACCAGAGATAAGGAGACAAGGTAGAATTGAAAACTGCTTACAAAAGAGATCCCAGAATATACAGACATCTTGGTGCCAACTGAGTTGTCATGTTACTTGCTTAAGGATATTTTCCCCATTCTTGAGACTTTTAAAGTACAGTACTTTATTAGAGTCTTGAATGTGATACATCTGGCCTAGAGTGCTACTTAAAGAGAAGAAATTATTGTTCTTTAGATTTTTTTGAAGTGGTAGCCGACTCAAGTTAGTCTATGCAAGCATTACAGAGAGTAAACAAAACAAAACAAGACACACAGAAAAGACAAAAAAATGCTGTGACCTCTTCCTCTCTGCCATAGATATTCTAGAGCATTCCTACATCCCACAAATTTTAGCTAACAAAAAACCTCTTCCTCCTCAAAAAATTTCATTGCAACTTTAATCAAGTCTAGTATCTGAAAAGCATATTTAAATTTTATTACCTAGCAGATAGTTTTCTTCATAGCAATATTTTAAGAGCTGGCTGGCAAGCTTAATGCTTTAGGTATTGGGCTGTGGGGCCAGAGGTTGGGAGTTCAATTCCCCACTGTGTGTACAGGGAGTAGAGCCAGCCTAGAAGGCTTTGAACAAGCTACACAGTCCCAGAATGCGCCCCCAGAAGAAGGGAATGGTAAACCATTTCTGAGTACTCTGCATCGAAAACCCTGAAAAGGATCACGATGTGTCAGTTAATTGACAGCACACAAAATACTTTAAGAGTGTGATTATAATCACAAACAACTTGTGTATTGAGATGGCTCAGTTCTTATGCTAACAGTGAATGTATTATATCAGCAAACCTTTCAATATCTAGAATCTAATTTGAAGGACATGAATCTATTATAAGTCTGAATTCCTAGATTTGTTTAATGGTATATTAACTGAAATATTTATTTTGATTTCACTATGTTTTATAGTTACCTGATTTATCCAGACTCAGAGGTCAAAGTATTCAACGGTGTGGTCTATTTTACATTTTTGAAGCATCCACTTTCTACTTACTCTCTTATATATGATATGTCTCTAAAACCACCTTCAAACATAATATTGCACAAAAAAGCAGCATTGGGGAGGAGCACTCTGTTTATTCTAAAAACATTGGTTATGCTGCTGGCTCCTGCTGCAAATATCTATCCATTTCCATTGACTGTGTGGGGCTCAGTCCTAAGAAAATCTGCATTAAAAGTTGCTCACATATCATTATTTTCAGTGCAGACAGTTAGTGCCAATCCATGGATACCTGGGCCTTTGCAATGAAGTTCCACATCTGGCATTTGTGCATGGCTGCTTCATTCACCAAGGATATCTTGCAGGCTGAGCAACAGTGTTTCTCCCATATATTTTGATTTGAACCACTCCTGTACTCCTATACAGAAGAAATAAATGGATAAGAGATTCCTTTTGAAGAAGAACCCTGTGATGAAGAACTTGCTGTTCTAGAAATAAAGTGAAAGCTGCTCTGAAAGCATAGAGAAGAAATAAATCAGAAGTGATCAACAGAATACCGATAGAGCTATCTCAAGACAAAGAGACTGAATCTGTCAAAATCCTAACAAAAATATGCCATCATACAAAACAATAGCCCACAGACTGGCAGTTTTCAATAAAAGTTCCAGTTCCCAAGAAAGGAGAAGCAAAGAAGTATTGTAACCAAGACCATTTGCTGTCATTTCCCATGCAAGTGAAGTCATGTTAAAGATGTTGCAATAAACACCTTTACATTATTCAGAACAAGAAATGTCTGAAATTCAAGTTAGATCTTCTGAAATTCCAGTAATCAGTATTTATTTGCAATATAATCTTGAGTTCCTCTTCCTTTTAAAAATCTAACAATGTTAGAAGCTTGTTCTTTTTGAATAATAGTTTGTCAGAACAACTGAATGTGTTACATTAGGAATGAGGGCAGAATAGGATGCATAGATAATTCAGAGATTGCACCTATCACTAACAATGGTAAACTTGACTGGCAGAATGTCCTTCAGATGTTATGGGTGTCAGTTCCCATAATTGATCAGTGTTGGCCCATTTAATAGGCTGGTAGGGAATTGTCATCAGAAACATCAGAGGGTGCCAGTTTGGAGATGCAGCCTTAGTCTAACACATGCAATAATGTGGTGTACTCACTGAAATCAGAGACTCCAACATGACTCTTGTCCTCTCCAACATTCTGTATTCCCATAGCCAAAAGGAAGAATGTATTTCATCCTAGGCAATTACACCACCACAGCAGCCATCTAAAACTCTCAATTATAACTTATATACCAATGAGAACTTGGATGATGGGAGCATCAATAAAAGAGCACTTAAATTTCTTGAGTTATAGCTAAAATTTTGTACAGCCAATAAGGAACTAGGTAAATAAACTAGAAAAATTTCATTAAGAATGCTTTTCATTGAAGAACTGTTAATGTCATTAAGTTTGGATTTGGCTACTGAACTCAGTAATGGGATTTGTTGAGCCCCAATGATTTCTTTGAAAGTCCCACATATGTGAAGAACTAAGTTATAACAAATAGCACTACACCTCTCTATGTATCTCCTTGGGCTATTGTAGTAATATCAATCTATTGTAGTCATGCTGATTTGTTGCATTGTTGTACACCACTGCCAATGTAGCCATTTCTTTCTTTCTTTTCTTTCTTTCTTTCTTTCGTTCTTGTTGATGCTGCTGACTGATTGTCCTTTCTTTGTAAAAATGTCTTTTATTGCTCCAGTAGGGATTAAAGTGTGAGGGAGGCCATTTCTTTGAGTACTCATAAGATTCAAAGCCTCGCTATCAATTTCTGTTTGGAACTGTTGTCTTGAATTGAAGCATCACAAAGCCATATTGATTTCATTATTTCTACAAATGTCTTTGAATGCCAAACAATAAGAATGAAAAAACTTAGAAAGAACAAGGAAATAGAAGAATATGAGTAGTATAAAGTGGATTTTGGAAGTTGTTAAACTAATTGTCTTTTTAGTAGCTTATTACATGCTGAGAATTGAGTGAAAATTTGAAAGAATTTTTCTTTTTCCTGTAAAGATAGACATAAACATCATGGACTAAACATTGATAACTTTAGACTGAGCAAAGCCTTCTTTGGGAGTATGAAATCAAGAGACTCCACAGTTTGGTGACTTAACAACAAACCAGTTATTTTGAGGTTAAAAAGGGATTAAGCACATGTAGCAAGTAGCAGCAGAATTTGATAAGAAAAAGCAAGAAACAGATCCATGTCATCCAATGTTTGGACTTCAACATAATCTTAATAAGGTTGTAGTCAAGAAAGAGCTTCCTAAAAACAACGGTACCCATTCCATCTACTACTGAGGCTCATCAAACTGAACTATGGAAAAGAATATCACATGAAGGATTATGGGTAGTGAAGAAAATTCCAGCAGCAGTTTACCATTTCCAATATGAGATGTGGAAAACATTGAATAGGCTGAGAACTGGACAACACAATGCAAAACAAACCTAGATAGTTGGGGCCACATTGGTGATGGTGAACAATGTGAATGTGGTGAGAGACAAGACTTAGATTCTTAAATCATCTGCTGATTTGTGGCAACTTGTCTATTCAGTGTGATATTGAGGATTTGTTCAAAGCAAATGTCAGGGCTATTCAAATTGGTGACTATTGGAAATGTAGAGTGTAAATATGTAAACATGTAGATTATGTATACATACATTTTAGATGATTAGTGGGTTTTTAAAATTATTTTGGTTTTAAATTGTAGTGCTTTTGACTCAAATAAATCAAGCAAGCAAGCAAACTTCCTCACAGGTTTATTGTAGGGTACCAAGATAGCCCATCTAAGAACCTTTAAGGAAAGATAGAGTATAAATATGATAACTAGAAAGTCAAGTAATGTATTGATTTCTACATTGGCCCAGTCAATAACCCAATTCAGATATTAGAGAAGACTGGGGAAATGAGCAATTCACATTTGGCTGCTTATCACAAATGTAGTCTACATAAAATGTATTTCATTCATTACCTCCCAAGGCATTATGTTTCTTGTTCATGAGAGTCCAGCTTATCCCATTTGTGGCTATTTCTAAGGCAAATATCCTACTCTCACCTCACTGATCTAGGAAATAGATTATTTGCAAAATTTGGTCTATATGCAAATAATCACCTTGTCCTCATCCTCATAGGCTGCTACTTGTATCCGAGCATATATCCCCCCCCCCCCCCCCCGGGAAGTCATTTTCTCAGTTGATGAGTCTCTGGTGACTCCATAAACCAATCCTGGCCTAAAATGTGGCCACACACTGTGCACTGAAAAGATGGTAGAGGCATGGTTGAGTTTGATGAAGCTTTCGTGTTTGTTACTTAGCCTCTTCATGTCTGCGGCATTCTCCTTTGAAGTGACCAGTATCAGCAGAGATGGTTTGGCACAAATGTGGGCGATCTACGGCCGCTGCCTCCCAAGTTTCTGGGTTTATACCTGACACCTTCATGGTTTGTTTCAGCTGGTCCTTATAGTGCTTCAAAGGAGCTCTGCGAGGCCTTGTACTTATCCATCTAAAATGATGGCCTATGATGAAAGCTTCAATGCTGTTTACATGTGCCTTTTCGAGAACTGCGATGTTTGTGACATAGTCATCCCACTTGATGTTCAAGATGGACCTTAGCTTCTGTTGGTGAAAGCACTCAAGCTTTTTGATGTCTTGGCGATAGAGGGTCTATGTTGAGATAAGAATAGTTTGGTATACCGAGAACAACAACAAAATAACCTAACCTGCAGTTTGAAACAAATAGATCAGTAATTGAATCCAACTAAGAAATTACTGGTATGCATGTTGTCATTACATTAGTCTCTATTAGCCATGGATACTTCCCCAACTACCTTTTCCTGGTTCAAATACAGATTGTTTAAATAACTTTATTGGTGAATTCTCAATGAAAAACCCTCATATTTTTCAGGGGAAAAACCTGTACGTGATGGGGGGAAACCGAGGTCATTTTTGGATTCGTCACATTAGAAAACATAAAATTTACCAAAAATATCCTATGCAGCTGATTATGATTATTATGATTATCATTTTTGAAGGCCTGTGTTTTCTCTGTAGCAGACAATAGTCACAAATACAGATTTTATCTCCTGTCTAGACCAGATTTTTTTGGTATTATTAAGTTCTAAAATATGTTTTCAAGAAGAAGACAACATGCTTTGTTTCCCATAAGTTTATGAGTTAATTGAGGATGATGTGAGTGACCTAGCCAGAGGTCAATTATTTTGTTCTGTGGAAGTAGTTTGAGAATCACTGACCATCCTTTTGAAGTTTGTTATGTAAAGGTTATTATTATTATTATTATTATTATTATTATTATTATTATTATTATTATTATTATTATTATTATTATTATTATTATTATAGGTTTATTTCTATACCGCCTTTCTTACCCAGCGGGCAACTCAAGGCGGTTCACAACAGTAAAGTATACAATAAAACAAAATACAACATACAGCAATACAAACAATATAAATGCAATAAATACAGGGGGAAATACAAATCAGGGGAAGATATAAATCACAACAATATTCATAAAAAATACAGTAGAACAACACACAGTGCCAGGTTAATGAGACATACGGAGCCCAGGGCTCGCCCTCATACACAAAATCTAAGACAAAAACAAACACACCTCCCCGGAGAGTGAAGTGGCTCCGGGGCGGGCATAGGGGAGTCCTTGGGTGTGGCGGTGTCAGCGGTATGGGTAAATTACAGTATATTACCTGTTAATTGTGGCTTTTCTCATAAGTTTGTTTTCCACAAGAACACCAAAATGGGGAGGAAAATTCCTCTCTTTTAAAACAATTTATAGAAACCTCCAGCCTTCATGCATGCCCCTTTATCTCCAATGCATTTATCAAAAAATTATGCAGCAGAAGAGAACCTGTGCAGGAATGAACTTCAAAAATAATGGCTATTGTTTGAAACTGAAATTCATCTTGAGCCTCCAGGAACAGGCTGCTGAAATAGATGATGATGAGCAGAGCAGAAGGACTGTGACAGCTTTCATACTTTTTGTTGATCTCGTACTAATACAAAGTCAGCCCAGCTGTAGGTCAAACACTAGCCAAAGCCTTGGAGGTTTGAAGCCAGAAAGCATTTAATTTCCCAGCTTCATCTAATGATAATGGTCTCATTTTCAATTTATTTTCTAACCAGAATGTCTGATAAGCACTGATTTTGCTAGTGTATGATGCTTTCTCATCCTCAGATTTTTGTTGCCATTTATGATTTTACAGCCCCCAGATGTGTGCTAGTGAATATCCTTGAACAGATGTATTGTATGTGGTAACACAAGAAAGTTTATAATCTAATTTTGCTCATTGATTAAATGTAAGGAAATAATGTACAGTGGGAGTTGGATGATGATAATACTGACAACCACTCTCATTTCTAGTCATGGATCAGTGTGCCATGTGTGGTATGATATACGGAGTGATGTAACTTCAGACAGGTTGCACTTGTTTTAGAATGATCAAAAGCTGTAAATTTTAGAGTCATTTGATAAATGTTAAATTTTAAGAGACTGTAATTGTTTTTAAAAGATGTACCAATTTCATCTCATTTTAGACTCCACCCCCATAAAATAACACAAAAATAACTTTTGTTGAGACTACTGATCACTGAAGTGCCTCAGAAACAATGGAGAATGTCCTGGAGTACTACCATACGGAACACTGCAAAATCCCTGTGAAAGTGACAGGATTGCTTTTTGCTCTGTTGTTGGAGGTCTCAAGCACCAAATCTTCTTTCAGTGCCAGACATCATCCTGTATGGGTGCTTTTCAATTGTGTAAAATGCCATTACCTCATCATGCTAGGTAGTAAAAAGTAATCTCTATCTGCCTGAGATGGAAAGGAACAACTTCTAGTGAAACATGAGACTTTGAATTGATACTGTTTAGTTTAGAACAGTGTTTCCCAACCTTTGGTTTTTGGACTTCAGTTCCCAGAAGCCGAAGTCAATTCCCCAAAGTACTGATCAGCCAATGTACTGACCTAGGCTTCTGGAAATTGACATCCCCCTGTGGGGCATGGGCCCCACATTGAGAATCACTTAGAAGCATACCTGTCAACCCGCAGCTCCGGAAAAATGGAACCTGCGCAGATTGCTTGTGCGCAGGTCGCTTTCCACACATGCGTGGAAGGTTTTTACACTTGTGTAGAACCCTTCCACGCATGCGTGGAAAGCATTTTCCCCCGCTGCCAAATTACGGGGTTTTGGCAGCGCGGGGCGGGTTATGACGTCAGTCGGCATCAAATTCCGTGGTAATCCCGGCCAAATCGGGATGGTTGACAGGTATGCTTAGAAGTAGTAATAGGGATTTGTCTAATAAGTATGAGTCAGAATGAAACTGAAGATCACTGGTTCTGGGAATGTGGAACGGAATTATGGCAAGAGGATTTTTCCTACCCCTTCCCCTCTTTCCCTATTATTTTTGCTGTCTGCTGCTATATGTTGGCAGTGGATTCAAGGAAAAGAAAAGAAACAATCAAGGGTAATAAGGAAATAAATCTTCCAATATTCTAGTCATTTTGGTTTTTGGGGCCTTTGCATTTATTATTGTTGTTGTTGTTTTATTATTTTGCTTCCTTGCTTCTCATGGGTTTGGTGAAAGGGAGGAATGTGTGTTTCTATTTTGACTTTTTCCCTGTGTTTGTGTGTGTTGATAGACTATTTTTTAAAAATGTTACTTTATGTGTATTCATTGTGTATTGCCTCTGCTTCTTAAAGTGCCTTTTGAGTGAGTGTTCATTTGGGAGTTTGAATTGTTTCTCTGTTCCCTACTTATTAATAATGTTCCCTCATTATTTTAGAATAGTTTAAGAAGTACAGAACTTACAGGGGTAACCAGAAATGAAATAACCTGAAAGAGCCAGACTCTCTCATGTTTAGCAAAAAGGTCGGTACCTGAAAGACCCAAAAACAATTGAGCTCACCACAATGAATTCAAAACAAATGAAAACTGACATTTTCCCCTGTGTACATCCATACAAATGATCAGAAAACTCCAGTTAATGTGGACCATAGGTTTCCATGTAGATTCACATCATTATCACAAGTGATAATTCATGTGAAAATTGAATTAATGTTATTAATGCATTTTAATTTTTTAAAAAGGTCCTTGTTATGTTCCCCACTTATTTAAGACTTTTATATTTTCATTATTTAGATAAGATGTTAAAATGTATTTCTCCACACAGTCAAGGGGAAGCAATTGATGAGGTCAGTGACTTTGCTGTAGATTTTGCAGTATAATACCAATGATTTCCTCCATGAGTCAGTTTTCATCTGAATATTTAATGTAGTCTGAAGAGCTTTGTTAAACCCTTCCACAGGCTCTAACAAACTTATGTAGAATGCAAGTTTCTTTTGAATTGTTTCTGAAGGAATGATTTTTTAAAAAAACAAAATCAATGTGCAGATTACCTTGACAGGAAGATACAGCTTTTCATTTAATGACTACACCATAGAATTACTAGGTTTTGACCCAAAATGTATGTCATTGTATACATTACTTAGATGCTGAGCAGGAAGAAAGCAAAAAAAAAAAGTAGATGAATTGCATACTCTGCCTTCAGACACAGAGCATTTTATCTCTGTCATACTACTGTTAAGAAATGGAAATGGCTATTAATCTTCAGATAATTCATAAAGTATGTATTTTACACTAAGATATATTTAACCATGGTAAGCTCTGCATGAAAGCCTTATTTACTTTTCAATGTGCAGAACTTTTTCAAGTATGAGAATACAGACCATTACTCTTTGTTAAGCCTCCTTAATTTCAACAGGACTCATGTATTTAACTATCTGTAGACTGTAGTAGATTGTACAAGTCTTGTCTTGAACAAGGGTTGAGACCTATTTTCCAGATTAGATCTGTGCCTTTATCTATCCTATTATAACATTTGCACAAATAAGATTAATCAACCATGAACTTTCAGAACTATGAGCTGAAACTAGAACTATAATCATGGAAGAATGCAAAAAATAGCCTTGATAGATCACTGATAAAATTCTTAAAATTATTGATGAGGTGCAGTAATTAAGTGGCTACGGATTCGAGAGCGATGCTCAAGGATCCGAACCTTTAGGGGATGCCCGGTGCAACCAATGTAGAACTTTGCACATGGGCAGATGATGGCATATACTACATTTTGAGAATTACAATTAGTGCACCCAGTTAGTACAAATTCACGTTGTTCACCAGGAATCATCACAGTTTTAGCCTCAATGGCAAAGCGACATGCGGCGCAGCCGCCACACCGAAAGTGCCCTCGAATAATGGAAGAAGGATTAACACTAAGAGCGTCTGCACGAACAACCATATTACCGATGTTCTGCATCTTTTTGAAACCAATACGAGGCTTCTGTGAACAGCCAGGAATGTCCTCAACGATGTGCCAGTATTTAGAGATGATGTTCTTAATTTTAAACGCCAAGGGTGAATATTCAAAGGCACAATGAATAAAATGGGATAGTTCCTTGCCCATGTGCAAAGTTCTACATTGGTTGCACCGGGCGTCCCCTAAAGGTTCGGATCCTTGAGCATCGCTCTCGAATCCGTAGCCACTTAATTACTGCACCTCTCGTGTCGCATTTCCTCGACAAACAGCACAGTGAAGATGACATTAGATTTATCGCATTAGAAAAAATACTTCCCAACTTATATGACAAAATAGACATTAATAATAAATTATTACGAAGGGAAGCACATTTCATTCATTTATTTAAATCATTAATTCCCTCTGGATTAAACTCCGATCAGGATCTCAGCTGTTTCTTATAGAATGCACTTTAGTCATGTGCTCTATATGCTTAGGTAGCTTTACATGATATATCCTCCTGTATCTTTAAATTTCTCTTACTGTTTTAGCAAGCTTGCACCTGGGTCTGTTAGATAGTGAATAAAAACAGTCAGTTTATTATTTGAAGTAACGTCTTAGGCGAATGAAACTGACTAACAGCCTGACGCAAATAAAACTACATTATTTTGACTTACATATCTAACTTGAGGTAAGCCCTTATGCTTGTACTTTACTTATATCCCTGGGTGCAACATGCCTGCAAACTTGTAAACTTGTAAAAATGTTTAATATGTATTTATATGTATATATTTGAGAGCTTATGATTCTTTTATATATTACTATTGTAGAAAACCAGTGGAAGATTTTCGAAAAGCTGTAAACCGGAGAGCTTCGTTTTCTCCCAGCCCTTGAGGCATTCCTGCAGTAAAGGACTTTTTGTTGGATGGAATTTGTTGGTTTATTTGTGCTTTCACTCCGTCCCGCCATTGTTTCTTCATGGTATTGGGCCAGGCTACTTAAGAGACCGCATCGTCACAAGAAATTCAGCCCGTCCTACTAAGGGCAGACAGGAGGGGCTCAGTGGCATACATGTCAAGTTTCAGGAAATTTCTGTCAAACCCCCATATTTTACACTCTTTCCTGCCATCATTCCGTATTAGTTAGACTGCAATTAGACTGGAGTTAGACTGGAGGCCAGCACAGGATAAGCATAGCTCTCTAGTTTCCCATTTTGACCAGGAAATTTCCCTTATTTGACAGAAATTTCCCGAAACTTGACAGGTGTGCTCAGTGGTGGTCCCATCAATGAGAGAGGTACATTTGATTGGGTCCAGGAAGAGAGCCTTCTCCATGTCTGCCCCAGCCCTGTGGAACCTCCTTCCACCTGAGGTGCGCCTCCAGACGGAACTGCTCCCCTTTAGGAAGATCCTGAAGACATGGTTGTTTCAGCATGGGTGGGGCATGAGTGCCCCCACCTCTCAGGCCCACTGGCTTGTCTAGCCGGAGAGACGGACCTGTCCTGTCTCGGATCTCAGTTTTAATTGTGGGTGGTGGGTGGTGAGGGTTGGTTTTTTGAATGTTTAAATAGGTTTTATGTGTTTTAATGTGGATTTTAGCTGGGTTTTTTAGCTGTGAATGTTTTTAATTGTTTTATATTGTATTCGATTGTTATTTTTGTTTTCCCTTTTTCCTCTTTCCTCTGTTGTTGTTAGCCGCCCTGAGTGGTGTTTCCCACCAGGAGGGCGGGATATAAATTACATAAATAAATAAATTTCATGTGGTCCACCCCCACCTCCACCACACCAGGAAGGAGGAAGGGCAAAATGGCTTGTCTGGCCCCCGAAGCTGTCTGAGGTAGTGTGACCTGGCCCCCGGTTTAAAATGTTTGAGAAATTCTGGACTATATCTTTTCTTTGGACTAGCCTTGTTTCCCTGTCTGTTCCTGGCTTTCATCTTTGACCTTGATTAGGACTTGGATAAGTTTTGCTTTGACTTTTACTTGGTTGCCCTGGTGCCTGTGCTACAAGCTGACCACCTACTTGCTGGATTCTGACAGGCCTACACCAAAAATCTCACTGGTGCCTCAGTCCCAAGCATTGCTACCAGTGCTTCTTCCCTACTTGTTTGAAAAGCAATTAACATTACAGACTTCATGAAAGAAGCTCATGCTGTAAGCCTTTCCCCTCACCACCATTGCTACTTTTGAGACCAGGACAATGTTAATAACAGGGGATAATTTTCCCCTGAAGTCTGGAATCATTGTATTATTTCAGTAACATTGGAAAGATATGTGTTCTGGCATCACCTTTGTCACAAGTGAAATGTCATAAAGTAACTTGAGTGACCTTGTTAAAACTGCTCTAGGTTTTAAATAACTGCAAACTGTGCTTCAGAAGTATGCATGTTGATAAAAGTTTGATAGCATTGAGAGCGATAGGAAATGTGTTTTGACTGCTCCAATCTGTTTGTTTCCATTATTCACCATACACAGGAAGTTATAGATGAATTTTAAGAAAGCATCAACTCTAAAAGAAGTGGAAAACTATATACTTTAGCAACATATTGTCACACACATTGTTTTATTCTTCCATTATTCCTTTAAGATTATAGCACAGTACAATTTACACTTAAATACCAGATGTTTATCTTCTCTAGATAATTTATCCAAGCATATATTCAAGTTGATGTAATGATTACTAAAGTTACTAGGGAAAGTTACTTTTTTAGACTGCAGCTTCCAGAATATCCATCCACTAATGTCAGTAACTTTCCCCCTCCGGTTATTAAATGAAATTCACATTTTTATTAAAATGGTGGTCTTTCTGCTGATGACAGTGTTACTTTGTGACAAACTGGAACAATGGATATGGGTCCATTTTATAAGTACAATAAATAGTTTATATGTACATTTCATTGCTAATTTTTGCACTTGTTGCTGTGGATGTGTTTATAAACTACCTTGTCTTCAGTGCTTTCAAACTTAATTAGATTGTATTTGATTCATTTTACTAAAAATATATCAATGAATTAAGTTTTTATATTCTGAAAAATTTATACCTTCAGTTACTCTGGAGAGGAGCAAACACTTTCTTATTGAATGTTCAAATCCTCTATGCTGGATTAATATAGTACCAGAATGAACAACATAACATTTATATTTCTAACTAAATATTTGTTTCATAATAGGGCTGAGATTTTTCTTAAGTGAATTGGTTGCCTAGAAAGTGATTCTGCTGGAGCACACTTTGAGATAATTGTATTACATGTGTTATGTAGGGAGCCCAGTTCCTTTGCCAACATTTTACCACCTTTGCTCCTCCACTCCACAGGGAACTCAGACACCAGTGTTGTTTGAAAACTAGGGCCACCTTTATTAAACTTCTGGAACCAAACAACTACTCTATCAGAAATGGGACTTTGGCAGGAGTCATTGCAGTGTGGTCTGGATAGTCCCTCTGAACAATATCCCTCCCAGGTCCACAGGGCCAAGTCCACCTTTGGACTCCCCTCCCGTCTGCTGCCGACCATCCATCCAATGCATGGCCTGAAAGAGGTCGCTTTGGTCCCCAGGTCTATCAACTTGTTCAGAAAACATAAACTCTATTGTACACCCCTGGGCCCTTAGGGGACCCTATTGACTGCACTACTCACCACAGGCTACAGGGCACATAGTGACCTCCACCCCACCCCACCACTAAACAGGGGTGGCAAGAAGACACCTTCGAAGATGTACAAGGAAATGTTCACCCCCGTTATGGAAGTTCCTCATTGACATCCTGAAACATTTCAGGACTGTTTCAGGAAATGAAGTAGTGTGAAATGCAGTCCCCTCTCCTGGCAATCACAGAGTCTCTTATACACCTGTCGAAGAACAGGTGAGAACGTTCAGGACTGCCAAAGAAATTGCACTTAAAGTCACGCCACGTATGCACTATCTCTGAATACATCATATTTCAGCCACCTTCATAATGTTCCTGTTTTAAACATAGGTGAAAATGTAAGCTCATTTAGAAGACCGGATTCTTTACCAAACTAAGCAATACCCTGAAGTGTGATGCTGATTGTTGTGTAGTTAGAACAACACAAAATGAAGACTTAAAATATAGTAACAAATAAATACAAGTTCACATAAGAACTGTTACTATTTTGCTCAACTGCTAATGTACTTTTAAATCTGAGCACAATTTTTAAAAAAATTGTAAGGAGATTTCTCAATTAAGGCTGCAGTCTTATAACCAATTACCAAGAAGTAAATCTTGGCGCCTGGAGAACAATGGTCCATAGGGTCGCAAAGGGTCGGAACCGACTGTGCGACTGAACAACAACAACAAATCTAATGGATATCAGTGGACTTCACAGTAGAATGTAACTATGCTACACAGCTCCGCTTCTGTTGGGAAGAAAAATGTGACTGGCCAGCTCAACCATGTGACCGGCCCGTGCCTCAAAAAGTTTGGGCACCCCTGATTTTGAGGAAACCAGCAAGTAGGATGCAACCTGATGCTTTATGTTCCCCAGTTACTGGGATAAAGAAGCTCTGTGCCTCTCATGCTACAAATAATAAGGGATGGAAAGAATGCTCACTAAATTCAGGCTTTCTTGAGATAACACACCTCAAGGAGGAATCTTTGGGCCCTGTGTATTTCTTCAGTTCTAGCTGAGACTGAACTACTTTTTTAAAAAAACAACAACAACAAGGTGTTATAATTTGCATAGTGTCTAATGTCCTTTCCCACTGAGAGGCAATCACAGAAAGAAAATTACTCAAGTCGTGGTGATAAATAGCCATTCATTAATAATGTGTTTGTCACTTTTCCAGACAAATATCTCATGATATAATTGAGCATGTACCCAAGGATACACTTGCTACTAACATTTGCCAATTTCCCCAACCCAAGTGTAGGATTCTGGCCAGAATAAATTTTAATCAGCTTAATACTGTTATGTTGCCTCTGATTAACTAGGATATAATCTATGTGGCTCATTACAATATGGTTGTTGGCACTGTCATGCAGTAATTTACATGTCTCAATTCACATGGTGAATATGGTGTTAGTGGGTGCAAATTCCTCATCACAGAACTTTATAATCTATCCCTATGTACATCCTTCATGTTCCTAGGCTTTATTTTCCAATAAAATTTCAATCTCAATTCCCTATTGAATGGTTAAAATGCTAAATTATGAAATTTTGTTGTTGTTATGTACCATTATGTCACATTTGCTTTATGATGATGTTAACAGGGATTCCAAGGTATATGAGAAGTTCAAGAAGTGTTTCTCTTTCATTCTCCTGAGTCCTAGTACAACATGGTATCTGCTACATCACACTGGCTTTCAGTAGGAAATTTGGTCCTACTGTTCATATAATGGCTTTGAGTTTTTCCATGGGATTTTTCTATACTTCTTTCATCTTTGTCATTATTTGGCATATGCATTTATACAGTTCAGTTCCTAGCCGAGTCAAGAATTGTTCATAAGTTTTTAAAAATCCTATTTGATTGTGTTTACACTGAAAGGTAAATTATAACTAATTATAATTTATATATCTTAACAATTAATTTCACATTAAATGGACTGTTTGATAACTATAACGTAATTATCAATTTCACAAACTGAGTTTCAAATCAAATATGCATCAATAAATTTGTTAAGTGAGATTTGGCTGGATGCTTATGTGTTAATTTTTGTTATTTACCTTAGACCCCAATGAACTCCAATTAACTTATGCAGTGTAGATGGGTCTCCTCTTCATTTTATCTAAAAAAACCATCCTGCAAGAAAAGTGAGACCGAGAGATGGATTAAGCCAAGGGAAGGTCATAGTATTATGAGAACTTGAATCATGGCCTTCTGCCATAATTGCATTGCAGGAGCACCCACCCAAATAAAGACTCGGACACCGGTATTGGATTAAAGGCATTGGGCCACTTTTATTGAATAATGCCCTAGTCCGAATTATCACTTTCAATTGGTGTATCATCCAATTGTAATTCTTTAAGGCAAGCAGGCCGCAGTAGCACTGGTAAGGTTCCACCCAAAATGGCAATGGCTATTGGCTACATGTATCAATTTGTATCAATTTGTTTGTTGACACAAACAAATTGTTGACTAAAGTCAATATACTATCTACTGACCCCACCCTATGACATGTATCCGTCCAAATATAAAGGTGATGCAGGCTGTGAAGCTCCTAGCATCACCCCTTTCATGGTTCGCCCTTGACCGGCCAATCCTGTTTCCACTGTACCTATCTATGTGTTGGCCAGTCAATTGTGAACCTGCGGGATACCTATGGGTCATAAATCTTTACCTTACCAGTGCTACCCGCCAAAAGTGACCAAAGTCAACTAACCCCGTATCTCAAACACTAGCGACAGTGTGGGATGGGCGAAAAAGCCAAGAACCAAAGTGCCAATTGAAGGTTCAAGCAAAAATTCCCACCCGGCCCCGAAGCGACCAGAAAAATCACACTGTACACTAGGGAGGGGTGGAGGGAAAAACTTCTCCGCTCCGTCACTTCTCTTTTAAAATGGCAGCGAGGCTGCCTCGTGGCCACCCCTTTTATAGAGGGATGGCCACACCCCCTAACTGACCCGGATGTCTGAGTCCGGGTGGGGGGCCCCTGCAAAGAGCACGACAGCCATTTTGGTGCCGTGCTTACATTGCAGATGCACCCACCCAAATAAAGACTCAGACACCGGTATTGGATTAAAGGCATTGGGCCACTTTTATTGAATAATGCCCTAGTCCGAATTATCACTTTCAATTGGTGTATCATCCAATTGTAATTCTTTAAGCCGAGCAGGCCGCAGTAGCACTGGTAAGGTTCCACCCAAAATGCCAATGGCTATTGGCTACATGTATCAATTTGTATCAATTTGTTTGTTGACACAAACAAATTGTTGAACGAAGTCAATATACTATCTACTGACCCCACCCTATGACGTGTATCCGTCCAAATATAAAGGTGATGCAGGCTGTGAAGCTCCTAGCATCACCCCTTTCATGGTTCGCCCTTGACCGGCCAATCCTGTTTCCCCTGTACCTATCTACGTGTTGGCCAGTCAATTGCAAACCTGCCGGATACCTATGGGTCATAAATCTTTACCTTACCAGTGCTACCTACCACACAGGGAGGCGTCCATGATGACTCACCGCCCCCCCAGACCCTCAGCTTGGTCGCCAGGCCCGCTTGCACGTCCTCCAGAAAGAGGTTCATACCTCTGGCCGACAGGTGGACCCCATCTCCTGCATACAGGCTAAAATCCTGCAACCCTATCCCCGGGTGTCGAATGGCTGTCCCCAAGCCATTCTCAACAAGAAACCAGGCAACAGCCCTGTTCACTGACCGCCGGGCACGGTCCAAACCATGGAGATCCATGCCTCCTCTAAAACAGTGTCTCGGCACGATGTCAGACCGTAGCGACCGTGTCTACAGGCATAAATGATGTAGAAACGGCAGGTCACTGCACATCGACATTTTAAGGAAAGGCCAGTGATCTGTGCGAGATCATTGCCGCCGAGGTGCAGAATCAGAACATCAGGCGGTCCAGCATCCCTGATGGACATCAGGAATGGCAACAGTTCCCGCCATCTCATGCCGCGCATACCATACCACCGCATACGTGCGGATGCCCGCAGCCTGAGATGGGGTCCCCACTCCGACGATGCAGCATACTGTGCCGCCCAGTGTACATAACTGCAGCCCACCAGCCACACTGCCACCGGTGTGCGTAGGCACACAGGGTCTGTAAAAGAAGGAAAAGGAATTAAGGACATAACTAGGTACTCATACAGTGAGGGGACGGACATATAAGGAAAAAACGCGTGGACCCCCTCCTCCCCATCCAACATATATCAGCCTCAGAGTACCCAAACGCAGCAGCAATCAATGCGGCGCCTTTCCTGAATGAATGGGTGCCATAACAAGCCCCACACTGTGAAGTGCGGTACCGGTCACCCTCCAGAACTGAAATTTAGTAAGGGGAGACCCATCCTGGTGGCAGAACAACGGGCCAGGGCGCGCAGCAGGCACTGCCAAAATTGCATGTAGGGCACCAACTGGACAGATGTCAGCAAATGTACATCGTAGCAGTATAACACCACTGCCTACTCAATGCTGTTCGGCCTTTGAGGAACGAATCCTCAACTGAGCCCACTCCTGGTTGATAGACACATCGTCGAGTTCCAGTGCCCTACGAGACACATCCCCCTTTGACCATGGGACCAGCTTGCTGATTCGCAGAGCTCTAGAGAAAGCTACGGTGGTAGCTGCATGAAAAAGAGACTCCTCATTTATTTATTTATTTATTTATTTATTCAATTTATATCCCGCCCACTCAACACAAGGCCGACTCTGGGCGGCTAACAACATAAAAAGTAACCTCAGGGCAACCCAAGGAGTTTACAGATAATATTAATAATCCTAAAAACAGTTAAAACAGTAAAAAAGTTAAGACTACCCACCCCCTAAAAAGCAGGCGCTGCAGGATCGAAAAGGCACCATGGGGAAGAGTTCCTCTACACCAACCACCCCATGGTGGTTACCCTTCCACCCGCACCCCACACTTGACCTGCCAGCCAGGTTTTAAGATCCCTTCTGAAAGGCAGCAACTCCGTCCGAAGACGTAATTCTGTTGGCAGGAGGTTCCAGAGGGCCGGTGCAGACACGGAGAAGGCCCTCCTCCTTGTGCCAGAGAGGCGAGCCCCTCTGGCTGATGGAACAATTAGAGAGCCCCTCCGGTCCGCTCTGGTTGGACGGACAGACGTCCTCAGGGCGATGCGGTCTCTTAGGTAACCTGGCCCACTACCATATAGGGCTTTAAAGGTCAAAACCAGCACCTTGAATTGCACCCGGAGACATACTGGCAACCAGTGCAGCTCCCGGAGCAGTGGCGAAGCATGAGCATAACGCCCACACCCCATCACCACCCGGGCAGCCGCATTTTGGACCAGCTGTAGCCTCCGAATGGTCGTCAAGGGCAGCCCCATGTAGAGCGCATTGCAATAGTCTAGTCTGGAGGTAACCAGAGCATGGGTGACCATGAGCAAGGAGTCCCGGTCCAGGAGTGGGCGCAACTGGCGAATCACCCGAAGTTGGGCGAAAGCCCTCCTGGTCACAGCCGCCACCTGTTCTTCTAGCAGTAGCCGTGAATCCAGGAGGACCCCCAAGTTGCGCACCGGGTCTGTCTGGGGCAAAATAGCCCCATCCAGAACCAACGATGGTAACTCCCGGATTAACGCAGGACCCCTTATCCATAGCCACTCAGTCTTGCTGGGATTCAGTTGTAGCCCGTTAGCCCCCATCCAGACCCCCACAGCTTCCAGGCATCTGGAAAGAACTTTGACGGCATCACTGGGGTCCCCATGGGCCGAGATGTACAACTGAGTGTCATCCGCGTACTGATGGTACCGCACCCCATGGGAACGAATGATCTCACCCAGCGGTTTCATGTAGATGTTAAATAGGAGAGGAGAGAGCACCGAGCCCTGAGGAACCCCCCATTTGAGGGGCCTAGGACTGGACCTCTCACTCTCCAACCACACCGACTGGGACCGACCCTTCAGAAATGAGGAAAACCAGGACCACACAGTACCCTGGATTCCCAAACCTCGGAGCCGTTCCAGAAGGATACCGTGGTCAACGGTATCGAAAGCCGCTGAGAGGTCAAGAAGAGCAAGGACGGATGGATGACCACCGTCCCGCTCCCGCCAGAGATCATCCATCAGTGCGACCAATGCCGTCTCGGTACCATATCCAGGCCTGAATCCTGACTGAAAAGGGTCCAGATAATCCGCTTCATCCAGTACCCCCTGCAGCCGACACGCCACTGCC
Source organism: Bradypodion ventrale (assembly GCA_035047345.1). Lineage (NCBI taxonomy): Eukaryota > Metazoa > Chordata > Lepidosauria > Squamata > Chamaeleonidae > Bradypodion > Bradypodion ventrale. The sequence goes on from JAWDJE010000005.1 coordinate 130,821,774, forward strand.
TTCTCCAACACCTTCCCTAAAAAGGGGAGGTTTGAGACAGGCCTATAGTTAGTTAGGACAGCTGGGTCGAGGGAAGATTTCTTCAGGAGGGGGCGCACCAAAGCATGTTTTAAAGGTGCAGGAAACACCCCCTCCCGCAATGATGCATTGATCACAGCCCCAACCCAGCCACCTGTCACTGCCTTGGAGGTTTTCACCAACCAGGTGGGACAGGGGTCCAAAGGGCAGGCAGTGGCACGCACAGCTGCAAGGAGCCTGTCCACTTCATCAGGGGCAACTGGATCAAACCGGTCCCAGATGGCATGGCAAGACTGTGCTCCGGCTCCCTCCGGACTCTCCCCATCCACGCCAGGATTAAACCCAGAACGAATCCGATCGATTTTCTCCACTAGATGGTCAGCAAAGTCCTCAGCCGACCCCTGCCAACCAGGCACCGGGGTCCCCCTACCAAGGAGAGACCTGGTAACCCGGAACAGGGTGGCTGGGCGATTATCAGCGGAGGCAATAAGGGTGGTGAAGTATTGTCGCCTCACCAACTCCATCGCCACTAGATAGGCCCTAATAGCGGCCCTAGCTAGTGTCCAATCGGAGTCTCTCTGGGTCTTCACCCAGCGGCGCTCTTGGCGTCTCTTTGCCCGTTTGAGCTCCCGCAGTTCATCTGTGAACCATGGAGATGACCTAGCTCCATGAGCTCTGAGAGGCCGTAGTGGTGCGATTTCATCCAAGGCCGCTGTAGTCATCCTGTTCCACAGGTCGACCAGCGCCTCGGGCGAATCGTGTTGCCGATCCAGAGGAAAATCCCCCAGTTCCCTCTGGAATCCATCAGGATCCATCAGTTGCCTGGGGCGGGCCATTCTAATAGGCCCTGCCACCCTACGGTGCAGCGTCGCACCCAGGAAGTCTAGAGCCACCAAATAGTGATCTGACCATGGCACAGGTGTTATGTCTAATTTCCGTAGTCTCAGATCACTCATACCTACTGTAACACAGTCTATGCCAACCTCGTGCAAGGTGGGTGAGAATACCTGGTAAAACAGGGCAACGTGTGTCTGGGCGGTGGCCACGTCCACGTGTCCACCCTTCCAATACATGGCGTATGCGGACAGGCCATGACTCTGGGGGATTTAGATGTTTGGGCATTGACAATGTGCACCACCGCAGCATTGTCACACCAAAAGTGAACTACCGAATTAGCCCACCTGTTTCCCCAGAGCATAAAGGCCACCCAAAATTGGAAATCTCCAGGAACATAAAATCGCGTAAGCGATCCGTGCCCTGACCATAGGCACACTGTCCTTCAAAATAATCCCATACCCCAGGGAGCCGGAGGCATCCGACTGTACTTGGAACTGGGGCTGACCATATGCTCAGATCTCCAAAAGGAGATGCCATTAAAGTCCTGCAGGAATGTGAGCCAAACTGACAGGTCTGCTCGCAAACCCCTAGTCAGCCGTACCCTGCGGTGCCGTTTATAAAGACCCGCCATAGTGTCACCCAGACGCCTGGTGAAGGCTCTGCCTGGTGTTACCACTCTGCAGGCGAAGTTGAGCTGGCCGTAAATCACCTGCAACTCCCGGAGAGGCACCTTACACTTGGCGAACATTGCCAAAATCACATCAGAGAACCACCCCCCTTGACTGACAATTCGGTCACCAGGCCCTCTTGTACGTCAATCAAAAGAGGTCCATCCTCTTGCTGACAGGTGAACCCCATCTCCAGAATACAGGCTAAATTCCTGTAACCCTATCCCCTGATGACGAATGGCTGTCCCCCAAGCCATTCTGGATAAGGAACCAGGCAACAGCCCTGTTCACTGACCGCCGGGCAGGGTCCAACTGCGGGGGTCAATGCCTCCCCTATAATAGTGCCTCGGCCATAGTATGCTATGTATGACCATAGCAACCGTGTGTACAGCCATAAATGGAAAAGAAATGCCAGGTTACTGCACTCGGAAGTCTTTAAGTCCAGGCTAGCGATCTGTGCAAGATCATCGCCTCCGAGGTGCCAAATTAAAACATCTGGCGGTCCAGCATCCCCAATGGACATCAGGAATGGCAACAGTTCCCGCCACCTTATGCCATGCACACCATACCACTGCATACGCACGGTTACACATAGCCCGAGATGGGGTCCCCATTCTGACGAAGCAGCATACTGTGCTGCCCAGTGCACATAAATTGTGGCCCACAAGCCACACTGCCACCAGTGTGCGGAAACACACAGGGTCTGTAAGATAAGGAGAGAGAATTGAGGGCAGAACAAGGCACTCATGCAGTGAGGGGACTAACAGGCAGAGAAAAAAGGCGCAAATCCCCACCTGCCCATGCAAAGTATGTCAGGCTCCGAGTACCCAAATGCAGCCGCAGTTGATGCAGCACCTATCCGGAACGAATGGGTACCAATTGTAATTCAGTAAGGGGAGACCCATCTTGGTAGCAGAACGACAGGCTAGGACGTGAACCACGCGCTGCCACAAACACATGTGGGGCACCAACCGGACATATGGCAGCACCATGCTACTACCCTTTCCCCGCTGACCGGCCCTTGAGGAGCGAATCCTCCACAGAGCCCACTCCTGATCGAGTGACACATCTTCCAGTTCCAGTGCCCTGCAGAACATGTCCCATGTTGAAAGTGGTACCAGCTCACTTAATCTGAGAGCCCCAAAGAAAGCCACGGAGGCAGTTGCCTGAAAATAGACTCTTCGTACGGAGCATAGGCGCTGGCCGCGTAGGAGTCATATATATTAGCCACAACTGCTAGCAGGGCTCGTCACTCCGCATCTCAGGGTGAAGGGCCGCCCTCATCCTAAGTTCTTCGTCATAGGCCAACCATAACGGGCCAGGGAAATCAACCACGGCCCGGTAAATATTGTCCAAGTACTGGACCATTGGGATGGCCAAATCAGGACGGGCCCTTATATATCCTGCCATGGATACCAAATAGGCCGGTAACCAATTGGCCCCATTGCAAGGCAGCTTACGGCGACGGGACAACTCCTTGTCCCTGTCGTCCTGCCCCTCCATCTCCTCCTCAGAGGGTTCACGTTGCAGGAGGGGGAAAATGTGAATATATTCCCCACGTCATATCTTCTCCCTAATAGCCCGGGATAAATGGTCACCCATGGGTAGGGAGTAACCGGCCATCGGCAGGGCCACTATTGGCATGGATTGGAGTGGGGAAACACATAATAGGCCCTATCAGACCCCCGAGAAGTTAAGGTGAAGCATTGGGGCGGTCACCCCTGTAAGAATCTGGGTGTAATTGGCCTGTTGCGGCCACTGTACACCCCCCCCCCGTGTTATGAGCTAGTGTCACAGGTGTGCTGATTTGACCAGGATACTCACTCAGTGCACCCCCACGGGCCGCCCCCACCGGGTGGAATGCCCTGCTGTAATGGCCTGATGGGGAGCTGCGAGGCGCCAGCCTGCGCTGGCCTGATGGCCTCCAGCAGCTCAACCCTGTTGGCGGCCTGCTGCGCGGCCTTGGCTGGCACGTGGGCCGGATCCGAAGAGCTGGCAAGCCAACCATCCGAAGGTGGTGGAGCAATTTCCATAGATGCCTCGAGTGCCGATATGCGGGCAAGGATGGCATCCACAGTGTCAGACCCACCAGAATAAGGTGGGCCGGGTGGGCCGGACGGCCCGCCGGGGAATTGACAAGCGGGCAGAGGGATAAAACCGTGTGGCAATCCCTGGCCAGAATAGAGCCATGCCCAATAATCCGGCCCATGGGGGGGCGGTGGAATGGTGGGCCACGATCCCGCGCCACGCCCAAATGGGCCGCTATGAGCAAGAGTTGGAGAAGGGTAGAAACCCCAGGGGAGCAGGCCTGCACAGCCCCCGCCCGAGTCTTTCGACTGGGCAGGCAGGCCAAGGACTGTTCACCATCATTGGTGGCAGTGGGGATAATCACCCCGCCACCCCCCTGTTGGGCGGCCGCCCGAGCCCTCGGTTGAGTCAAGGGGTTGGGCCAAGCCCTCCCCGTAAGTCGCGGCCCGGGGGCCGCCATGACTTACGCTTGGGTGCCATAGCCCCCAAGCAGGCATGATCGGAGGAGAGATATCCTCCGATCAAAGTTTGAGAAAAAGGCGAGCGATCCGGGGAGCAGCGTCGGAGCGACCTTCTCCGCTCCATCGCTTCTCTTTTAAAATGGCAGCGAGGCTGCCTCATGGCCACCCCTTTTATAGAGGGATGGCCATGCCCCCTAACTGACCCGGATGTCTGAGTCCGGGTAGGGGGCCCCGCAAAGAGCACGGCGGCCATTTTGGCGCCGCGCTAGCATTCTATCGAGCAAAATGTGAAGAGTCCTGTGAAGCCTTCATACTGTGCTGTTCCATTACATACAAAACAACAGCACCTTCACTCAAATTAATTCAGTTCTAGAAAAACATTAATGTAAAAAATCTTTTAAGTCTAACACGTTTGTTAAAAAATAAATGGCAGTAAATTGCTCTTTTTCTTTTAGAAAACTTTCCATCTTAAAAACAACAGATTTTAATCAGCTCAGTTCCAGTCACTGCCCAAGACTTTCAGAAAAAGAAAAGAAAAAATATAACAAAATTTCAGGGCTGATGGTTTTTTTCCTCCATTTCAGTACATGGGTATGTACTGAAATGGAGGGGGGGGAAACCAAATAAAATTGCCCAATAAGAATTATATAGGTTCAGTGACCAGGAAATATGGGGAAGAGGGAATGAAATTAATCTGCAAAGAAGCATGGATAAATAGGAACACTCTATAGTTCAACATATCATTGCAGATTACATTTATGTAATATAATCTACAATTAGTCAGAGCAGCAGTTGCACCTGTTAGGAATATATTTGCATTTGCTTCATCTACAAACATATGCTCAGTTTCAGCAGAAGATAAGGATTAAGAGATTTAATGAAAAGCATCAATAAAATGGGTTTTAAGGCTGAAAATATATAAATTGCTAGATCGTTTTTAAATTAAGCATTTTTGTGCTACTTAATAAAAAGAATCATATCCAACATTAAGCTCATTTGTATGTCATCTGTTTTACCAACACTAGATTCTGTAATAGATGTTCTAAGGAAAGGTTTCTCTTTTTTTAAAAAAAGTGGACATTCTGTAAATGTTAAACTATATTGCAAATTGTTCTCATGTTGGAATGTGGATCCTTTGCAAACAATATTACAAATTGTTTGATTGGAAGAGCATTATAGCTGATGTTTTGATAGGGATTATAGCAGTACTTTGTTACAAGTACAGTGGTACCTCATACAACGATTTTTATCCATTCCATGGGGCTCGTTGTTGTATTAAACAATTGCTATACGATACATGCATCGTATAGCGATTTTCCCTATGGGATGCATTGTACAACAATTTTTTTTGCTAAGTGGTTTTTCCTATTGAAAAATTGTATGGTTTTTTCAATAGGGAAAATTGTTATGCAGGATGCCAATTTCCCCCCCAAACCCTAATTCTTATGTGATTGCATTGCTATACGGGACGATTGTTGTATGAGGTTCCACTGTACTTAAACTTTATTCCCAGTCAGCAAGGGTACTTAGTTTACCATCACTTGTATCCCACTCTCCTAACAAGAACCCTGTGAGGGAAGTAATACTGAGGCCTGATAACAAGCTAAACTTTCCTGTCTTATCTTTCAGGGTCTGGCCAGGTATATAGCGTATTTTTTGGACCATAAGACACACTTTTTCTCCCCCAAAAGTGGGGAGAAAATGAGGGTGCGTCTTATAGTCCAAATGCTGGTCTTCGGCCAGCTGTGGCTGTTGCAAAAGGATATTTTACAATAGCCGCAGCTGGCCGAAGACTACTACTGCCGCCTCTCAGCTGTGCAGCTGTTCCGGGGCAGGGAGAAAAACATATGAAAAACAAGTGGCCACTAGAGGGCGAAAATCGCAATTTCCCATTTAAATGCATTGGAAATAAATTTCTTGTATTCAAAAGTTTTCTGTTTGTATGTTTCCAATGCATTTAAGTGGGAAACCAAACCTGTGCTTAAAAAGAAAGGGGTTCACTTACCTTGATGCCTTTATCTCTACTCCACGTGGACAAAATGGAGGGGGAAAACATGCTTCCTGGTTGAAAGGAGAGCAAGAGGCTAGGCTAGATTATCACTTCCTTCCTCAGTGCAATTGGCCTGCCTGCCCATTTCCTCTGCAGCGCCACCACTGGTTGGTGGTGCAAAAATACAGTATTAATTTTTTTTTGTTTTCTTGCTCTGAAAACTTGGTGCGTCTTATGGTCAGGTGCGTCTTATGGTCCAAAAAAATACGGTAACTTGAGAATAGTCTAACACAGAGGCAGACAACTCAAGGCCTTCAACAAGTTGCTGCAGGGAAACTTCTAAATATTCCTCATTGGCCATCCTAATTAGAACTGTTGAGAGATGCATTTAAACAACTAAGGTAGAGAAGGTTCCATCCAGTCCTTTTCCAGAAGTGTTGACTTTTACTTGTAGTAAGGGGTTTGTTTGTTTTTTGGAGGAACAGTCATTCTGAAATGATGCAGTTTAGGGATGGTTTTTAATGGAAGAAAGAAAAGCCCTTGAAATTTTGGGTTGGTCATCCCCTTTCAGTCAGTGACACACAACACACCAGTCTACTTCTGATGGATATATGAACAAGCTCTGTCTAACTCTCTAGCCACACTGCATCACACTGCATTATTTCTCACAAGTCACAAGTACACACTCTGTTTGAAGACTGGAAAAAGGGGGTTAATATATAGGTCATACCTTTATTTTTGCGATATTCAATGTGTTTTTGATCCTTCATTTTATCTATCTTGTTATATTGGTGGTTTTTTATCCACCCGCACGAAACCTGTATGACCTTGCCACAGATCAAGAGGTATGTCTGGAATCTTTAATAATTTCTCAGTCTGCAATTTATGTTATTACTATCCAAGAGATAACTTGTTTTGCTGTGACTGATTAGAATTCTGGCAGTATTGACTGATCATTACAAATATTTATATGGTAGATCCCTTGAGGTGGTGGCAGATTTGTAAGGGAGATTAACAGCATATGGAATGGAATGGAAAAGAAAGTGATAAAGAAAAGAGGTCAAATACCTTCCAGATCTTGATTGCTCTTTTTCCTCTAAACCAGTGGTTCTCAATGTTGGGTCAACACCTGGAGTGCCAAGATTTGCCATCACTGCTCTAGACTCTTCCTTCCATAGAAGATGAAAGCATATGCAGATTGCCATAATCCATTGGTGAGAGAGGACTGTATTTGGTAATTTGCAAAATCTTTCTGCAAGGATGAGAAATCCTTAAGTTGAACTGGTATGCATTTTCACCTACCTGTACTTCTTTAGGACTTTCCCTTTCCATTTTTCCAAAGAGTAAATCAGCAGCCCTCCTTCTTTGCTCCCTGGGTCTTCAGACTGGATCCATTCATTATAAGACAAAGAACAATTTCAGAAAAATTATCTATCCTGAGCATTCTGATAGGCATTTTTTTTAAATGCACTATTTACAAATGTATGATAAAGAATGTTCTACATGTCCCAAGACTCCTTTTCTCTCTTTCAGGCACTTGAGAAGAGAATGATGATTGTTTGTATGGTCTGCATAGATTTACCATGTATCTGTTTTTAAAAGAATTAATTGAACAAAGTCAGTAAATAAATATTGGTAGCTTTGAATAGTATAAATGAAAAGTCTAAACACAACTTACCCAGTAATATTTGTGAGGAATTAGGTCTAGGAACACAATATAGACTATGAGAGAGGCTCAGCAGATGCAGAGAGAAAGAAATGTATTATAATTCTCCTGAAGAAGGATACTGAAAAACCTAGATACCGGACAGGTTTTTGAGATATTTACCATTGTGGATTGTTCTCACTTGTTTATACTGAAGAAAAGAGAGATTTTGAGATAACTAAAGATATTTTTGATCAATCTCATTTGTTGATAAAAAGAAAAGAAGATCTTATGGTTATCTGGAGATGTAGAGATATCACAATAGAAATTGATTTAATTTGCCTTGGATTTATTAGTCTACTTAGCAGAAGCATTAGAACACAGAAAATTAATTTACCATTTTGTTGTCACAAAGATTCCAATACGGACAGTATTACTTTGTATGACAAAGCTATATGATGAACTATAAATTGTGAATTATTGCATCATTACAGCCTCAAACCGTTTCATTTTTTTTGATATTTTTCACACCGTTTGGCCTGTTCTTTTCCAATTTGGTAACAAATGTTCTACATGTCCCAAGACTCCCTTTCTCTCTCTCAGGCACTTGAGAAGAGAATGATGATTGTTTGTGTGGTCTGCCTAGATTTACCATGTATCTGTTTTTTTTTAAAAAGTTAATTGAACAAAGTGTCTGTAAAGAAATATTGGTAGCTTTGAATAGTATAAATGAAAAGTCTAAACACAAGTTACTCAATAATATTTGTGAGGAAATAGGTTGTGTTGGTTGGTGGTTTTTGTTACTATCTATAACAAAACTTATTGTGCTTGTCCTTCATGTTATGTTTGATAGAAGTTAATTGTTCATTGTTTTTAATTATATACCAAGGCCTTTGTCCTGGAGACAATCCAAAGAGTAGATCATCTTAACAACTAATTGAAACATTTTCTGGGCATCCTGCCATCCTTGGAATCAGGTGACACAATTGTCATTAAAATTAGAAAAACATTTGCATGCATATTTGAATTTAGGATTAATGAAGAGAAATGTTTCAAAACATTTACAAAATGCTACAAATGTTATTTTCTCATCCTCATAGTTTTGAAATGAGACTATAGCATTCCCTCAGTAGCAGTGCATCTTTGTTCCCCTCCCATTATGACAGAGAACAGCAGGTCATGAATATTTGTGAATCTCTGTAGCAGGTGGTTAGGTGTGTTCAGACAACTAGCAGCAGCTTTGAGAACAGCTATTTGAAAAGGATTGGCATGCTCAAATTGATCTTAACTTTGCACTGCACCAAAAAGTTCCAAATCTGCTTGAAACCTGGTGTTCTGGTATGTTATGCTTTGTTGGTATTATGACAGACACTCTGGTATATGTAATAGATAAAACTCTGGTGAGTATGATATGAAGAAATGCTGTATTCTTTATGGTCTACTATCCTGGATAACAACAAAGATTGATATTGAGATTTCCAAAATTAATTTTTCCAGACCATTTATTGATGAGCAGCTGTTCAAGCCATCTTTATTTGGTAAATAAATATCCACACAGATCTATACTAGCTATATTCATGCTACAAGGAACAACTCCACAAAAAGCCTTTGTTTCGAGAAGCAAACTAATAAAATTGCATATACAGCACAGGTATTCATGAACATTCTGAAACCTGGAAAGGAAAGCCCTTTGAAAACAGGAAGAAATAGGGGCCAACTTACTTGTGCTTGATTAAAAGAAAGAATATAAACATGAAAGAGATATGAGTAAGGAGAAAACAGGACCTTAGTAGTAGCCATTCTTTATGAATATTGCATATGTTGATCCTCTGACATGAAGAGAGAAGTGGTTTAGGGAATGGAAAATATGGAAGAATATGGCAGTGTGTTGGCATATCCCTATTATCTCCACTATATGAGGAAATAAATCTCTGAATATGATTCTTCTCATCCATATGTAGACGTTGAGCCTCTTTTAATAAAATGGCTATTTATTCCTTATTTCGGTATACAGTAAAACCTCACATAAAGAACACCTCGCATATAGACTAACTCTTTTAAACAGTAGAATTTTCTGTGAATGGTCGCCTCGCTTAACAACTAAAACCAACCAAAAACTCGCTTAACAACTAAATCAGGGTTCGCAATCCCCCTCCCCCACCAGAAGTCACAATTGGTCACTTACAATGGTGTTTTGCTTAAAGAGCAAACTCACTTAAAGAGTGTTCCCATGGAACACATTATGCTGTTTAAGCGATGTACCACTATATATAAAATCTTATTCCTTATTTCAATGCAGTGTATATCAGATCTAGAGCTTAGAGGTAACTAATGACAAGTATCATAATCATCTCTAATTTATTTTTGGTACAAAGTAATGTAATTAATAGTCATAGCTAGATTAAAGGTAACTCAAGAAGTAGTTACAAAATTACTTTTACATGCAACAAGTAACATTTTCTTCTTTAATTCAGAAATAATTCCAAATTGCATTTAGTGGCATTTTTATTGCTATTTGAACAAGCATTTTTTCAGATTGCTCCATTCTCCTATTAATCCTTGTTTCAAGGGAAGCTTACTTTGTTTTTCCTTTAGTATTTGCAAAGTGTAAAATCAAAATTAGCCAATAGAAGAGACAGAAAGTATTTCTTAAATCATCTTGTTGTCAATGCATGATACAATTAATTAATAACACAATCAAAGGGAAAAAATAGCAATAAATAAGTCTGGCTGCCCAGAAGTAAGCTAAAAATCATAATCATCTTAGAAATGCACAGCTGGGTCATCAAGTCCAGCACTTGTAAAGGTGATACAGTGGGGAATGGAACTCTAATCTTACCTAAGCTATTGAGCTATTCAAAATGTTCCAAAATGTAGTCAGATCTTTATCTATAAGGAGGGATGTTAATCGTTGGACTCCAGCATACATGCCCGCACCTGTCCATAGTATCCCATACCGAGCCACCTGCACTCGCCTTAACCCGGCCCGCAGAGTGTCGCAATGGTCCCGCAGTTGGCAGTGGGGCAACAGCATTGCAAACAAAGCAAAACAACATCAATTCCCAATGTCCTCTGCACCGCGCTGCCCCTCAGCAAATCAGGCTGACAGGCGAGAGCAAGTAGAACGTTGGGAAATGTGGCGCGACCAATAGAAACCGAGCCAAAAAAACCACCGCACGAATGCGAACAAAATAAACTAAACTTCAAGTCCCAGCGTCCTCTGTGCTGTGACCATTTCAGGCAATCATGCTGAAGGGCACGAGCACGCAGAACGCTGAAAAAGCCGGCACATGAAAAATAAAATAAAAAACACCTCACGCAACAGGAGAGCAAGGCCGCCGCAGGTGGACGCAGCGCCTCACGGCCTCGCAAACAAAACCCCGCAAAAAACCCCAACGAGACAACCACCACCCTTCTTTCCTGGAGCAACGGGGAGAAGAGGGACTCCCTCTCCTCCCCGCTACCCCGCTGAACACACGGCGAGACCACCACCAGCCTCAAGGTAAGTTGAGCCGGGGTGGGGAAAAAACAGCAGGCAGCAATTCATCAGGGGACGCACACTCCCTGGCGAATGATTGGATTCTGCCTTTCTACTACCCACACCGCTATTTTGAGAACTAGCATGAAACAGCAGTGGAGGTAATAGAACACAAGCAGCCAGCAATCCACAAGGAAGAGCACCACCCCTTACGGATTGTTGCCTGCTGATCTCCTCGTTAGGTAAGCCAGGGGAAAAAGGAGGCTCAGAGAAGAGAACCATTGTCAAGCAGATAGCTCTTCTCTGCCTCCTTTTCACCCAACCTACCTAACGAACCTTACCGGAAGAACAGCGAGCTGACTGCTGGCTCTTCCTTTTCTCCATCGCTGCATCAAAACCTAATTTCGAAGCAGCAATGGGGAAAAAGAAGAAATGACAGACAGGCCATTCTTCACAGAACAAAACACAACAACAACAAACCACAACAGTTAACCAAAATGCAAAGCACCAAAATTAATAAAACATAAATAAACAAACAAATAAATAATTAAAATAAACTCATTAAACAACAGAACAATAAACAACAAAATCAAGAAAAAAACACCCGAACTACCAAAGGCTAATGAAAAACCATAAAAGCACACTAAAAACACCTATCTGCAACACGAAATACCTCATTCAACAAACAATAATCTCACAAATTAAAGAAATAAATACGGAAAAATTTAAAATAAAATAACAACCAGAAATAATTAAAACACTTAAACACATCTAAAACCCACAATACAAATCAACAAAGAAACCGAAATACTTTGGGGGGTTTAAGTAGAAACTCCCTACTTAAATCCCCCAACCCAACACCACAAAATCAAAACAAAAAAAAACAGAATAAACAATCAAGAGTACTTACCAGACACATCCTCCCTCCATCGGGACTGGAACTAAACTGAACAAAGAAAGGAAAATCGCAAAAATCTTAATAACAGCCCCACCTAGAGGCCGCAAGAGTAAAAACAGTCAAAAATGTGTTAAAAATCAAAATGACAAATTTAAATAAAATAACATAAATCAAATAAAGTCACAAACTACAAATGCAAAACACACTCACCCAAACCACCCCTAACCAAAAAAACACACACACATAAAAACTGCCCGGCAAGGCTGGGCAAACTATGCTAGTCTACTGATAAGCCCAGAGAAAGCTCAGCTGCATTGTTCAAGCCTTGTGTGATGGGACTACTGGTATCTCAATCTTCTTTCATTTGCTTCTTCCAAAGATCTGCAGCTGTTCTATATAGCAAGTCCAACATTTTTAATTTTGCAAAACACACTTTTAAAAAAGGAACTGTTACAGGCAATCAATCCACTGAGGCACCTGCTTCCCAAGCCTGTTCAGGGCAGTCTCTTACAGAGTAAATTACTACAACATACATCTTTCAGATAAGAGCCATCAGCAGCTGAAATTGTGTACAAATGAATGAGCACCCAAATAGTTGTTGCTTGAAAGCTGGAGTATTATAAGGATACATGAGTGTATCTGGTTTCATCAGTGTAATGTTACAAGATATGTTTCATTGAGAATGCTGTGACTTCTAGAAAATATGCTTAGAATTACAGGCAAAACACAGAAAAGTAACCCCTTCTCAGTAATACTTTCTCTAAATATGATATTATATAGGCTTCTTAGACTTTTCAGCTGGGGATATGCCATATGCTATGACCTTTCTAGGAAGGCTAAAAGTTCTCCCACCCCAATTTCGATTTTGGAAGAAATCAATTCTGGAAAGGAAGGGACGATGAGGTAAGTGATTACATATGCCCCATATCATACATATCAGCATAGTGTTTTATGCTTATTCAAAATGCTAACCCATTTGAAACAGTTGTTGGCTTTTGTTTTGCAATTTTTGAGGTTCTTGAAGGTAAAAAGCTATTAGTTGTCATGGCTAGTAGGTAGGTGCAAGATAATAAATAAATACAACCCAACTGTCCTAGATTTTGCATACAGTACTGTGACATAGTCCAAATTTTTATTGTGAATTTACACCAATTTAATTGTGTAAATCACAATGGAAAATTGCTACTTAATTAACAAGCTGACCTCTGATAACCAGTAAGTGGCAACTCGCTCATTAGTAGTAGTTTGCCACAAGAGTTTACACAATTATATTTAAATCAGTGTAAATCCACAACAGGACTGTGTCCAGAGTTGCATACAATAATTGCATGAAAATTGTGTTTTTCTGTAACAGAACATATGTACTATATGTGAGGAATAAGATTTTACAGTTTTCATGATGTCTGTAAACATAGGAAAACCAGAGCAAAAATTAGAATAGTTCCTTGTTTGGATTACTAGGGATTTTTTAAAACAAATTTCATAATTCTACCTAACACTTAACTGTGACTTTCCTAGGAGAAAGATGTAAACCAGGAGACTTTAAGTCCAAAGCTTCCTTTTCTTGCACGAGTGTTTTATTTTGAAACAAGTAGCTTGGGTAGCACCGGGCTCAAAGTTTCAATGTTTAAATCTTTCTCCCAGGTAAACCACATTTAAGTGTCTATAAGGTAAAACATCCAAAATTTAGTATTATGGGATTTTGTTGTCCAAAAGCCCATACTCAGTGGTGGGGAACCTTTTCCTGTTGGAAGGCTACATGTACTTAATATTTTTTTTAAAAGCCTTAATTTTAAAGTTACTAAAATAAAATAAAGGTATAAAAGACTAACAAAATATATTAACAAAAATATAAGGATTTGCTCTGTAAAATGTGGATTCAGGCAAACAGCCGCACTTAAGGACCTAGAAAGCCACATGTGAACTTAAGGCCACAGGTTCCCCACACCTGGCCCATAACTATAGACTACTGGGCATGATGGCTGATGCGTTATTGAAGCTTTCCAAGTTCTTATATGGAGCAATTTGTAGATTTAAATCTTTTGTAAATCAGGGTGTGGCCCAGCTGGTATGAATCAGGCAGTCTTCTCTTGGTTCTCTTCTGTTTACCTGAAGAGAACATGACTGAGAGAGAGAAAGCTAGGGCTAAAACCTATAGTAATCAAACTTAGAGGAGACCCACTGAAACCACTAGAACTATGTAGTTCATTTCAGTATGTATAACCTAGACAACGTAAGTGCTGGTTATGAAATTAAAAATAATAGTAATGTATGGTCAAGTTAATTCTAACTTACAGCAAGACGTTTATGCAGTGAGGATTGTTGGATTGTAGAGATTTTTTTAAAAAAAATAAATGTTTTTTAGTGTTTTGATTACAATCATTGTAAAGTTGTAACTGATTCTAAGACACCTTGAGTCTCTGTTGGGGAGAAAATAGCATATAAACAAAGAAATAAAGCAATTTCATTTAAAAATATGGGAAGCTGTGATATTCTGAATGTAAAGCATGTGCTCTACCATTGGGTTACTGTTGGATTCTGGGCCGCGAAGCGGGTTGCGCAAGCTGGATCGGAACCGCGAAGCGGCTGTTGGGTCCCGGAGGAGACTGGTCAAGCAATGAGACACGAGGCAAGATGGAGCGAAGACCAGTGATTTAATGAAGACCAATCATCAGTATTTATCATGTTTAGGCTGCATGTAAAAGCATTGCGATCTGGCAGGTTTCACACATAATGTTTACACAAGTTAATTGGGGAAGTCTACAGGGGAAGTTAATTAACCAACTTAATAAACAGCAGAGGAAATACATTGTTCCGTGTTATCCGGGGTAAACTAGTGGCTAGTATTGGCTCTAGGGCTTAAGGTAATCAGCAGACGCGAGATCACCTATTACGTGCCTAGCAAGTTAGTCATTAGCTCTCTATTGTCCGAGCAGTTTGTCAGATCAGCTATTGATGAATTAAACTCCCAATTTCTGTCCCCTCAGGAACCCCTGGTAACGATGCGATCACCCTTTACCGGGGTTCTGTCAGGGCCAGTTATACCAATTGTGTGCGCGGATCCCACAGGTTACCAAAGAAAAGGAGGAGGAGAATTTAAGGTCCTGAAAAGGTTCCTTTTTGGATTGCAAGTCCTAGGATCCTTCAGGTAAAACTGAAGCCAGTAACAAGCCAGTAAAACTTGTATTTGTATTCTTTACATCAGGGGTGCCCACTCTATGACCCATGGGCCACATCCACCCCCCGATGCCAATTCATCTGGCCCACAACACCCTTGTCACTCCTGGAAGTGGAAGTAAAATGTGCCCATATGGGCACGTTTTACTTCTTCTTCCAGGAGCACTGAGGTGGTGTGGGCTGGATGAATTGGTGTCAGGGCCCAGATCTGACCCACGGGCCATATTTTGGGCACCCCTGGTTTAAGCAGAGACTGCAAAACAGGTTGCAAGGCACGTTTTACTTCTGCTTCTGGTGGGAGGAATCACGTGACCAGCCACCTGAACCACATGACCAGCCCACTAAACCATGTGACTGGCCCATTCCCCCAAAAGGTTTGGGCACCCCTGCTTTACATGAATATGGGCATGGACCTTCCACTGGGAACTATTTAAACATATCTGATGCTTATTCTGGTTTATGATTAATTTCCCCTTTGATATTAGTGCAACTAAAAATGTTTAACTTTAGCAAGATCATCTGTTTTCAAAAATTATGTTATGTAATATTTTGTGCTGCAAAGAACTTCTTACATAGAGCATAGTTAACACCTAGATTAGAGAAAACATCTTCAAACATATGACTATGCAGTGTCCTGCAGACTCTTTCTATTTTAAAGTAATAGTTTGTAGTCTTGTTCTAATTAGCATTTCATGAGCCAAAACCCATTGTGTTAGCACTCAAATGTTTGTTTTAATTTGGAAAGTTCATTGCAAATAAGTTGTCTTTTCCTGATTTAGGTAATTACAGTCACTTATTAAGCTAATGACAAGGTCTATTCAGGCATTTAAAATCTTTCTGGAACTGCAGAACACTTATTAAGAGAAGAGAGGGGTGTGCAGTTCTTTTTGATCACTTAAATAAACCTCAGTGTTTTTCTTGTGTATTACCATACATGCAAACCATGTCACAACTGTATAGATGCTCCTAATTTAAGTTTAATTCAGAAAAACATAAAAGCTGCCTACGTCATAATTAACATACTGTACTGAAAATATGCTTCTTAATGACTGTCAAAGTCTCTTTGTAAAATCACTTTGAAAAGCTCATCCTTTTTCATGGAGATTAAGTCTTCAGATACTTTAGTGTTTTTATTCTCATTTTGCTGAGTTGATGCTTCATTTGCATTACAGAATTAATAGAATATTACATCTGCTGTCATTTTAGCTGGAGTCTGTTAGTAAATGGAGCTTCACAAACCTTCTGTTCTTCATGGTCAACTATATAAGGTAGCATCTTTATATGTCAATTTAATTGATTCTTGTATAGAATTCTTCAAGGGCAGTAAATTCGTGAACAAATGGAGATTCAAACCCAGGGCAATGGCCACAGTCCTGTTCATCATTGTCAAGTCCTTTAGCTGGCTCTGCTGCATAGTCTTAAAAAATAGGAATTTGCACAGAAAAATATGAGTTTTAATTTTTGACAGTGGTTTGACTAACTAGTTGCTTTGAGCAAGCCTTATTTTCCCTTTGGGGATGCAATAGAATTTAGTTTTGGGATATTAATACTAGCAGCCGGAATCGTATTGGTGACTTATGCATGCAAGAATTTTGAAAGGTAAATAGACAAGCCCCCACCCCTCCAAACAGTACTCTGCTGGTGAATAAATCTAGCTTTCCACTTGGCCTTTGACTCAAAGATAATTTCAGTTAGGTTAGGAAAGGTGTAAGAGGAGTGGTGTAGTCAGTTTTGCCACTGTACTCCAGAAAATGGAGGAGAGTCACTGCGGCTTTCCTGTGCTTTTTCATCCTCTTTGTTGGATGACACTTTTTGAAATGTAAAATGTAAGTATTTTGCATATAGAATATTGTAAGTGTTCAAGAGACACAACTAGTCTGTGGTTGGCATGTTATTACTTCAATAAACAGACATAACAATTATTGAACATTGCACTTAAACTGCAACTTGCCTTAGAACAGGTGAGGCAGTGAAGTCATATAATCTAGTACTGGCAATCAAGAGAAATACCAACAATAACAGCAAGAGTAAATTGATTGACGATAAAGAGACATGCCAACAACAACAGCAAGAGTAAATATTAATTCATTTCAATTCAGGGTATGCAATAGAATAGGATACCTATTGTGGTATAGTGGCTAGAATGTCAAACTAGAATTCAGGAGACCTGGGACTAATTCCCTGCTCAGCCATCATTCCCAGATTCACTGGGTTTGGGGTGGAACTTGCAAAAAACACTCTGTAAATATATCACTTAGCTTGAAAGAAACACTGTGAGACATTTCTATACTACTACTACTACTACTACTACTACTACTACTACTACTACTACTACTACTACTAGGGTATGCCCGACTGTGGTTCAAAAATACCAATCCTCTAGGAGGCTCTTTCTATGTACTGCAGTTCTGACTTCATAGCACACAACATAACTGGAGTAGAATAAGATAGTTCAAACAAAACACAATTATCAATTGCATGACTGCTTTTGAACAAGTCACTGAAAGTAACAGTACTTTGAAATCAACTTGTTATAAATGACAAATAACTTGTAATTAAATCTTTATTTCCAATAGCAAGGTTAAAATTATTCTATTCTAATTACACCTGATGACCGATAACATAAGTACTTGTCAGGTATACATATATTAAATTACATTGATGAGGGGGAGGGTATGGTTTCAATTAATGGAAAATTACATAGTTGAAAAGCTGTCTCATACTTGTGTGTACTAATAATGTATTTTATACTACCTCCTGACTTGTAGCATTCAGATGTATTTTTAAAGTATAGTAATTAAAAGTACCTGTTTTAGTTACTTCTAAATGTGAGTAGGTAAAGTAGAACCCCAGGGCTGCATGTACATCCCCAGACTGTTTTTGCGATATTCACCAAGCCTCCTCTTTTCCAGTCAGAAAAAAAGGTGAATTGCAGCTCCTGGAAGCCTCCAGAAGTGGTGAATCATCTTTTAAATAGGTCTCAGCACTCCTCCATTTTCATAACTGGAAACAGACTTTCTGTTTTTTAAGGTAAAGGGTAAAGGTTTCCCTTGCTCAAAAGCCAGTCGTATACAACTCTAGGGTTCAGCGCTCATCTCTGTTTCAAAGCCAAAGAGCCAGCACTGTCTGCTTCTGCAGATGTTTCTGTGATCATTTGGCAGGCATGACTAGACACCAGAGTGCACGGAACGCTGTTTACCTTCCCACCAAAGTGGTCTCTATTTATTTCATAGTTTCCAGGCCTCCAAGAGCTCCTGGGACAGAACATGGGCTTCTTGACCATTTTGTTGCTTGCCCACCACCCTTGCATTTTAATAATGAAAGAGTAAATAGGTGTTTATATGTCTGACAGCAATGGTAAATTATTAATGTTGAGAATGTTTTAAAAGTAACTTGCCAAACTCTGAAAACATGCAATAGTTCTTTGCAGCACACAAAAAGTAGCTTCTGACTTGCTATTAGATCTCCTTCCAAAAAGTACTGTGGTTAGAAAATAGTTCCTGATGTGTGCTGTAGAAAGCTGTCATTCACAAAACTACCTTGCACCCTCTAATTTCCTTTCCCAAATTTTTCTTTTACAAAGAGGGTAGTGTATCAGTTTTCAACTGCATTTGAAGGTCCAGAGGTTTCTAAACCAGCTCTCTTTCAGTTTGGACCTTGAGCACTATCTAAAAGGAGGAATACCTCGATTAAAAATGCACATCACATGACCAATGTTCAATTTATTTTATTCTGCTTTTATTAAGTGCTCATCAAGTTGCTTCCTAATTGAGTTTTTGAAGGATGTGATGACTAGGAGGGGCAGGGTTCCCAACATGGCTTACAGAAAATGTTACCCATTCTTATCTTATTTTAAAGCAAAAGATAATGAATTTTACAGGATTCTTGATACTTTCATAGAACAAGTTAAATGCCAAGTATGTTTCTCTAAATTCTTTGTGTGCTGTTTATTTCTTGCTCTTCAGCCTCACTCAGGTCCACTAATTATTCTGGCACTTTTCTAGCAAATGACCTACATTAACAGAGGGCTCAGATGTTAATTAGATGTATTAATTTTAGATGCAATTGCTTTGGTTCCCTTTCTACATGACTAAGGAGACCCTAACATAACTCTACTAAAATTAAAACAGTTATTAATGTGTTTGTCTGCTTCTTACAGACAGGTGGCATGCCTTTATTTATTATCTACAAGTATGTAGCAAATATGGTACTAATTAAGTAATATTTTTTAATTTAAATGAATATTTGGTTCCATTTAAATTTTCTGCCAACCATTTTATGGTGGAAAAAAACTTAAAGAAGGCACCTCAATTCATTCAGACCTTGTTGTTGTGGGTGGCCTTGGAGGAATCAGACCTTCTTAGTAGTAGCCCCATCCTTATGGAATTCAATTCCTTTGAAAGTTCACCAGGTCTTCTACCTCCAAACTTGTGAAAACAGAACTTTATATGGAAGCTTTCTCTAATATTCCTCCCCTGTGCTTATCCTTTTTCTCACCCATGTGTTTATGATTCACCCCCACAACGTTCACTGTGGGTTTTATTGTTCTCATTGGGATTTGTTTATACATATTGTGTATTTTAAACTCTGTGAGTTGAGTTGGATACTGGGTGGGATTTTTATTATTTTTGCAAACCATCCAAGGTAACAATTTGTCATTAAATGGGGAGTATATGAATTTAGCAAGCAAACAAACAAGCTGGGAAAAGGTAAATAGGGCCTCACTTTCAGAGTCTAAAGTATGGAGTGGTAAAAAAAGAACCACATCTCAAATAAACACATAATTTCACACAAATTTGGGATTATAAGAGATTAAGAAAAGATGGAAAGAGTACACAGAGGAACTCTACAAAAAGGACCTCAACACTCCTGATAATAACAATGATTAGGAAATTGAACTTGAGCCAGACATCCCAGAGGGTGAAGTCAGAAAGGCCCTACAAAGCACTGCAAATAAAGCTAGTGGAAATGATGGTATCCCAGCTGAATTTTTCAAAGCCCTAAAGCCCTGATGGAATCAAATTATTGCATTCTATATGCCAGCAGATTTGGAAAAGAAAACAGTGGCCAAAGGATTGGAAAAGATCAGTATACGTTCCAATCCCAAAAAAAGGGTAATGCCAAAGAATGTTCAAATTATCGAACAATTGCACTCATCCCACACGGTAGCAAGGTGATGCTCAAGATAATATAGGATAGACTGCAGCAGGACGTGGAGAGAGAACTACCAGAGGAGCATGCTGGATTCAGAAGAGGTAGGGGAACTAGAGACCACATTGCCAACATACATTGGATCATGGAGAAAACAAAGGAATATCAGAAACAAGTCTACTTTTGTTTTATTGACTACACCAAGGCATTTGACTGTGTGGACCACAACAAAATGTGGCAAGTAATTAAAGTGATGGGAATACCAGAACACCTTATTTGCCTCATGAGAAATCTGTACATGAGTCAAGAAGCAACAGTTAGGACAGAATATGGAATGACAGAGTGGTTTGGAAAAGGAGTAAGACAAGGCTGCATGTTGTCATCCTGCTTATTTAACTTATACACAAAGCACATAATGCACAATGCAGGGTTGGACGAATAACAAGTTAGAATCAAAATTGCTGGGAGAAACATCAACAACTTGAGATACGCAGATGATACAACCCTAATGGGAGAGAGAGAGGAAGAATTAAAGAAGCTCCTGATTAGGTTGAAATAAGAGAGTGCAAAAGCTGGCTTGAGACTCAGCATCAAGAAAACCAAGATAATGGCAAATAGATGGGGAAGAAGTAGGAGCAGTGACAGATTATACTTTCTTAGGATATAAGATCACTGCAGATGGGGATTGCAGCCATGAAATAAAAAGGTGACTGATGCTTGGGAGACAAGCTATGAGAAACCTGTGGAACATAGTTAAAAGTAGAGACATCACCTTGCAAACAAAAAATTACATAGTCAAAGCAATGGTATTCCTGGTGGTAATGTATGGTTGTGAGAGCTGGACCATTTGAGTGCAGAAGAATAGATGCCTTTGAAATGTGGTGTTGGAGGAGAGTTTTGAGAGTACCCTGGACAGCGAGAAGAACAAATAAGTCGATCCTAAATCAACCCTGCTTGCTCATTAGAAGGTCAAATAGTAAAGATGAGGCTAAAGTACTTTGTACATCAAATGAAAAGAGAGGATTCACTTGAGAAAGCCTTGATGCTGGGAAAGGTGGAGGGCAAAAGAAGAAGGGGGCAACCAAAAATGAGATTGCTAGATAGTATTGTAGATGCAATGGGCACAGAGCTGGGCAGGTTGAGGAGGATGGTGGATGACAGAGCTGCCTGGAGAACAATGGTCCATTGGCTCGCAAAGGGTCGGAATAGACTGTGCAACTGAACAACAACAACAAATAGTTTAATGGTACTATTTGTTGAGACTGAGGTTCTCCATACTTTACCTTAAAGCTCTCTTGATGGCAGTACTCATTCATAGTACCTATTAATTAATAATCCTGAGGAGGACTCTCCTCGCTTGATCTGTTCATGTCAATAGTGCATTGAAATCAACCTCTCTAGCTTCAACTCTGTTTTAAGACAGGCACATCAGATCATTCCTCATTAAATGCATTAAGAAATCAAAGCCATCACTGGCAACCATAATCCTGTCACAGTTGTTCCCTATGCAAAATTGCAAACAGAGGTGAGCCCATCCTATCCAAAAGATCCTCACAACCACCACCACCACAGACACACATTCTTCCTTCAAATTTCCAAACTATCAAAGATCCCAATAGGGATCTGCTTGAGGTTGGGCTGGAGATGGTTGGAAGCTCCATGTTGATACCTCATGTTTCCCCACCCTTAAACTACTGGACAGTTTAGGAGCTCACAAGAGGAACAGAATGTTGACCTCAGTTTTGTAAACTATAAATAACCGGTGATCAACAATCCAGTCTGATGCTCTTGAGAAATTATGACAAGATGTGTTTTTGACATTGAAGTTAACCAACCTGCAAGTTAGAATTGTTTCTTCATACATTTTAAAAAGACATACCCTTGTCCTGTATTCATATCTCAACAGAACTTCAAACAAATTAAGAAACTTGAGTTTTCAAGAAAGCAACCCCAATTCAATCATTAATTTTAAAATGATTTCCTGATTCGTTTTCTTTTTCTTCTCCAACATTCCTGTCAATTGTGAAGTCAAAGAAAAGAGAGAGACTAAATTTTCTTTACCATGCAATTTGGTTTTCATCTGTCCTCCATACTTTAATTTAATTGCTAGTAAACAATAGACTATTAAATCAGTACTAATATGTCAACATGGTATTAATTCTGCATAACCTTCAGAAATTAGGAAAGGTAGCAATTAGACCCTTAAAAAGTCCATTTTGAATTGACTAATTAATCATTCATCGCCTGTGGCACTAATAAGTCATTAGTCTTGTAGTGGCTCATTATAAGGTGCACTGTGTAGATGGGCTCATTTATGCAGCCCTTTGCTGAATGTTGATTAAGTTATTTATAGATTTTACGTGCTTGCTATGATCAATTATGGCTAACATCCATGAAGAGTTTTTCTGTTAAAAGACAACAAGGTTAAGTCTCTGTTAAACCATCTGCACAATCACAGCTTTGTTAATGATTTTCTTAATATCTTGATTTCTTAGTGTAGATGAGGTATCTTCCTAGTGGAAAAATTGTGCAACTCAGGTTATGTATGTGTGTGCATGCATGGATGTCTTAAGTATTCACTCTTGTTTGGCAGCTTACTTTTAACCTGGCTACTAGGCACAAATGGCCTGTGACCCAAACATGGGGCCCCTCACACTCAAATTTAGGGTTGCATTTTCTTCCAGTTTGGGCCATCAAGTAGTTTCCCTTTAGGATAATAAAGCAGTAAAACCTGGGCAGATATTTGCTTCCACTGGAAAATTTGCAGTGTAGACTCACATTGCTAAACTTTTGTTAATCTGTAAGATCAAAAGCTATAAAAAAATATTTCAGACTGGTTTAACACAGAGTGATAAGACACTATTTAGAATGAAGTTAGAAACTACTAGTGTTTCAAGCAATGTTTTTAGAAACCACGTTTGAATGCTGTTCAGGAGAAGTTCAGAATAAGAATATTCAGATCTATCAAGCTATATGTTGTCCAGGTTTCCTTTATTCCATCTTTATTTTCATCATGAAAATATTTTTCCCCTTCTGCACAGAAATGAAAGACAAAAACATTCTTATCTAGTTACTCTGGGACAGCATGTTGTAACTTTCGAAAATGAATTGCCTCAAGTTTTAAGAAATCTATACATTGAAAGCGCGGCGCCAAAATGGCCACCGCGCTCTTTGCAGCCCCCCCCACCCGGACTCAGACATCCGGGTGAGTTAGGGGGCGTGGCCACCCCTCTATAAAAAGGTTGGCCACAAGGCAGCCGAGCTGCCATTTTAGAAATGCGACGGAGCGGAGAAGTTTTCTCTGCCGCGTTTCTTCCTTCTTCGCCCTTCGTACCTTTGCCTTTGAACGGAGTTCGCTCCTCTTCATTGCTGCGGTACTCAGGGCACGGGAACTGATCCCTGGCCAGGGATCTGTCGATAGCTTCTTCGGGAGCCATGGCTCCGAAGCGTAAGGCCCCGGCGGTCAAGCCGCGGCCGAGGGGACGGGCTTTCCCGCCCCCTCCCTCTACTGGGGGGCAGCCTTCGGGTCAGAAGACTCGGGCTGCACCCGCCCTGCTGGGCAGCGGGACGGCCTTGCCCACCGCTGCCAGTGGGGCCGAGCAGGCTTCCACTGGTCAGCCTGGCACAGGCCTCCAGGCTGGGCTGGCACAGGCTGGCTCCTCGGGGATCTCTGACCCTGGCCGGCATTTTCTGGGTTCCGGACAGTGTGGCCCACATGGACTTGGTGGCGGTTTCCGCCCCACCATTCCTCCGGCCCCCCACGGGCCAGAGTTTTGGGCATGGCCCTACTCAGGCCCTGGATCCCCATTCAGGTTTCCTGCCCAGCAATTGGCCACAGGGCTGTACGGCCCATCCAGCCCGCCTTATACTGGGGGCTCAGAGACTTTCAATGCGCTTCTTGCATGTATTTCGGTGCTAGAGGCATCACTGGGCATTGCCCAACCACCTCCCAATGGGGGTTTAGCTGCTGCTTCGATTACGGCCCCTTCGTCGGTCTCGGCAGACACGTCGGCCGTGACTCTCCAGCGGGCCGCCAACAGGGTCGAGCTGCTTGAGACCGTCAGGCCAGCCCAGGCTGGTGCCTCGCAGCTCCCCGCAAGTTCGGATTTGCCGGTGGGGAGCAGTCAGGTGTGGCCCCAGAGCTCGGTGCCTGTCACGAGCTCCGACGCCCGCCATGGGCCAGAACCCCCGGTGGGGGCGGCTCATGGGGGTGCGACTAGTGAGTATCCGGTTCAATTTAGTGCACCGACACTGTCCAGTCACACGGGGGGGGGTACAGTGGCCATGGCCATGCCAGGTTACTGTGGGTGGGCAGTTGCTTCCACACTGCCCTGTTAATTCCTGGTTCCCGAATGGCCCCTTGGTTAGGACAGGGGTGTCCGCCCCTGGGGGTATGCCAAGCGTCGCAGGGGCTATTCAGGGCCCGCTGCGCATACCCTTCATCCAACAGGTGCCGACGGCGGCTCTGCCAACGGCTGGTTATTCCTTGCCCCTGGGTGATCATCTTTCACAGGTCACGAGGGATAAGATTTGGTGAGGGGAGTACGTTGATATTTTCTCCCTCCTGAATAGTGAGCCCACCAAGGAGGAGAGGGAGGGACAGGATGAACGGGTCAAGGAATTGTCCCGTCGTTGTAACCACCGTGTACCTGGGCCAATTGGTTACCGGCATATCTTATATATATGGCGGTATACCTTAGGGCCCGGCCTGATATGGCCATTCCAATGGTCCAATACCTCGACAATATTTACAGGGCGATGGTCAATTTTCCTGGCCCGTCGTGGTTGGCTTACGACGAGGAATTTAGGATGAGGGTGGCCCTACATCCTAAGATGAGGTGGGATGAGCCCTGCCAGCAATTGTGGCTCTTGTATGTGACTCCCACACGTCCGGCGCCTGGTGATAGGTACCATTGTGGCCATGCCGTGCAGCGGGCGGCTGCGACGCAGGTTCCCCACCAGCCGGCGGGGCAGGGGGTTCCAGCCCGCCTGCTGTGTTGGAGCTTCTCAGCTAGCGGCGTGTGCAACAAGCGCCAGTGTCATTTCCGGCATGAGTGTCCCTCTTGCTCTGGCCCTCACGCCGCCTCCACGTGCCCGTGGGCTGGTGGGTCACGAGGCAGAGGTAGGGGTGGGCAGAGGGCGGTCAGAGCTCCCTCTGATGGTGCTGGCCAAGCAAAAGGCCCCCTCTCCAATTAATATCCCCATGTTAGGACAATGGCTTTCCGCTTATCCTAGACGGGATGATGCGAGGTACCTGCTCGAAGGCTTCCAGTTTGGCTTTCGTATACCATTTAGGGGTGTTCGGGGACCGCAGGACGCCCCGAACTTACTTTCTCTAAAGGGCAATGAGGAGGTCGCTGCACAAAGCATAGCTAAGTACATTAGAAGTAAGAACCCAACTAGGAAGGCCATTGGACCATTACATGACAATGGAAGGCAAGGGGTTATTAAAGAGGAAACAGAGATTGCAGAGAGACTCAATGAATTCTTTGCTTCAGTATTCACTGAAGAAGACAGAGACCACATGCCCAAAACAGAGCCTATCTTCGTAGGGAGGGAAACCGAAGAATTAAGCCAGATAGAAATAACCAGGGAGGAGGTCCTTGCATGTCTTGTTAAACTAAACACTAACAAATCACCAGGACCAGATGGCATCCATCCACGAGTTCTCAGGGAACTTAAAGATGAAATTGCTGATCTCCTAGCCAAAATATATAATCTTTCCCTCAAATCAGGCTTTGTGCCTGATGACTGGAAGGTAGCGAATGTAACACCAATTTTCAAAAAAGGATCCAGGGGTGATCCAGGAAATTACCGACCTGTCAGTTTGACATGTGTCCCAGGTAAAGTGATGGAAACCATCCTAAAAGATAGAATTAATAGGCACATAGAAGAGAAGGCGCTGCTAAAGGAGAGCCAACATGGCTTTTGCAAGGGCAAATCATGCCTCACTAATCTGTTGGAATTTTTTGAGAGTGTCAACAAGCATGTGGATAAGGGGGATCCAGTTGACATTGTTTATCTGGACTTTCAGAAGGCTTTTGACAAGGTCCCACACCAAAGGCTCTTGAATAAACGTACCAGTCATGGAATAAAGGGACAGGTCTTGTCCTGGATCAGCAACTGGCTAAGGGACAGGAAACAGAGGGTAGCACTAAATGGACACTTCTCCAAGTGGAGGGAAGTAAAGAGTGGGGTCCCCCAAGGTTCAGTACTGGGACCCCTGCTTTTCAACCTCTTCATAAATGATCTAGAGGTAGGAGTAAAAAGCAAGGTAGCCAAATTTGCTGACGACACTAAATTATACAGGGTAGTGAAAACTGTGAGAGATTGTGAGGAGCTCCAGAGGGATCTCTCGACACTGGGGGAGTGGGCAAAACAGTGGCAAATGAGTTTCAACATTAGTAAGTGCAGAGTGATGCATGTTGGGGCAAAGAACCCCAATTACATTTATAAACTGATGGGGTCTGAACTCTCTGCGACAAACCAGGAAAGGGACCTTGGTGTCCTGGTGGACAACTCAATGAAGGTGTCAACCCAGTGTGCCTCAGCAGTGAAAAAAGCAAACTCAATGCTAGGGATCATTAGGAAGGGTATAGAAAATAAGTCAGCAAGTGTCATTTTGCCTCTTTATAAATCTATGGTGAGGCCCCACCTGGAATACTGTGTACAGTTCTGGTCGCCATACCTCCAGAAGGATATTATGGAGCTGGAGAAAGTGCAGAGGAGGGCAACCAGAATGATTAGGGGACTGGAACACCTTCCTTACCATCTGAGGCTGCAACGGTTGGGCCTCTTCACTCTTGAACGACGACGTCTAAGAGGTGACCTGATTGAAGTTTATAAAATCATGCACGGTGTGGACAAAGTAGATAAGGAAAAACTGTTTTCCCTATCGCATAACACTAGAACTAGGGGACACTCCATGAAACTTTTGGGTACTAGTTCTCAAACAAATAAGAGAAAGTACTTTTTCACCCAGAGGATTACTGGTCTATGGAACTCCCTGCCAGAAGAAGTGGTGACAGCTGTCAGTCTTGACAGCTTTAAGAAAGGATTAGACAAGTTCATGGAGGACAAGAGTATCAATGGCTATAATTATGGATACTTAAGGACAACCTCCGGGTTGGAGAGATAGGCAGGATATCTCTCAATATCATTTCCAGGGAATCCTAAGCAGGCATCTGCTTGGGAATACCCTGAAGGAAATGGTGAGCCACTGTGTGAGACAGAATGCTGGACTGGATGGGCTGTGGCCTGTTCCAGCAAGGCTGTTCTTATGTTCTTATGTTCTAAGCTAAGGAGTTGCAGGCTATGAGAGTTGCGGGGCCCTTTACTGAACCGCCATTCCCTAACTTGAAGGTCTCTCCTCTGGGGCTAGTCCCAAAAAAGACCCCAGGTGAATTTCGCCTAATCCACCATCTTTCTTACCCTGCAGGTTCCTCGGTCAATGATGCTATTCCTGATGACCTTTGCTCAGTCAGGTATACGTCGTTTGATCAGGCCCTACAGATGGTACGCGCCTGTGGTCCCAGGGCCCTCCTGGCAAAGTGTGATATCAAATCGGCATTCCGATTACTGCCAGTGCACCCCGAGGACTTCGAGCTGTTCGGTTTCCGTTTTAGGGGGAAATTCTATGTAGCTAAGGCCATGCCTTTTGGCTGCTCTATTTCATGTTCGGCATTCGAATGATTCAGTACTTTTCTCCAATGGGCCTTTGTTCGCAGGTCAGGGTCCCGGTCTGTAGCCCATTACCTCGATGACTTTTTGTTCGGGGGTGAACGGGGCTCGGACACGTGTACATGTCTCCTTACTACATTTCAGGCCCTTATGCGGGAACTGGGTGTCCCCTTAGCGCCTTAAAAGACCGAGGGCCCAGCCACCGACTCACCTTTTTAGGCATCGAAATTGACACTGTCGCACAGGCATCCAGGTTACCCATGGACAAGGTGGCTCGGATCTCTGCGGCGATTCGTGCACTAATTTCTAAACGTAAGGTGTCCCTTCGTGAGCTACAGGTACTTCACGGCCACCTCAACTTTGCCTGCAGGGTGATCACACCGGGCAGAGCTTTCGCCAGGCGTCTATGTGACGCCATGGCTGGCCTATTAAAACGCCATCACAGGGTCCGGCTCACCAGGGGTATACGGGCAGACCTATCGGTTTGGCTCACATTCCTACAGGAATTTAACAGGGTCTCTTTTTGGAGATCGGACCTTATGGTCTGCCCTAAAATTCAAGTACAGTTGGATGCCTCCGGCTCTCTGGGTTATGGTATCTATTTCGAGGGGTGGTGGGCATATGGCCGATGGCCTCACGCATGGCAGGGCATGGATCATCTCCGCGATCTTACTTTTCTGGAATTTTTCCCCCTTTCGGGGGCACTAATGGTATGGGGCGATAAGTGGGTCAACTCAGTGGTCCATTTTTGGTGTGACAATGCTGCAGTGGTGCACATTGTTAACGCTCAGACGTCCAAATCCCCTAGGGTCATGGCATTGGTCCGACAATTTGTCTTGAGAAGCCTACGCCTTAATGTGCTGTTCAAGGCCAGACATGTACCAGGCATTAATAATGATATTGCTGATGCTTTATCCCGCCTGCAGATCTCCCGGTTCCGAGCCTTGGCTCCCGAAGCAGAGGAATTCCCCTCGCCACTCCCGGCTGAGATTTGGACATTTGGCGAGGAGAGGTGAACCGGGCGATCGGCATGTCTTTGGCACCTCGCATGCGTAAGGCGTATCAACATGCTTTCATACAATTTAGAACCTTTTGTGGGCAACTACGGTTACCCGAAGTGTGGCCAATACCTGAGGACCAGATTTTACAATACATGGTTTATCTTCACGGTCATGGGCTGGCCCCCCGTACTATAGCCTCTAGGCTTTCGGCACTGGCATTTATGGCCAAGGTGCAGGGCTTCGCTGACTCCGTGAATGTTTTCCGCATACGTCATGTTTTGGAAGGGTGGACACGTGAACGTGGCCGCCGCCAGGACACACGTCACCCGATTTCACCAAAGGTTCTTACCCACCTTGCACGAGGCTGGCATAACTTATGCTATGATAGGTATGAGGTGGCTCTTTTTCACGCAGCTACCACTGTAGCCTTCTTTGGAGCACCCCGCATCAGTGAGTTGGTACCACTGTCTAAGGCGGATGCGTCTCGTAGGGCACTGGAACTCGATGATGTCTATGTTACACAAGAGTGGGCTCAGTTGAGGATACGGTCCTCAAAGGTTGATCAGCAAGGCGTAGGCAATGGAGTCAGACTGCTACGATGTTCCATTGAAGACATCTGTCCAGTTGGTGCCCTACATGAGTTTTGGGCAGTGCGTGGTACGCACCCTGGCCCATTTTTCTGCCACCAAGATGGGTCTCCCCTTACTAAATTCCAGTTTTGGAGGGTGACCGGCATGGCACTTACCAGTGTGGGCCTCCCTGGGGCTCATTACGGCACCCATTCATTTAGGATAGGCGCCGCATCTACTGCAGCTGCGTTTGGGTACTCTGAGGCTGATATACGCAGGATGGGCAGGTGGGGATCCATGCGCTTTGCATTGTACGTACGCCCCCTCCATGTATGAGTACCAGTTATGTCATTATTCCTTTTTCCTTCTTTTACAGACCCTGTGTGTCCCCGCACACTGGTGGCAGTATGGCTGGTGGGCCACAGTTACGTGCACTGGGCAGCGCAGTATGCTGCGGCGACAGAGTGGGGACCCCATGTCAGGCTACGTGCAACCGCACGTTTGCGATGGTACGGTAAGTGCGGTATGAAATGGCGGGAACTGTTGCCATTCCTGTTTTCCATCAGGGATGCTGGACCGCCTGATGTCCTCATCCTGCATCTCGGTGGCAATGACCTTGCCCAAGTCACTGGCCTCTCTTTAAAGTTCACGATTTGCAGGGACCTAGCCTATTTGCATTATGTATGGCCGTCCACGCGGCTGCTATGGTCGGACATGGTGCCGCGACATACTTACATAGGAGGCGTTGACCTCCGTGCCCTTGACCGCGCTCGCCGCTCGGTGAACAGGGCTATTGCCCGGTTCCTGGCAGACAAGGGCTTGGGGACAGCCATCCGGCACCCTAGGATAGGCTTGCAGGATTACGATCTCTATGCAGGAGATGGGGTCCACTTGTCGGCCAGAGGTATGAACCTCTTTCTTGAGGATATGCAAGCAGGCCTGGTGACCGAGCTGACGGTCTGGGGGGGGGGCGGTGAGTCATCATGGACGCCTCCCCGTGTGGCGGGTAGCACTGGTAAGGTAAAGATTTATGACCCATAGGTATCCGGCAGGTTAGCAATTGACTGGCCAACACGTAGACAGGTACAGGGGAAATAGGTTTGACCGGTCAAGGGCGAACCAGGCAAGGGGTGATGGCAGGAGCTTTACAGCCTGCATCACCTTGATATTTAACGGATACACATCATAGGGTGGGGTCAGTAGATAGTTTATTGACTCCGGTCAACAATTTGTTTGTGTCAACAAACAAATTGATACAAATAGTTACATGTAGCCAATTGCCATTGGCATTTTGGGAGGAACCTTACCAGTGTTACTGCAGCCTGCTTGCCTTAAAGAATTACAATTGGATGATTACACCAATTGAAAGTTATAATTCGGACTAGGGCATTATTCAATAAAAGTGGCCCGATGCCTTTATCCATATACTGGTGTCTGAGTCTTTCTTTGGGCGGTGTGCCTGCAATGTATTTTGTATTTTGAGCTGTGTAACTCAGTAAAGCAACTGATAATTTGTGCACTGATTTTTACCTCCAAACATTATGCCTGTTGTATAGCTACATAAGATGATCATGGTCAGTAAGTTTTTATGCCCTGTTTTTCCAGTATATCCATTTTGTGTCCATTTTCTGAATTCTAAACACACACACTTTTGTAAGTATATACCTACTGCTTAAACAGTTTATGGCTATTTTATTTTAATTTTGAAATATACAAATGTTTTATTTGTTTCCTAGAATATAATTCCAGCTCAGACATGTATGGATTTTCAACAATACATTATATTTTGTTTCTGTGTAAGAAGAATGAACTGTATAAATGTTTTTTTAATTCATTTTTGTTTGCTTTTTAGTAAAACAACAAATTTCTCACAGGTGCCTGTAACAGTGGTTTTACTGGCAATTTCAACTGGAGACAATTGTGTTAAACCCCATTGACAACAGGATCAGAATGTCTTCCAGTGAACATCCTCCACTCCCTCAGGGGAACTCTGCTTATGTAGAAACTTTGTTCTCCATTTATTTACACAATTGGATTATGTACCAGCACTGCAAATATACAACGAAACTTGCATTTCCCCACAATGTAGGTTTTGACTGAATAGTGTCAGTATTACAGGCATATTCTCCTAATTCTTTGGAAATTAAAAACCCTAGCAGCAAGAATATATCTACTTTTACGGAATCCACCAAATATAGTTCTCATGCATAAAAAGTTGTTTTTCTAAGCATAGCCAGTTTCAGTAGAATAGTATACTGGCTAGTAACTAGATGTAAGAAAGGAAGATGTATTACAAGCAATCTGCATTTTTATGGTTACAGAAGCCATACTTCTGTGGGAGAAACAAAAGTGTACACATGTATACACATACCTGTACTTTGTGTGATACCAGGTGCTTCCAAATAATAGACCTGAATATTTGAGAAAATGTGTTGTCTATATAAAAATTATTTGCAATGGTTGAACTGATTGTAAGAATATCACCACAGGGCTCCAAACCCAACAGTCCAGATTGATTAAATATCAGTACTCCCTAAAGTTTCAAAAGATTCTTCTTTTAGAATTAGTGGTTGATTCATCTGCATGCTTTTAAAAAGCATATCAAAACAAAACATCAGACTAATTGCACAGTACATGTGTGATCAAAGGTAATGTAATATTTATGCAATCAATGTAGATGTAAAGACACATAATCATTTTTCTGATGAGCTGCTAATATGAATTACAGATTAACATAATTATTAAACATCATAATATTTGGAAGGAGAAATGATATTTTTGTACAAGTAATGGTTTTTCTCATTATCTCAAAGAGGATTGCAGAAATTAATTGTTTGAAGAGTGCCTCTGTAGGCCAGAATCCTATTTTACCTTTTCAGAATAATTTTTAGTGTTGTGGTATTCAGATGTTAGTGTGTATGGGCAGCTATATTATCTCAATATGAATTATACCTAAACTTAGGCTGTGTAGTTGCACACATGGGCAGCAGGATCTCCATGCAAAAGCAAACAGTTCTTTGCCCATAGTGTAAAATACATTTTCTCTTTCATTTTATCTCAACCGGTGTGGTGCAGTGGTTAGAGCAGGGTGAGCCCAAGACAATGCCTTGGTTTCTTGCAGAATCAGGAGTCCATGACATTTTGCCACCTAAAGGAGAGTAATAAATGGCAACCTTGACTCACCCAAAAAAGGTGCCAGTATCCAGTAGTGGGCATCAGCAGGTTCGCACGAGTTCACCAGAACTGGTAGCAGAAATTTTGCCTGGCCCCGCCCATCCAAGTTTTGAAATAAAGTAGTCCTAATTCAGGTGCAGTGCAGGGCTTTTCCCCTGGCCATGCCCACCATACCATACCCACAGTGTGGTAGTATTTTTTTTTGAGCCCACCACTGCCAATATCCCATGCCAGAAAATTTATATTGTCACATGGGACACAAAAATCCCACAGGTATCTCTCTCCTTAAGCCTGGCAGAAAAGTAACAAATTTAATAACTCACAATTCCCTACCTTTCTGTGGCATCAAATTTCTTGCCTGAATGACCTTTTTCTCCTGACTAATGGTAAACCCAGCCTAAACGTAGAGTGTTTGACTAATGCTTGAAGTCTTGTTGCTTACATATGCTGACAGAACTGAAACAGTGTAAATCATAGAGGCAAACTGCCACTGCTTAAGAAATTGCTGCCTTTATTGCTCATCATGCAGCAGTCACAAGAATTAGCATGTGACAAGAAATTCAAGTGGTGATATCAAGCAACAATTCACCACTATGATTTATAATGTTGTACTTCTTTTTTATATAAATTTTATTAAATTTTAAAAACAAAAACAAAAGTTACATAATAGAAAAAATAATAATAGAAAAAAATAATGTGTGTGTGTGTGTGTGTGTGTGTGTGTGTGTGTGTGTGTGTATATAAGTTCTCTGAATCATTCTATTTTTATATACAATGATACCTTGCATAACAAACGCATTGTATAGTGAAAAATCCGCACAACGTATGCAATGGCGATACCCCACATAACGGATTTTCCCCCATTATGTGGGGTTTTTGGTAACCGGGGTATACCCACTTAATGGGAACCCTGGCTAATGAACTTTTTTTCAATTATGGGGAACCACATAGTGAAGAGCTCCGTGGAACTGAGTTTTTTTCGTTATGCGTGGTTCTACTGTACAAACACACGTGTGTGTGTGTGTGTGTGTGTATATATATACATACAGTAGGACTATATTAACATGATCAATTACCATATTAATGTGATCAATTTGAGCAAAGTAATGACACACACGCGCACGTGTGTGTGTGCGTGCATGCCTCTGTGTGTGTGTGTGTGTGTGTGTGTGCCATTTGCTCAAATTGATCACATTAATATGGTATTTCAGTTTTCTCTTAGCAAAAATACATAAAACCATACCTGTCAACCATCCCAATTTGGCCAGGATTACCCCGCAATTTGACATCGATTGACGTCATAACTCGCCCCACGCTGCCACTACCCGTAGGGGCTGCGCAAGCAGCATAGCGCTTCACGCATGTGTGGAAAGCAACCTGCGCACAAGCAATCTGCCCAGGTCCCATTTTTACGGAGCTGCGGGTTGACAGGTATGCATAAAACACCCTAGTGTGATGCTGTACTTCTACCAGTACATGTCACTTGCAGGTTTCTTGCATAAGGCTGATAAATACCTGTTTGTTTGTTTGTTTGCTTACTTGCTTGGTTGCTTGCTTGCTTGCCTTCTGCCAAAAATAAAAATATCTTATCATAATTATAGCACCAAAAAAACAAATGGGAACACACAAAATCAAACCAATAGAAACAAAGGAGTAAATATCTCAAATGGCATCTCTGTTTAGAACAAAATGTAATAGCTTCCTGAATGTTGGAAGAACAGGAGTCTAATGAATCTCAACAAGGAAATAATTCCGTAATAAGGGGGCCATCACCAAGAAAGCTGTCTTCCATGTGTCATTTCTTTTAACTTCTCTTGGGGTAGCTTCCAAAAGCAACACAGCCTCACTTACAGCCAAGATTGAATCTGTTATGGATAATGTATTGCTTTTTCATATGTAGATTTAATTGTGAGTTTAGCTAGAAATGATAATGAAATAAATGAGGCTTTCAAAGGTAAGGTTCATAAACTGGAAAAACAAAACCTAAATTTTCAGATCTATGTCTTTCCAGTGCACTGAATGTTAAGTAGGAATGGGATGGATCAGAAATGATATTCTGACAACGTAGGGAAGCTCTATTATCAGAGCAGCACGTCTACCCCCATGCATCCATAGTACACCCATAGAAAATGTAGACGTAGTGCTAATATTAGTAGTTAACATGGGGTGTTCTGAGGAGAAATAAGTTAAACATGGATTTGTCCATCTTGGTGTCAACATGCTTCTGTGACTATCATCTGCCTCTATTCCTATCCTTATTTCATATCAAATCACAAGGTATGGTGTGTGCTAATTCACAGTCAGTTGTATATTTTATTGAATATATACATTTCTTTACATATTTTATCTAATTTATGCACATTTCCCACTGATTTGAGTGTGTTTGTGAATATTTTATCTTTGCTCATTTTATCTATTTGTACCTAAAACATGTGCAAATACTTCATCAGTCTCACAAAAATACAAATTTCTTTTCAGAGAAATACTTAGGGACACCCCCCCCCCCAATCCCTATATTTCAATAAGAGTATCAAATCAAGCAAAATCATTTTTATTCCTTATACAAAGACCTTTTGCTTTCCTGAAATATCTCCTGAAGGCAGCATAATTTCCTTCCCATCAGTTTCAATCAGAGCAGGATGGGGAAAACACCACAAAATATCAGCAACAAATCAAGAGGTTTCCTTTCCTTGTCTTCTACAGTGAACTACCATAACTTGGGAGGTGGTGACTCTTTTATCACATAATTCCACTAAAAGTTCAGACATGCAGATGTAATTCCTTTGTTCTTCTTGCCCTATCAAATGCTGTAGCTCTTTGCAGGCGCACCCACCCAAATAAAGACTCAGACACCGGTATTGGATTAAAGGCATTGGGCCACTTTTATTGAATAATGCCCTAGTCTGAATTATCACTTTCAATTGGTGTATCATCCAATTGTAATTCTTTAAGGCAAGCAGGCCGCAGTAGCACTGGTAAGGTTCCACCCAAAATGCCAATGGAAATTGGCTACATGTATCAATTTGTATCAATTTGTTTGTTGACACAAACAAATTGTTGACCAGAGTCAATATACTATCTACTGACCCCACCCTATGACGTGTACCCGTTCAAATATCAAGGTGATGCAGGCTGTGAAGCTCCTGACATCACCCCTTTCATGGTTCGCCCTTGACCGGCCAATCCTGTTTCCCCTGTATCTATCTACGTGTTGGCCAGTCAATTGTGAACCTGCCGGATACCTATGGGTCATAAATCTTTACCTTACCAGTGCTACCCGACAAAAGTGACCAAAGTCAACTTACCCCGTATCTCAAACACTAGCGACAGTGTGGGATGGGCGAAAAAGCCAAGAACCAAAGAGCCAATTGCAGGTTCAAGCAAAAATTCCCACCCGGCCCTGAAGCGACCAGAAAATCACACTGTCCACTAGGGAGGGGGTGGAGAGAAAAACTTCTCCACTCCGTTGCTTCTCGTAAAATGGCAGTGAGGCTGCCTCGTGGCCACCCCTTTTATACAGGGGTGGCCACGCCCCCTAACTGACCCGGATGTCTGCGTCCGGGTGGGGCCCCCCGCAAAGAGCGCGGTGGCCATTTTGGCACCGCGCTTGCATTGCAGGCGCACCCACCCAAATACTCAGATACCGGTATTGGATTAAAGGCATTGGGCCACTTTTATTGAATAATGCCCTAGTCCGAATTATCACTTTCAATTGGTGTATCATCCAATTGTAATTCTTTAAGGCAAGCAGGCCGCAGTAGCACTGGTAAAGTTCCACCCTAAATGCCAATGGAAATTGGCTACATGTATCAATTTGTATCAATTTGTTTGTTGACACAAACAAATTGTTGACCGGAGTCAATATACTATCTACTGACGCCACCCTATGACGTGTATCCGTTCAAATATCAAGGTGATGCAGGCTGTGAAGCTCCTGACATCACCCCTTTCATGGTTCGCCCTTGACCGGCCAATCCTGTTTCCCCTGTACCTATCTACGTGTTGACCAGTCAATTGCGAACCTGCCGGATCCCTATGGGTCATAAATCTTTACCTTACCAGTGCTACCCACCAAACTGGGAGGCGTCCATGATGACTCACCCCCCCCCCCAAGACTGTCAGCTCGGTCGCCAGGCCCACTTGCACATCCTCCAGAAAGAGGTTCATACCTCTAGCCGACAGGTGGACCCCATCTCCTGCATATAGGTCAAAATCCTGCAAGCCTATCCCCGGGTGTCGAATGGCTGTCCCCAAGCCATTCTCAACAAGAAACCAGGCAACAGCCCTGTTCACTGACCGCCGGGCACGGTCCAAACCATGGAGGTCCATGCCTCCTCTATAACACTGTCTCGGCATGATGTCAGACCATAGCAACTGTGTGTATGGCCATAAATGATGTAAAAACGCCAGGTCACTGCACACCGACATTTTTAAGGAAAGGCCAGTGATCTGTGCTAGATCATTGCCGCCGAGGTGCAGAATCAGGACATCAGGCGGTCCAGCATCCCTGATGGACATCAGGAATGGCAACAGTTTCCGCCATCTCATGCCGCGCATACCATACCACCGCATATGTGCGGATGCATGCAGCCCGAGATGGGGTCCCTACTCCGTCGCTGCAGCATACTGTGCCGCCCAGTGCACGTAACTGTGGCCCACCAGCCACACTGCCACCAGTGTGCATAGACACACAGGGTCTGTAAACTCCCCATCGGGTGGGGAGTTTAAAAGGGCTCCCCGTGGCTAAGGGGAGCCGAAGACGCCACCACTGCACGAGGACGTCTCTCCCCGCCCCCTGCCATCGGGCGGGGAGTTTAAAAGGACTCGCCGTGGCTAAAGGGAGCCGAAGACGACGACGACGCATGAGGACGTCCCTCTCCACCCCCTGCCATCGGGCGGGGAGTTTAAAAGGGCTCCCCGTGGCTAAGGGGAGCCGAAGTCGCCGCCACTGCGCGAGGACGTCCCTCCCCACCCCCTGCCATCGGGCGGGGAGTTTAAAAGGGCTCCCTGTGGCTAAGGGGAGCCGAAGGCGGCGCCTCTGCGCGAGGATGTCCCTCCCCACCCCCTGCCATCGGGGGGAGTTTGAAAGGGCTCCCCGTGGCTAAGGGGAACTGAAGACGATGGCGACGATGCGCAAGGACGTCCCTCCCCACCCCTGCTATCGGGCGGGGAGTTTAAAAGGGCTCCCCGTGGCTAAGGGGAGCCGACGACCCCGACGCCGCGCAAGGACGTCCCTTCCTTGGCCCCACCGTGGTCGTGGACATTGAGATATGGACTCTGTTGTGGACTTAGCTGCTGAGGACATTGTGGTGTTGTTTTTCCTGATTATATCTTGTAAACTTGTAAACTGTTATTACAATTTTTTGTATATTTTATTGTATTTAATTGTTATATTGTGCTTATACTTGATATGATGTTATTGTACTGTTTTGCATAATGAACTGTATTGTGTTGTACATCCCCCTCCCCTCCCCTTTCCATTTTCCCTACCTATGTTTGTTTTGTATTTATTGGATTCTCTGTAAACCGCTTTGAGTTGTCAGTAGACAAGTAAAGCGGTATATAAGAACAATAAATAATAATAATAAATAATAAAGAGAAGGAATTAAGGACATAACTGGTACTCATACAGTGAGGGGACGTACATATAAGGAAAAACGCGCGGACCCCCACCTGCCCATCCGACATATATCAGCCTCAGAGTACCCGAACGCAGCCGCAGTTGAAGCGGCACCTATCCTGAATGAATGGGTGCCATAACGAGCCCCAGAGAGGCTGACACTGTGAAGTGCCATACCGGTCACCCTCCAGAACTGAAATTTGGTAAGGGGAGACCCATCCTGGTGGCAGAAAAACAGGCCAGGGTGCGTGCCACGCACTGCCAAAAATGCATGTAGGGCACCAACCGGACAGATGTCAGCAAATGTACATCGTAGTAGTCTAACACCACTGCCTACTCCATGCTGATCGGCCTTTGAGGAACGAATCCTCAACTGAGCCCACTCCTGGTTGATAGAGACATCGTCGAGTTCCAGTGCCCTATGAGACACGTCCCCCTTTGACCATGGGACCAGCTCGCTGATTCGGAGAGCTCCAAAGAAAGCTTCGGTGGTAGCTGCATGAAAAAGAGCCTCCTCATACCTATCGTAACACAGTCTATGCCAACCTCGTGCAAGGTGGGTCAGAACACCTGGTGAAACAGCGTGATGTGTGTCGTGGCGGCGGCCACGCTCACGTGTCCACCCTTCCAATATGTGGTGTATGCGGAAGTCATTCAGACAGTCAGTAAAGCCCCGTGCCTTGGCCATAAATTCCAAGGCAGAAGGCCTGGTGGTGATAGGGCGTGGGGCCAACCCCTGATCATGAAGGTGCACCATATACTGTAAAATCTGGTCGACCGGTATCGGCCACATTTCGGGCAACTGCCTTTGCCTGCAAAAAGTCCTAAATTGGAGGAGTGCATGTAGATACGCCTTACGCGTGCGAGGTGTCAAAGACATGCCGATCGCCCGGTTTACCTCTCCTCGCCAAATGTCCAAATCTCGGCTGGGTGTAGAGAGGGAAGTTCCTCTGCGTCTGGAGCCAAGGCACGGAACTGGGAGATCTGCAGGCAGGATAAAGCGTCAGCAATATTGTTATTTATGCCTGGCACATGTCTGGCCCTGAAGAGCACATTAAGGCGCAAGGACCTAAGAACAAATTGGCGAACTAAGGCCATGACTCTGGGGGATTTAGATGTTTGGGAGTTGACAATGTGCACCACCGCAGCATTGTCACACCAAAAGTGAACTACCGAATTAGCCCACCCGTTCCCCCAGAGCATGAGGGCCCCCAAAATTGGAAAAAACTCCAAGATCGTGTAAGCGATCCGTGCCCTGCCATGTCTGAGGCCATTGACCTCAAAATAAATCCCATAACCCAGGGAGCCGGAGGCATCCGACTGTACTTGGAAATGAGGGCTGACCATAAGCTCAGATCTCCAAAAGTCCTGTAGGAATGTGAGCCAAACCGCAAGGTCTGCTCGTAAACCCCTGGTCAGCCGTATCCTGTGGTGTCGTTTTGAAAGGCCCGCCATAGCATCACACAGACGCCTGGCAAAGGCTCTGCCTGGTGTCACTACCCTACAGATGAAGTTGAGGTGGCCGTGAAGCACCTGCAACTCCCAGAGAGACACCTTATGCTTGGCAAGCATTGCCAAAATCGCAGCAGAGATCCGAGTCACCTTTTCCATAGGCAACCTGGATGTCTGAGCGATGGTGTCGATTTCAATACCTAAAAAGGTAAGGGTGGTGGCTGGGCCCTCAGTCTTTTCAGGTGCTAGGGGGACGCCCAGTTCCCGCATAAGCACCTGAAATGTGGTGAGCTGGCGTGCACACGTGCCCATGTCATTTCCACCCCCGAACAAAAAATCGTTGAGGTAGTGGGCTACAGACCGGGACCCCAACCTACAAACAAAAGCCCAGTGGAGGAAGGTGCTAAATCGTTCAAAGGCCGAACAGGAAATTGAACAGCCAAAAGGCATGGCCTTGTCCACATAAAACTTGCCCCGAAAACAAAAACCTAACAGCTCAAAGTCATCTGGGTGCACTGGCAACAATCGGAATGCCGATTTGATATCACACTTTGCCAATAGCGCCCCGGGACCACACGAGCGTACCATCTGTAAGGCCTGGTCAAAGGACGTATACCTGACAGAGCAAAGGTCGTCAGGTATAGCGTCATTGACCGAGGAACCCGCAGGGTAAGAAAGGTGGTGAATTAGACGGAATTCACCCGGGGACTTCTTAGGGACTAAACCTAGAGGGGATACCTAGAGGGGGTTGTCAAATGGCCCCGCCACCCTCTGTGCCTTGACCTCCTTGGCTATCTGCTCCGCAGCAATGTCCTCATTACCCCTGAGAGACAGTAGGTTTGGGGCATCCTGAGGCCCATGAACACCTTTAAAGGGTATGCGGAAGCCAAACTGGAAGCCCTCAGGCAGGTATATCGCATCATCCTGTCTAGGATAAGCGTGCAGCCATCGTTCGAGCACCGGGACATTAATTGGGGAGGGGGCCTTTTGAATGGGTAGCAACATCAGAGGGTGCTCTGGCCGCACCCTGAAAACCCCTTCGTCTACCTCGTGACCCACCGGCCCGCAGGCACGCGGAGGCGGCATGAAGGCCGGAACAAGAAGAGCACTCGTGCCTATATCTACACTGGCGCTTGTTGCACACTCAGTTGGTGGAGAAACTCCAGCACAGCAGGCGGGCTGGAACCCCCTGCCCCGCCGGCTGGCAGGGAGTCTGTCTAGTAGCAGCCCGCTGTACGGCATGGCCACAGTGGTACCAATCACCAGGCGCTGGCCGCGTGGGGGTCATATACAGCAGCCACAACTGCTGGCAGGGCTCATCCCATCTCATCTCAGGGTGAAGGGCCGCCCTCATCCTAAATTCTTCGTCATAGGCCAACCATGACGGGCCAGGGAAATCAACCACAGCCCGGTAAATATTGTCCAGGTACTGGACCATTTGGATGGCGAAATCAGGATGAGCCCTTAGGAATACTGCCATATAAATCAGATAGGCCGGTAACCACTTGGCCCAAGTGTGAGGTGGCT
The DNA here is from genome assembly GCA_035047345.1 of Bradypodion ventrale. Lineage (NCBI taxonomy): Eukaryota > Metazoa > Chordata > Lepidosauria > Squamata > Chamaeleonidae > Bradypodion > Bradypodion ventrale. Next base: position 130,863,148 of record JAWDJE010000005.1, read on the forward strand.
TGCGACAACGGGACAACTCCTTGTCCCTGTCATCCTGCCCCTCCCTCTCCTCCTTAGTGGGTTCACGGTTCAGGAGGGTGAAAATGTCAATGTATTCCCCACGCCAAATCTTCTCTCTAGTAGCCTGGGATAAATGGTCACCCAGGGGTAGGGAGTAACCAGCCGTTGGCAGGGCTGCCATTGGTATGGATTGAATTGGGGGTGCCCGTAATGGGCCCAGTAGGACCCCCGAGAAGTTAGGCGTACTCATAGGGGCGGTCACCCCTGCATTAACCGGGGGATAATTGGGCACCAGGAAGTAACAGGACAGTGTGGATTAAACTGCCCTCCCGCAGTAACTTGTTGCGGCCATGGCCACTGTACCCCCCCCCCAGCATTATTAGCTATTGTCACCGGTGTACTGACTTGACCAGGATACTCACTCAGTGCACCCCCATGGGCCGCCCCCACTGGGGGTTCCGGCCCGCGGTGGGCGTCGGAGCTTGCGATAGCTATCGAGCTCTGTGTCCCGATGCGTCCCTGCCAAGCAGGACTGGTCCCCGGTGGAAAGCCTTGTTGTAATGGCCTGATGGGGAGCTGCAAGGCACCGGCTTGCGCTGGCCTGATGGCCTCCAGCAGCTCAACCCTGTTGGCGGCCCGCTGCGCAGCCGTGGCCGGCATGTGGGCCGGAACTGCAGAGCTGGCAAGCCCACCATCCGAAGGTGGTGGAGCAATGCCCATTGATGCCTCCAGTGCCGATATGCGGGCAAGGAGAGCATCCACAGCATCTGACCCACCAGGATCAGGTGGGCCGGATGGGCCGGACGGCCCACCGGGTAATTGATGAGGGATAAACCCGTGTGGCAATCCCTGGCCAAAATAGGGCCATGCCCAATAATCCGGCCCATGAGGGGCCGGAAGAACGGTGGGGCGGAAACCCGCACCACGCCCGAGTGGGCCGCTATGCCCCAAGCCGGGCAAAGGCGCAACAGGGGTAGAAACCTCAGGGGAGCAGGCCTGTGCAGCCCCCGCCCGAGTCCTCCGACTGGGCGGGTAGGCAGAGGCCTGGTCACCCTCATTGGTGGCAGTGGGTATTATGACCCTGCCACCCCGCTGTGGGGCTGCCACCCGAGCCCTCTAGCCTGGTGGTAGCCCCAAGAAGGTTGAGGGGGTGGGCCGAGCCCTCCCCCTAGGTCACAGCCTAGGGGCTGCCTGGGCCTTGTGCTTGGGTGCCATGGCCACCCAAGCAGGCACTGATCGGAGGAGAGATATCCTCCGATCAAATGCAGCAAAAGAGAGCAAACCGGGGAGTCGCATCGGAGCGAACTTCCCCGCTCCGTCACTTCTAGTAAAATGGCAGCGCGGCTGCCTCGTGGCCACCCCTTTTATAGAGGGGTGGCCACTCCCCCTAACTAGCCCGGATGTCTGCGTCCGGGTGGGGGCGCAAAGAACGCGGTGGCCATTTTGGCGCCGCGCTTGCATTTGCTGAACCTTGTGGAAAGTAAATATTTACTGAAGTGATTGTTACCAGTTTAGCATGTATTAGCAGCTTTCACACTTTAATTGTACAGTGATACCTCATACAACGTCCAAACTTGATTCCACAAGTTTGGACTTTATATGGATTTGGACTTTGTATGAGGCATGCAAAATCCTAGCTGCGATGCCTCATACAACGTCCAAATCCTTGCCACGATGCTTCATACAACGTCGTTTCCATAGAGATACATTGTACTGTAACAGCACAGACTTCAGGGCAAAATCAAGGAAACAGATAGGAAACTGACAGAACTTTAAGAAATCATTGTCTAAAGGCTAAAAACATTACAAAAACTTGTCAAACAACCCTGAATGTCCAAGAACCTGAAGAATGCTGCAAAAATCCCAGGAATGCATCTAAAAATTCTGACAAAAAATTCAAAAAAATCCAAAATCGCGCTCAAAACCACTCCTAAACACTCTTTGCCTCATGCAAAACCCACAAGAGCAATGCACACATGTGTCCTGCCATTTATACTGCCCAGGCACAATGCAACCTGGGAGAACCCCAACGTCATACGACTTTGTATGAGGCAACTTTTTTCAAGGAATTAGGTGATGTTGTATGAATCTGATGTTGTATGAAGCGGACTTTGTATGAGGTATTACTGTATTTGAATTTGGTATCCACCCAGATAGGGGACTACAGTGGCTCAAGTGGCTAAGACGCTGACTCGGAGGCGGAAGGTCAGCAGTTCAATTCCCGAGTACTGCAGGATGGAATGAGCTCCCATCTTTGTCCCAGCTCCTGCCAACCTAGCAGTTAGAAAACAAGAAAATTGCAAGTAGATAAATAGGAACCACTTTAGTGGGAAGGTAACAGCGTTCCATGTGCTCCGGTGTCTAGTCATGCCTGCCACATGACCACGGAAACATCTACAGAAGCAGACAGTGCTGGCTCTTCAGCTTTGAAACAGAGATGAGCACTGAACCCTAGAGTCATATACGACTGGCTTTCAAGCAAGGGAAACCTTTACCTTTATCTACCCAGATGGAAATGTTGACTGTCCCCAAATGGTGATTTCTATGAGTGAAGGTGATCCATTCAATTGTAGGACTTTTTGTGCTCTCCCTTGTGACACACACAAAGTACAGATCATGTATTCCATTTGTCTGGGGATGGCAGGGAATTTTCTTCAATAAGTATTTTGAAGGTGAGAGTCAATTAGTGCCTGTCTTGTGTAAATCTTTGTTTATCTTATCTCTTACATGGAAGCATGAGGAACTGCAAAAATATTCTCCTGATCCTGCAAGAAACCAAGGCATTTTTAATAACTCTCAACAAGAGCAGAGAACAAGATTTTGTTTTCTTTTTCTTCGCTTTTGTTCAAAATAAGCAAAATAGTGATGAATACAGATTTGTTGACAGGTTTCCCCTCCCCCCTATTCCAAAGGGCTGTTTGCATATTTGAAAACAGACACCTAGTCCTTCTTTGCTTGTTGTCTTTGTAGGTTCTGCGTCTCAAAGGGAAAGGACATTTGTTTGGCACAGAAACAATCTGTGCAAATTACAGCAATGCTGAAAAAGAAAAAGAAGTCTTGCCCTTCCCTGGAGCCAAGGAATCTATCAGGATTTGCCCATTCACTGTTGAGCAGCCTCTTCAAATCAAATACTCATACTGATATGAACAATAAATTTACCAAGTTCATTCCCTAGTTTCACATAAGGTAGGGAAGTCATGGTGGACCAAAGGGTTGATTAAAATGAACTGTCATATTATGTTGTAATTCTTTTTTTAAAATAATTTTTTATTAAATTTTTAAAACAATAATACAATATAAAAAATTAAACAACATTATTACATAACAAAAAGAAACAACACAAAACAATTATTCTAATACAATGAAAAATAAAAAGTACAATTTAAATATGACTTAGTAAGATACAAATTTCCACATTCTTCTTCATTACTTTAGTTATTCGATTATACTTCTTAATACTGTATTTCTAATTCTTATATATACATACCATCATCTAATATCTCATTACTCTTATTATCACATTAAACAAATTCAAAATCAATTCATAACCAACCCATTTTAATACATATACTAAGTCAAACCCCAAAATTGTTATTTCAGTACAAAAATTATAATACTAAACAATAATCAAAAAAAGCAAAGTTATCCACCCTGTGCTTTATACATTGCCCTGGAGAGCGTGGATTCTCTTGTTAATTTTTCCCCCAAAAACACCTTTGGCCAGGTACAGGCCTATTTATTTCATTTCCCTTGAATGCGTAATCCACAAAAGCTTGCCGAACATTCTAAAATCTATTCTCTTTAATTATGCCTTTTTTCTATCTAAAATTCCATGTTAACTTATCATTTAATGCTAAATCCCACATTTCCTTGTACCATTCTTCAATTTTCATAATCACATCATTTTTCCAGTTTCTTGCGATACACTGTCTTTCCTTTGTCAACATTATCTCTAGTAACTCTTTTTTATCCTTGCTTATATTTATACTTTCCACATGTCAACAAAACGGTATTTGACCCCAATTTAATGTGCATGCCCATAATTTCACCTATCTCTTTTTCAATTTTTCTCCAAAAATCTTTTACCACATTACAATTCCACCACTTATGTTCATAAGTTCCCAGTCTATCTTTGCACTGCCAACACATTTTATCCTTCTTATTATCAATCTGATTTAACCTAACTGGAGTCAAATACCATTTCCACAACATTTTGTAGTTCTGCTCCTTCACTTTAACGGACATGGTTCTCATAATTCTTTTCTTCCATTTATTTTTTCAATTTGCATCATCTATCTTAATTTTCAGATCCCGTTCCCAACTCGCTCTCAGCTCCTCCTGTGGATTACCCTCCTTGTTTAACATCCTATATATTTTGCTTACTAAACCCTTAATACCTCTTTCTCCCTTTCTTATTTTTAGGATCAATTCTTCAAACTCTGTCTTCCCTCTTTCCAAGCAATCTTCTCTCATATATTTACTATTCCATTTATTTACTAACACTCTGGAACCAATTCATCTTTAACTGTACATACAAATCTGTCTTTCTCTTACTATCTTTACAGGCTGAAATCCAATCTTTCAACATGAAAACTTCATTCCTATACAGTACTTCTTTTACTCTTTTATCCATTTTTATTGGGAAATTTTTAATATCTTCAATTTCAATAATTGGAGAAATGTGCGGGGCCAATTCCTCCTTCACTTTTTTCCATACTCCCAATATTGTTTTCATCATTTTATTTTTAATAACAGGTTTCACAAAATCACATCCCAAAAAGACCATTTTTTCCAATTTGGTTAAGCTCCTTCATCTCTATTTCTTCCCAAATTACCTTTTCTCTAGCCAAGATCTTTACTATATCCTTAATTTGAAAGGCTCGATAATAATTCCTCAGATTCGGAATTCCTAAACCTCCTTCCTTCTGGGTTAAGTACCAAAATTTTTCACAATTCTAGGTTTCTTCCCCCCATTTCTAAAATTATCAAACTTTTTAAAAAATTTCTTAATTTCATTATCCCTCAGTTGAATTGGGAGAGCGTCAAATAAAAAATTAATTCTTGGTAATAACATCATTTTACATAACGCTATCCTCCCAAACCAAGACAACTTCAATTTTTGATATCGCTGTATTTTATCCTTAATTTCTACTTTCAATTTTCCATAATTTAATTTCTTAAGGTCTTTGCAGTTATTTGAAATATTTATCCCCAAGTATTTCAAATTATCTTTAAGTTGTAAGTTACTATTACCCTTTATCATCTGTTGTTCTTCCTTGCCAACATTACACAAAATCATTTCTGACTTATCCCAGTTTATTCTCAAGCCCGTAATATCTTGAAATTCTTTTAACTTTTCTCGTATACTACCTAATGTTTTCCCAGGTTGTTTTGTAATTATCAATATATCATCTGCATATAAACTTATCTTGTTTCCTAATATCCCCTCAATTTCTTTATCATCTCTTATGGCCTTTGCCAACATCTCCATTGCCATAATAAACAATATTGGCGATAATGGGCAACCCTGTCTTGTACCCACTTCCAGTTTCACTTCTTCTGTTACCTCATCATTTACCCTGACAATAGCAGATCCATGTTGATAGTCCTTCTAAATTTATCTCCAAATCCGTAGTATTTGATTATCTCATTAATTGTTACCCATTGTAGAGAATCAAAAGCCTCAAAAATGTCCAAAGATAATAGCTTTCTTCCCATTTTTCAATCATTTTTTCTTTACATTTTTGATCTTTAAAAAGGTTGGCCTCATATCTCCAATTCCTTCTCATTCTCCTCATACCCCCTATTTTCAATTCTGCCCACAATTTCACATGATCGGACTCTTTAAAAATTCTCACTTCTACCTCCTTTACATTTCTAACCATAGTCTCTGTTACAAAAATATAATCTATTCTGGAATACGAGTTGTGCACCTGTGAAAAAAACTTTCTGACCCGTTCAGCTCTCTCCATATATCTTTCAAACCTAAAGATATCATCCATTTATCCAAAATTTGTTTTTTAATATATTTTCCACTTCTTGTTATATTTGTACAATCTAAATTTGACCTTATTAGATTGAAATTCCCAGCCACTATCATTTTTGTTGTTTTTTCCTTTACCAATATATCATATATTTTATCCAAAAACTCTCATTGACACTCATTTGGTACATATAAATTCACTAAAGTTATATCCTCCTCATCAATTTTCCCTTTTACTATTTAATATCTACCTTCCGGGTTAAAGATACTGCTTACCATTTCAAAACCCAATCTTGTCAAAATCAAAATCGCCACCCCTCTTGCTTTTGAAGTGCCGTATGACTTTTCATAAAATTGCATCCATCCTAAAAAAATCTTATTCACATCTTGAGATTTTTGATGAGTTTCCTGAAGAAAGACTACATCCGGCCTGTCTTTTTTCAGAGCTGATTGATTCCTTCTCCTCTTAACTTGAGATCCTGTACCTTTCACATTCTACGTTAACACCTTGATATTTCTCATAATTTAATCAACCACTGTCCTCCATAGCCTCCGCTTTCTCCAATGGGCGTGATTCCCTCTACCCTACACCTATAACAGATACAAGAAACACTCAAATCTACCCTCCCCACGCTCTTCTTTGAAAAAGTCACCTTCATCACCCAAAGAGGGGAGGGGGGAACATGGAAGATATAGCTACCATCCAATGCTCTAGCGCATTTCTTTCTTATTACTAAACAATCTACACTTTTAAGTCTTATTCTAAACCATTTCAAATTATCATTTCTCTCCCCTACCTCATTTTCTCTAACCCCTAATTCACCCTTCTTCTGCTACCATCACCAATTTTTTGTCCAGATCAGTCCCGCAGCACCACCCTCTTCTGCACCTCCATAATTTCTTCAGAGCTCCAGACTCCAGTAGAGCTTTTCTTAATGCCAACCATTCTCTTGAGGCCGCCTTAACCAGATCATTTAAACACAAGTACTCCAAAGCAGCCGTCTCTGGATCGATCATGTGCATTTTCTTATCGTAAAAAAATCTTAATTGTTATGGAAATCTCCAATTATATTTTATTCCCCATTCAGTCAAGAATTTTGTTGCCAGTTTCATTTTGTAACGCCAAACACGCTCTTTAACGGAAATATCATTGTAAACCTCCACATCAATCCCATCAATTTTTAAAACGCCAGACCCTGCTTGTTTTATTAAGGCCATCACCTTTAATTTGTCCCCCCAATTTGCAAACTTAACCAAAACATTCCTCTGAACACTTTTCCCTCTTCTCGCTCCCAATCTATAAGCATTTGCAATATCTTCATTAACAAACTCTTTCCCCATTTTCATGCCATTTAACCAATCAGTTATTCTATCCTTTAGCTGGTCTGACGTTTTCTCAACCAAATTACGGATCACAATATTCTGCTTTCTCATCATCTCTTCCACCACATCTATCCTTTTTTTCCTCCAAATCAACTTTCATCTTGGTTTCCCTTTCTTCCTCATATAATCCTTTGATATCATTCAGCATCAATTTCATATCGTCTTGCATTGACTTAACATTTGCATCCATCCTTTGAAAATTAAAATCAACCTTTTTAGAGAAATCCATAACCATTGTAGCTATTTTATCTTGTTTTCTCCTTATTTCCTCTTTATCTTTTACCCTTGTCTCTTCCATCCTATCAAATTTCGTGAACAATTTACCCAACTCAACCAAAATTTGTGTTTGGTCCATTGATGCTGGTTCCGGCAATGATGTTGATGATGTTGGAGGAGGTGTATCTTCAGTTGTAGATTTATCTTTCTTCTTAGGCCTCACCACCTCCTCCTCCTCCTGTCCCTTTCCCTTTCCAATTTTTTCCATTGTGACATCAAACAATAATCTCAGAGCTGCCACTCCTTTAAATTCACCAAGTCCTTCTTCCTGATAGAAGTCCAGAATCACTTATTATATAGCCACCGCCACTAATTTAATCGAGCAGCACCACAGACTTTCTGTATTTATATTCCAACTGCAATTCCAACAAAACTTTGCACTTTGTAATCCAACCTTGCCAACTCAAAAAATAGAAAAAATTGTATCCAGATGCTATTCCAACTGCAGCTCCTGTAATACTTTGCACGTTGTAATCCAACCTTGCCAACTCAAAAAATAGAAAGATTGTATCCAAACGCCAAAGCTTGTGTTGTTTCAGCCACTATGTATCCAAATATATCCAAGCTCCCAAGAAAAGGGAAAGGAGAAGCAACCGCTGTTGCCGCCGCTTTGTAAATTATTTTCCTTATTTTCTTACTTTTCTTCTCACTGGTCCTGTTGGTCCCGTTCACCGCAATCCAGCCAGGAGAGGCTGCGACTTTCGCCGCCTGTCTCTCCAGCCAGGGCTGCTTCCCAAACTCCGAACTCCAAGCACCAAAAATATCAGCCACACAGGTTTAAAGCTTAAAAACTTTCTCCGGGTGAGGTCTTAACAATTTTAAGGCTCTTTATGTTTAGTATCTCATTTACGGACGGAAATGAGCTCCCGTCTTCATCCCAGCTCCTGCCAACCTAGCAGTTCGAAAGCAAGAAATTGCAAGTAGATAAATAGGGACCACTTTGGTGGGAAGGCAAGAGCGTTCCGTGCGCTCCGGTGTCTAGTCATGCCTGCCACATGACCACGGAAACATCTGCATAAGCAGACAGCGCTGGCTCTTCGGCTTTGAAACAGAGATGAGCACTGCACCCTAGAGTCGGATACGACTGGCTTTTGAGCAAGGGAAACCTTTACCTTTACCTTAATACCTCATTATGAAGCGCTAGCTCGCAAATAAGTATGTTACACCATCGCCATCTTGGCTACGCCCCTTATGTTGTAATTCTAGCCTTATGACATTTGAGAATTATGGTCACTGAATAGGTGACCAGGGAAGGGAAGCATATTGGCTGCCCCTGCCTCCCTAGGTCCCACTACCCTGTATGTGATGGTGGAACCCTCTGACCTTCAGGGAGGTTTGCAGCTAAGAATATTTTCTCTGCATGTACAGAGAGTGACAGAAAATGGTGATGAGGTGAGTGGATGGAACACCCCCAATCCTCACATACTGGAGGAATTTACCAGTTGCTTGAATAGGGCTTCTGTATTTGAAAATGCAATTTGGAAGTATAGCCAAAGAAATCATGGTAGAAATATGAACATTTTCATTAATTTTCTCATTCCCAGGCACGATAACCTGTCAAAAAAATCACTATTTGCTGTAAGACACTTGTTTGCAGAGCAAGTTCTTGCCTCCAGTTCAGAAAGGATGACAAGTCCTTTTCTCTGTCAAGACTTCCACATTTTGCATGAGATAACTATGGTCAAATATATTGTCCTTTATAATTGTGAAGCTAAACAAAGACACAGAGATCAAACAAAAAATGACTGGCTAACAGAAAAAACATGCCATCTAATGCTTCTCCTTTTAAAAAATGCATGGCACAGAGCAGAAGCTGTCATGTGCATTTTTTTTTGCAATTTCTGGAAAAATTTTACAAATCCAAAAGCTCTCGTCAAAATCTGGTAGGATTTCCTCAGCAGACAAAATTCCACCAAATAACAGGCAGATATAAAAATTGACATTTCTCATTCTTATACCCCAAAACAAGACAAAATGATAGTTTACACCTCTAGTTCACAGTAGTGATACAGAAAGTAACATAGAAAGATTTATGACTTCCCTTGTCATTTCACTTTTACAGCCATTCAGATCATACATACCTCTTGAGTGCTAAATACCTTTTTTTAAAAAAAACTAAACTAGATTTGTAGTGCTCCAACTAGCAGCATGTATTGAAGTACAATATTATAATAACTGTACAACTAATAAATAACAGATAACCTGCCAGATTATCATTGTCATCACTCAAACTGTGATGCCTGCACACATTCTATCCATTGAACATAAATTAGAATCATGTAACATAATCAGGCTTGAATATCACACACCATCTGTTTCATTCAACAAGCATGTCAGTCTGTAAGCAGGATGTTGCAACTATACTTGGCCAAGTGAACAGTTTTCTTGCTTTCTTGATAACCTGAATCTGTTACTTGTCAAGCTTGAGTTTACAATGGAACCTCCTACAACCATCGGCCCGTATAGCAACGAAATCATATAACAATTAGGTTTTGGGGGGAAATGGCATCCTGCATAACAATTTTCCCTATGGAAAAAAATCGTACAACAATTTTTCAATGGGAAAAACCACTTAGCGAAAAAAATTGTTGTATGATGCATCCCATAGGAAGAATTGCTATGCGATGCATGCATCATGTAGCAATTGTTTCGTACAACAACGAGCTCTGTGAAATGGATTAAAATCGTTGTATGAGGTACCGCTGTATATTACATTTATTGGTCATAACACTACCTCATCTCACTTGCTTTCACTGCTTGTTTGTTGTGAACAATCTTTTCTACAGGTAGATTGTTGGGCAAATAAATTCATGACTTGTATTAAAGAAGTTTTCTCTTAAAGTCCAGCACAAAGCTTCAATAGATTAATTTGGGTTGAAGATTCTGGGAGATATAATCTAAAAAGGGTAACCTTTACTTCCCCAATCTGTTGGAGAATTGCAGATTCAGGCTGAAACTTTCAGGGATCAAGAAGTCAACTTAGACCTGCAGTGCCAGATCATGTAGACAGACCAACACACACGCACAAAGCAAAGCAAAGCAACCACACTTATATACCATCCCATAGCGCTTAGTGCACTTTCTGGGTGGTTCACAAGTTAATTAGCATTTTGCCCCCAACATGCTGGGTACTAATTTTACCAACCTCAGAAGGATGGAAGGCTGAGTCAAACTTGATCCCAGTCAGGATTGAACTCACAACCATTTGGTTGCAATACAGCAGATTAACCACTGCACCACCAGGGCTCCTCTCAAAGGAGAAAGTACATACATACATACATACATACATACATGCATACATGCATACATGCATACATGCATACATACATACATATATACATACATACAATCCAATCCAATCCAATCCAAATTTAATTTGTATCCCACCTTTCTGGGTTTATGCTGACTCAAGGCGGCCTAACAACCTATCAGTAATACAATAACAAAAAATCATCATATCAGATACAATATACAGAGTCTCAACACAAGATATTGATAATCAATATATAATTACACAGGGGAAAAACCAATAATACAGTAATTCAACATAAACCCGAATCCAGTGCTCAATGAGCATGATGGAGTCACATGACTCAATGTCGCGATGGAGCACCTTATCTCAGAGTCTATGGAAGGATCAACAAAACAACCTTTGACACATCCTCATACTGACCCGATGTCCTGGATGGCAGAAAAAATTAATTAACTGGCACGGCATTGGCAGACCCCCACACAATCTGCCACCGGGGGCACAACCAGCAACGCTTCCACCTCCCATAGCCGACCAGGCCAGATGAGAAGTCGTGGTGGAGTTGGCTGGTGCAAGGCTGGCATCAGCAATCCCTGCCCCAGCCACACACACGACCGCCAATCATACCCCTCCCCCAGCAAAAGTCCAGGCGGGGGAAAACCAGTGGCAACCATTGTGGGGTTTCTCGCCTCTTGTAGACGGGCATCCCTGCCCCAGCTGATGGTCATTGGCAGCAGCAGCGGTGGCAGCATGGAGCACTCTCTCTCAGCGAGAGTCCCGGAAGGGAGAAGTTGGCAGCAGCCGTTGCGGGTCTCTTGCCTTTTGTAGGCGGGCGTCCTCGTGCAGCTTATGGACATTGGCCGCAGTGGTGGCAGCAGCATGGAGTGCTCTCTCCCCCAGCGAGAGTCCTGGAGGGACATACATACATAGGACTAAGTTGTTTGTTGTTGTTTTTCAGTCACACAGTCGATTCCAACCCTTTGCGACCCTATGGACCATTGTCCTCCAGGCACCTCTGTCCTCCACCAACCTCCTCAACCTCCCCAGCTCTGTGCCCATTGTGTCTACAATACCATCTAGCCATCTAATCTTTGGGCGCCCCCTTCATCTTTTGCCCTCCACCTTTCCCAGCATCAAGGCTTTCTCAAGTGAATCCTCTCTTCTCATTTGATGTACAAAGTACTTTAGCTTAATCTTTACTATTTGACCTTCTAATGAGCAAGCAGGGTTGATTTCTTTTAGGATCGACTTATTTGTTCTTCTTGCTGTCCAGGGGACTCTCAAAACTCTCCTCCAACACCACATTTCAAAGGCATCTATTTTTCTGTGCTCAGTTTTCCTAATGATCCAGCACTCACAGCCATACATTACCACCGGGAATACCATTGCTTTGAGTATACGAATTTTTGTTTACAATGTGATGGCTCTACTTTTCACTATGTTCCCCAGGTTTCTAATCACTTGTCTCCCAAGACTCAGTTGTCTTTTCATTTCATGGCTGCAATTCCCATCTGCAGTGATCTTAGAGCCTAAGAAAGTAAAATCTGTCACTGCTTCTACTTCTTCCCCATCTATTTTCCAGGGACTGATAAGGCCTGTTGCCATTATCTTTGTTTTCTTGATATTGAGTCTCAAGCTAGCTTTTGCACTCTCTTCTTTCAACCTAATCAGGAGCTTCTTTAGGTCTTCCTCACTTTATGCCATTAGGGTGGTATCATCTGCATATCTCAAACTGTTGACGTTTCTCCCAGCAATTTTGATCCCATACTGTGTTTCCTCCATCCCTGTATTGCGCATTATGTACTCTGTGTATAAGTTGAATAAGTTGGTACTTAACATTATTTCAAACGATACTTATTGTTTTGTTAAGTATAAGCACATTCTTTCTTCTGTTTGGAGGTTATCTTAAAAGTTCCCAAGGTTCACAGAAACCAAGGGCATAGAGTTTTCCTCATTTTGAAAAATTGCCTGAACTTCTGCTCTACATTGTTGCATTTTCCCTCCCATGATGGCACTGACCCAAGCGGCTTACCTCAGTGTTGAACTTGAAATGCTCTCTCACCTTGGCAGGGTTTCAACTATGTCAGCTAAATTATGAAGAGGTAAACTCTAGCCAAAAGCAAAGCACCTTTCTTAGCAAAATGTGACGGTGACCTACAAATAATACCTAGCCAAGAAAAATTGCATTGTTTCATTCAATCCAATTTTTATATGATCTATTGGGCATGTCTGATAGGTGCTGAATAAATATGATCATTTATATATTATATTCATGTAGCTATCTAACAGATTTCATATTCCCTGAAATTTCTGGTAACTCTTGCCATGTTGGATTCCTGTGCTGGGAGGAAGATTTGATATAAAATTAATTTTAAAAAAATCCTCTGCTCAAAGTATCTTTTTAAAATTTTGGCCTATTTTGATTTTTATACAGCAAATCTCAAAGCAGAAATGGATTTAGAGATTAACATTTGTGTGCGGGAGACAGACTGAATGAGAATGATTCATACATGACTAATTAGATAAATTTCGGGAAGTTAATACTCTGAAGGGGAGAGGGAGAGAGAACAACCGCTTGCCAGCATATTTTCTGGCACTTTTGTCTTTTAAAAAAATTAATAAAAGAACAGTATGTTCTCTCATACACATATGTTCTTCCTGATCCAAGCACAGAGATGGAAAGAATGAGAAAACCAGCAACTCTGTTCAAAATATAAGATTTCAAAACAGATTCTGCAGAAAACCTATCTACCATTCACATACAGTAGCCTCTATCAACTCCATCTCTTTTCTTAACTTCAAGATCAAGTATTCTTTCCTTTTCCTTCTACACACCTGTTCTTGTAACAGCTTGCATAATGATGAGATGCTATGACAGTGATGGCAAACTTTTTAGAGACCGAGTGCCCAAAGAGGAGGAGGAGGAGGCATGTGGGCAGGCACCATGAGTGCCCACACACCTATGTGATGTCATGAGTCTGCCTCCGGCGAAGTCATGTGGGTGCATGTGCCCACATGCCGCTCGAGGCACTCCAGCCACACTACGTGTGAACCTGTTCCCCCATGGGTGCTCCCCAGCCCTGGGTGCTCCCCAAGCCCCACGGGGCTTCCACAAACCCTGTATGTGCTCCCCACCCCCATCAGACCTCCCAACCCCTCATTGAGTCTTCCCACCCCCGCCAGGCCTTACCACCCTCACTGGGCTTTCCTAACCCCCGTCAGGCCTTCCCAACTCTTGCTGGGCCTTCCCACCCCTGCCAGGCTTTCCAGCTACCCACTGGGCCTTCTTAACCACTGCTGGACCTTCCTTCTCCCCGCTGGACCTTCCTACCCCCACCATACTGTTATTGGTGCAAGGAACCTCACTGAGGTTTATCTGATGCTTCACTGTAGTTTCATATTCAGTAACAAATCAGGTTTAGCATTAGCAATGTAGCTGTAATCTAAACAGAACATAGATGTACTCACCAGATTCTTCCTAATGAGGATATGGTTTCCATTTTGTGAGTATAGGTGGTGTTCAATCTTCAATATGAAACCTGCCATTTTAATTTAAATGACCAGAATATGAGGACACATTGTTACTAGTCATTTGGATTCAGATGTCAAACTCTGTTTGATAATCCACAACTTTAAGATTCCTTAGAAAACCTGTAAATAAATTTCCTTCTTTCTCTCACCGCTATTGTCTTATTGCAATCAAATAGCATTTGATGCATGTATATATTACCTTCTTCTACAGTAGTCAGCAGGCATATTTTGCCACTGTCAAAAGCAGTGGATGTACCCATTCCTAAAACTCTTGACAGCATGCTTTTAATTAAGTCATTATGTCAGTGAAATAAAAACATGTCTTAGGTTAATTGTCTCCAGCTGCCAAATAAGTACCTTTGTAAAGGAAGACATTGTGTTTTTCCCCAAAGCTTCAATCTTGTTATTATGACATTATTCTTATCGTATTAAATGAAGAATGCACACATTATGCTGTGAATATATGGCCAAATACCAAGGGATTTGTTCCAGATATAAAATGGGTGAATTTACTAACCATATGATCTTATTAACTATAGGATGCAAAGGCCGATTTGAAAAATCAAACTTTTTTTTTTTTGCGTTGTGTGTGTGTGTGTGTGGGGGGGCTTCTAATTTTTCAGGCTGGAACAATTTTTCCTGTATGATGAGTTGTGAGACGTTCTCGTAAAGATGATGGTGTGTCTGTAGGTGGAGTTACGGTGATGTGGGCAGTTGGGCTGTGATGCTGAGGACCAGAAGAGCATGCTCCAGCATTCTTTTCTCTTTTGAATTTCTTACATAGATGAGAAAGGTGATAGATCATCTGATCACCTTTTCAGTGGGCCATTGTTATTAATAAAAGGATTAGCAGAGAAGGGATCAGAGGAAGGAAGGAAAGAAGAGGGGTGGTGGGCTGGAATACAAATCACATCACATCTAGTATAAAAGGTGAACTCCCAAATCAATCCACAGGCTGTATGTGAACACTGACTGTGATTTCAAACATGGTACAGGTTGCAAATCAAATCAATTTAGCTTGCCAATATAGTTGCACTATTAATCACTTTAGCATATTAGTGACAAATGCATGCTAGATGCTTATTACAACAGTGCAAAGTTGCCACATTTTAATATGAAATGACAAAGCAGGTGTTTGTTTTAATTCATATGGCATCCATAATACTGACTACACTTTTATTTGGCTGATTTTCATGTTTACCAACAGTTTCTTACCACTGGTAGTCTCATCTGACATAGAGAATATATGTAACTTAGAAGGTCATTGACATGAGAGGTTTCAGAAGTGAACATCTGAAGTAAGCAGAATGTATGAGCATATGCTCAAGTGTCTTCCAGCTACATTTTCTGTTCTTCCCTCTATCAGAAAAGCAAAGCCAATGAAAATGATGACCGAAGCCCTCATGTCATCCTTAGGAGTAATATCTTCTAGTAAAATTTCCTCATCAGCCCCAGGCCAGTATTGATGAAGCTGCTGCCCTCCATCAAGATGGATTCATGAGGGCTTTAATCCACTTGGGGACCATCATCCTTCCCAAAAGGGCTCAGAACCAGAAAGTGACTCGCAGAACTGGATCAGTGGTACTGGTGTCATGCTGTGATGTGAAAGGTTGTGATTCTCAGTACAGTCTTCATGGCTGATCACCATGATGATCGCCTATATTCAGATTCAGATATGACAAAAGGAGGAGGAGGAGAAATTCTACCAAATTGTCCCCTCAATTATGTTTAAACCTGTCTCTTTTAAGGATTTGATGGGTTTAAAAGAAAAAAGTTCTATTTTTTGTTTGTTTGATACTTTTAAAAAGAGCCTAACTTAGAAACTATAGGGAAATGGTCTTATGTTATTACAGTACTGTATACAGGTATTTAGCAATTGCACTTACTGTATATACCTCCCCATGACAGTGCACTCTCTGGGTGGTTCACAAGTTAAATTAGCATTTTGCCCTAACATGCTAGATACTCATTTTACCACCCTCAGAAGGATGGAAGGCTGAGTCAACCTGGTCTGGTCAGGATTGAAATCACAACATTTTGGCTTTAGTACAGCAGTTTAACTGACTGATGTGAATACACCCTGCCACAACAACTCAAACTCTACTTGTAGGGAAATAAATAAGACATCTGGAAAGGAATTTACCATATTTTTTGGACCATAAGATGCACATTTTCTCCCCCCAAAGTGGAGAGAAAATGAGGGTGTATCTTCGGCCAGCTGTGGCTGTTGTAAAAGGATATTTTACAAGAGCTGCAGCTGGCGGAAGACTACTACTGCCGCCTCTCAGCTGTTCAGCTGTTGGGGCATGGGGGGAAACATATGAAAAACAAGTGGCCACTAGAGGATGAGAATCGCAATTTCCCATTTAAATGCATTGGAAATAAATTTCTTGTATTCAAATGTTTTCTGTTTGTATGTTCCCAATGCATTTAAGTGGGAAACCAAACCTGTGCTTAAAAAGAAAGGGTTTCACTTACCTTGATGCCTTTGTCTCTACTCCACATGGACAAAATGGAGGGGGAAAACATTCTTCCTGGTTGAAAGGAGAGCAAGAGGCTAGGCTAGAGTATCACTTCCTTCCTCAGTGCAATTGGCCTGGCCTGCCCATTTCCCCTGCAGTGCCACCACTGGTTGCTGGTGTAAAATACAGTATTAATTTTTGTTTTGTTTTGTTTTCCTGCTCTGAAAACCTGGTGTGTCAGGTGTGTCTTATGGTCCAAAAAATATGGTATGTTGCTTTTCATTTACTACTAAGTCTGTTTTTTCTTAAATCCCATTTATTAATATACATTAAAAGACAGCAACCTGAAAATAATAGTGCAGTAATTTTGGGTCCCTTTTTAAAACATTTTCATGCCAAAGATACCATCTGTAAGTGTGTGTGTGTGTGCACACCACAGAGAAGCAAACCATCCGTTGGTGATTTCTGAAAGAGCTTTTCACATTCAGTAGTTAAAAATAAACGACAACTTACAAAACAGACCACAGGAGCTCTGGATGGCTGGGATATCTATCCAGATGTTTTCACTTTTAATCAGATTGTGATGTTTTGATCCCTTTAGAGAAGTCCTGAGATTAGCAGAAATATGTTCTAGGGTTGACCTGTTTATGTAGTGTGTTCCTGTTTCTTACCATGCTATGATCTGTGAATTAATTATGAGGATTAAAGTGAGAGAGTGGAACTGTCCACCCAACCAAATTGGATAGTTATATGGACGAAAAAATGTCTTCTGCAATATAAGGGAACCAATTCATTTGCTAGCAAATCCCTTGGATTTTTGTTTGTCTCAGATTGTGGAGTAGCAAAACTCACAAAAATATCTTATCTACAGAAAATATAAAGAATTGAGCTCCAGCCTGTTAAAAACTTGTACCAAATACATTTTGTCTTGCTTGAGTCACTATTGGTTTCACTGCAACAGACTTCACCCTAATAGGGCTGAACCTCTGAAGTTCTCCTATGTTTGCTTTAAGAATTTAAAATAATTGTTATTTGGATTTGTCCCTATATTGCAAAACTTTTGCATGCTGTGTTTTATCAAATTCCTACCAAAGTATTCAAGTCTGTTTGAAATCACCCATCATCAATCATCATCCCTTACATATCACTTAATGTGATTATTCCATTAGAATATAAAGAGAATGTGGGACTATGGTAACTATCAGTGAAAGAATCCAGAATGAAATCTGGTCTGCCCTTTCTTATTTGTCCACTTTTTTAAAATCAGTCTGAAAAACAGTACACTATGAGATTGTCTCAAAGCATTCATTTCTCCTTAACTGAGCAATGAACATTCCCCAGCTATAGCATTGGCCTGTGTTGTAGAAAGGATCATGGTAATAATAATAATAAAAAATTTATGTCAGAACTTCTTATGGGTTGGAAGGATTTTTGCAGAAGAAACTCTGCTCAGGGAATGCCCAAATGAGGCTCCTTTCATGTTCCCATAAGCTCATGGTTATCAAGTTATATTGTTTTAAAGTTGGCATCTTTTCTTAGGGTTCCAGTGAGGTATTACCTGATAATGTAGCTGGTACCTAGTAGGGCTATTCTCTGCAGCTGCTCTACCATGATCTTGTCAATGCCAATCACACTCAGATGTTTTTCAATCCTTTGAGAATTGCTTCCAGTTCTCTTAGTGCTACTGTTATCACTGTAGCCATTTTCTCCCAGAGATGCTGTATGTCAGTTCTCAAAGCCTGATATCTCATGATTTTTTCAAACTCTTTTTTTTCCATTGTCTGTCACCTGGCATTTCCACATCAATCAGCTTAACCATTTTTTAAAAAAAAACACAGTACTGTTTGGAGCAGGAGTTCTCAACCTTTTAAAGCTGGGGACCAGGTCATGCTCCCGCAGACAGCTTTGGGGGTCAGACAGCCATTTTGCCCTTTCTCCACCACGTGGCACTTCCTGGTGTGGTGGAGGCAGTGGGTAACCACATGAAATGGTGCCGTGGGCCGCAGGTTGAGAATCCCTGCTCTGGAGTATTATGCTCAAGCTTCTTATTAGTTTGGATCTTAGAGTCCCACAAGCTCTTAACTGTCTTGCCCTCATTCTCAACCACTTTTTCCGATTTGTGTTCCCATCAGTATTTTGAAGATGGTATTCCATAATTCTTTCACAGATTCCAGCATAACATGCGTTGATTTGGTTAATAGCATCCTTTTTAGTTAGTTTGTGCAATTTTATTGCATCCACTAATAATGTGATCTATTGTTTTATCCCTTTCTTTACGAAGCTTACACTTACAGTCAATTCCTTTTTTAGGGTACCACATTTTAGCCATACTCAATATCTATCTATCTATCTATCTGTCTGTCTGTCTGTCTTTCTTTCTTTCTTTCTTTCTTTCGTTCTTTGCATGAAAGTGAATCACCCAAGATTAAATGTCTAATGTGAATTAGTTTGGTATGCTCTGATGTAATCATGAAAAGTGCAAAGAATAATTGTGCTGAACATTTTTAAAAGTCATGCCACTCCCATCTGATCTTTAAGATTGTTCTGTGGGTCATTTTGGAAATTAAAACAGAGATGCTTAAACAGCAAATGTTACTATGCCTTTATGACAGGCCTGAATTATAAATAAAAGCCATATTTTCCTCTAGGAAATGTCTGCAGAAGCAGACAGCACTTGCTTTTCTGCTTTGAAACAGAGATGAGCACTGAACCCTAAAGTCGGATACGACTGGCTTTCGAGCAAGGGAAACCTTTACCTTTACTTTCTTTTTGTTATCACTAAAAGTTCAAATGTTAAAGCTATAAATGATTGCATGCTGTTAAGTCAATTCTGACTTATGTTGAAACCCCCCCACCTCCGTTTCCATAGTTTTCCCAGTGGAGAATACTCAGAAATGGTTTACAAATCTCTATAGATTTTTTGGATGTTAAGCCTTAGTTTTGAATAAACAACTGTTGTTTGGCTTTTGTCAGAGTTTGGGAATTTTTTAAAGATAATAGGAGAGGCTGGATGTTACTCTTTATAACTAATAAATTCCTTATAATTAACTATGTTATTTTAATAATGAAGATATAACTACTTCATATTTAGAATATAATTTAGAAAGAAATAACTGCTCTCCTATCTCCAATTTTCCACATGTCTGCTTTCCCACTCCCCACACCCCTCACACCACCAAACACATAAAATTAAGGGAAAGCATTCTGTGGTTAATCTAAAACTTTGAATGTGGTATATAGATTAAGCTTCATTTCCCCCCAAAGAATGACTTGTTCACTTTTTTCCTTTTTAAAATTTGTATTGCTTTGTTAGAACTAAATAAATCTGCTGTTCTTTCTGCACAGCATACATAAAACACTTATTATCACAGTGCACTAAGTGAAATCCTCTCAGCATCCCATTGTAATGCACAGTAAACTGGTAATTAATTTTTAACCTATTCCTCCACTACTGAAATCATAAACTATTCAGAAACTGTCCAGAACCTTACCAGTCCTATCTATCTCAGTTCCAATTCTCTTCGGATTTTTCTAGTGACTCCCCTGTAGGCTACATTTCAATACATATAATGTACAAGTTTCCTATTATCTATACCTATAAATCTGTGCATTAACTGTTGGAATGTGACAAAGGATGTTTAGCCAGGCCCCACTAGCCCCGTCCGAGCCTCTGTGCACTTGCCCAACCGGGGTTCGCAGGTAACTGTCAGGTTAAATTTTGTGCCAGTGGGGCAGGAGCCCCCCGATTGCAAACAAAAAGAAAGGACTCCATTTCCCAACATTCCTTGGGCCGCGCCACGCCACAGCCAATCAGGCTGAGAGGCGCGAGCAAAAGGAAATGCGCCGTGGCCAATCAAAATGAAGCCGCAGAAAAAACCTGCTGCAAATGCCAAACTACAAGCCCCAGAGTCCTGTGTGTAGAACGCTTTGGAAGCCATTGCGTGAAAAATAAAAATAAAAAACCCAACGTGAGGGCAAGTCCACCACAGGCGGACGCAGCGCCTCACAGACACACCGCAGGCCTTCCCACGACCCAGCCAGCAAGGCAAGGCTGCGGGAAGGAAAACCCCCCACCCCATGGCTTCCCGCGGCCCAGCCAGCAAAGCCAGGCCATGGGAAGGAAACCCCCTGCACCGCATGGCTTCCCGTGGCCCAGCCAGCAGGGCAAGGCCGCGGGAAGGAAATACCCCCTGTTGCATGGCTTCCCACGGCCCAGCCAGCAAAGCCAGGCCGCAGGAAGGGAACACCCCCCCCCCGCCGCATGGCTTCCCATGGCCCAGCCACCAAGGCAAGGCCGCGGGAAGGAAAAAAAACCCACACCGCATGGCTTCCCATGGCGCAACCAGCAAAGCCAGGCTGCGGGAAGGAAACACCCCCGTGCGTGCCACATGGCTTCCCGCAGCCCAGCCAGCAAGGCAAGGCCGCGGGTAGGAACACACACCCCACAACGCCCCCTGGCGCTGGCCTTGCCTCAGCCCAGCCAGCAAGCCCAGGCCGGGGGAAGGAAAAAAAACCCAGTGGTCAGGTCCCCGCGGCCCGGCCAGCAAGCCCAGCCTGCAGAAAGGAAAGTGTTTCGCTTTTGAGCGGGGGCCAAGGCACTTGAAAGAGAAAAAAACCAAAAAAAAACAAACAAACACCAAAATAATTAAAATAAATAAACCATTAATTAAAAAAATCACACAAAAAAACAAACAAAAACATTCAAAAACAAACCAAAACCCCAAATTAAACCAGCCAACTTACCAGCAGACATCCTTCCTCCACGATGGCCGGAACTGAAATGAGGAAAGAAAGAAGCGCCACCCAGAGGCCAGTAGAGAAAAAACAGTCAAAGTAAAAGAAATACTCAACAGCCCCACCCAGAGGCCACAAGAGAAAAACAGTCAAAAACATAACATTGCATCACACATTCACACAAATCACAAACAAATCACACAATAATAAAATAAAAACATTTCTAAAATACTGTGTAGTTTTAACTCAAAAAAACCCCCAAAACATCTAAACACAGTTTAAAAACATTGAATGTAAAAAAAGTACTTTCACATTTTTAAAATTATTATCCAAGATACAACTATTTTTTAAAAATTCACATACTAAAACATTATTTGGTTAAATAAAATAATTGTAAAATATTATATCATCCTTTCCTCTTTTTTTAATCCACAAAAACAAATTCAAAAAATCTAATCACAGTTTATATCAGCCCGTGTGCATAAATAAACATTTTAAAAATCACAATTACAGACTAACCTCATTTGTACAAACATTAACAAAAGAAAAACCTTCCAACACAATTTAAAACAGCCTGGCACCGCCAGGCAAACTATGCTAGTATATATATTAAAAAGCTTGTGTAGTATAATAAAGTACAGTACACAAATCCGCTATTATATAAAAGACTATATTCTGATTACCATCTCCTGAAGATATATTTTTTTTCAGACTTGACTGATTCGCTGTGCTTTTTCTCCACTATAGAGCAACAACCTAAACATTCTGTGGCAATACTGGTCAGTATTTATCTGCAAGAATAGATTTACTGCAGCTTTGTGTTAACTATTTCAGTTTTTAATTTGGCCTTTCTTAGAGATTCAAATCAAGTAAAAACATTTCAAAACTCATTTTATGCTTTTTTTCAAAAATGTCAATTTGAACATCGGCCAAATTCCTGTTCCAATTCTTCCTTGGCTCATGGCAGACCATCATGTTTCATTAACGATAATGGGCCTAATGACAAAGTTATATGTACTGACCATTTAAAAAATGGGTTGTTGTTGGGGGGGGTGTTGCCTCCTGTGCTTCATATCCAGAAAAAGAAAAATAGAGTGTCACATCTTCAAGTTCACTCTGAGGATCTTGGATGCTATATAATTATGCCAATTATTACACAGTTGTTACGTAGGTTAACTGTGTTTTCTGACAGGAGCAGAATGTATCTTTTCTCATGTATTTATTCTTATGCAAATAAGTGGATCGAAAAGTGTGCACACTCTGTTAGCCAATGGGCTTGTTGTATTATTGTTACTGTTACTGTTTATACTGTATATAAGTCCGAGTTTTGCCCCATCCAGACTATGTTCAAAACCAAAAAAGAGCTGAATTTCACTACTTCACTCCTCTGCTTCTTCATTCCCTGAACACGAAAACAGAGAGAGCACATTATCTTTCTGAAAGCTGAAGAAGAGCACTTTGCTTGTGGCAGCCACAGAACAGATCAGGATGGCATGCACCCTACTTGGCTACATGCCCAAGATGCCATTTAAAAATAAAGACCATTCTGGATTTATTTTCAAAATGCAGACTGCTGCAGTATGAAGCAAATGGAATTACATACACCAATTCAAATACTTTTTCTTCCTCTTTCAGGAAGGAAGAATAATTTGCTCTATGGTTTGTGACATAAATCTGTTTCAAACAAACTAGTTTGCTCCACTCTTCCAAATGTAATTTATTTAAATATTTTTAAAGGCAAAGCATGTTCATAGCAAACAAATTTCCAGAAAAACAAGTATGAAAGAAGAAAAAAATTCCAAATCCCTATTAAAATATATGCTTTCTCATTAAATATAAAGCACACCATTTAGTGAAACAGCATATATTTTCCAAAACCTAATCCATGAAGCCATCAGAGGAGAACTGCTTCTTCCAAAAGAAGCAGTCTAAAAGCAGCAATCTGATGCACCTTTACTATCATGGAATTTCAGAATAGAGTCCACTTTCTAAACCAGAAATCAACAATTCCACATGCCAAATATCTTAATTTTCAAGCACACGGGTTATAAATTGTAATGAGTAAGTTATGATTCTACTGGAATTGTAAAATACTGAGACTTAGCAGTAGAGTTAGGGAGCACTTTTTGTTTTTTCAGTTGAAGAATTCTACATTCAAGTTGACTTCCCTGAATGCAACCAATTTACTGACAACTAAGGTACATCTCAAGTACCTCAAAAGGATCATGAGACTGTGAGCATCATGGAGGAAAATGGCATGAGATTTTTTTTATTTTATTTTTGGCCAGCAACACTGGTCAGTACAAAAATATAGTCCTGTGATAAAAAGAAATACATTTGCTTTGTGAATTTTATTTCAGCCATTTTTTTTTTGTGTTGAGAAAATACTGTTGATAGCAAGTCAGTGAAACTTGGCAATGTAGGTTACAAATCTCCAAATGACAGTGTTATAGAATACTCACATTGTAGAATGTTGCCACAGTTACCTTGGTTCCAGGCTGGAGGCCTCTCTGAATACATTCCCTAAGCAATCAGCAAAGAAGCAGGAGGAGGGCAATCTTCAATCAATTTTTACTGCATACTTCAGCATGGGAGTCTCTTGAGAAAAGGAGATCGAAGCACATAAATATTCACACAGTTTATATTTGCCCCACCTTGCCCTCCACCAAGCCTGGAATAAGAGGTACACAGATTTGAAGTTTAACTAGGACCACAACTTTTTGTTCTTCTTGTTGTTCAGTCGCATAGTCGAGTCTGACCCTTTGTAACCCCATGGACCATCGCATGCCAGGCACCCCTATCCTCCACCATCCTCCTCAATCCACCCAGCTCTGTGCTCATTGTGTCGACAATATTATCCAGCCATCTCATTTTCTGCCACCCCTTCTTTTTTTGCCCTCAACCTTTACCAGAAACAAGGCTTTCTCAAGTAAATCCTCTCTTCTTATTTGATGACCAAATTAGCTTCATCTTCAAAATTTGACCTTCCAAGGATCAGCCAGGGTTGATTTCTTTTAAGATCAACCTATTTGTTCTCTTTGCTGTCCAGTGTACTCTCAAAATTCTCCTCCAACACCACATTTCAAAGGTGTCTATTCTTCTGCGCTCAAACTTCCTTATGATCCAGCTCTCACAACCATACATTACTACTGTGAATACCATTGCTTTGACTATGCGGACTTTTGTTTGCAAAGTGATGTCCCTACTTTTCATTCTGTTCCCCAGGTTTCTCATAGTATCAGCCACCTTTTTATTTCATGGCTGCAATCCCCATCTGCAGTGATCTTAGATCCTAAGAATGTAAAGTCTGTCACTGCTTCTACTTCTTCCCCATCTATTTTCCAGGGATTGATTGGGCCTGTTGCCATTTTCTTTCTTTTCTTGATGTTCAGTCTCAAGCCAGTCTTTGCACACTCTTCTTTCAACCCAAGTAGGAGCTTCTCAAGGTCTTCTTCACTTTCTGCCATTAGGGTAGTATCATCTGCATATCTCAAATTGCTGATGTTTCTCACCACAATTTTAATTCCAACTTGTGATTCATCCAACCCTGAATTTTGCATTATGTGTTCTGTATATAAGTTAAATAAGCAGGGTGACAAAATGCAGCCTTGTCTTACTCCTTTTCCTATTCTGAACATTCCGTATCCTGCCCTAACTGTTGCTTCTTGACTCATGTACAGATTTCTCATGAGACATATAAGGTGTTCTGGTATTCCCATCTATTTAATTACTTTCCATATTTTATTGTGGTCCACACAGTCAAATGCCTGGGTGTAGTCAAGGAAACAGAAGTAGAATTGTTTCTGGTATTCCATGATCCAATGTATGCTGGCAATTTGGTGTCTAGTTCCCCTGCCTCTTTGGAACCCTGCCTGCACTTCTGGTAATTCTCTATCTGCATGCTGCTGAAGCATATCCTGTATTATCTTGAGCATGACCTTGCTAGCATCTGCGATGAGCACGATTGTTCAATAATTTGAGCATTCTTTGGCATTGCCCTTTTTTGGGATTGGAACGTATACTGACCTTTTCCAATCCAACTTTATTAACTGTTTTAGCTGGATCTGGAAACCCCCTCTTCCTGCAGCGGAGCCTAATGTCATGTGGATTCCTAAGGTCAGAGCCAAGGGATACCTGCATATCCCTCCTACTTCACATCATGGGCAAGTCTCGAGCCCCACGACCACACTGCCAAACAGTAGCATGACCCGGGCTAGCGGTTCGGTTAACCTGTCAAGCCACCCCCCCCCCCCAAGCACCATTACCTTAAGTGGGCAAAGCACACAGGCAACCACCAGAGCACACCCACCACCAATACCCTGGGGCTGGTATGTGGAACACCCTGGGAACTCTACCTGAATTACCTTGGGAAATAACTAAATCTACCTTTCCCTCCCCATCACTGTGACTTATTTATTTGACCATACACCCATCAAGGTCCCATGAGCAAACATTTCTGGATAAGCAAAAATCCTGAATATAGAGAAGGAGGAGGAAATATCTTCTGTCTTCACCAGAAATTTTATAGCCTTTAAAACAATTCTTGCCATGGCAGCTTACAACCATGACATTACTGAAAAGAATCTTGTCTAATTTAAATGAAAATTGTGTACATTCATTTGGCTGCATGCCTAGCATGTAAATTCCCCAACCAGATCCTTGTCTAATGGGGCTTTCTTGCTAGAATTAACGAAAACTCTGTAGAGAAACCATTGTTTATAAACAAGGCTCATTTATATTGCACATGTGTTCCAAAAGGAGTTGGGGAACATCTCTGGACTACAAATAAATCAGGAAGATTGTTGACAATTTAAACTACCAAGCTGTTGATAAAATGTTGCCTCCTTAATCTAGTTCTGCAGGGGTTGCTGCTTTGGCTTTAATTTAAACCAGTTCTAAAACAGAGACCTTTCAAACTATTAGTGCTTCCTAAATAGAACTGCTATGAATGACTCTTAAAATAAATGAAGTATTGGATATTTTTAAGGAAAAGCTGTTTGAAATTCAAGGCATTTCATGGATATTACAATCCTGAGAATAGGCACTTTGGCACAACATTTTGCAAAGCGTGCAAGAGTTTTGAGGCAAAAAAAATTGGAACAGCTTCAGAATAGAAAAAGACCGACTTCTAAGCAAAACTTTATTTATTTATTTATTTATTTTTGGGGGGAGAACATAGGTGATGGGGAGGATGTTGAATTTTCAGCTTGAAAGTTGATACATTTTTAAACAGACATGTAAGTACCTAGCCATGTGAATAAGGGAATGAAGTTGTCCTCAGGTATTAAGACTGAAACGGAAGATTTGCAAGATTCTAATTCATATCAGTTTGCAGAGCTCGTATCATTTGGGAATATTCTACCAGATGTTCAGCTCCTGTTATAGTCATATAGTATTTTTAAATGATCTAGGGTAGTGGTTTGCAACATGCGGCCCATACTCCACAGGGGACTTCAATTCCCAGAAGCCTAAATTGACTAATCAGTGCTTTGGGGAATTGACTTAGGTTCTGAGAATTGAAGTACAAAAACCAAAGGTTGAGAAACGCTGGTCTAGAGGTAGAGGTAGCTTCCAAGAAGATTGCATTAAGCCCTAAAAGATATTCATTCCAATCCAAATAGGAAGGAGCCCCTTGAGGCTAATGGAGTTATCTCAGTTTTCTTCCAATTCTTGGCATTTTCAGCAATCTTTTTGTATAAGATATCAGAGAGTAAACAAAAAAAAACAACAAAAAAGACAAACCACTGTATTTTAATGTGAGCCTTCATGGATCAAGTCCACTTCTTCAGACAACGAATGTATAAGGTAGTTTCCAATGTTATTTTCAGTGGTGTGAGGGTAGAAAGTCTGTCTGCAAATATACCTCTGCAAGAAATGCAGAGATCAAGGCAAGTGCTTTGAATATATAATTCACGAGTTACCCTGGGGGAAAAAAATCAAATATTGCTTAAAAGACCACACTGTAACCAGTATCTCATCAGACAGTTCCTGTATTTAATATGAACCTCCAATATTCATCAATTTAAAATGTACTTACAAGCTGTTTCCTTTATTTTATTTAGATACTTGAGGAACCTTGAGATTAGAATGAATTCTAGAAAGAAAGAAAAAGCAATGCACATGCCAAATAAGCTACCAGTTTATACCTTTATCATTTGTGCTACCCCTGCTTTTTAAATGCTAAGATTTCTTAAACTCTACATTGTTGTTTTTTAAAATCAGCATAGTTTGTAAGAGACAACAAATCTATTGGCTGCTGAAAGACTAGTTTTCAAAATCAGTGATTTAAGAACTCAAACCTTATACAGAGACTTAGAGCAATTGCACATGAACATATGGAAGTGGGGTTGGGATTGTAATTCTGGCTTCATCAGACAGAATGCCATCAGTGGGACTCTTTCCTCTTTTGTTCCAATTGTCCAGATACTCTGACTCTTGACACAATCCCTTTTGCTGATCTGATAGACTAGGGCAGGCTAGTGAGCAGGTACGGTAGAGCCATTTGCTGTTCTTTTTTTACTGCTGCTCTCTGTGTAAGCCAGAAGTGAACAAATAGCAATAGCAAGAGGTATCACAACAAGAATTTCCTCAGTTTGTCTCAAGCATATCAGAGAGTAAACAAAACAAAAAGACAAAAACGTTGTGGCACTTTGAAGACTAACTGCTGTATTTTAATGTTAGATCTCATGGATAAGTTCACTTTGTCAGACATAAGAGTGAGACTTCATGGCATCAATTTATACACATCAGGTACAGAGGTACAAAATGGTTAGCATAAAACGGATACGTATACAAATCAATGTGTTTTTTAAATAACTGGTAATACCTGTTACTCAGATTAGTTGTGAAGCTTCACCCTGTTGAATTTTAAATGGTTAGCAAAAGGATGCAAGATATACATTTGCAAATGAATTTACCCTTCAGGCCTAGCATCGATTGTGTGAGTGGTTCTTCATTTGTTCTGAGAGGTAGCCTGAGGCTGTGGATGGGAATTCTACTGAAATAGTTTCTGTAAAGGTGTTATAATATAACAACATATAACATACAACATATATAGCAGTGTATAACTCTCGTTTTATCTGAGAGTCCTAATTCTGCACTGGCCACTAATATAACACCTGA
This sequence comes from Bradypodion ventrale, assembly GCA_035047345.1. Taxonomy (NCBI): domain Eukaryota; kingdom Metazoa; phylum Chordata; class Lepidosauria; order Squamata; family Chamaeleonidae; genus Bradypodion; species Bradypodion ventrale. The sequence continues at coordinate 130,891,889 of JAWDJE010000005.1, forward strand.
ACGCTGACAGTGAAAATAGGCTTTAGGATTAAGACCTAGTGATCCCCGTTCTCAGTTACAAACCCGTACGATGTAGAAATCTTCATCAGATAGCCTTTTAATAGTGTTCAAAAACAGTGGTTGGCAGAAGGCATGCGACTGCCTTTCCTAAGTAAGGTTGACTGGTCTCAGAATGCTAGCTGACATCTCAGGGGATGTGTATGCTTCCCTTGGCCTCTAGGTAAGACAAATCTCAGGGTAAACAGCACCAGAGGACACGGTTGTTTGCTTTCTGTGTGTAATGTGATTTTAAGACAAGGACACCTATCTCTTCCTGCTCCTATCTGACATCAGGATATAATGATGGGATTTTCATAATGTTAGGACTTCCAATCCCAGAATTCATCTAGAATCCTCCAGGCAGATATCTCAGATTGGGAGAGAACCAGAAGACAACATGGATGTTTTTACTTCCATATTGTGTTTCTCTCCATGTGTATCAGCTGGGAAGCAGAAGGCAACACTCTATGGGAGCCACCATAGTGGTAGGGTAATTTTTCTATTCATTAGACACCTTAGGGGAGCTTCTCACTCAATAGCACTCCCAAGGAGAAGGGCGGCAACTGAGGAGGCCATTCCCTTTTTCTTTCAAACTGGACTACATGAAGTAAAGCAGAGAATGTTGAAAGAAAGACATCTGTTTTGCCTTCTGGAGATTCTCAATGACTTCTGGGACAGGAAGTCTTAGCATTAAGAACATCCTATCCCTACCAGGACACACTAGCTAACTGCACCAGTGGTTGTATCTCTGTTCCACTTGCTATTTTCCCAGTCCTTGCCTGCCCTGCATCTGCAATATCACAAGGTCTTTCCCCATGCCATCACAAGAATCTGCCCCAGTCTCAGTTTTTGGCCTTGAAATCTTAACTCTAATCACAAGGGATAAAAAATAGCTGTACTGTCTTGGTCTCAGAATAACTTTGAACATTGTAAAAAATAAGACTAGGAAACTGTGAAATATTAGCAATATTACATAGAATCTCAGGTTATCATGAAAGTTATTGAAATGAGTGGAATTTACTAGATACTAGGTTATTACTAGAGATGCTGGCTGATGGATTCAAATAGCTGCAGACCAAAAACAGTAACTTTATAGTCTGTGCCATCATCTGTATTAAGGCTCTCTTGAATGTTGGCAGACGTTTAGACACTGATTTCAAACATCAAAAGAGGAAAAATGTAAGAAATAACACTAAAAAGCACTGCCAAAGCAAATTAGAATGTCAGTCTTTAAGAAGACTAAAATAGCAACTTAGGGTGTGATCATGTGGGGAAATAAATCACATTTTAACCACTTATGGAGTAGGTCTATGCAACCTATTTACTAATGACCCCACAATTTAATTTAATTTAATTTAATAGTCATATTTGTATATGCCGCCCACTCAGGCAGAACCCGACTCAGGGCGGCATTACAACAAGTTCTAAAAACACATAAAAACACTTTAAAAGCCCCATATCCCACCCACTTTAAAAAACCACATATCCCACCCACCCATCCCACCCACTATAAAAAGAAGAAGAGAGAGTTCTTAATTCTTTACATAAGCCAGCAGGCGGGGACCGTGTTCCCATTCGGGCCCCACACCTGCCCTGCCAGCCAGGTCTTCAATCCTTTCCTGAAGGGCAGCAATTCTCTTTGAAGTCTTAGATCTGTTGGCAGGAGGTTCCAGAGAGTTGGTGCGGACACGGAGAAGGCCCTCCTTCGGGTGCTGGACAGATGTGCACCCCTAACTGATGGCACCATTAGAGAGCCCCTCCGGTCCACTCTGGTTGGACGGGCAGACACTCTTGGGACGATGCGGTCTCTAAGGTATCCTGGCCCACTGCCATATAGGGCTTTAAAGGTCAAAACTAGCACCTTGAATTGCACCCGGAGACAAACTGGTAACCAGTGCAGCTCCCGAAGTAGCGGTGAGGCATGGGCATATCGCCCACATCCCATCACCACCCGGGCTGCCGCATTCTGGACCAGCTGCAGCCTCCGAATGGTCGTCAAGGGCAGCCCCATGTAGAGCGCATTACAATAATCTAGTCGGGAAGTGACCAGAGCATGGGTGACCATAAGCAAGGAGTCCTGGTCCAGGAGCGTGCGCAACTGGCGAATCACCCGAAGTTGGGCAAAAGCCCTCCTGGCCACAGCCGCTACTTGTTCTTCTAGCAGCAGCCGCGAGTCCAGAAGGACCCCCAAGTTGCGCACTGGGTCTGTCTGGGGCAAAACAGCCCCATCCAGTACCAAAGATGGTAACTCCCTGGATAACACGGGGCCCCTTATCCACAGCCACTCTGTCTTGCTGGGATTCAGCCGAAGCCCATTGGCCCCCATCCAGACCCCAATGGCCTCCAGGCATCCGGATAGGATTTCAACAGCATCACTGGGGTCCCCACGGGCCGAGATGTACAACTGAGTGTCATCCGCGTACCGATGGTACCGCACCCCGTGGGAACGAATGATCTCACCCAGTGGCTTCATGTAGATGTTAAATAGGAGAGGAGAGAGCACTGAGCCCTGAGGCACCCCATACTTGAGGAGCGTAGGGCTGGACCTCTCACTCTCTAACCACACCGACTGGGTACGGCCCTCCAGAAAAGAGGAAAACCAGGACAACACGGTGCCCAATCCTTTGAGCCGTTCCAGAAGGATACCATGGTCGACGGTATCGAAGGCCGCTGAGAGGTCAAGAAGAGCAAGGACGGATGGATAACCCCCGTCCCGCTCCCTCCAGAGATCATCCATCAGTGCAACCAATGCCGTCTCCGTACCATACCCAGGCCTGAATCCTGATTGAAAGGGGTCTAGATAATCCGCTTCCTCCAGGACACTCTGCAGCTGGCACGCCACCGCCTTCTCCAAAACCTTACCCAGAAAGGGCAGGTTGGAAACCGGCCTGTAGTTGTTAAGGACAGCTGGGTCAAGGGATATTTTCTTCAGGAGGGGGCGCACCAAAGCATGTTTTAGCGGTGCAGGAAATATCCCCTCCCGTAATGATGCATTTATTATCGCCCCAACCCAGCCACCTGTCACCACCTTGGAGGCTTTCACCAACCAGGTGGGACAGGGGTCCAAAGGACATGTAGTGTCACGCACAGCTGCAAGGAGCCTGTCCACTTCATCAGGGACAACAGGATCAAACCGATCCCAGATCGTACAGCAAGACTGTGCTCCGGTACCCCCCCGACCCTCCCCATCCACGCCAGGATTCAGTCCTGAACGAATCCGATTGATTTTCTCCACCAGATGGTCAGCAAAGTCCTCAGCCGAACCCTGCCAACCGGGCACCGATCTCCCCCTACCGAGGAGGGACCTGGTTACCTGGAACAGGGCGGCTGGGCGATTATCAGCGGAGGCAATAAGGGTGGTAAAGTATTGCCGCCTCACCACCCCCATCGCCACTAGGTAGGCCCTAATAGCAGCTCTAGCTAGTGTCCAATCGGAGTCATCCTGGGTCTTCACCCAGCGGCGCTCTAGGCGTCTCTTTGCCCGTTTGAGTTCCCGCAGTTCATCTGTGAACCACGGGGATGACCTAACCCCACGGGCGCGGAGAGGCCGCAGTGGCGCGATTTCATCCAAGGCTGCTGTTGCTGTCCTGTTCCACTGGTGGACAAGTGCCTCGGGTGAATCGTGTAGCCGATCCAGAGGAACATCCCCCAGTTCCCTCTGGAATCCATCTGGATCCATTAGTCGCTGAGGGTGGGCCATTTTAATAGGCCCTGCCTCCCTACGATGAAGCGTCGCCCCCAGAAAGTCAAGAGTCACCAGATAGTGATCTGACCATGGCACAGGTGAGATGACTAAGTCCTGTAATCTCAGATCACTCTGCCACTGCTCCGACAAGAAAACTAAGTCTGGCATGTGACCACTGCCCCTGGTCGGACCCCGAACTACCTGAGTCAGGCCCATGGCTGCCATGGAAGCCATGAACTCCCTTGCCACCTCAGAAGCCATCCCCAACGATGGCAAATTGAAGTCCCCCAGAACCATAAGCCTCGGGAACTCCAACGCCAGCATCGAGGCGGCTTCGAGGAGCTCAGGCAGGGCATCCCTTACCCTGCAAGGGGGCAGGTACAGGAGTAAGATCCCCAACTGACCCTTGGGGCCCAACCGTAGAAGCAGGGCCTCACAACCAGACACTTGTGGAGCAGTGGCCCTAGCAATTCCCAAAGACTCCCTGGCAACAATGGCGACACCACCACCCCTCACCTCACCTCTAGGCTGGTGCCAAATACCGAACATGGGGATAGGGAAAGTGCTCCAGCCCAACACTAATCCATGCCTAAGCTGGCCTTCTTTGGGTCCAATTGTAGGGCTTCTACTTTTTGCAGCCAGGATGGAATAGTTCCTACATTCAAGTGACCCTTTCCTGTGTGATAAGGCATGTGCCTTTTCCAGCCATCTGGCAGCACCCTTAGTTTGGTTTCTTAATGCAAATATCCATAACCTTACATCTTTAAAGGATGACAGCTGCAGTAGCAATGAAAGCAATGAAATTCAGGGCACCCCCTTGGAGGGGTGCAAATACCTTTGAAACACCTGAAGATGAAACATTTTGGTATCTCCAATTTGCTTTATTTTAGGTTCCTCTGGCCGGGAGTGTATAAAGATCATGAGGCAAAAAACTGTGGCAAAAATGAAAACAGATTTATTGCAAAGTGGCACCTGGAAATCAATTCAAAAAATCCCCACAGCTGGCTATCTTTCTTTTTTTTCTTAAAATGTCTGACTTTATTTAATATTAAAAGAAAAAATTCAACTCTCTGAATATTGAGAAGTCTTTGAAAACTCACCATGTAATTTGTAGAAGTCCAGAATCCCAAATCTGCTCCTCACTCGCCATCACATAAAAGTATAACAACACTTAGATCTTGGATTCTTGTATGTCTTTTTTATATTAATTTTTATTAATTTTACAATAAACAACAAAATAATAATCAAAAGAAAAACATTAAGCATACAATACTAAAACAAAAGAAAACCAATAAAGGACAAAAAACAAAGACAAAAGACAATGATAAAACTAATAGCACCCCCCTCAGCCAGATGGTCAGCAGGGGGGTGGAAGTAGAGGGCGATCCAGGCATCCCCGACTTCATCTCCGCTGCCGCTGCTGAAGCCCCCATCTCCGCCGAAGCTGACTTCTCCAACACCAAGGCTGTTGTGGAGACAGGGATGGGGAAGGAATTACTCCCAGCTGGGCGGCTCGGGCAGCATAAAGAACACAACCGCCACTGCCACAGCCGCCACCCCAGCACCCCCCTCAGCCAGATGGTCAGCAGGGGGGAGGAAGCTGAGGGCAATCGGGGACAATTTTAGACTATCTGCAGATTTTGTACCCTGCTCAGCAGATGGGGCACAAGAGGAGGGAGGGAGGGTTAAGAAGGATAGGAAAATGCCTAGATCTAGGAGGGGGCTCTGTCTGGAGGAGGGTATGAGGTTCCTAGGGCCCACATCTGTGTAGTGACGAGTATGGGGCGATATGCCGGGAACCGAGGGGTGGGCCGCACTTGGGGAATGAGGGAATGATGTTGACTATCTGTCCCTTGTTCCAGCCCACCTGTTTGATCTCCGGTTCCTGAACAGCAGATCGGGAGTGACCCCTCCCTTAAGATGCTGCTGGTGAATGCCAAGTCAATCTGTAATAAAGCTCCCCTGCTGTGTGACTCTATCTCAAGGGAGCAAGCCAACCTGGCATGCATTACTGAGACCTGGCTGACACCTGGGGATGGTGTTCCTCTGGCAGAAATGTGTCCAGCCGGGTTCGGAGTGTGGCACCAGCCTAGGGGTAAGGGAAAGAGCGGTGGTGTCACTATTGTAGCCTGAGAATTACGGGGAGTCACCAGGGTGACCGCACCACAGGTGCAGGGTTGTAAGCTGCTGCTCCTTCTGTTGGGCCTTAAGGGTCAGCTGGGAATCCTACTCCTGTACCTGTTCCCTTGCAGGGTAGTAGATTTCCTTCCTGACTTGCTCGAGGCAGTTGCAGCGTTGGCATTGGAGTTCCCCAGGCTTATGGTGCTGGGTGACTTCAACTTGCCTTCACTGGGGCCAGCCTCAGAGGCTGCTCAGGAGTTCATGACTACCATGGCAGCCATGGGCCTGTCTCAAGTAGTTCAGGGCCCTACCAGGAGCAGTGACCATTCACTTGACTTAGCTCTCCTGTCGGAGTGGTTGCTGAATGATTTGAAATTACAGCATATAGAGATAACACCAGTGCCATGGTCAGATCAATATCTGGTGACTCTGGATTTTCTGGGAGCGACGCCTCTCCATAGGGAGGCAGGACCGGTTAAATTGGTCCAGCCCTGGCGACTGATGGATTCCGAGAGATTTTGGAGGGAGCTGGGGCTGTTTCCTCCGGACCGGCTGCATGATTCGACCGAGACCTTGGTCACCCTTTGGAAGAAGGAGGTGATGTCCATCTTGGACACATTCGCGCCACTGTGGCCTCTCCCTGCCCACAGACCACGCATAGCTCCCTGGTTCTTGGATGAATTGGGAGAGCTGAAGCAGGTAAGGAGACATCTAGAGCACCATTGGGTGAAAACCCGGAGCGACTTTGACCAAACATGAGCTGCTATCAGAGCCTACCTCATGGCGATGTGGGTGGTGAAGCATCAATACTTCACCACTCTTATTGCCTCTGCAGATAATTGCTCAGCAGCCCTGTTCCGGGTTACCAGATCTCTCCTAGGTAAGAGGGGGCTGGAGCCTGGTTGGCAGGGCTCAGCTGATGATTTTGCTGATCACCTGGCAGAGAAAATTGCTCGCATTCATTTGGGGTTCAACCCTGATGTGGAGATGGATCACCTGGAAAGGGCTGGAGCAGAGTCTAGCCGTGTAATCTGGGATCTGTTTGATCTGGTTGGTCCCTGTCCATTGGATACAAAGTTTCCCCATTAATTGCATAATAACATAATTACAGTTCTTGTAACATTGTATCAACCTTGGCTCATCAAACAGCAAGGGTGAATACAATGTATCACCTTAGATTGGAACAAAGGCTGAAATGTTTATCTCTATGTGACATAGACAGGCAGGCAAACCTGCTCTTTCTAGCTGGGCAGGAGTTCCAGGGGCTCAGCCACTTTCTGACAGAATCACCGCTCATTGATTCCTATGAGATTAGTCCAGCCCTCACTTTAGGAACCACCAACCAAGAGCTTGCTAGAATTTGATCCGATTTTAGTTCCAGAGGTTCAGCCACTTACTGGCAGATTTTCTGCTCTCTCTGAAGGTAATCCGCTCCTCCGTCAGGGACCGAGCAACCACTGGCTGGTTAGATCATGCAGTTTGAGCTTATTGGGCTTGTGTGGTGCTTGTGCAAACTGGTCTGGGGCTCTTGTGCCTGCGTGCATACATGCACAAAGGTAGGGAAAGGCAGGGGTTGCAGTGGTATCTTTATTTTCAGCTATCAGCAGCAGAGATAGTTTCAACTACACCTTGAAATGGGAACATCTATGTCTAACAACTACAGCACACTAAAGTTAATCATGATATTTTAGTTGACATTTTGGCAGTTTACAGATTTTTCACTTGGCTTTTTCCAGCTAGCTATAAAAGGAGGATGGTATAAAGGGTGATGTAGAAATAGTAATAGTTGAAAAGGTCAGAATGATTTCTCTCACTTTGCTCTGCAAAGTGCTGAGTTACATTGATTTTGATGAATTGCATGTTATGTATATATTTCTCTTGGAATGTACATCATTTCTAATATTCAATTCATAAATTGAATAGCCCTGACATTTGAATGAGGCAATTTTGCTGAATAAGATAAGACTTTCTCCTTGTTCTTTTGCTGCTTCCATTATTATAGCTGAAGCTAGTCAACTTTTGTTGGATAAGACATTTTTCCTTAAAAATCAAGCATACAGAAAATGAAGGGGAACAGCCAGGAAACTCACTGGATGACCTTGGGCCAGTCATGTAACTTCTTCTTTTTCCTTGTCTAGGCCAGATGTAAAACTACCAAAATGAAGCCACCTTTTGGTGAGTTAATAATTTTGTGTCAGAAATTATTCTGGGTTGAAAGGATTTTTGGAGAAGAGACTCCACTCAGGGAATGCCCAAATGAGGCTCCTTTCATGTCCCCAAGAGCTGGGACACATACAGGTCCTCAATCTGTCATGCAGTACCTGGGTCTCGAACTGCCAGCTTGCCAGCCTTCCAGCTAACAAGGTGAGCTTCTTCACCACTGAGCCACCACAGCTCCTTCCTGAGTTTATTATGCAGTCCCTTTCACCTGCCCTAGTGTAAGAAAGATTGGCCTGCACAAGGTGGATGTTGCCTGGGGTACATCCGATTGCAGTTCAAAAGTACTACAATCTTCAGAAAGGCTCTTTCTATGTACCCCATACAACTAATAAAAAGGAATGAACTACATATAGGCAAACCCAGTCAAGGTACTTCCATATTCATACTGAATGCATGGAGTGTGTGTGTGTGTGTGTGGGGGGGGGGCGTGGCTACTTTATCCCGGAGATGTCTATGTCAGAGGGGCTGGATCCGGACCCTTATGCCAATTCATCCGGGCTGTGAAGCCCTTGTCGCTCTTGGAAGCAGAAGTAATATGCGCCCATACGGGTACATTTTACTTCCACTTCCAGGAGCAATGAGAGCTCCCAGGTCATAGTGACCAGCTCCCTGAACCACATGACCAACCCGTGGCCCAAAAAGTTTGGGCACTCCTGGTCTATGCCACCCATGAGAGGCCAACAGCAGCAAGCAAGGAGTTAGTCAGTGTCTAATAAATTCTACTATTGACTCCAACCAGCATAAAACAATTGGAACAAATCTTGACAAATTGCTGCAAGTAATTAACGTGTGTTGATTGCCATGCACAACAGCAAATAGCTACACTAACTTCTTAAACTGCAAGCAATTCACTAATGAAATATTTGCCAACTGCATTATCCTGGTGGGAGTAATTAATAGGAATTGGGATAGTAAATATTTTCAGAATTCTGTCATTAGGAAGAAAGTTCTTAGAAATCAAAATGGACATTTTATGTCTTGGGAAAGAATGTTATGGTTGCTTTCTGTGTATGAGCAGCTTGTTGAAAGAAAAGGAGCTTTGCTGATTTTCGTTAATCCTTGGTTAGTGAGAGCAATGTGTGGGAAATATTTTCAGACAGTCTGTCTTATTTTTTTAAAAGATACGTTTGCTATTATTATTATCATCATGAGGAAGACATGATCTTATTTTTCAAGCAAGGTATCACATTGAACTACGACTCACAATCAATAGATGTCTGCAGTGCTTGTGGCAGAAGATTTCTCCAGAAGAAAATGGAGAACTGTTTTAGTTTATCATGAAATGTAAATCATTTCCACTTTTTTGTTCCCTAGAGAAAGTAAGATGAAACTAGAGAAAGCTCCTGTCGAGTGTACACAATTGATAGACATATGGGAAGAATGCTGTTTAAAATACAGTACAAGAAAGCTCTGTCATTTCTACGAGATGTCTATGACATTATGTAAATTACCTCCTGCAACATATGTTGCCTTTCTAATACATTGGCAGTTTGGTACTCTAGTGAGAATTACTTGAGAAAAATATATGCCTTGAACAATGAGACTCATTGAATAATGTATATTTGAGTATGTCTCATTGAGAGCTGTTGTAGCACAGTGGCTAAGAGACAGAGCTACAAATCTTTTCTGTGCTACATTTAGACTATCTGGAATTCCTTCAGAGTTGTTCCCTGCAACATTTACAGAATAATTTCCAGAGGTGTAGCCATGCAAATCTGTTGCCACAAAAAACAACAAGGAGTCCTTAAGGACTAAGTGCATTTGGTGAAGTAGGTAACAATCCACAAAAACCTATGCTAAGTAGAATTATTCTTTGCAGGGTGATACTATAATAATAACAGTATTGGGCTGGTTCTTGTCGGTGCTGTTGTTCATATCTCAGTGTCATCAGTCTTAGAATGTAAGAAGAACAATCTGCTACAACTTGCTGGACACAGCTGGCTAGTGTTGCATGCAAAAGCAGCTGGAACTCCTAGACTCACCTTTCCATAGCCAATGTGGCCACTGTATGATGGTGGATTCTGGGAATTGTAGTCCAAACAAATAATTTATCCAGGCTCTACTTGCAGCATTCTTCAGGTTCTTGGACAATCAGGGTTGTTTGACATGTTTTTGTAATGTTTTTAGCTTTTAGACAATGATTTCTTAAAGTTCTGTCAGTTTCCTGTCTGTTTCCTTGACTTTGCCCCGAAGTCTGTGCTGTTACAGTACAATGTATCTCTATGGAAACGACGTTGTATGAGGCATCACGGCAAGGATTTGGACGTTGTATGAGGCATCGCGGCTAGGATTTTGCATGCCTCATACAAAGTCCAAATCCGTATAAAGTCCAAACTTGTGGAACCAAGTTTGGACGTTGTATGAGGTATCACTGTAATTGATTGTCCTAACTTATATTCTGTCCTACCATTCAGACAGAATATAGAGAGGTTAGGGCTGTTGAGGCCAGGGCATTGTGGATATCTCTCATTGTTGCTGTTACATGTCATCAATTCCTCTCTGGTTTATTATGAGCCTATGAATTCACTGATTGTATGTAATAACAAGTTCAAAAATGTGCATACACATAGGACTGAAGCATAACAGGCGTCTATTAAAAATGTTAGCTTCAATATACAAATTTCATGTAGTAAACCCTGTAGTCCTATACACACTTATGTGGGAACATATCCTATTAAACTCTTAGATCTAATCCTGATCAGATACTTACAGAATTGTCCTGCAACTTTCTTCTTCATCATATAGTTATCTACTGATAACTGTTTGGATATACATTCTTGTGTATACAAGCAATCAGAAGACAAATGAGACTCTCGGACAAATTAAGCCTGAACTATCTCTGGAGGCAAAAGTAATGATATGGAGGCTGTCCTCCTTTGGGCACATCACAAGAAGGCAAGTTTCTCCAGAAAAGACAATGCTGAGAAAGTTGAAGGCAGTGGGGAAAGAGGAAGAGCAAACACAAGATGGATTGATGGATGGCTTGAGTTTGCAGGCGCTGAGCTGGACTGTTGAGAACACAGCATTCTGGAGATTCCTCATTCATAGGGCTGCCATAAATTGGATGCAACTTGAGGTCTCACAACAACAATCTCCTTTTCTCAGACCACAAGCCATCACAGTTCATGTATGAATGGGGTTATAATCTTCAAATATCTGTGCATTTTGTGGAGGGGGAAACATTTAAATGTGAACAGATTTTAGTGTAGGAAGGAAACCCAAATCTTGCACAGCAAAATGCAGGTGAGATTTATAGATCACAAAGAAAAGCAAATATATTTCCACATCCTTAACTAGATCCCCTAACTTTGACTCTTCCAAAGCATTTATGGGCTTTGAACTTCCATATATATGAAACTATTGTAGTACTGCTATGCAGTTATATTACCAAACACAGAAAAAAATGTAAGAGAATCTTCAAAGTTAGAAGCTGGTCCTTTTTCAATAATAGTTTGTCAGAGCAATAGTTGGTTGCATTATGATGAAAACAGAATAGGAGGCATAGATTGGTCAGAGGTTGTAACTATCACTAAGGTGGTAAACTTGGCCAACAGAGCATCTTCCAGAGTTTATAGATTTTAGCATGTAACAACAATTACGACTATTGTCTGAAGACAGAAGCATATTTGTGACCAAAATCAGGTCAGAATTGTTTAAACTGTCAGCCTCAGCCTTTTTCTTTTTCTCACTGTGTTGCAGTCCTCCAAATGTCTTCAGAGATGTTCGGGTTATGATGTTAGACATAGAATTGTAAATGACTCTTGAAATCTTTCAGTAAATACTGAGATTGAATGTCTTGTTTCATTCCAACTTGAAATACACGAATGAATTGGTACTGCAGCTGGTTTATTAAATCTTGCAATTTTCCTTAGATTCATGTCCTTTAGCCTTTGTAGTCCCATCTGCCCAATTGTTTGCCTCATGCCTTGAGTGGAATCTCTTTTCCCATAAAATAATTAGAAAAAATATATATTTTTTGATTAGCCAACTATGTTTAATACAAATTTTGTATTAAATTTGTATAAATCTGTATCAAAAACCAATGTAAGTAAACAAGAATGACATGCCTTGTGGATCATACTTTTTCAAAGTTCCACTAATTCTAATCCCACTTCGTACAATAACTTCTAACAAGGTCTGTACAGAATTGTGGCCTGACAGCCTTCTTGGAAGTGCCTGGGGCAATGGCTTGATTTGGCAATAGAATGGCTGATTGGTCCTCCTTTCTCTTTGTTTCACTCTCTTTGAAGAGACAAGCAATGACTTACCCTGAGCCTCAATGCCTGTGGTGGAATCCTTCTTTTCATCTGCTACAAGACCCAGATTCCCAACTGTAAATTAACTAAGTTATTTCAAGCGTTCCTGTCAAACACTCAGTTGAGGTTTGTTTGTTTAATGTTTAACAAGAATGATCTAACAGCCCATTTTACTTCCAGGTCAGCTGGGACTCATGAGTTGATGTCAACTTTTTATCCATTATTAATGTGTGAACTTATGTTTTTGTTTTGTATCACCTTTCATTGCCATAGCAGCTATGTCTTTTACTCCTCTTCATTCATTAAATGGACAAAATTCCAAGTGAACTTACTGGGATATTGATTTTCCTGAGTCCTTTTTTTGGGTTAAATCCCTACAGAGGCTAAAAGTCTTTAAAGTAAATCTGACTCAAAATGTTTTAAGCTGGAAGCTACAAAACAAGCTGCACATATGATAAAATAATGAAAAGAGTAAATGTTCTGTAGTGAAATGAATGTTTTCAATATTTTAAAGTACCAAGAAACAATTTGTGCTCTTACAAAGGGGTGCAGAATATTAAGTTCTTTATATGTCAGATGTGACAATCAAATGAAACTTCTACAATTGAACATAAGGATCAGAATGTATTTGGTCCAATTAATCCACAAATCAACCAAACATTATAAATAAAATACTTCAAACATAAACTGCTGTTTTGACTGCAACTTCCAGTAGTAGGCTCTAAACCCGTAGTTCCCAATGTGAACACGCCCCACAGAGGGACAATTTGATTTTTTAAGGGGGCAAATTGAGAATAAGTTATTAACAGTGAATGGCCTTTTAGGCTTTCTCCCCATAAATAGGAGTTCACTTCTTGAATAATAAGAATTATATGTCATGAGAGAAGGGGGGGTCAGGATTTAAGGTATGCTTAGGTGGGGCATCACCATAAAAAGGTTGGGAACCACTGCTCTGTCTTGACTGACTAGAACATTCTGGTTATCACAATACTGAAAAGTAACTTTTCCAAGCTGTGGCAAAGGTTTGCTTCAGCCTACTGCTAAGGTTGGTGTTGATTTATTGTTCACTTTCATGATCCTGAGATTGTGCTCTAGAATGCATCCAGCATTCCTAGTTCATGGTGTTTGTGAGAGAATTTATATAGTAGGAACAATATCTGCTGGGAAGGAGTTGAAACAGGTTTTGTGGACCTTCTAGTCCAACTCTGTGGTCAGTCCAGAAAATACACAAGTAGACTACATATAGCTGATGGCTGACCAGCTTCTGCATGAATATCTTAAGAGGGGAGAAAGCCATCTTTCTTGTAAGTGCTCAGTACCCCTCTAAGTAACTGATTTTGCTCTTGAACTGCTCTTCATATAAAGTCCTTTCTCCTTATTAAATCTAGTCTTGTAACTCAAGGCAATTAGCTCTAGTCCTGCCTTCTCAGGAGCAAAGAGCAAGCCTCTGTATCTTGTGGGTTAATGCTCTTACATGTGTTTGAAATGCGTTCTTAAATCTTCACTTTCTCAGACTAAATAGAGTTGGTACCTTTACCCTTTCCTCAAAAATCCTGCTGTCCATAATATACTTGGAAGTTCAAATATTGCCCTCAACTGAATCTGTTCCAATTTTTCTACATCTTTACTGAAACACCCAAGATGAAGTCAGATTGTTTTGGACAGAAGGCAAATTACTACTTTCAATGACTGGGAAACTGTAACCAGAATTTTATTCCAAATTATGAGCTTATATAAGGGAAATAGTATAAGGTATAGTGGCTAATTGCTACTCATGAACAAGTAGTTGGCTGCATTCTAGGACATGTGCCTGATTGCACAAGCAGGAGTACAATCAGGAACACAGCTGACACCTTGTTGATGGGAGAAAGGTTTGTCACTAAAATGTATATGATTACCTTTATGCAAGTCTTAAATGGGAAATAGGATTCTGATCATTGAGTCTACTCATGTGGCCTGCAATTGCATTAGTCTTCTGTGGAACCTCTTTTGCCTCTAACCTTTTTAGTTTGTAAAGGGCTATAATTCTGAGATTATTTTCACGCATTCTAGCATAGTAGTTTACCACTACCAATTATTGGAATGAGGAGCTTCTGATAAGCTTTCAAGCAATCCCCAGATAATAATTTGCTGCTAGTTCCTACACAATCCAAAAGTCAGGACAGGGATGCTGGAGCAATGGCAGATGGAACAATTGCTATAACAATACAACTTTGTATCATTTTATTGTGATACAAGAGGGAGAGGTGGAAATGTGGTTTTACTAGTACTTCTTAGCCAATTTAAGAATAATTTGTGAATAGGGCATATATCTTTTTAAATGAAATCGTGGCATTCTAAACCTATCAAATTTCTTAAAGTTTTGTCATTGACTTTAAAAAGAAGAAGAGTGTTGTATCATTTCTGATGTATAATGGAGTGTTAAAAATAGGTCTGGCATCTCTGTAAGAAAATGAAAACGTCTTTCCTCATGGTAATATAACTTTCTTTAGAATAAACACTTCATGCTTCAGTTTGCAAAAGATTTATTCTTGCTGAGGATACTTCAGAATAGTGAAACCAATGTTATGGATTATGTTTCTAAATTTTGGTCTAAGAGATGGTGTTATTGGTTGTATGGATCTTTTAACAGCAGCAAATTACAAGCTAAAAGAAATACAGTATAATGAATGAAGAGCATAATCAAGGTAATTGTGCCAAGCAGACATCAGTCCTATTGATATCTGTTCAGAAGGAAACCCCATTGGGTACCTATATGGCTGCAATATTAGTTTTTCAGTCCAGTTTCACATGGGGGGAAAAGAGTTTTAAAATCTGAAATAATTGTAATAAACATTAGTGCAGGATATTTGATAGAGATACACGGAGTTCTAGATACTAGAGACTAGGATAACTGAGACATGAAGCAATGTGTATCTACTGTGGTCTAATGAACAGCAAAACTTGTGAAAATACTTTTCAAGGCAGTAGAAAATAAGAAACAGACAGCTTTCAGTCATTAAGCAACCAATTGATAGGAGTGTTTTAAATATGTGCAAATATTCAATCATCTATAGATGAAAGAAGTTACAACTCTTAAATAACATAGGTAAGGATATATTGTTTTAATTGAGAAGGAGGTTGGTCTCTTGCTGTCAGCAGGCCATTATTTCTGTTTTTCTCTTTTACCATTCCCCAAAAACTAGTACTCTCCCAACTCTAGTTACTTGATTAGTGTACAGACTAAAGAAGAGGAGGCAAAAAGGGAATAATCATGGTAACTTCATTTCTTTTTGTATACTTCAGCACAGCTTTGAGTTTATCATAAAACTCCTCGATCTCTGCATCCAATTTGTCTGCAGTTGGTGCATAGACTTGTATGTCATTCATGTTGAAAGGTTTGCCTTCAAGTTTTATCATAATGATCCTACCTGAAAACAGCATCATACTAAGCACTGTGTTTTTCATCAATTTGCTCAGGATAACCCCAACTCCATTCCAGTGATGTTTTTCATTGGTTCCTGAGTAATGGACCATGTACTTTGACACACTCCTGGCCACCTTGCCTCACTCATTCCCATTATATCAACATTGAGTCTCTTCATTTCCTTTACTAAATTATAGATCTTTCCTTTTCCATAAATACTCCTGACGTTCCGGGTACAAACTTTTATGGCTGACTGGGAGATTCTTAGCACCCTCTGCCCACTGAAGGGCTGCTGGGGACTGAGGGCCATGTTTATTTGGCTTTCAGCCATGAAGATTGTCCTGGGAACAAAATAATGCAGTAGTCTTCCCCAACCTTCTACATCGCAACATGACACACATATCACTGATCGAGTTCCGTGAGTCACTTTCTGGTCCTGAGCCCTTTTGGCACGCAAAGTCCTCATCAGCCCCAGGGCAGTATTGATGAAGCTGCTGCCCTCCATCAAGATGGATTTAAGTGGGATTTAATCCACTAGAGGACCATCACCCTTCCCTGTGGACTTCAGCACCCAAGCCATGTCCTCAGGTTTGACTGGGCACTGAAGCGATATGATTGTCAGCACCAATCAAGCCTCAAAGGGGAGGGCATTCCACAAATGGTGTACTGCAGCAGAAAAAGCCCTTCTCTGTGTCTCCACCTAATGAACTGTTCTCAATGGTGGTTCAAGCAGAAGGGTCTTCCAAGCAGATCTTACAGATCAGGTAACTTTATACAGGAAGCGTTTGTGGTCTACAACCTCTAGATGTCTGCACCAGTTCTCCCAGTCAGTCTTCTCAATGGTTTAAATAAATTAATCAAATCCCTGACAAGTTTTTAAAAGCTAGAAGTTACTAGTGTATGTGTGTGCGTGTGTGCGTTGTTCTTGTTATTTGAGTTTTATTCTAATGGGCAAAGACTATCATTATGGGTACATTTGTTGTTGTTCAGTTGCATAGTCAAGTCTGACCTTTTACGACCCCATGGACCATTGCACACCAGGCACCCCTTTCCTCCACCATCCTCTTCAGCACACCCAGCTCTGTGCTCATTGCATCAACAATACCATCTAGCCATCTCATTCTCTGCCACCCCCTTGTAAATCCATTGGATTTAATGCTGTCTACCAATTTCCACTAACTTCTCCACAGGATGAAAAGGGCTAATCAAGTATGAGTCCATTAACTATAATTGTCTGAATTCATTAACTGTAAGAACTTTGAAACACCTGTCAGGACTTTGTTTGATGCAGGAAAATCCCTGTAGTTTTCTGTAGGCTGTAGTACACAAATTCAGAAAATGTATACATGGGCCTTCAAGGAAATGCAATCTCATGCAGAGCCATATGTAAATCTCCCTCCAAGTCACACAAATTGACCACCCTATGGTATTTCAATCTTATCTTTTTTAATCCTTTGATCTGGAATATGATATTGTTGTGCTAAAACCCATATTTATTTATTTATTTATTTTGGTGGGGAGTGGTTAGAAGTTGTGAGCAGTTTTTTTTAACCCAAAATTTCAGATAGACTCATCTAATTTAAATTAGTCACTCCATAAACAAATGAATGCTGATTTTAATTTTTCAAGCCATGCTATTTCCTTTTAAAGAATGTTCTCCAGTGATAGGCATCAGCAGGTCATTGTAAAATTAAATGACTGATAGCCACAACAAAAGAGGACTAATCATTTTAAATGCAAATTTGCAGAGACATGTCAACACTATCAACCTAAAATGAAGAATGAAAAAAATGATAGTAATAGTTTAAGTGGGGAATTTCTGGTTCTATCCCGAAGGCTTTTTAGAGACACAACTGTAATCATAAATGTTAACAGTTGTTATACAGCTTAATTTAAGAGCAAATTATGTGCTAATAACTAACTACTCAATAAAATATTGGGGATGGGGAGATTCTTAACAAAATCTTTAAGGCACAGAAGTCTTTCCAGAGATAAGCTAGCAATCCTATCTAAGAACTGTGAATGGATGGACATTACTAGTAAATGCTGCTTTTGTCAACAAGTAAACAGTTCCTTGGAGAATAGCCAGCCATTGTAGCCATAAGAAAGCTGCATAGTCCATACCTGTCAACTTTTGGATTTGAAAATAAGTGAAATTCTGACCACACCCCTCTGTGGGTGTGGCCAAATCTGTGGGCATGGCCAAATATAGCCATGTGACTTGCTGGGCTCTAGTCATGCCTGCCACATGGCCATGAAAATGTCTGCAAACACAGACAGCACTGGCTCTTTGGCTGTAAATGGAGATGAGCACTGCACCCTGGAGTTGGATAAGACTGGCAGATTTTACTTTCTTAGGATCAAAGATCTCCGCAGATGGTGATTGTAGCCATGAAATAAAAAGATGACTGATGCTTGGGAAAAATTGCATAGTCAAAGCAATGGTATTCCCGGTGGTAATGTATGGGTGTGAGAGCTGGACCATTAGGAAAGCTGAGCACAGAAAAATAGATGCCTTTGAAATGTGGTGTTAGAAATAGGTCCTGGAAGAAATCAACCAATGACTGCTCATTAAAGGTCAAATAATAAAAATGACGCTAATCAAATGAGAAGAGAGGATTCACTTGAGAAGGCCTTGATGCTGGGAAAGGTGGAGGACAAAAGAAGGGGGTGGCCAAAAATAAGATGGCTAGATGGTATTGTAGATGCAATGGGCACAAAGAACCCTTTCCTCATTTTCTTCGGGGACTTCTGTTTTATTTTCTTTCTTGTTTACTCAGTGGCTTAAGTGACTAAGATGCTGACTGGGAGGCAAAAGGTCAGCAGTTCGATTCCCGAGTACTGCAGGATGGAATGAGCTTCCCTCTTTGTCCCAGCTCCTGCCATCCTAGCATTTTGAAAGCAAGAAATTGCAAGTAGATAAATAGGGACCACTTTGGTGGGAAGGTAACAGCGTTCCGTGCGCTCTGGTGTCTAGTCATGCCTGCCACATGACCATGGAAATGTCTGCAGACGCAGACAACGCTGGCTCTTCAGCTTTGAAACAGAGATGAGCACTGAACCCTAGAGTCGGATATGATTGGCTTTTGAGCAAGGGCGACCCTTTACCTTTACCTAACTCAGATCCCCTTATGCAACCGTGCAAGCACACTGGATCTATGAGCTCTGATAATTCTCCCCATGTATTTTGGATCTGCTCTCTTGTACAAAAAGCAGCTTCCTGCTCTAAAAATTGGCCGCTGTAGGAATCTATGACTGTGATGGTGAACCTTGGCACTCTAGATACGACTGGCTTTCGAGCAAGGGAAACCTTTACCTTTAGCATATAGTGATCAAGCAACATCCCCCACCCCTCCCAAGTTAACTCTAGAACAGAAACGGAACCCTCCCTCTCTCTCATATAGTGATCAAGCACCATCCCCCCCACCCCCACTCCTCCCAAGTTAACTCTAGAACTCTAGAAACGGAAGCCTCCCTCCAGCCAGGAGGCAGAGCAGAAACAGCTCAATAAAGCATGAGAGTGAGAGAGAAGTCTCTGCTTTTGCTCCTGCATATATGAAATATCGCTCACCTCTAGAGTAGACTCCCGTCCCTCCCAGCATGGTGGCTCTGACCAGCTCAGTAGCAAAAATGAAGCAGCCTCCATATTGGCCATGCCCATGTGGCAGGAGGAAAATGAAAGAGAAAATACAGAATGCCCCTCCTTCTCTCTCTCCCCTTCCACAAGTGAAAAGCCTGCCACACAGCGATCTCTGGTGGCCAGAAAAAAATACCGCAGCTTCGCCTGTGAGGGCTACGGTCAGGATTTTTTAAAAAACTAAGGGAAAATATGGGGAAATTTATAAAACGGGAGGGGGCGGGAAGAGGGGTAAAAACAAGGGGTTTTCCTGGGTAAAACGGGATGGTTGACAGGTATGGCATAGTCCCAGGGTGCCCCCAGAAGAAGGAAATTGGAAACCACTTCTGTGTATCCTTCTAATTAGAAAACCTTGGAAAGGGTTGCCATAAGTAAGAACTGACTTGACAACACACAATTATTATTAACTGATGTGAGGCACATTTTAGGAAAGAATTTTGTTGTTGTTCAGTCACATAGTAGAGTCCAACCCTTTGTGACACCATGGACCATCACATGCCAGGCACTCCTATCATCATTAAACCTTAGGGTGAAGGCCAACAGTTCAAAACTTGGGTGAGAAATTCTTCCCATGAATCGTGAAGTTAGCCTGCCAGCAAAGTCAAGTGGTCTTCACATTCTTCATGAAGCAAAGATGACAAAAGTTTTCACATCTCATGTCATATCTACAGGGATCTGTAGATGAGGAATATTCTCAAGAACTCAAAATTTTCTAATGTTTCAAATAACTTCAAAGAGTAAACATGATTCCACTAATATCAGCAACAAGAATCTTTTGCAGCCCCAGATCGTGAATAGTTTTGTTCTAATATATCTAACCAAGAAAATCCAATCAAGGACTTTTCAACCCCCCTTAAGCAATTTGCCACAACTTTTTCTACTTCTCTCTCTCTCTCTCTCTCTCTCTGCACTACCAACAATATATTGGAGCAGAGCCTGATGACAACTAGTAAATGTTGAAAGCTAGCAATTTTAAACTATTTTTAAAGTAGTCTTATTTAGTTAGCATCTGCCCTCACTTCTAACACATGGGAAATGGTAGCTTGCCTTTGAGAGTTGCAGATGTAAAAAAAAGGGTAATTAATTTCCTAAAACTAGTTTAAAGATTGATATGGTTGCGTCAAAAACATTACAGCATTTTAATTGAATGTGATGCTTTTTTGAACCCATCATATTTATTTTATGTTTATTTATTTATTTATATTTACACTTGTATGCTGCCCATTCGCATCACGACTCAGGGCAGCTAACAAAATATTACACAAACATCAAATATCCAATAAGTTATTATAAGGTGCACAAAAAGTAAGACTTCACACACTATTTTTCTGGAAAACATGATGAGTAATACAATATTCTGACTTTCATAAGACATCAGTGAAATGTCACTTTCAGTCATCTATTCAAAACATATATAACACACACCCAGCAACACTGAGGCACATGAATCCATCAAAACAAGTATGTAGTTCAGTACCTGCTATCATAGCACTCACATTTGTTTGTCATATTGCCATGTTATCGCACCAGACTTCACTCGGTAACTCCCTTCATATAATTAACAACATCAGCCTAGCAGATACAGAGATCTCATTCCTATTCTGCTTATGGTTATAAGAAAATAAGTGAGTTCAAGTGTAATTCAGCCAACAAATGGCAGCCCGGGAAATGTCAAGCTCTTTGTAGCATGGCAGACAAAAATTACTGAAATGAATGAATGAATGGCCAACCAAAGATATTTTGCTGCCTGTGACAAAGAGCAAGGTGATGCTATTCTTATTTTCATGTGCTGAGAAGTCAAATGGATGGGTTGTTAATCTAACTTCTGCAGTGGCAATGAGATACCATCCAACCCTCATAAGGTGAACAGGCTAATTTAAGGAATGCAGGCCAGATTGTGTGGCATGCACAGTTCTGTGCTCCAAATTGAAGTCAGCCTTGACTGAAGCTCAGAATGAGCCATTGTTTTTGTCAATATGCCCAGTCCACAGATGTTTATGTACCAGAATACATAGGTGTACCTTATTAAAAGGACCAAACCTGACAATGCAATTAGGGGTTACCTCCTTTCCCCCAATTTTAGAGTTAACCTTTCACCCACCAAAATAAAATAGTGATCCAAAAGAAAGGACTCTTTAGTTAAAAGGAAATGTTAGTCCCTCTGTTAGAATGCTCATACTAGAACAGCAACAGTTGCCTCCTTTTAATCGTATTACGTTTTCTCCTTTTGAAACTCACTTTATTTTGTTTCAGCCCAATTCTTACATCTGTGTAGGTTATTTTGAATTATTATTATTATTCAGTCTTTTGGAGTACCAGCTATATCTCCCAAGTTTTGTGTTATTTGCAAATGTAATTACCGCCTGCTCCATATTCTCATCCAAGCCATTTGAAAACACATTGAAAAACACTGGGCCCAAAACAGAACCTCTTTCACTGGAGAGAACACTCTTCATTGCAGTAATGTTAGCAAATAAAGGCATGAATAGTAAAGATAGTTTACATCCTAGACCGAGGAGGAAATCAGAACTTCAAAGTACACCAAGGGTGGCCAAACTATGCCCTATGGGCCAGACCCAACCCTGCCCACGCCACTACCAGAAGCAGAAGCAAAACATCAAGCGTTGATAAACTTCTCTTTCTTTCACCATGAACTTTTTATTATCCCTGTATACAATACCATAGGCAGCTGTAATTCAGACTGACACTCAACCACAAAACTATGATCAATTTGTAACTTTCATTTTGGAATGTTGTTGTGTCTCCATTTCAAGATGATGCTGGACCAATCACATCCAAGGTCTCACTCCAGAAATGCACATCCAAAACATAGATTATGCTTCACACGTTAAAGCAAATCCTTTTAGTAAACATACAATAAAAGCTAGGAGAAATCTTATTGTGACTCTTGCAAAGCCAAAAGTATTTTCTGGATAAGCATTATAACAGAGCTTGATGTGGCAATGAAATGAAATGAAATTTTTATTTATATACCGCTTCCCTCACCCAAAGCAGTTTACAAAAAGAAACAAAGTACAAAGTATAATAAGCATAACAACATAATATCATCTCAGCAAAGTAACATTTCAAAAGTACACTAACACAATAACATCTAATGTCAATTAAGAAAATAATAAAAAACCGCAAGTCCTTGACGGAGCCCGGGATTCAACATCCTTGATGGTATCCTCGACCGCCCCAGGACCCCAGCAGCCCCAAACAGAGCTGTCAACGGTTCTAACGTTTCCCCCCCAAATGTCAGTTCTGATCAGAGATAGTTAAGGAATGTGAGGGTGTGTTGTTAGCTCTGGCCACCTATTCTTATTCCAAATAAAATTGTGTGTTTGGCCCGTATTGCTGGCTGCTGCCCATTATTTCCAGAACACATAAATATGACAATGATATAGACATAATTTTGTGGGAGGAAGGGCCAATAATTCTTAACGAGCATGTTCACAGTAAGAAGAAATGTTGAAATTATTTTTCTCTCAAGTTTGATTTCCCACTCCTAAATATCATAGTTAAAGGTCACGCTTGCTCAAATGCTAATTGCAGGCGCATCCCCCAATAAAGGACTCAGACACTGATGAAAGTGGATAACGGCATTGGGCCACATTTATTGATTCATGCCCTAGTCCGAATTATAAATTTCTATTGGTAATTGACCAATCATAATTCTTAAGGCAAGCAGGCCGAAGTAACACTGGTAAGGTACCACCCAAAATTGCCAACGGCAATTGTTACAATGTATCTATTTGTATCAATTTGTTTGTTGACAACAAATTGTTGACCATAGTCAATATCTAACTAATGACCCCACCCTCTGACGCGTATCCGTAAAATCACGGGGTGATGCATGCTGTCTAGCTGTAGCCATCACCCCGTCGCCTAGTTCGTCGTTGACCGGACAACGTTTAACCAACTTATGCCTGTCTAGTGTTGTCCAGTCAATTGCGAACCTGCCGGATACCTGTGGGTCATAAATGTTTACCTTACCAGTGCTACCCGCCCATGTGACCAAAGTCAACAGCAGCAACAGAAACCCCTATATCAAACCATAGCAACAGTGTGGGATGGGCAAAAAAGCCAGGACCCGAGAGCCAATTGTGGGTCCCAGCCAAAAATTCCCACCCGGCCCCGAAGCGACCAAAATATCACACTGTTAACTAGGGAGGGGGTGGAGGGGAAAAACTTCTCCGCTCTGTCGCTTCGCAAAATGGCAGCTCGGCTGCCTCGTGGCCGCCCCTTATATAAGGGTGCTGGCCACGCCCCCTAACTACCCGGATGCCTTCGTCCGATGGGGGGGCCCGCAAAGAGCGCGGCGGCCATTTTGGCGCCACGCTTTCATTGCAGGCGCACCCCCCAATAAAGGACTCAGACACTGATGAAAGTGGATAACGGCACTGGGCCACATTTATTGATTCATGCCCTAGTCCGAATTATAAATTTCTATTGGTAATTGACCAATCATAATTCTTAAGGCAAGCAGGCCGAAGTAACACTGGTAAGGTACCACCCAAAATTGCCAACGGCAATTGTTACAATGTATCTATTTGTATCAATTTGTTTGTTGACAACAAACAAATTGTTGACCGTAGTCAATATCTAACTAATGATCCCACCCTCTGACGTGTATCCGTAAAATCACGGGGTGATGCATGCTGTCTAGCTGTAGCCATCACCCCGTCGCCTAGTTCGTCGTTGACCGGACAACATTTAACCAACTTATGCCTGTCTAGTGTTGTCCAGTCAATTGCGAACCTGCCGGATACCTGTGGGTCATAAATGTTTACCTTACCAGTGCTACCCGCCACACGGAGGGGCTTCAAAGAAGGCTCGACGCCCCCCCCAGACCGTCAGCTCGGTCAACAGGCCTGCTCGCCAATCACCCAACAGGAGGTCCATACCTCCTCGCGACAGATGGACCCCATCCCCTGCATAAAGGTCATAATTTTGCAGACTAATGGCGGGGTGATGACTGACCCGCCCCCAACCCCTGTCGACAAGGAACCGGGCAACAGCCCTGTTTACCATGCGTCTAGCACGGTCAAGGGCCTGGAGGTCGAAACCTCCCCTGTACGTGTGCCGCGGCACCATGTCCGACCAAACGAGGGTTGTGGCGGGCCACACGTAATGCATGTAGGCAAGGTCGCCGCAAATCGCATGCTTTAGCGATAAGCCGGTGACCTGGCCCAAATCATTGCCCCCAAGGTGTATGATCAGAATGTCAGGCAGGTCAGCATTCCGGCCTGAAAAAAGGAATGGCAACAGCTCTGGCCATAACATCCCGGGCTTACCATACCATGTGAGACTTGCGTATGCACCCAGTCCCAGTCGGGGTCCCCACTCTGTCGCCGCAGCGTAACGCGCTGCCCTGTGCACGTAGCTATGGCTCACCAGCCATACTGTCACCGGTGTAATACGACACCCAGGGTCTGTCAAGGAAAAAACGAGGGAGAGAAAAGATGTGGTGACTAGACTGGTACTCACTGTGGAAGAGGGCAGACATAAAATTGAAAACATTGCGATCCCCACCTCCCCATATGGCGTATTTCAGCCCCGGAGTACCCAAAAGCAGCTGCAGTGGAGGCCGCCCCTATTCGGAAGGAATGGGTGCCATAACCGGCCCCCGGGAGGCCAACACTGGCAAGCGCTTTGCCTGTCACCTTCCAAAATTGAAATTTAGTAAGGGGAGACCCATCTTGGTGACAGAAAAACGGGCCATGGTGCGTGCCACGCAGTGCAAGAAACTCTTGTAGGGCACGAACCGGACAGATGTCTGCCAAAGAACACCGTAGCAGTCTTACTCCACTGCCTACGCCATGCTGATCTGTCTTAGAGGAGCGTATCCTCAACTGAGCCCAGTCTTTGGCAACATAGACATCCTCGAGTTCCAGTGCTCTACGACTTGCATCCACCTTAGACAGCATCACAAGCTCGCTGATGCGGAGCGCTCCAAAAAAGGCCACCGTTGTAGCCGCATGAAATAGGGCTGCCTCGTACCTATCAAAACAGAGGCCATGCCAGCCCCGGGCCAGTTGGGTAAGAACCCCTGGGGAAATCGGATGGCGGTCGTCCGGGCAACGCCCACGCTCCCGCACCCACCCCTCCAAAACATGTCTCACACGGAAGTCAGCGGTATTGTCCGCATGATCGCCTACTTTGGCCATAAAAGCCAACGCTGACAGCCTAGATGCTATGGTGCGAGGTGCAAGGCCCTGGGCATGCAGGTAAACCATGAACCGAAGTATATGGGCCACTGGGATCGGCCAGGTTTCTGGCAGCCGAAATTGGACACAGAAAGCTCTGAAAGAATTGAATGCGTGGTGATACGCCTTACACGTGCGTGGCGCTAGTGACATGCCAATCGCCCGGTTCACCTGTCCTTGCCAATGGTCCATATCTCGTCCGGGAGTGGCGAGGGAAATTCCTCCGCATCCGGGGCCAAGGCACGGAACCGGGAGATCTGCAGGCGGGTCAAAGCGTCAGCGATATCATTATTGACCCCCGGGACATGCCTGGCCCTGAAGAGGACATTGAGGCGCAGGCTGCGCAACACAAACTGGCGCACCAGGTCCATGACCCTGGGTGATTTAGAAGTCTGTGAGTTGACAATGTGGACAACGGCTGCATTGTCACACCAGAAATGGACGACCGAGTTGGCCCACTCCTCGCCCCATAGCATCAAAGCCCCCAGGATAGGGAAAAATTCCAGATACGTGAGATCACGCAGGCGACCCGTGTCTGCCCAGGCTGGTGGCCACCCACCATAGGCCCACTTCCCATTGAAGTACATCCCATAACCCAGGGATCCGGAGGCATCGGACTGTATCTGAAAACGAGGGGAAGCCAGGAGGTCAGACCTCCAAAATGACACCCCATTGAATTCCCTCAGGAACTGGAGCCAGATAAGCATATCTGCCCTGATACCCCGGGTGAGTCTAACCCTATGGTGGGGCCTAGATAAGCCTGTCATGGCGTCGCACAAGCGCCAAGCAAATGCCCTGCCCGGTGCGACGACCCTGCAAGCGAAATTGAGGTGACCATGTAGCACCTGCAGTTCCCTCAGTGATGCCTTGCGTTTAGCAAGCAAGTCTGAGATAAGGGCCACTATCCTTGACACCTTATCCCCCGGTAACCTAGAAGCGTGCTCTACCGTGTCAATCTCCACCCCCAGGAAAACTAGCTGGGTAGATGGGCCCTCGGTCTTTTCGGGCGCTAAAGGGACACCAAGTTCCTCCATTAGCGTCTGAAATGTGTTGAGGAGACGTGTGCACGTGTCCCAGCCCCGCTCACCCCCGAATAAAAAATCATCCAGGTAATGGGCTACAGACCGGGACCCTGACCTGCGGACGAAAGCCCACTGTAGGAATGTGCTGAAATGCTCGAAGGCCAAGCATGATATGGAACAGCCAAAAGGCATGGCCTTATCAAAGTAATATTGACCCCGGAACTTGAAACCCAGCAACTCAAAGTCACCCGGGTGCACCGGCAGGAGGCGAAAGGCAGACTTAATGTCGCACTTAGCCAACAGCGCACCCGGGCCACATGAGCGCACCATGCGTAGCGCTTGGTCAAAAGATGTATACCTGACTGAGCAAAGGTCATCAGGGATAGCATCATTGACCGATCGGCCGGCTGGGTAGGACAAGTGATGGATCAGGCGAAACTCGCCCGGTGACTTCTTTGGCACTAAGCCCAAGGGTGATACCTTAAGGTTGGGGAACAGGGGTGCAGGGAAAGGGCCAGCGACCCTGCCCGCATCAACCTCCTTAGTAATGCTGGCAGCAGCCACCTCCTCCCTCCCCTTAAGGGACAAAAGGTTGGGAGCATCCTGAGGGGACCTGTCACCCACAAAAGGAATACGGAACCCCAGTCGAAAACCCTGAAACAGGTAAACCGCATCCGCCTCCCTCGGGTACAATGCGAGCCAACGCTCCAACATGTCCACCTTAATTGGGGAGGGGGCCTTTCGGTGAACCAGCTCCCTCTGCGGCAGTCTTGCCAGCCCCCTGTCCGCCCCTCCCTCTGCCCCGCGTTCCCCCAGGCCTGGGACAGGTGGAGGCCGCATGGGGGCCAGCACAAGAGGGACACTCATGCCTGTACCGGCAATTCTTCCTATTGCAGGAACCATTGGACGAGAAAGTCCAGCACAGCAGGCGGGCTGGAACCCCCTGCCCCGCCACCTGGCGGGGTGCCTGTGCTGGGGCCGCTCGCTGGACCGCATGCCCACAATGGTATCTTTCCCCAGGCGCAGGGCGCGTGGGAGTCATGTACAGAAGCCACAGCTTCTGGCAGGGCTCATCCCACCTCATCTCGGGGTGCAGGGGAATCCGCATACGGAATTCCTCATCGTAAGCCAACCACGACGGGCCCGGGAAGTCGACCATCGCCCGGTAAATGTTGTCCAAATACTGGACCATCGGAATTGCCAAATCCGGCCGGGCCCTGAGGTAGACCGCCATGTATATGAGGTAGGCCGGCAACCAGTTGGCCCACGTACGTGGCGGCTTACGACGACGAGCCTGCTCCTTATCCTTCTCATCTTGGCCCTCCCTCTCCTCTTTGGTGGGCTCTCTGTTAAGAAGGGAGAAGATGTCCACATACTCCCCACGCCAGATCTTCTCTTTGGTGGCCTGGGCCAAATGGTCCCCCAGGGGCAAGGAATACCCCGCTGTCGGCAATGCCGACACAGGAACGGTGGAAACTGCGGGCATCTGAAAAGGAGCCTGGACCAACCCGGTCACCCCTAAAAAATTCCTGACTGAGTAAGGAGCACCCCCCACCACGGGGCCCTGGGTGATAGTTGGAGTCACCGGGTGGGCCGTCGGCGACTGAACCGCCGCACCACCCGTGCGAGGCCAAGGCCATTGAAAAGCCCCCCTAACGTGGCCAAGTGTGTGGGTGCGCTAGGTTGAACCGCATACTCACATGCTGCACCCCCATGGGCCGCCCCCACCGGGGGTTCCAGCCCACTGGGGGCGTCGGAGCTCACGACCGCGATTGAGCTCGTCGACGGGGCTTGACCAGCACCGGCCTGTTGATTGGGGAGCTGCGAGGCAGTGGCCGATGCCGGGCCACACGCCTCAGGCAGCTCGACCCGTCCCGCCGCCTGCCGCTGCCTGGCAGACGATGCATCAACCTGCACCTCAAAAGGAACCCCAGGGTGGCTAACCCGGGCCAGGGATGCCTCAAGGGCCGCAACGCGGGCCAGGAGGGCCTCCACATTAACGTAGCCCCCTAAGCCAAGGGGGGGCCGGCCGGCCCACTAACTGCAGGCACCGGTCCAGTTCCCTGGACCCCGGGGCCCGCATAGGGCCACGATCCTAAGCCCGGGCCCATCAGGGCCGGGGGAGTACCCTGCCAGGGGAGGGGACCCCACCACCCCCCATGGCTGGAACCCCCCGTAGGAAGCTGCGCACCAACGGAGGAAGGCCCCGCAGAATGGGCCACGCCAGGGGCAGTGGCCACTGCTTGCGGGCCGAGGGCCGCGGCCCCTACTGGGCCAGTACGCGGACCCCCAGCCTCCGGCCAAGGGGCAATTAACCCCATCCCACCGGTCCCGGTGGGTTCAGGCAAAGGAGGCTGCTGGGGAGGCGCAGCCGCGGTCCTCCGACCTGGCTGGCGCCTCCGCGCAGAACGAGCCGCGTTCGCAGTCGCCTTCTTCTTTGAGGGCATAGCTAACCGATGGGAAGCCGAAAAAAGGGTCAAGAAAATCAGCAGCCAAGAGGCTTCCCGGTGAAGGGTAGAGCGACGGAGGTAAGAGGGAAAAACTTCTCTGCTCCGTCGCTTTGCAAAATGGCAGCTCGGCTGCCTCGTGGCCGCCCCTTATATAAGGGTGCTGGCCACACCCCCTAACTACCCGGATGCCTTCGTCCGATGGGGGGGGGCCCGCAAAGAGCGCGGCGGCCATTTTGGCGCCGCGCTTGCATTGTATCAGACTCTAGGATTTGGTGCTCATATCAATTTATAGCCAAAGGGCCAGTGCTATCTGCATCTGCAGATGTTTCCACGGACATGTGGCAGGCATGACTAGACACCAAAGTGCACAGAACATTTTTACCTTTCTTGTCAAAGTGGTATTTATTAATCTACTTGCGATTTCTTGCTTTGAACTGCTTGGTTGGCAGGGGCTAGGACAGAAATGGGAGCTAACCCCGTTGTGTATCACTCAAGTCTTGAAATGCTGATCTGCCAACCTTCCAGTCATTAAGTTCAGCGGTTTAACCACTAAGCCACAGCTGGACATAAATGGATTCTCCCATCCTTAAGCACAATAAGCCACCACAGATTGGCCACAGCTGTATGAGCTGTATTTATTAAGCAGCACTAGAAGCATCCTAGTTCTGATGGACACAACTGGCCTAAAGCTTGTGCAAAAAAGAAATATGTCCCACTAAATCAGATTTTTATTTCTCTCTTTGCATATTACTATAGTCAACTGACTCTTTGTATGTCAGAAAATTTTGATTTAAACATATTCACTAGATTTATGTAAAACTAGCATATTTTGCCTGGCGGTGCTGGCTTTTTAAAATTGTGTTGGATAGTAAAGGGTTTCAGTTTTTTTCTTGCACCAATGGTGCTGGGCTGTTGTAAATGGTGTTGTAAGGTTTTGTGGGTTTTTTTTGGCTTCGAGGCGCTGCGTCTGCCTGTGGCGGACTTGCGCTCCCATTTTTTTTTTTGGCTTTATTTTTTTGCGTGCCGGCTTCCTCAGTGCCGGGCTGTTTAAAGTGGTTTTTGAAGGTTTTTGTTTTTTGTTTATGGAAATGAACTTTGGATAATAATTTTAAAAATGTGTAAATATATGTTTTATTAAATTGAAGGTATTTTACAGTGTTTTTTTATTTTTATTGAAAATTTATTTATTTATCTGTAAATTATTTTTGATTTTTTTGGATATTTTTGAATGTTTTTGGAATTGATTACCCTAATTTTGGGGATTTATTGAATTTTTGGAAATATTTTGGATGTTTTTTCTCCTTTGGCCACTGGGTGGTGGTGTTGAGCAATTTTTGTGTATTGCTTCTTCCGGTGAGTCTCTTCTTCTCTTCATTTCAGTTCCGGTTTTCATTGAGGCAAGACGTCTAATGGTAAACTCTCTTCGTTTTTTTAGGGGGGTTGTTTTGGGTTGGGGGGGCGTTCTGTGTCTGTTTAGGGTTTTGGGTGGGGTTTTCTGTGTGTGTCTTTTTGAATGTTTTTGGGTTTTAGGGTTTTGGGTGGGGGTTTCTGTGTGTGTCTTTTTGAATGTTTTTGTTTTTTAGGGTTTTAGGTGGGGGTTTCTGTGTGTGTGTGTGTTTTTGAATATTTTCTGGTTTTTTTAATGTTTTTGATTTGTGTTTTGGGTATTTTCGTGGGCCAGTCTTGATGGCTGGCCCGCGGAAATACCATCGCCGCTTCATGCGGCGTTTTGGGGGGAGGGGGTATTACTGTTGCCCCGGCTGGGTTGCGGTGTGTGTGTTTGTTGGGTGGATGTTTGCCTCACCGCTTCATGCGGCTTTTGGGGGAGGGTATTGCCGTGGCCCTGGCTGGGTTGGGGTTTGTGTGTTTGGGAGGTGGGGGTTTGCTTGCTGGCCTTTTTTTGTTTTGTTTTTGGTTGCTGCCACCATGGCGATTTTTGCAGCGGTTGGGGTGGGGGTTTGGATTTTTTTTCCAGTGAGTTTGTCTCGCTGGGCTTGCCGTGTCTTCGGCGGGGCAGTGTGGGGGAGAGGGTTTCCCTCTCTTCCCCGTTGCTCCGTGCAAGATGGCTGGCGGGTTTGCATGGTATAGTGATTTCGGGGTTTGCGTGTTTTCTGGGCGCTGCGTCCGCCTGCGGCGGACTTGTGCTCACGGTGTGGGTTTGTTTTTATTTTTGGCGCGCCGGCTTCTTCAGCGTTCTGCACGCTCATGGCGCGCAGGACGCTGGCAATTGTAGTTTGTCGTTTGTGTTTTCGGTTTGTGCGGCGGTTTTTCCCCTGCGGCTTCATTTTGATTGGCTGCGCCGCATTTTCGAACGTTCCATTTGCTTGCGCCGCTCAGCTTGATTGGCTCTGGCGCGGCGAAAGGAACGTTGGGGATTGAAGTTCCCTTTTTTTGTTTGCGACTGGGGGGCTCCTGCCCCCGGGTCGAAAATTTCATCCCGACAGTTACCTGCGAACCCCGTTCGGGAGAGTGAACGGAGGCTCGGACAGGGCTAGTGGGGCCTGGTGCAACATCCTTTGTCACATTCCAATGGTTAACGCACCATTTTATAGGTATAGATATAACTGCATTGCTATATCCGATGCACAACAACTATTTAGGATTCTGGTTAAGGCTTTGAGAGACAGTATGTTATATATTTTACAATACCCTTAAAGGCACTGGAATACAAGTCATCTAATGCAACCTCTTTCAGAAATTTTCCTGGCCTCAGAAATCATTTTTGAGTGTTACATGTGGAAAACAAGATAACAGTAAATTTGTATATATTCAAGACATCATTTTTGAACAAATTAAGTAGAGAACCAGAACCCAAAATGCTTCAAGCAATAAGACTGATCTTTATCAGATTCGTTTGATATTTTGGATGTGTGCAAATGCTATTAGCTGCTTTAGACAAAATGCTAGGAAGAAGGTGACTCGTCATCATAATTTGTAGTGATAAGCTGATGACCTCTTACAAACATAGCTGTACTATGCTAAGCAGCTATGAAACCCTATTATGAAACAATTCACTGACCCTTTTGAACCATAATTTCCTAAAACTTGTACAAATAATTAGTTATCCTTTACAAATAAATTAGAATGGAGGAGAGAAAGAGAGAGGCTAGATTAACATTATCTTTAAGTGGCTGATTCCACAGTTTTCTGAATATGTTAAACATCAAGACCTACAACACATCTTGTATATTTGTGAGTGTATCTCTGGGCTATGACAGCATTAGAAGGGGCTACATTTTTATGCAGTCCATTGGGAAGGAGGCAAGAGGGGGTGTCAGTGTAGGAGATACAGCTGATATGTAATATAACAAATTATTTCCAAGTGAACTGCAGACTTCATTAGTTTTTAGTTTCTTATAATATCTTAAATGCCCTTTTAGGGGAAACCAGTAGACAGTGGAGGTAAATGGTAAATTGATTTTTAAAACAGAGGGAGGGCAAGTTACATAGATGTATCAAAAGTAACTAATTAGCAGAGGAACAATATTGCCTTCCAGGAAGATGCTAATGTGAAATTGCTGTCATTATACCTTGATCCAGTTTGATCTTTTCTTCCCTTAGGTTCCTTCAATGATTTTAGTGGGGTACGGTTCAAAAGAGTTTGACCTTCTGACAAAGAGAAAGTGCAAGGACCATAACTATAAACCTCTAAGGGGTAATTTGCATTCTGTGAATTATATCCATAATGACTTCTTCATGGTGTGCCCAGGGTTTTTAACTTTGAATCATCAAGCTCAAGGTGCCATTGAACTCGCCATTACAGATCCACTCAAGAATAAACAGAAGGAGGACAACACAGAAGCTTTAAAAGTTTTTCATTTGTTTCATTGCTTTTATAACTTACAATCATAGGGCAAACAATGTTCAAAAGAAACTAAGGAGATTGTGATAAAGAAACAAAGATTTATAAATAAAGAGAGGAAAGCCAAAATTACCAAACCAAGCCTCCCTTTATGTTACAATAAAGGCAGGGTTGCTGCCAAAACCAGCCATTTGAATATCTATCTATGTGTACATTAGGTAAAAGTAAAAGTTGCCTGTACTCAAAAGCCAGTCATATCTGACTCTAGGGTCTGGTGCTCATCTCCATTTACAAGTAAAGAGTCAGTACCGTCTGCATCTGCAGACATTTCCGTGGTGATGTGGAAGCCATGACTTGACACCAGAGTGCATGGAACGTCGTTTACCTTCCCAGCAAAGTGTTACCTATTTATCTACTTGCCATTTCTTGATTTCAAATTGCTAAGTTGGTAGGAGCTGGGACAGATGATGGGCATTCAGTCAGTTGTGCAGCATTTGGTCTTGAACTGTTGACCTGCCGACCTTCTGGTCATCAAGTTTAGAGTCTTAACCACTAAGCCCCTGCAATCCCACACTTGTGTCTTACCGTATTCTAATATCTAGTAGAACTTGCATCATATTTTGATATTTCTGCAGTCCCATCTTTTCCCCATCCCTGTTAGACAGCATTGAATGCCAGTGTCTGAAGTGGGAACAAAGAGAATGTCAGGAAGGCAGAGTACCACATAAATCTGATGCAGAGCCAGTGTGCAGTATTTTGCTGCCATAAGCACAAGTAGTTCCTACAGCCAGCCAGTGAAGGTGCATTGTATTCAAACCGAGCCAATTTATTCTGCCATATAAAACAGAAAATTGCACAAATGCTAATTTCCATGTATGGCAGTCAAAATGCAATAATAGCTGATTAAATAACTGATAGCTATTAAATAATTAAGCTCGAGCCAGAGGTTGGGAGTTCAATTCCTCCCTGTGCCTCCTGGGAAAGGGGCCAACCTGTGTAGACATGGGCAAGCTACAGTCTCAGGGCACCCTTAGAAGAAGGGAATGTAAATAACATCTGTGTGTTCTGTACTTAAGAAACCCTGGAAACAGTCATCATAATTCTGAATTGATTTGAAAACACACAATTATTATTAAATAACTGAACTACCTGTTTATGTTCTTCAATGTGAGAGCTGGTAAGTGTTACTTTTTCCCTTGGACATACTGGCTTGATGTTTCTATGGACTTTTTCAAACTCTTCCTAAAATACGTTTCCTGAAATGGTCTTCTAACATTGCCTAACAGGATGAATACCCCTAATTCTACCGATGTTGTGGTATGGAGGCTAAAACATTATGTGTTTAGTATAATGATTAGAATGATTTCAGAATGGATGTGCACTGCTCTGCTACTCCCATTTATTTCAATGGAACTTTGACCAAAGACTCTGGTTATCTTATGCAAGCGCGGCGCCAAAATGCGCCCCCCCCCACCGGACGAAGACATCCGGGTAGTCAGGGGGCGTGGCCAGCACCCTTATAAAAGGGGCGGCCACGAGGCAGCCGAGCTGCCATTTTGCGAAGCACCGGAGAGGAGAAGTTTTTCCCCTCCACCCCCTCCCTAGTTAACAGTGTGATATTTTGGTCGCTTCGGGGCCGGGTGGGAATTTTTGGCTGGGACCTACAATTGGCTCTCAGGTCCTGGCTTTTTTGCCCATCCCACACTGTTGCTATGGTTTGATATAGGGGTTTCTTTCAGCTGCTGCTGACTTTGGTCACATGGGCGGGTAGCACTGGTAAGGTAAACATTTATGACCCACAGGTATCCGGCAGGTTCGCAATTGACTGGACAACACTAGACAGGCACAAGTTGATTAACGTTGTCCGGTCAACGACGAACCAGGCGATGGGGTGATGGCAACAGCTAGGCAGCATGCATCACCCCGTTATTTTACAGATACCCATCAGAGGGTGGGGTCAGTAGTTAGATATTGACTACGGTCAACAATTTGTTTGTTGTCAACAAACAAATTGATACAAATGGATACATTGTAACCAATTGCCGTTTGCAATTTTGGGTGGTACCTTACCAGTGTTACTTCGGCCTGCTTGCCTTAAGAATTATAATTGGTTGACTACCAATGGAAATTTATAATTCGGACTAGGGCATGAATCAATAAATGTGGCCCAATGCCGTTATCCACTTTCATCAGTGTCTGAGTCCTTTATTGGGGGGTGCGCCTGCAAAGGCTTCTTCCAGATTTTAGTTCGGAATAAGATTACCCAGAAATTGTATTTAGAAGAAGCTAGTTAAGGATCAGGGTAGTCTCAACATTTTTGCAGAGACTGCTAAAGGATCCAATACAAATCAGCCCGTCCCTCAAAAAGGACAAGGCCTTCCTAACATTCACATGATCATTAAGGCCAAATCAACATTAAGTAGTATGGGAAAGTGTAGACAATTATTTTCTATCATTCAAGTTCACTTAACTGATCTGCTACAAAAGAACGGAATGTGTAGACTGTACCAGAGGATCCACTGTGATTTTTTGCCCTAGCTTCTTCTCCAGACATCTCTATAAGGTAAACAATGGAACTAATTTACAGCATCTCTGAGCAGCAAAATCAGCTGGCCACCCACCTTTATATACATACACAACAAACACGCTGCAACACAGCACATCATTGTTGTAAAAACAGAACTGGGTAAATGGAAAAACTGCACTAAAATGAAGAAATTCCTTTCCGTTGCATATCAAAACAGGTTAGAGTTTTATTAGAAAATGGAATGAAATGTCCCCATAGTATTAGGATGTCATTGATATATTTTATAAGCTAGACATTTCCCTTCTTTTCAGTGGATCAATTAGTTGAATCCCAGCAGTGACTATTCTCCTGACCATGCTCAAGAAATTAGATGACCTGGAAGTAAGATCTTCTTCTAATTAGAAGTACTTATATCAGTGGAAATGGCATTAAGTGCTCAAAAGGTATTATGAATTTCATTCAAAGCAGAGATCCAGAGCCCTAAATGCTTCCTGCAATAAGACTGATCTTAAACAGATTTGTTTGATATTTAGGATATGTGCAGATGCTATTAGCTGCTCGAGACAGAATGCTTGGAAGAAGATGACTCATCATCATAGCAACCACATTTTAATCAGAGCAATATGTGATAGAAGAACAAAGGAAAGAAAGTTGCAGCAATTAGAAAATGTTAGAATAACATGTGCTGTGCTAAATCTTGAAGCACAGTCATACAACAGTCCCCAGAGCCACATGCCTGAAGAAAAGGCCAAAATCTCAGTCATCCATAGTCCTTTCTGCCAACCTGTACGGTAATTACCATACGGTATGGTAATTTGGCCCTCCGTACAATGTACGACTACCGTACAGAGATGTATGGTAATTTTCAGTATTTTTTTAATAATAATAATAAAAAAGATTATTTCTGGTTCCGTCCTGGGTCAAAATGAAAAAAAAAACAGATTACTTCCTTTTTCTTTCCTCATAAATATTATTTAAAAAAATGCCCACCCAGGCTCCGCCCATAGCTCCACCCAGGCTCTGCCCATAGCTCCACCCAGACTCCGCCCAGTATGCACATGTAGAAATGGGTCTGCGCATGCACCAACCCCGTACGGTAATGTACAGTAATTTTTGCGCAGCCCGTATGGTAATGTATGGTTTCCGGGTTGGCAACATGCAATATACTGTTACAGGTCAAATACACCTACTCCGCCTACTGTAAAGATTAGCAATGAAACAGTCCTACTAATCAAAAGCTTTTGGTGCTTTGACTGCAAGGCTGGGCTCTTCTACCACAATGGGCATGGGAATGTCACCATAAGCCTCAAGCTGAGTGATTGCAAGCACATTGCTATTAATTCCAAAAGGTGCCTGTTTGCTGGGACTCATGCTTATATTCAGCTCTGTACTTTGCAGCCCAGCATGATTTATTTCATCTTTGGTCATTGGAAACTTAACCCAGGCTTCATTTTCAAGACTAATTGCCCAGTCTTGTTTCTTCTCAGACTTTAGGGGAGGAAAAAACAAAAAAATAAAGCAGCTTAATGGCAGGAAATGTGCATTTTCCCATACAGAGAATTCACCTGACTTTTAAGTTAAGGAAATTGTGATCTAAGGAATTAGTAACCTCTTTTATTTATTTATTTATTTTATTTTTCACGCTTATATACCACCCACTCAGGTACAACCCAACTCAAGGCGGTTTACATAGCGGACAGTAAGTACATAAAAGACACATAATAAAACAAAGTTAAAAGTTAAAAAACCCACCCCTAAAAGGTGCGCAAGAACCGAAGGGACCTTGGGGGAAGGCACACTTCTCTATACCAACCACCCAATGGTACCCCCATCCCCACCCGCACCCCAAACTTGGCCCGCCAGCCAGTTCTTTAGTTCCTTCCTAAAGAGCAACAACTCCGTCTGGAGACGCAGTTCCACAGGCAGGAGGTTCCAAAGGGCCGGTGCGGACACGGAGAAGGCCCTCCTCCTTGTGCCAGAGAGGCGAGCCCCCCTGGCTGATGGCACAATTAGAGAGCCCCTCCGGTCCGCTCTGGTTGGACGGACAGACGTCCTTAGGGCGATGCGGTCTCTAAGATACCCTGGCCCACTACCATGTAGGGCTTTAAAGGTCAAAACCAGCACCTTGAATTGCACCCGGAGACAAACTGGTAACCAGTGCAGCCCCCAAAGCAGTGGTGAGGCATGGGCATAACGTCCACACCCCATCACCACCCGGGCCGCAGCATTCTGGACCAGCTGCAGCCTCCGAATGGTCATCAAGGGCAGCCCCATGTAGAGCGCATTACAGTAGTCTAGTCTGGAGGTCACCACAGCGTGAGTGACCATGAGCAAAGAGTCCCGGTCCAGGAGCGGCCGCAACTGGCGAATCACTCGAAGTTGGCCGAAGGCCCTCCTGGCCACAGCCGCCACCTGTTCTTCTAGCAGCAGCCGCGAATCCAGGAGGACCCCCAAGGTGCGCACCGGGTTGGTCTGGGGCAAAACAGCCCCATCCAAAACCAAAGATGGTAGCTCCCGGGATAACGCAGGACCCCCTATCCATAGCCACTCAGTCTTGCTAGGATTCAGCTGTAGCCCATTTGCCCCCATCCAGACCCCAACAGTCTCCAGACAGCTGGAAAGGACTTTGACTGCATCACTGGGGTCCCCATGGGCTGAGATGTACAACTGTGTGTCATCCGCGTACTGTTGGTACCGCACCCCGTGGGAACGGATGATCTCATCCAGTGGCTTCATGTAGATGTTAAATAGGAGAGGAGAGAGTACCGAGCCCTGAGGCACCCCATATTTTAGGGGCCTAGGACTCGACCTCTCACTCTCCAACCACACCGACTGGGTCCGGCCCCTCAGAAATGAGGAAAACCAGGACCACACCATGCCCTAGATCCCCAATCCTCGGAGCCATTCCAGAAGGATACCATGGTCAACGGTATCGAAGGCCGCTGAGAGATCAAGAAGAGCAAGGACGGACGGATGACCGCCATCCCGCTCTCGCCAGAGATCATCCATCAGCGAGACCAATGCAGTCTCAGTACCATATCCAGGTCTGAATCCTGACTGGAATGGGTCCAGATATTCCGCTTCAACCAATACCCCCTGCAGCTGACGTGCCACTGCCTTCTCCAGAACCTTCCCCAAAAAAGGAAGGTTGGAGACAGGTCTGTAGTTGGTTAGGATTGCTGGATCGAGGGAAGGCTTCTTCAGGAGGGGGCGCACAAGAGCATGTTTCAGCAGTGCAGGAAACATCCCCTCTCGAAAAGGCGCATTAATTATAGCCCCGACCCAGCCACCTGTCACCGTCTTAGAGGCTTTTACCAGCCAGGCGGGACAGGGATCCAATGGACAATTAGTGGCACGGACCGCCGCAAGGAGCCTGTCCACTTCATCCGGGGCAACTGGATCAAACCGATCCCAGGTAACACCGCAAGACTGCGCACTGGCTCCCCCCGGACCCTCCCCGTCCACGCCAAGTTTGAACCTCGAGCGAATCCGATTGATTTTCTCCACCAGATGGTCAGCAAAGTCCTCAGCTGATCCCTGCCAACGAGGCACAGGCCCCGCCCTACCCAGGAGGGACCTGGTCACCCGAAACAGGGTGGCTGGGCGATTATCAGCGGAGTCAATAAGGGAGGTGAAGTACTGCCTCCTCACCACCCCCATCGCCACTAGGTAGGCCCTAATAGCGGCTCTAGCTAGTGTCCAATCGGAATCGCTCTGGGTCTTCACCCAGCGGCGCTCAAGGCATCTCTTTGCCTGTTTGAGCTCCCGTAGTTCTTCCGTGAACCACGGGGATGACCTAGCTCCACGGGCTCTGAGAGGCCGTAGTGGAGCGATTACATCCAAGGCAGATGTCGTCGACCTGTACCACAGGTCAACAAGTGCCTCAGGTGAATCGTGTCGCCGATCCAGAGGAAATTTCCCCAGTTCCCTCTGGAATCCATCCGGATCCATCAGTTGCCGGGGGCAGGCCACTTTAATCGACCCTGCCTCCTTACGATGAAGTGTCGCCCCCAGAAAGTCTAGAGCCACCAGATAGTGATCTGACCATGGCACAGGTGTTATGTCTAGCTTCTGTAAACTCAGATCACTCTGCCACCCCCCGACAAAAAGACTAAATCTGGCGTGTGGCCACTGCCACTGGTCGGGCCCTGAATTATCTGAGCCAGGTCCATAGCTGCCATGGAAGCCATGAACTCCTGTGCCACCTCGGAACCAGACCCCAGCGAAGGCAAATTGAAGTCCCCCACAGCTCCTGTGGTTCATTCTCTTGAGCTGTGGCATTGATGGTGCAGGGAATGGGTGTATTAAACTGAACTTTGCCTTAGGTTTTTTAGCCTGTATTGAGAAACAGTATTTATTGAGTTGCCAAACTTCCTGATTGAAGCTCATGATACTGTATAACGAACAACCCTCTCCTACTTGACATAGTTAATGGAGGACTGCATTAATATGCCTTCATCTAGAATATTTTCCTCCAGGAAAATCAGCTTCTGCTTCAGAGAGACAGCAGACAACTGATCAAACCAACTGTCCTTGAGAATGAAGGAAGAGAACAGGGATGTGAAACTTCAGGGCTGGCTCAAGACAATTTGCTGGCTGAAGTGAATGAGCAAATATCACCCCTTGTTAGCTGTAGCCAACATGCACAGATCTACAGGTAGGTAGGTTATTTTAGCCAAACTAGCAGAAAATCCCACATATGGCAGCAGCTGCTGCTGTATCTAGGACAGACATGAAACTGCTGAAATGAAGCCACCTTTTGATAAATTCATCTCATAGTTCCTTTTACCTGACCTAGTGTGAGAAAGATTAGCTGGCAAGATTTCTCACAAGATTAGTGTGAGAAAGGTTGTCGTTGCCTGGGGTAGGCCCAATTGTGGTTCAAAAATACCACAATCTTCAAGAAGGCTCTTTCTGTGTACCCTATATGTAGCTCGTCTCATCCTTGGCAGTAAAAATATAACAATAGCAGATTAAAAAGACAATAATAACATTAAATAACAAACAGCTTGCTTATTTTTCATACATTAGGTACCATTGAATTAGAACTCACTTTAAAATTACATTTAAAGAGTGGCATTACCAGACTCAATTCCTCTGAGCTACCATGGCTGAGAGAGGATTCAAACTCCTGATTCCTAGTCTCTTACTCCATTCATTGTACCTTGGGCATCCACACTAAACTGGGTATCCTCTTTTTCATGATTTCCATTTTTTTTTGGCAGAGACAGCTGTTCCATTCTGATTACCTATGAGGCAGCTACTTGTTTTGCAATAATAATAATAATAATTTTAAAATGTTTCATTCCAAAAAATACAAAGTAAAACTAAGAGCTGCCTAAACAGTGGCAGAGTATCTTTACAAAATTCTTCCCCAACAAAGAAAACGTTTCATTTAAATAATAGACATCTCTAAAATATTTGGCCACAACATGGTCCTATGTGCTCTATATTGCTCTTTTACATCTCTATGAACAGCACTTGCATCACCATATAGAAAAGTGATTTGGCTTAATTACCCCCACATTATAACTGCTATGTCTACCCCTTAGAAAAGCATGATAGGATATGGCAACTGTTTCTTTTAGGTAGGAACTGGTGGCTCTTTTAATAAGTGACTCCCAAGAAAGCCTTTTTATTTCTCTTTGAGCAATGCTGGAAGTGGAACCATGAGCTCTTGTTT
This sequence comes from Bradypodion ventrale, assembly GCA_035047345.1. Lineage (NCBI taxonomy): Eukaryota > Metazoa > Chordata > Lepidosauria > Squamata > Chamaeleonidae > Bradypodion > Bradypodion ventrale. The sequence goes on from JAWDJE010000005.1 coordinate 130,932,946, forward strand.
TGAAAGTAACCAGAAGCACCTAAATAAATAAGCAAGCAAACAGAGCAGATAGCTCCGAAAAAGATTAAGTAAATAAAGAAAATATGGCAAGAAGGGAATTGACTTGTCAAGCAGACTGTCATCTGCAATCTCTTTTACTGTGCAGCACGCTTGGATAATTTATATCAGATGCAGCATAGAGAGAAAAGAGGAAAAATCCAGCGGGTGGGAGAGAAAGAGAAAAACAGGAAGAACAGACATTAAGACAGAACATATTAGGGGGTGGAATCGCACAAACAGATTTCAGCCTCTCACCAATATCGCAAGTTAGCAAGTTGGAAGCGTTTTTAGCCCACCACTCTGCCTAAAAAACTATCGTCAGTAATTCAAAAGGTTCAGTAATTAAACAAGACATTCCTTGCTAGTGGGTTTGCCTTCTAAGAGAAATGATACAAAAGGAAAAGGAGATGAGGCAGGAAAAGACAAACAAGCAAATATAGGCACTGATTTCTCATGATGACTAACTTCAGTGGAAACAGATGAGGACAAAATAAGGCAAGCTGTTTTTGAGCAGAGTCAATGTAATGGCCTTTCATTCCACTGCACCATGGTCGAATCCATCTCTGTATTCAAGAAGCTGGTTGTGCTGTGTCTGTTCAATTTGTAACATTTTAAAAATGTTGTACACTGCCCAGAGTCGGGAAATTACCCAGGTGAGCAGTATATAAATGTAATAAATAAAACAAATAATAAATAGAGTAACTTGTTTAAAAGGTCAAAAAAAAGGAAGGATGTGTCTCCCTCCTCCAAACATTTATTTATTTATTTAATATCCCACCCGTCTGTGATATTCGCCCACTCTGGGCATTGTACAACAATTTTTTAAAAAAATTATAATAACAATAAGAGATTAAACATAAAAAATAAACCAGACCAAATTAATTATAAGTAACAACAAAAACAATAATGATGTCCCCAGAACAACACATATTGGTGACAGTATAGGTCAGTTTATCCTATTGCTCGGTTGTTGGTAATATGTCCTTAAATGCCTCTTTAAACAAGAACAATTTCAGAGTTTTTTAAAAAAAAAAATAGGTAGAGTTGTTGGTCATCATGGCATTGCATACACACTTAGAACTCTGTCTGGGGAGAGTTTGTGTTACCTAAGGAAGGGGAATATAAGGAAGGGGAAACAGAATGCAGATCTACACAATTGTTTTTTGTTTTTTACTGCAGCTCTCATCATCCTCCACCATTGACTCTGACATTTCTTCTTCTTCAAGTGACGTATCCAATTTTGAATATTGGCTATCAATCACGGTGGCTGGTCATAAAAATTGTCCTGAGGACAATGTAATGCAGTGGCCTTCATTTACCTTCTGCATTGCAGTTTGGCACCCATACCAGCAATCCAGTTCTGCAGGTGACTTTCTGGTTCTGAGCCCTTTTGGCACACAAAGTGCTCATCAGCCCCAGGCTGATGAAGCTGCTGCCCTCCATCAAAATGGATTCAAGTGGGATTTAATCCACTTGGGGACCACCACCCTTTCCTGTGGACTTTGCCACCAAAAGCCGTTAGTCCTCACGGTTGTCAGGTTAGTTAACTGCCGCCTGACGATCAGTATTGAGTCACTGGCAGTATGTTCTGCTCTGTTACCATAGCCTGGCCAGACTAACCCTGATATTTAGGGAAGTTGAACAACATTTAAAGGGCCTCTGCTCAAGAAAAATAAATTGGCAAGGGAAAGTTCAAACAGTCCCTCCATGTCTTCGAATCTTCTTTTTTCCCCTCATTGTTTTTCATCAGGGATATCAGTTTCCTACATTATTGTATTTGACCCACACAATCCTTTCCCATCATGACTGTACTTCAGGAGTAGGCAATGGAAAGTCCTCTACAAAAAAATTCTGGACTCCATCTCACATCAGCTTTAACGAGCAAAACCAGTGGTGAAGGATCATGGAAATGCAGTCTAACAAAGCCTGGAGGCCACAGTTTGCCTATTCATAAGAACATAAGAACAGCCTTGCTGGAACAGGCCACAGCCCATCCAGTCCAGCATTCTGTCTCACACAGTGGCTCACCATTTCCTTCAGGGTATTCCCAAGGAGATGCCTTCACCTGCTTAGGATTCCCTGGAAATGGCATTGAGAGATATCCTGCCTATCTCTCCAACCCGGAGGTTGTCCTTAGGTAGCCATAATTATAGCCATTGATACACTTGTCCTCCATGAACTTGTCTAATCCTTTCTTAAAGCTGTCAAGACTGACAGCTGTCACCACTTCTTCTGGCAGGGAGTTCCATAGACCAATAATCCTCTGGGTGAAAAAGTACTTTCTCCTATTTGTTTGAGAACTAGTACCCAAAAGTTTCATTGAGTGTCCCCTAGTTCTAGTGTTGTGCGATAGGGAAAACAGTTTTTCCTTATCTACTTTGTCCACACCGTGCATGATTTTATAAACTTCAATCAGGTCACCTCTTAGACGCCGTCGTTCAAGAGTGAAAAGGCCCAACCGTTGCAGCCTCAGATGGTAAGGAAGGTGTTCCAGTCCCCTAATCATTCTGGTTGCCCTCCTCTGTACTTTCTCCAACTCCATAATATCCTTCTGGAGGTATGGCGACCAGAACTGTACACAATATTCCAGATGGGGCCTCACCATAGATTTATAAAGAGGCAAAATGACACTTGCTGACTTATTTTCTATACCCTTCCTAATGATCCCTAACATCGAGTTTGCTTTTTTCACTGCTGAGGCACACTGGGTTGACATCTTCATCGAGCTGTCCACCAGGACACCAAGGTCCCTTTCCTGGTTTGTCGCAGAAAGTTCAGACCCCATCAGTTTATAAATGTAATTGGGTTTTTTTGCCCCAACATGCATCACTCTGCATTTACTGATGTTGAAGCTCATTTGCCACTGTTTTGCCCACTCCCCCAGTGTCAAGAGATCCCTCTGGAGCTCTTCACAATCTCTCACAGTTTTCACTACCCTGTATAATTTAGTGTCGTCAGCAAATTTGGCTACCTTGCTTTTTACTCCTATCTCTAGATCATTTATGAAGAGGTTGAAAAGCAGGGGTCCCAGTACTGAACCTTGGGGGACCCCACTCTTTACTTCCCTCCACTTGGAGAAGTGTCCATTTAGCGCTACCCTCTGTTTCCTGTCCCTTAGCCAGTTGCTGATCCAGGACAAGACCTGTCCCTTTATTCCATGACTGGTAAGTTTATTCAAGAAAGAGCCTTTGGTGTGGGACCTTGTCAAAAGCCTTCTGAAAGTCCAGATAAACAATGTCAACTGGATCCCCCTTATCCACATGCTTGTTGACACTCTCAAAAAATTCCAACAGATTAGTGAGGCATGATTTGCCCTTGTAAAAGCCATGTTGGCTCTCCTTTTAGCAGCGCCTTCTCTTCTATGTACCTATTAATTCTATCTTTTAGGATGGTTTCCATCACTTTACCTGGGACACATGTCAAACTGACAGGTCGGTAATTTCCTGGATCACCCCTGGATCCTTTTTTGAAAATTGGTGTTACATTCGCTACCTTCCAGTCATCAGGCACAAAGCCTGATTTGAGGGAAAGATTATATATTTTGGCTAGGAGATCAGCAATTTCATCTTTAAGTTCCCTGAGAACTCGTGGATTGATGCCATCTGGTCCTGGTGATTTGTTAGTGTTTAGCTTAACAAGACATGCAAGGACCTCCTCCCTGGTTATTTCTATCTTGCTTAATTCTTCGGTTTCCCTCCCTACGAAGATAGGCTCTGTTTTGGGCATGTGGTCTCTGTCTTCTTCAGTGAATACTGAAGCAAAGAATTCATTGAGTCTCTCTGCAATCTCTGTTTCCTCTTTAATAACCCCTTGCCTTCCAGTGTCATCTAATGGTCCAAGGGCCTTCCTAGTTGGGTTCTTACTTCTAATGTACTTAAAGAATTCTTTGTTATTTCTCTGAGTATTTTTAGCTATACGCTCCTCAAAGTCTTGCTTTGCTTTCCTGATTGTTGCCTTGCATTTGTTCTGCCAGAATTTATGTTTCTGCCTGCTGTCCTCATTTGGACAAGCCTTCCATCTTCTAAATGAGCTTTTCTTGCTCTTGATCACTTCACGAACAGCTCCTGTAAGCCACATCGGAGTCCTCTTGGACCTGGCAGTGCCCTTTTTCCTTTTGGGTATGCATTCCAATTGGGCCTCTGTTATTGTTTTTGTAAACAACCTCCATGCCTCTTGGAGTGTTTGGACTCTCTCAATTTTCCCTTTCAGTTTCTTTTTTACTAGTTTCCTCATCTTTGGGAAATTTCCTTTTTGAAAATTTAAGGTCTCTGTGTTTGATTCCCTGCAGTACATGTATGTGTGGGCCATACCTGCCAAGTTTTGGGAAATTTCTGTCAAACCCCCTATTCTTTCCCACCATCATCTCGTATTAGTTAGACTGCAGTTAGACTGGAGATAGACTGGAGGCCAGCACAGGATAAGCATAGCTGTCCAGTTTCCCGTTTTGGCCAGGAAATTTCCCTTATTTGACAAAAATCTCCTGAAACTTGACATGTATGGTGTGGGCTGACCTTGCCTTGATGACATACTGTTGGTCACAAGTCATCAGTTTAGTGAAGAATGCAGATCATCACCAGCCAGGATTTCTCCAGTCGGAACCATACCCTAGACCCCTTTTTACTTTTTTTGTAAACTAATCCAATCTAGATTTGCTAGATTTCCTAGGTGAAATGTACTGCATTAGCTTCCAATAAAATGTAGAGATAAGATATATTTAAAGAACACCAAAATGTCATAATCCAGATGTATAATGTGCCTATTGAGATCTGTCTTTTATTTATGTCACATAAGAAGCACAGGTAACAATCATTGGCTTGTAATGTGCCTTCAGGTCAGATTCTTAGATCATACCTTCTCAGAAGTATATTTCACTGAGTTGAATGGGGGTTTGCTCCAAGATAAATGCATCTGTTTTGTAGCTGTAATGTTAAAGTAGTGTATAATAATCTGTTTAGTTTATGACTGCAGTACACAGAATGATGAAATATAGCTAAACAAAACTCTAATGGCTTTACCTAATTATACATTACTGCTATATCAAAATCACTTTCATTTCCAAAGAACTCTACCACAGATTATATGGTATAATCTAATCTGAGCATGGCATTTTGTATTTCCTCTTCCTTGTTGTCTTTTTAAAAATGTTAAATAATGGAAAATTTAATTCATTGGCACACAAAATGAAGTAAATATCTGAACTAAACAATCATCAGGACAGCTATTAAATGCTAATGGGTTTTCACTCTACCATGGCATTCTCAATAACATCACTTGTAGAAATAAAAGCTTGAGAATAAGAAACTCTGTTTAAAAGTGTAACAATATTCTTGAATAAGTTAGGTTCCAAGCAAAGAATGAAAACAGATATATGAAGGCAGAAAAAAGAAATGTCTGCAAATTAAAAAAGATCTGACTATGTATACACTGAAAAATTAATAAAATCTGTTCACAAAGAGGGCTCATTTTCAAATTTAAGAGTGAAAGGAAATCAGTGTGTGGTTTTTTTCCCCTAAATGGTGTGCCAAAACCTGTCCTCCAATTTATTTTTTAAAATTATTCATTGGTGACTAGTGTTCTATTCTAATGTCTCCTTCTCAGGGCATTTAAAAATGTCCTTCATATTTCTTTGAATTGAGTTTTTACCCTTTATTATTACAAAGTGGTAATCAATTCAAATTAGGCACAAGAATCTTCATTTTATTTCCTTTTCTATTTTCTCTGTCTTTTTTATTAGAAAAGTTCAAAGAAGAGCCATAGTGTAGGCAATGGACAGGTTGTGTAAAACCAGTCATATTTTGAATATTCAGAAAAATTATACATGATTCACTAGTAGTAATTCTTATTGTCAGGAATCTCACCATACTAAAAGATGAACACTATTTTGAGGTTTGGAGAAATATTAGAGCTGACTTTTTAAAATGCTGTTCATGTGAATAGCTGGAATTTATACTCTATTTGCAAGTGTATAAGACACACTTTTCCCCCCCTTCAAAAGGAGCACTCTTTCCCCTTCTGATAAAACTCTCCCCAGCTCCTGGTGACCAGAGGTGGTGGAATCAGTAGGGAAAGGGGCTTCCAAAGGAGCCTTCTTTCCCGGCCAATCCCACCACCACTGACCACCAGGAGCCAAGGAGGGTGGGATCAGTGGGGGAAGAGGGCTCCATTGGAAGTCTCTTTGCCCAGCTCCTGGTGATCAGGGGCAGCTGGAGCCAGATGAAAGGACTTCCAGAGGAGATGATTTTTTGGGTTTTGAGGATGAAGATTAAAAAATACCAAACTAGAGTGTTTCCTAGATACATTTTTGTAGATATAAATAACTATAAAATTAGTACAATAAATCATTTTGGAAATTCATGAATTTATTTATTTTTTCCTTTAAAATGTGTATAAAAATGAGGTACCCTTATGCTGGCCGATCTCAAAGATTTTCCATCAAAGGAATCTATTGGCAGAACTGCTCTGTGGGCTAATATCTGTCAGCACAACAGCCAGAAAAATATTCCTGGAGGGAGGTGCCAAATAATGCTAGATCCATAGTTTCTCCTGACCAAAGAAACAGTCATAGTGCAAACACAAAGCTGGAAAACAGCCAAAAATTTAAACTGAATTACAATTGCTCTTCATGAAACCTCTGAATAAATTGATTTCCTTGCACACTCTTAATAGTCCAGTTATTGCTATTGTATTTTTGTATACAACATGTGTATCCTGCCTTTTCTCCTTGGAGTTCAGGATTTGTAAGTGTGAGGATATATAGTTATCCAATGAAAGCAGGGCAATTATTACAGTTTGAATGGTTTGCAAGTTCTCTCTGAAGTTCCCTTCACCCTAAGCATGCTTTTCAGCCTGAAATAATTAGTCAGACCAAAAATTGGAGTTAAAAGAGGAAAAGATATTTATTCACTATATGCTCAGAAATGTTGATACCAGTGATACCTCATACAACGTCCAAACTTGGTTCCACAAGTTTGGACTTTATACGGATTTGGACTTTGTATGAGGCATGCAAAATCCTAGCCGCGATGCCTCATACAATGTCCAAATCCTTGCCGCGATGCCTCATACAATGTCGTTTCCATAGAGATACATTGTACTGTAACAGCACAGACTTCAGGGCAAAGTCAAGGAAACAGACAGGAAACTGACAGAACTTTAAGAAATCATTGTCTAAAAACATTACAAAAACATGTCAAACAACCCTAATTTTAGGGGATAAACCAACTTTATGAAGTGCAGGTTTAAAAGTTAACATGTCCCATCATGCAGCACAGTGTTAATCATCCAAACAGCATTAAACACCAAACAATTGCCCACCCCACCAAACCGTGCCCCCCCCTCATAAAAAAAGACCAACCTAGGAAAAATTATGGAGCATGCAATCTGTTTTTAAAAACCACAGCAGCAAACACCAAACAATTGTCCACCCCACCAAAAAATTACCCTCCCCCATCCACCCTCACACCCCAAGCCAATCGGAAACAGAAAACCTCATTTACCTACCTTTCCACTGTGCCAAAGAATAGACCAAGAACCTGAAGAATGCTGCAAAAATCCCAGGAAAGCTTCAAAAAATTCTGATGAAAAAAAATCAAAAAAATCCAAAATCATGCTGAAAACCATTCCTAAACACTCTTCGCCTCATGCAAAACCCACAAGAGCAATGCACACATGCGTCCTGCCTTTTATACTGCCCAGGCACAATACAACCTGGGAAAAACCCCAATGCCTCATACAAAGTTGCACAACTTTGTATGAGGCAACTTTTTTCAAGGAATTAGGTGTTGTATGAATTCGATGTTGTACGAAGCAGACTTTGTAATGAGGTATTACTGTATATACCTCCCCATGGCACTTAGTGCACTCTCTGGGTGGTTCACAAGTTAAATTAGCATTTTGCCTGAACATGCTGGATACTCATTTTATCACCCTCAGAAGGATGGAAGGCTGAGACAACCTGGTCAGGATTGAACTCACAACATTTTGGCTTTAGTACAGCAGTTTAATCACTGCAACACCAGGGCTCTTTATATAGCTGCAAGTAACAGAAACTATGTAAGAGACTGTCAATTTGAGCTTTCTCTCTGTGAAATGATGGACCTGACCTTATCTCTACCAAGCCATGCCCATTGTACCATATGTTCACTCTTTCTCCATCCCACTCTCTCTAGTATTTTAGAATGAAACAAAACATAGCAACATATACACTTCAATTATGGGGCTATGGTTATGGTTAGAAGAGGATATTTAGATTAGTTACAATAAAAAATGAAGAGTGTTTTATTCCATTACAGTCATGTGGCTGAAAACTGTCTCAAGAACAAATGGCCAGCTACTCCACCATACCCCCAAAAAAAACCACAAGAGAGAAGGATTAGGGATAGACAAATTTCAGGTGACAAGATAAGGACTTTTCTGATTGCAAGCAAATTAGTCCTAGTAACTCTTTCCAAGGATTACGTGATAACCCTTTGCATGTTGAATTGCTATATCCCAACAATAAGATCACTTCATTATATCTTCAAAACATCTGTGTGATGGAGTAATGGAATTAAGGAAATAAGCAGGAAACCCCAAACAAAAACAACATTGGAAATTCCCATCCTTCCCAAATTACTGGAGATTTTCCAGAAAACAGCCATTAATACCAGCTCACCTCTACCGTCTCCCCTCCCAATTCACTTCAACCTTAGCAAATATTGTTCATTCCAACATATCATACATTTGTTGGGCATCTCCTAACTTCAAAGAGACGTTGACCCATTTTGCTCTCTTAATTATACAAAAACACTTAAGTTACTGCACTGATCTCTATCCAATATTGATTTGTTGTCGCTTTTAGTGCAAATCAACTGAACACCAAAATATTCTATCCTTTACCTTGTGTTTCCATCTCTGGCCAAACAGCTTTACCATCAGCTCATTCCATCATTTTTGTGGTCTGCCTAGTGGTCTTTTGTGATCCCTTGGTATCCAGTCTGTTATCCAACAAGTCACTATGGTGGTCATTAAACCGGAAGGAATAAGATTATCACCAAAAAAAGAAACCAAAACAAGACTAATTCATTTTAAATTATTCTTAGTCTTATTCACATTCTGTCATCAACCCCGCCCCGCCCTGCAACAATGATTCTTTGTTTTAAAATAAAAAATGAACTGGACAGCCTTTCAGATAATGGACACTTCCTTTAGGAGGATTGTTCACCTTTCAATGGAGGTCTGTCTTCCCTAAAACATGGGGCAAATTTACAAGGTGCTAAGGATGAAATAATGAAAGTCTCCATTTCTTTTCATAGCAGTATTCACCTTACATTCTGCCTTGTCTCTGTAATTGATGAAATTTGTTACTACAGAATTTCCTCATTTTTCTGAATTGTCGCATGCTAATTAGTCAAGTACACACTCTAGTCAAGTGTTTCCAGGTGAAACATGCAATTAAAAAAGAAGCATTCCTCCTGCATTGCAGTATGCATTGAACCTTTGCATGTTTTCTGTTTTTGCCAGTATTGCCAGCCCTTTTTGCAGGTGCACCCCCCAAAGAAAGACTCAGACACCGGTATATGGATAAAGGCATTGGGCCACTTTTATTGAATAATGCCCTAGTCCGAATTATAACTTTCAATTGGTGTATTCATCCAATTGTAATTCTTAAGGCAAGCAGGCCGCAGTAACACTGGTAAGGTTCCTCCCAAAATGCCAATGATAATTGGCTACAGTGTAACTATTTGTATCAATTTGTTTGTTGACACAAACAAATTGTTGACCGGAGTCAATAAACTATCTACTGACCCCACCCTATGACGTATATCCGTCAAATCACGAGGTGATGCATGCTGTAAAGCTCCTGCCATCACCCCTTGCCTGGTTCGTCGTTGACCGGCCAAAGCTATTACACCTGTACCTGTCTAAGTGTTGGCCAGTCAATTGCGAACCTGCCGGATACCTATGGGTCATAAATCTTTACCTTACCAGTGCTACCCGCCACACGGGGAGGCGTCTATGAAGACTCACCGCCCCCCCCAGACCGTCAGCTCAGTCACCAGGCCTGCTTGCAAATCTTCCAGAAAGCGGTTCAAACCTCTAGCCGACAGGTGGACCCCATCCCCTGCATAGAGATTGTAATTTTGCAAACAAATCGTGGGGTGCCGGATGACCATCCCCAAACCCTTGTCTGACAAGAACCGGGCAACAGCCCTGTTCACCGAGCGGCGAGCGCGGTCAAGGGCACGGAGGTCAATACCTCCCTTGTAAGTATGATGCGGCACGATGTCCATCTATAGCAGCCTTGTAGACGGCCACACATAATGCAAATAAGCTAGGTCACTGCAGATCGTGAATTTTAAGGGAAGGCCAGTGACCTGGGCAAGGTCATTGCCCCCGAGGTGCAGTACAAGGACATCAGGCGGTTCAGCACCCCTGATGGAAAACAGGAATGGCAACAGTTCCCGCCATCTCATTCCGCGCTTACCGTACCAACGTATACGTGCGGTTGCACGTAGTCCAAGCTGGGATCCCCACTCTGTCGCCGCAGCATACTGCGCTGCCCAGTGCACGTAACTGTGGCCCACCACCCATACTGCCACCGGTGTGCGGGGACACACAGGGTCTGTAAAAGAAGAAAAGAGAATAATGACTTAACTGGTACTCATACCTGAAGTGGGCGAACATACAATGCAAAAAGCATGGATCCCCATCTCCCCATCTGGCATATATCAGCCTCAGAGTACCCAAACACAGCCGCAGTTGATGCAGCACCTATCCTAAATGAATGGGTGCCATAACGAGCCCCGTGGAGGCCAACACTGGCTAGTGCCATACCGGTCACCTTCCAAAATTGGAATTTAGTAAGGGGAGACCCATCCTGGTGGCAGAAAAATGAACCAGGGTGCCCGCCACGCACTGCCAAAAACTCATGTAGGGCACCAACCGGACAGATGTCTGCAATGGAACATCGTAGCAGTCTGACTCCACTGCCTACGCCTTGCTGATCAACCTTTGAGGACCGTATCCTCAACTGAGCCCACTAATTAGTGGCATAGACATCGTCGAGTTCCAGTGCCCTACGAGTCGCATCCGCCTTATACAGTAGTACCAACTCACTGATGCGGCGCACTCCAAAGAAGGCCACCATGGTAGCCGCGTGAAAAAGATCCACCTCATACCTATCATAACACAAGTTATGCCATCTCGTGCAAGGTGGGTCAGTACCTCTGGTGAAATTGGGTGGCGAGTGTCCGGGCGGCGGCCATGTTCCCGTGTCCACCCCTCCAAAACATGACGTATGCGGAAATCATTCACGCAGTCAGCGAAGCCCCTCACTTTGGCCATAAATGCCAGTGCCGACAGCCTGGATGCTATAGTACGAGGAGCCAAACCCTGACTGTGAAGATAAACCATAAATTGTAAAACCTGTTCGACTGGTATGGGCCAGACTTCGGGCAACTGTAGTTGCAAACAAAAGGTTCTAAATTGTACAAAAGCATGTTGATACGCCTTACGAATGCGAGGTGCCAAAGACATGCCGATCGCCTGGTTCACCTCTCCTCACCAAATGTCCAAATCTCGGCCGGGAGTGGCGAGGGGAATTCCTCTGCTTCCGGAGCCAAGGCACGGAACCGGGTGATCTGCAGGCGGGATAAAGCATCAGCAATATCATTATTAATGCCTGGAACATGTCTGGCCTTAAACAGCACATTCAGGCGTAGGCTTCTTAACACAAATTGGTGAACCAACACCATAACCCTAGGCGATTTAGACGTCTGAGCGTTGACAATGTGCACCACTGCCGCATTGTCACACCAAAAATGGACCACTGAGTTGGCCCACTCCTCGCCCCATAGCATCAAAGCTCCCAGGATGGGAAGGAACTCGAGAAAGGTAAGATCGCGGAGGCGATCCATGCCCCGCCATGCGGGAGGCCATTGGCCGTAAGCCCACCTCCCCTCAAAATAAATCCCATATCCCAGGGAGCCGGAGGCATCCGACTGTACTTGGAATCTAGGGGAGACCATAAGGTCCGATCTCCATAAAGAGACCCCGTTAAAATCCCGGAGGAATGTGAGCCAAACCAAAAGGTCAGCCCGCATACCCCTGGTCAGTCGGACCCTATGGTGGCACTTTAACAGGCCAGTCATGGCGTCACATAGGTGCCGGGCAAATGCTCTGCCGGGTGTCACCACCCTACAAGCAAAGTTAAGATGTCCATGAAGTACCTGCAGCTCACGAAGGGACACTTTACGTTTGGCCATCAATGCCAAAATCATCACAGAGATCCTGGTGACCTTATCCATGGGTAACCGGGATGCTTGTGCGACCGTGTCAATTTCAATACCTAGAAACGTGAGCGTAGTAGATGGGCCCTCGGTCTTTTCGGGCGCTAAGGGGACACCCAGTTTCCGCATCAGCGTCTGAAATGTAGTGAGGAGACGCGTGCATGTGTCGAGCCCTGTTCACCCCCGAACAAAAAATCATCGAGGTAATGGGCTACAGACCGAGACCCGGACCTGCGAACAAAGGCCCACTGAAGAAAAGTGCTAAAACGTTCGAATGCCGAACATGAATTAGAGCAGCCAAAAGACATGGCCTTATCTACATAGAACTTCCCTTGGAATCTAAAACCCAATAGCTCAAAGTCCCCAGGGTGCACTGGCAGCAATCGGAATGCCGATTTAATGTCACATTTTGCCAGGAAGGCACCGGGACCACAAGAGCGCACCATCTGTAGGGCCTGGTCAAACGACGTATACCTGACCGAACAAAGGTCATCAGGAATAGCATCATTGACAGAAGAACCCGCCGGGTACGATAGATGCTGGATTAAACGAAATTCACCCGGGGTCTTTTTAGGTACTAGCCCCAGAGGGGAGACCTTCAAGTTAGGGAAGGGCGGTTCGGAAAAGGGGCCCGCTACCCTCCTGGCCTCCACTTCTTTAGCAATTACTCAGGGCAGCTATCTCCTCCTTACCCTTCAGGGAAATTAAATTGGGGGCATCTTGGGGTCCCAGAACCCCCTCAAACGAAATACGAAAACCCCACTGGAAACCCTCCAGAAGGTACCTCGCGTCCTCCCTTCTTGGATAAGTTGAGAGCCATCGCTCCAGCATATACACATTAACCGGGGAGGGGGCCTTTTGAATGGCTAGCTCCATCAGAGGAAGCCCTGACCGCCCCCTGTCCACCTCTACCTCTGCCCCGCGACCCACCAGCCCGCGGGCACGCGGAGGCGGTGTGGGGGCCAGCGCAAGAGGGACACTCATGTTTGTACCGACACTGTCGCTTATTGCACACACCATTAGCTGAGAAGCTCCAACACACCAAGCGGGCTGGAACCCCCTGCCCCGCCGGCTGGCGGGGAGCCTGTGTTGGAGCAGCTCGCTGCAGCATGGCCACAATGGTACCTATCCCCAGGCGCCGGACGCGTGGGGGTCATGTACAAGAGACACAATTTCTGGCAGGGCTCATCCCACCTCATCTCTGGGTGTAGGGCCACCCTCATTCTAAATTCCTCATCGTAAGCCAACCACGATGGGCCAGGGAAATCAACCATCGCTCTGTAAATATTGTCCAAGTATTGGACCATAGGAATGGCCAGATCAGGCCGGGCCCTCAGGTATACCGCCATATAAATAAGATATGCCGGCAACCAGTTGGCCCAAGTGCGCGGTGGCTTACGACGACGGGACAGCTCTTTGTCTCTGTCGTCCTGTCCCTCTCTCTCTTCCTTAGTGGGCTCACGGTTCATTAGGGAGAATATATCCACGTACTCCCCTCGCCAAATCTTATCCCTCGTGACCTGTGACAAATGATCACCCAGGGGCAAGGAATAACCAGCCGTTGGCAAAGCCATCGTCGGCACATTCTGTATAGAGGGCATATGCAGCGGGACCTGGACAGCCCCTGCGATGCTCGGCACTGTCCCAGGGGCGGACACCCCCACCCTTAACGAGGGACCATTTAGAAACCATGGGATACTGGGATAGGATGGTAACTGATGCCCACTCGCCTCAAATTGACGAGGCTAGGGCAACTAAACCCCACCACTGTAAGTGGGCTGTGGTGTTGGTGCACTAAATTGAACCTGATACTCACTAGGTGCACCCCCGTGAGCCACCCCCACCGGGGGTTCCGGCCCACGGCGGGCGTCGGAGCTCGCGACCGGAATCGAGCTCTGGGACCACCCCTGACTGCTCCCAGTCTGGACATCAGGTCGAACGGGGAGCTGCGAGACACCAGCTGGGGCCGGCCGGACCGTCTCAAGCAGCTTGACCCGGTTGGCTGCCCGCTGAAGCGTTGCGGCCGGCAAGGTAGCCGGGGCCGATGAAGTGGCCCCTGTTGAAGAAAGAGTAGCGCCCCCCTCCGCAGGAGGCTGTGCAATGCCCAAGGATGCTTCCAGCACTGCTAACCGTTCTAACAGAGCATCCCCTGCCCCAGAGCCCCCAGTATAAGGCGGGCCGGGTGGGCCGGACGGCCCACTAGGCAGTTGAGGAAAAGGCAACCCAAAAGGAGAGCCAGGGCCAGAATAGGGCCATGCCCAAAACTCTGGCCCATGAGGAGCCGGAGGAGCAGTGGGTTGGGCACCCGCCCCAGGCCCCCCCAGGCTGCCCTGTCCCATGCCCAGCAAAGGCAGGTCAAGGGCCGAAGCCCTGGAAGGGCCGGCCTGTAGCTGACCAGCTACAAAGCTGGAACCCGGCTGCCAAGTGGTAGCCTGACCAGCCCCGCTGGTACCAGTGGGCAAGGCTGGCACATCGCCCTGCCGTGGGGGCGCAGCCCTGGTCCTCCGACCCAAGGGCTGGCCCCCATCCGGCGCAGGGCCGGTAAAAGTTCTTCCCCTCGGCCGTGGCTTTAGCGCTGGGGCCTTCCGCTTGGGAGCCATGTCCCCCTAGGAGAAGAAAGTTGCTGCAGGATCCCTATCCAGGGATCAAACTCGTAGCGTTTAAGTACCGCGGTAGCCAAGCAATCCAAAAAGGCTCCGGGTACTTTGATCCTCCTTTCCCAGCCGGGAAATGAACTGCATGGCTCAATAGCCGAAGACTAAGGAGGAAACAGCGACGGAGAAAACTTCTCCTCTCCGTCGCTATTCTAAAATGGCAGCTCGGCTGCCTCGTGGCCACCCCTTTTATAGAGGGGTGGCCACGCCCCCTAACTCACCCGGATGTCTGAGTCCGGGGGGGCGCAAAGAGCGCGGCGGCCATTTTGGCGCCGCGCTTTCATTTGTCATGTTTTTCACCTGAAAATTTCTGAGTATTTAAAATAAATGTTAATTTATCAACTCTCATTTTAGGAAATGTTCTTATGTTCTTATTGTGACAGAAAGAGGTAGGACATATTCCTGGAGAAGAAATATTCAGTATAAAATGTACTATCATTCAAAATTCTCACTTGAGTATTTTGTTCTAGATATACAGTGCTGTGTCAAAATGGTGTTAATCCCTGTGAGTAGATTTGATTCATCATTGGTGTATTTATTTATTTAATAAATATGACAAGAACATAAGAACAGCCTTGCTGGAACAGGCCACAGCCCATCCAGTCCAGCATTCTGTCTCACACAGTGGCTCACCATTTCTTGGGTATTCCCAAGGAGATGCCTTCACCTGCTTAGGATTCCCTGGAAATGGCATTGAGAGATATCCTGCCTATCTCTCCAACCCAGAGGTTGTCCTTAAGTATCCATAATTATAGCCATTGATACCCTTGTCCTCCATGAACTTGTCTAATCCTTTCTTAAAGCTGTCAAGACTGACAGCTGTCACACTTCTTCTGGCAGGGAGTTCCATAGACCAGTAATCCTCTGGGTGAAAAAGTACTTTCTCTTATTTGTTTGAGAACTAGTACCCAAAAGTTTCATGGACAAGATCACAGGACCAGCCTGGAGGGAGGCAGCAGCAGCTGGGTGGCTCAGGCAGCTACAAAACCACCACCTCTGCTGCTGTTGACACCAATGAACACCCCCTTGGCTGGCCAGCCTGGAGGGAAGCAGCAGCAGCTGGGCGGCTTGGACAGCTACAAAACCACCACCGCTGCCACCGCCGACACCACCGGATGCCCCCTCAGCCAGCCGGCCTGGAGGGAAGCAGCAGCAGCTGGGTGGCTCGGGTGGCTACAAAACCTCCGTCTCCACCACCGCCAACACCACGGGATGCCCCCTCGGCCAGCCAGCCTGGAGGTGGCCACAAAATCGCCGCCGCCGCCATGAGATACTGTGTTTTGTTTTGTTTAATTATCCCTTCCCATCGACCAGGTGGAGGACTAGAGCAGTCACTTTTTTACTTTTATCTTAGTTACTGTCAGACCTTCTCATATGAGTGTTGTGGGATTTCGCAATTGAGGTTTTTTGTTTTTTGCTTTTTGTAATGCTTTGTTACTGTGATATTGATACTTTTTTGATACTGTGATTTGTGATTATTTGTGATGATGTATGCTGAAATGTTTTTGTATTGTGAACCTTGCAATTGTAACTGCATATTTTGTGTCTTTGTGAGCCACCCAGAGTCGCTTTGTGAGTGGGGCGGCATACAAGTATAATAATAATAATATGTATATAAGCATTAATCCCCTATAAGGTGTGGGTGGGCAAATAATAATAATAATAATAATAATAATAATAATAATAATAATAATAATAATAATAATAATAATAATAATAATAATAATAATAATAATAATAATAATAATAATAATAATAATAATAATAATAATAATGTTATAGAGCCATGTGACAATTTAAAATGTAAAATATTAAAGACAATTTAATATTAAAACTGTTTAAAATTAGGCTTTATGTATTTGTTAAATTTTGATATGGCCAGTTGATTCAGCTGGGACTAAGGATGCAAACAGTAATTGCTAAATATCTTTTCTTAATTAATTTAGGCTGTTTCAACCAAATGAGAAATTTCAAAGAAGGATTAGAAAGCCCTATACACCACCATTCAACATGGAGACAAGAGCCAGAGTTCATTGCCATGATAATAGCAAGGCATTTGTGCACATGTTCCCATCATACCTGTCCAGTTTTGGATTTGGAAATAAGGGAAATTTCCCAGCAAATAAGGGATACTTGACAGCTATGCTTATACTGTGCTGCCCTCCAATGGCGGCAATAGGGCATTGCAGTCTAATTAATAAGGGATGATGGCGGGAAAGAGGGTAAAATAAGGGGTTTTCCAGCCAATAAGAGATACTTGACAGCTATGGTTCCCATCAAGCAGTGCTCTCCTTGTGCAACTGTCACACACTGGTGGCAAAAATAGTTGCTCTACCACTGACACAACCAACTACACAAAGGACAGCCTACCAAAGGGAAAAGGTTGCTACTATTTCTACTCTTTTTGTTAGTGGGATTTTGGTCAGTGAGCCTTTCTGGAGATTTTACATTCCAAAATTTGTACAAAATATACTTGCAATAAAATTAGTGTCTGTTCCCTTTGAGAAGCAGCACACACAGAGAGAGGGAGAACAGAAGGACTAATTGCTGAAAAACATGGAGACAACCCATCCAATGATTCACTTGTTAAAAGGCCATGAAACAAAGCAATGGTGATCATAGTTTCATGCAAACTGTGCAAAACATCATTCTTCCTTCTGTGAGAACAGTACCAAGTCAACTTGCCAATTTTTGTTCACCCACCTTGGTGAGAAGAATGTAGCAGTTCCTCACTCACATGTATGATGATGACACAGGTTAAGATGTATGTTCTTCCATGGTGCTAACAATTGGACATAGCTCACTGTTTTTCCAGGAGTCACTGGTACCTTTGTTTCTATGTTTTCCGGGTAATGATTGCTGAATTCTCTGTTTCCTTTCACCCAATTCTTATACACACATTAAATGCACTGCAGGTCAGGGTTTCAGATTGTGAGAAGCAACAGATACGTAGGTAATAATTTTAAAAATGTGAAAGTACATGTTTTTTACATTTAATGTTTTAAAACTGTGTTTAGATTTTTGGTTTTTTTTTAGTTACAACTAAACGCAGGATTTTAGAAATCCCTTTATGTTATTTTTTTGAAATATATTTGTGATTTGTGTAAAATTGTGATTTTGTGTTATGTTTTTGACTTGTTTTTACTCTTGTGGCCTCTAGGTGGAGCTGTTGAGTGTTTTTGAGTTGTTTTTACTATTGTGCCCTGCAGGTGGAGCTGCTAGGGGTTTTGGTTTCATTTCAGGTGTTTTTTCTCTTCTGGCCTCTGGGTGGTGCTTCTTCCGGTAAGTTGTCTTTGGTACTTCATTTCTGTTCCGGACGTCGTGGAGGGAGGACACGCTGGTAAGTTGTTTGGTTTTCTTTCTTCTGGGGTTTTTCTTTGTTTTGGTTTTGTGTTGGTGCCTTGGAAGGTGTTTCTGTTTGGTCTTTTGTGTGTTGGTTTATTTTTAGTTTGGTTAAATTGGTTTGTTTATTTCTGGTTGTTTAATTTGTTTTATTTTGTTGTTGTTTGTTTGTGTTTTTCATGTTGTAGTTAGGTGTTTTGTTTGTGGTTTAGATTTTGTTTGTGTATTTTGTGGTTTATTTATTTTTGTTTATTAATGGGTTTTTTAATTATTGATTTATTTTTGTTTTATTATTTTGTAATAGTTTTGGTGTTTGTTCTTGTTGTTTTATTTTTGGTGATGTTGGTGTTTAGGGGTTGTTTTAAATATGCAGCCCAGTATGTGTGTGCTGCGCCCGGGTGAGTACCTCTGGGAGGCGAAGGCAACAACCGGAGGCCCATTCGCTGCCCTTGCTTCCCGGGTAATTGTTTGGCTTTCAACGGAGGGGAGGTACTGGTGCATTCCCCCCCTGAAAGCGAAACACTTCCTCGGGAAGTATAGGCAGCGACACCACCCCCCTCTGGTTTTTCTGGGTTTTTTCCACCCTGGCTCAACTTTCCTTGAGGCCGGTGGTGGTCTCTCCGTGTCTTTGTCGGGGTACCATGGAGGAGAGGGAGTCCCTCTTCCCCCGTTGCTCTGGGAAAGAAGGATGGTGGGTGTCTCGTGGTGGCATTTTGTTCCTTTTATTTTGCGTGGCTGTGAGGTGCTGAGTCCGCTTGCTGGGGACTTGTGCTCTCATTGGTTTTTGTAAGTTTATTTTTCATGCGCCGGCTTTCTCAGTGTTCTGCATGCTCACGGCATGCAGGACGCTGGGACTTGTAGTTTTCAGTTTGCGGTTTGTGTTCGTGCGGTGTTTTTTTTATGCGGCTTCATTTCGATTGGCAATGATCCGTTTCCCAATGTTCTTTTTGCTCGCGCCTCTCAGCCTGATTGGCTGTGGTGCGGCGCAGTGCAAGGAACATTGGGAATTGAAGTCATTTTTCTTTGAGTGTGTTTGTAGGTCTCCTGCCCCACTGTCGCATTTCTCAACCCAATAGTTACCTGAGAACCCCGGTCGGGCAAGTGCACGAATGCTCGGTACGGGCTAGTATGGCCTGGTGCAGGATCCTTTGTCACATTCCAACGGTTAACGCTCAGATTTATAGGTATAGATTATATTATAGTTGATATGTCTTTGCTATTGTATTGTATTCTGTGGGCTTGAATTTTTTGCATACTATATTTCTGGGGACTCTTATTTATTATTGTCATATTGATATTGACTGTATAGATTATGCTGTATTGCTATGTACTTATTTATTTTGTATATTGGTGATTATTGGTTTTTTTATTGCTGCTGCTTAGATCCTGTATTTTTCTATTTTGTATTGTATACTTATTGTTGTTAACCACCTTGAGTTGCCCGTTGGGTAAGAAAGGCGGTATAGAAATAAAACTTCAATCAATCAATCAAACAATGATTATTGGGTAGAAGTATAGGACAAGAATACTTTGGTGCTGTAGTTTGATATACTGCCCCATGACTAGTGGTGGATATTCTTTCAAACTGTGGTTTTCTATAATCACCATCAACCTAAAATCTATAGGCTAAACAATGAATGGTGGCTGAATAGTTCAGTGAGCAAGCTTTCTGGCAGTGGAAGCAGAAAGTGGGAGTTCAGTTTCTCAGTGGGCTTCCAAGAAGATATGGGTTTAGTGTCCTTGGGCAAGCTGAACAATCTCACGATACTCTCTAAAGAAGGCACTGCTAAACTGCATCTGTGTATTTTCTATCTAGAAAACCCTGAAAAGATGCCCATAAGTTAGAATTGACTTGACAATGAATTGTTATCTAACTTCTTAGTGCAGTACCCTGTTAAGGTTATCATGAGCATGGTACCCTGTGAAGATTATGTGGGCTACCAAATAGGCAGGAATAACTCAATATTGCATTTTATAAAACCTTGGATTTTGAAATAGTCCTAACCGTCAACAAAAATCGGATTATTTCATCATCAAGGAAACCAGGGTGTTTGAAAATCATGTTGCTATGAATGCATAAAGGAGCGGTTAGAGTCAAATATGAACACATTAATATTGATATTTCTTCAGCATTTAGCATATCAAGTTTAACATTATTTTGGAGCAGGATAAAGATGTGTTGATGGCATAACAATATGGAAAATCTGTTTATACCTGTACTGAAGACACATTTAAGCATAATTTGTTCGCTTTTCTTTCCAAGGGATCATCTCTGTATATTCTGAATTGAACATAAAGTGGCATTTCAAAGCAGCTATGAATGTGTTTATGTAACAGCTGAAAGAAAAATGTGTTTAAAATGAAGCATAGAATACCATTTTATTGTGGCAAGAGGCAGCAGCTGGTCAAGATATTTCATGCCAACTTACTGTTAGTCTAATGCTACACTGTAGTCTCAGACGTATGTAGGATGGGATATAGTAAATAAGAAAAATGCTAGAGACAGTTCTTCACATAGGGCAGAAGTGGGAAAGGTAACTTTGAGGGTAAAAACTATCAGAATTTCCTATTAAGCATGGCCATGCCAAATAGAGTATCCTAAGAACTGAAGTCCCAAAAAGGAAAATTTCCAAGCACTTACATAGGGCAGCAGATAAAAAGAAAGAATGCAAAATTCAGTAACTGTTTGCTGATTCTTTTATAGAATCACAATCATATGACTCCTACATTGAAAGATTAGCTTCCCAGGCTTGTTTAATTGAAAAATGAATTCATTGGAACACAGTTGGAAAACTAGCTGGGAAAAGAAAAATGAATGTTCCCAGGGAAAATTGGCAGGTCATAGAGAAAATGGTGCATTTGTCCTTGAGAAAGAAAAAAAAATACTTTCAAAACAGATAGCATTTTTCCACAGTAAAAGTATATGCTTATATATTCACTAGCTGAGTCCCCGACTTCGCCCGGGGGTGTTTGGGGGTAGGTGGCTCACCCCCCGGGGTTGTGGTGGCACCTGAGGTGGGGGCGCTTGCATGGCCCCATGTTTTTGGCACTGTGGGCCAGTTGGGAGGTGTTGTCTGGGCCCGTGCTCGGGCCCCTGCAGGCTAGCGGGTGCACCCATCTCCCGGAGTGATGGGGGCCCTGTCCTGGCTGACCTGTACCTGTCTCTGTTCCATGCCCACCGTACCTGTCCTTGGCAGGTCTCCATCTGCCACCTCTGGTGGCACCTAGGCTGTTGTTGGGGCAATGACGCTCCATGGCCCTGCTCATGTGCCACGGTGCATCTCTCCCGCCCATCTTGGGTGGCGCCCCCTCTGTCGTTGCTGGGGCCAGTGCGGGGTGCCGTCTGTACCTGAGTTCACCTCCATGGTTGTCTGCGTGGCCTCGAATGGTCCTGCCCCTGCCACCGGCTCGTCCGCTGCTGCGACATCCCTGTGTGCCGATGCCTCCATTGCCTGGTGTGTGTGAAGCAGGTATGGGTGCATAGATGCCGACATCGCCAGGCACACAGTGCAGCTCAATGTCTCATGACTATTCCTCCCTTTGTCACACCGTGCGCATGCGCTATCCACCGTTCCCGTTTTTGGGGGCATCAGCATCAGACAGCATGCCGTCCATACTTGCAGCATCTCCTTTGTTGTTTACATGGCCTCAAATGGCACTGTCCCTGCCACTGGCTTTGTCACCGCTGCACCCCAATTGCCTGTTGTTTGTGATGGCAGCGCACACGTGTGCACATCGCCAGTGCCAGGCATGTGGCACAGCTCAACGGCTCTGCACACGACCTTTCTTCCCCCTCGCACCATGTACATAGTCCGTTCTTGCTGTTTTGTGGGGCATAGGGCCCCCGTCGGCCATGGTTCCCTGGCACAAACCATCCTGGAGCACCAGGGTAGGTGTGTGCCAAATTTCAGGAGGTTTGGTCCAGGGGTGTGGGATCACATACAGGACATACAAACAAACACCTCTGTTTTAGATAGATAGATAGATAGATAGATAGATAGATAGATAGATAGATAGATAGATAGATAGATAGATAGATAGATAGATATGGAGGAAGGCTCAGGTGATAGCTATACTTAAACCCTGCCTCAGAACTTGGAAATTGAAAGATTTGTTTTTCTAATTTATACAATGGCTGTAAATTATATCAAAATATCTGAGAAGGTTGGGACTAAAGCCCCCAGAATTCCAGATCAGGGATTTCTAGCCAACTACTGTTTGGGGTAGCCTGGATTTTAGATCATGACTCTAATTTCAAAAGTCATGCTTTTAAAGTTATGTAACCAAACATCCACAAATTTGGTGCAGAGCAAGAATCAGCTATCTGCTACATCTGTGCCATGTTTGGTGCTGATTCAAAGCCCAGTTTGAACGTAACAATTTTTAGGGTTGCTCCCATTTTTTGTTAGACTTTTTTTCCTGCTCTGCTCCAAACACTGTATTTTCAAATCATCTAATCCTATAATTTTATAACCCTGAGTTTTCACCTGTTTAGAGGCATTTTTCAAAGGTGTAATTGACAGAAAATTACAGACACTGTAGAAAGAATTTTTTTAAAAAAAAGATTAAAAAGCACTTGATACACATTATCTTTACTAGTATTTAAGTTTGATTTTTTTAAAAAAATTAATTCTATGTGATAACAAACAAAAGACTAGAAAGAGTTGCAAAAGCATGCATGGGGAGTATAACAGTTTTTTTTAAATAATTGCCACTCATGAACCCATTGCCAAAATTTGGCACAGTACAAGAGCAGATTATCTGCTACATTTGTGCCAAGTTTGGTGCTGGTCTGAATCCCATTTTACAAGTTGCTATTTTTTGTTTTGGGTGACCCTTTTTTAAAAATTGCCTTGCAGAACATTGTTTTGCTTTACCAAGCAAATATCATCACTCTCTCCTGTGCAGCGATAATTAGATATCAATGACTGATTTTAAGTTTTAAAGGTGTTTCTTAACGCTTAAAAAAGACTTGCTCGGAGAAATTGGATTGGTTACATAAAAGTTTCATAAATCAAACACATACTTACTACTCATTTATGACATTTTCCTGGTTCCTAAGGGATGGAAGTGAAGAGGCTAACAATGAGGCTTACATTGCAAAATGTAGCCTTCATATTGAGAACTTGTATTGCTTAAAATTTGCTTAAATGTTAAACATGTATGAATGTTAAAATTTGCATTCAGACCTCAGAGCTTATTCCACCTATTCAAATGATGGATTTTTATTTCTTAATGTTAAAAACCATGGAGGCATTATGGCAATAGTTCAGCTGTGATTACTCGTGCACTATATAACTCGAGAACTGTGATAACTTGTGAAATATATTTAAAACACCAGTACAATTTGTTCAGCAATGTTACATTCACCTTATATCAAATGTATTAGCATCTTTAACATCTTGCTCTGTCAGGGTATTGCAAAGCCCCGGGGGGACTGCAAAATCAGTTGTGTGAATTTCAAAAGAATCCTTAGAAGAAATTAATCTGGTCTTCCATGAAATGGAAGTCTTCTATAGAAAACTGACATAAAATTGATCGATGCTTTGTTCAAATGCAACAATATCTGTCAAGTCAATATACCAATCTTTGTAAGGTGATATTAAAAGTCTCTGCTAGTAGCAAAATACTAAACACATGACACAACTAAGTGTAGCTTAGAAGCATTGCATTTCTGTTCTACTTGAGGAACAAATCTTGTAGCAAGAAACATACATTTTTCATTTTTGCTGCTGCAATGTTTTATATATTTGCAGACCTCACTCTCTAAAAGCATGTAGCCATACATAGCACACTTTTACACCCATTTGGAAATAAATAAAACAATTTAAATTATTATCCAAGTATTGTGATCAAAAATATTTTTAAAAGAATTAAGAAGAAATTACTTAGTTTAAATAATATAACTTGTGCTATGGACTTTTTCACAGAATTGTGCACTGACTAGTTTCAAAGAGAAACTAATTCACTGTATGGTACTTTGGAAGCCACAGAATCATTTGGTCTGGTACAAATGTGAATCGTGTTCCAGGTATCCAAACCCTTTGCCTTCTGTTTCTAACAGAAGAAATCATCAAACAGATTTTTTTTACATATTTATACCACCATGGACACACAATGGGCACAATTTATACACAATAGGCACCTAGCTGGGCGAGTTGAGGAGGATGGTGGAGGACAGAGGTGCCTGGAGGACAATGGTCCATAGGGTCGCAAAGGGTTGGAATCGACTGTGCGACTAAACAACAAAGCCACCATGCAGGGATGCAGTGGCTTAGTGATTAAGATGCTAAACTTGATTACTAGAAGGTCATCAAATCAGCAGTTTGAGACCTGAGCACTGCATGATGGAGTGAGCTCCCATCTCTGTCCCAGGGCCTACCAACCTAGAAGTTTGAAAGCAGGAAATTTCAAGTAGATAAATAGGTACCACTTTGGTGGGAAGGTAAACAGTGTTCCATGCACTCTAGTAATGGCTACCACATGTCCACAGAAATGGCTGCAGATGCAGACAGTTCAAGTGCGGCACCAAAATGGCTGGTGCGCTCTTTGCAGGCCCCCACCCATCCCGGATGAAGACATCCACGTTAGTTAGGGGGCGTGGCCATCCATTTATAAAAGGGGTGGCCACGAGGCAGCTTCGCTGCCATTTTAAGAACAGCGACGGAGCGGATAAGTTTTTCCCTCCGCCCCCTCCCTAGTGGACAGTGCAACTTTTCTGGTCGCTTCGGGGCCGGGTGGGAATTTTTGCTTGAACCTACAATTGGCACTTTGGTTCTTGGTTTTTTTGCCCATCCCACATTGTCGCTAGTGTTTGAGATACGGGGTAGGTTGACTTTGGTCACTTTTGGCGGGTAGCACTGGTAAGGTAAAAATTTATGACCCATAGGTATCCGGCAGGTTTACAATTGACTGGCCAACACGTAGATAGGTACAGGGGAAATAGGATTGGCCGGTCAAGGGCGAACCATGAACGGGGTGATGCTAGGAGCTTCACAGCCTGCATCACCTTGATATTTGAACAGATACACGTCATAGGGTGGGGTCAATAGATAGTATATTGACTTCGGTCAATAATTTATTTGTGACAACAAACAAATTGATACAAATTGATACATAATAGCCAATTGCCATTGGCATTTTGGGTGGAACCTTACCAGTGCTACTGCGGCCTGCTTGCCTTAAAGAATTACAATTGGATGATACACCAATTGAAAGTTATAATTCGGACTAGGGCATTATTCAATAAAAGTGGCCCAATGCCTTTAATCCAATACCGGTGTCTGAGTCTTTATTTGGGTGGGTGCACCTGCAATGCTGGTTCTTTGGCTATAAACAGAGATGAGCACTAAAACCTAGAGTCTGATACAACTGGCTTTTGAGCAAGCATGGATTTTACCTTTACCACCATGCATTTTCTGAAAGATTCTGTAGATCTTGGTTATTGAAAAACAATTATGGCTGTTGTTGTGTATTTAAGGAAATGTGTTTGCCATTTTGTCTTGTTGTGAAAGAGTTTAATATGTATTTGCTTTACTATGGTCCAAAGTCTCGTGAGACTTCGGGAGGGTTCTGAATGAGAACAGAGCTGTCAATGGTTCTAATGGTTTTTTTCAACTGTCAGTTCTGATTAGAGATAGTTAAGGAATGTGAGAGTCACCTATTCTTATTCCAAATAAAGTTGTGTGTTTGGCGCGTATTGCTGGCTGCTGCCTATTATTTCCAGAACACTAAAGCTGTATACAGCAAAATGTGCTATATTGCCCATAATATCTATACCTATAAAATGGTGCGTTAACTGTTGGAATGTGACAAAGGATGTTGCACCAGGCCCCACTAGCCCGTAATGGGCCTCCGTTCACTCACCCGAACCCGGTTCGCAGGTAACTGTCGGGTTGAAATTTTCAACCCGGGGGCAGGAGCCCCCCAGTCACAAACAAAAAAGGGAACTTCAATTTCCAACGTTCCTGGCACTGCGCCGTGCCAGAGCCAATCAGGCTGAGTGGTGCGGCAAAAGGAACGTTTGGAAACGCGCCGCGGCCAATCAAAAAAAAAGCCGCAAGGGAAAAACCGCTGCAGTAAGCAAAAAACGCGCAGTCAAAACTACAAGCCCCAGCGGCCTGCGCGCCATTAGCGTGCAGAACGCTGAGGTGGCTGACATGCAAAAAATAAAAGTTTTAAAAAATGCGAGGACCGCCACTGCCCTTCCTTCCCACGGGCCAGCCAGCATGGCCCATGGGAAAGAAAGCCTCCACGCCATTGCCCTTCCTTCCCACGGGCCAGCCAGCATGGCCCGCAGGAAGGAAAGCCACCCCACCCCTGAAAAAATAAACACAAAAATACAAACCAAAAACATACAAAAACACACAAAAATCCAAAAATAAAACACAAAAACAGTCAAAAAGAAACAAGAAAAAACACACAGACACCCCCTCCCAAAAAAAATCCCACCCCCCAAAAAACCAGAGAACTTACCAAAAGACGTCTTCCATCTATGAGGACCGGAACTCAAATGAGATAAGAAAGAGAAAACTTACCGGAAGCGACACCCAGATGACAGAAGAGAACAATTGTAAAGAGGCAACAATTGTAGAGAGGCAGAAAAGCTCACCACCCCCACCCAGAGGCCAAAAGAGAAAAAACATTCAAAAATATTAAAACTAATAAGATTAATTCCAAAATTAATCAAATAAGTTATAAAAACATTCAAAAATAAACACACTAATCTCAAAAATTACAAAAAAAACTGAAATCACTTTTCACTCCAAAAAACCAAAACCAAAAATTAAAAAGCGTAAAAATAAACATTTTAAAAACCAAAATTAAATTATAAACTAAATAATATTAAAATAAATTAAATAAAATAAAATTTGCATAAACATAAAACAAAAACATTCAAAAACCAATTTAAAGAGCCCGGCACTGAGGAAGCCAGCACGCAAAAAAAAACAAAAACCCAAAAAACCCAAAAAAACCCAATGGGAGCGCAAGTCCACCACAGGCGGACGCAGCGCCACGAAGCCACAAAATCACAAAACCTTACAACACCATTTAAAACAGCCTAACACCATTGGTTAAAGAAAAAAAACGAAACCCTTTACTATCCAACACAATTTTAAAAAGCCCGGCACCGCCGGGCAAAATATGCTAGTCTTATATATAACATACAGAGATGTAACTAACGTAAGTTCAATATTTCATGCATAGTTACTCTCTTTCATTTTCATAGCCATATGGGCCACGAGGCAAAACTCACTGAAAAGAGCAGAAGTTGTTGCATGGTAACAGTTCATGAAACAGTGTGCCCTTCTCCAGGTAGTTAGGATTTCTTGTTTAATCTATGTCTGGGATTGCCTCATGCTTCATAGACTGTGGCACCTACATGATAGGCCATCATCTGTCAAATTCCAGATGTCAGGTTTCATTTTTTTAAAAAAAGATTGCAACACCCTGTAGATACAATGGAAATGCCATCTTGTTCAAAGAAAACTAATCTAAAACTAGACACCTTAATGGCAAGAGCAACCCTTCATCATGTGTGTTGCACAGCATGCTTAACAGGATAATCTACTCAAAAGCAATTTGCAGTCGACATTGTATCTCTCACACAATTGTGGATCAGTTAGCCAAAATATCTGCCTAAAACACACACATATAACAGCTTTAAGTAGGCAAAAAAAGGTGTCTTCTGTTGCTGTTTAAGAAATACTGCTCCATAAATTGCTATTTGGTCCTATAAACTGTCTATCCCCATGATGGCAAACTTTGGCACTCCAGATGTTATTGGACTTCAGTTTCCAGAAGCCCAAGCCCCCATGAATCCACATGAATGGGTTTGCTACAATTCATCAAGCCCGCACCACGCCGCCCTTGTCATTCCTGGAAGCAGAAGTAAAACACGCCCGTACAGGTGCGTTTTACTTCCACTTCCAGGAGTGACAAGGGTGGTGCGGCATGGGCCGGATGAATCATAGCAAACCAATTTGTGTAGATTCACGGTTCTATCCCATCCACATGGGAGCCTTGGTGGTAATAATAATTTCATGTCAGAAATTACTCTGGGTTGAAAGGATTTCTGCTGGATAAACTCCATTCTGGGGATGCCCGAATGAGGCTCCTTTCATGTCCCTAAGTGCAGCTTTCAGGTATTGAAACCCGACCTTCCAGTCTCAGGCTCAGCATTTTAACCACTAAGCCACTGGGGGAGCTGCGGCCCTGGTGGTGCAGTGGTTAAACTGCTGTACTGCAGCCAAAAGGTTGTGAGTTCAATCTTGACAGGGATCAAAGTTGACTCAGCCTTCCACTCTTCCAAGGTTGGTAAAATGAGTACCCAGCATGTTGGGGACAAAATACTAATTAATTTGTGAACTGCCCAAAGAGTGCACTAAGCACTATGGGGAAGTTTATAAGTGTGATTGCTATTGCTATACAGGTAATTGAACAAGAACCAAGAATTTAGTTAATATATTTTGCATCTCTACCTTTGTGAATGTACGTAGTTCATCATGTCACCAAAATCTCCCTGACTGGAAGAATTTGCTTTCTTTTTATACTGTACTTATGTTTCTTTCAGCTATGCTTGTAAGCTTTTTAAATGTGTACTGGTAAAATTAAAAAGGCTGCATTTCTTTCAAAACTCTAAAGCATTATCCATCATGGAAGTTCAGCCACCTTGTCATATCAAACCAGGAGAGTTGGTAACTTCAATGCCAGTTATGCAGAGGTGCACAACCTCATCCATTATGACACTTAAACATGTTCCTGAAAGTTATTGATTCAAGTTAGAGCCTGCCAACATCTTGTTTACCACATTGTAAAGGAGAACATAAGTCCATTTATTTGAAGAAAAGCAAAACTACAGTAGACGAGTGAACATCAATATCAACTATTTTATTTCAGGCTCATGTGCTTTAAGTCAGTGGAGAAAGAAAAGAAAAACAAATTTAATAAAAGATCTAAACTAAATAAGGTGATGCCTTTGCCACCTTGAGTTTCAAGGGAGTTTTGATTTGTTTATTTGAACGGCCCATAGCAACCAGCACTTCCAAAGTTAATTTTTGTTGTTATGGAAATGCTTTTGGAATCATTTCCATAGAAGTATCCAGTGGTGGGCTGGCCCACTGGGCTACTGGGACTCAGCCTGAGGTGCCCCCCAGGCACCAGTACCATGGTGCCCCTGTTGGGTGCCAATCCAAAGAGCCAAGCCAAGCTTACAAAAACATCTCTATTTACAATGGAGACACTGTGGCTTAGAGGTTGCAATTTTGCCTTGTAAGCAAGAGGTTGTCGGTTTGAATCCCCAGAGGGGAGTTGAATTTAGAAGGAAAGTGGGAACATAGATATTTTGTTAGGGTTAAATGCCCTCATCACTCCCCATCCAGTGCCCTTTTAGCTTAGCCAGCAAGCCCCTGGAAGTATCTTAATGGAAAGCATTGCATCAGAACTTGTATCCATATGAGTACAGTAATTTAGAAAAGACCTCTAAGTACCTATTGTGACTATTGCTCACCTATCTTTCCTTGGTTTCCTGTTGTCTTCATACTTTCCATGCATGTTCCTCTACCAAAAAAAAAATCACTTCTAAACTAGTTCTGTGGAGGAAAACATTTCAGAAGTGGACCTATTACTCCCGAGTAGAGCCTTAGCCTACAAGTTAGTGGAAATGCACCTGAATCGATGCCCTGTGGCTAAGCAATCCAGGATTTCAACTAGCCTTTACACAGATCCTGAACTGACCCAGGCTGTTATATAGGTAGTGCATAGGAAATTAAACAAGTCCAGTCTTCATGTCTTTTAAAAATATATTTTGTAGCAAAAACAGGTGACAGATTTTTTTTAAGCAAATGAAGCATCTTTAGTTCGGAAAGCACATTAAAAACAATGAAAACCTGACTAAGTTTGGAAGGCCAAAGTGGCTCCTCCCTCTGGTTTAATAGACAACATGATTGTGGAGTTCAAAGTACCCCCATAGACTCACTCAGCGTAGAAAGAGCAAAAGGCAAGAGACCATCCTCCCTCCTCTCTTCCTTTTTATCTCCTCCAACAAGTTCCACCCTCTGGCCTTCCTCTGAAGGATTCCAGCCAATCACTACACAGTACTCCAATGTCCATAAAAATTTAGGTATTGTTTCTCACAGAACACAAGGGTAGATTGTTTAGTCTAAAACACAATACTTCCCCAATAACAATCCAGAATGCATCACTGCCACCTTCCTCCAGTGAACAGCCCATAGAAACCTACATCACTATTTTTTTTAAAAAAAAGCAAGCCCCATTTTTGTTTCCATGACAGATCATAGCACTGTCCAGAATACTACTAGTTTATTTTGAAATACCAATTTCAAGTTGTATACAAATACATTTGACATGAATAGATTCATAAAATTAAAAGTTGGAAGATGCAATCTAGTTTGACCTCAGAACTTAATATTGGTCAGTGATGTCTGTGCCCACATATCTACAAACTCCAGAATTTCAGAAATATACACAGTTTCAAAAATTTACTCCCATTGCTTTACTCAAAAATAAAATAAAAATAAGGAATATATTTTAACATGTATATCACTTACAAATATAGCAGCATCAATTTCAGAAGCAGTGAAAATAGCCCAATCTCTTCAGCTAAGCAGTGGATTGGCACTTTTTTGCACGTCTTGTAGATCTTCTCTTACTCACATTAAAATATTAATTTATATAAGTAATATTTCGTTAAAGGTATTTTTCTTTCATACTAGAAAGGAGAAGCAATGTTAAACTTGATCATCCAATAACCCTAAGAGAGGAAAGATGGAATATTCAACAGGTTGAAGGGGGAGGCAAAGTGATTCTGATATATCATTGCTGTTGTTTTGTGTGTAAATAAATATAATTTATTAAAATGAAATAAAATGCCCAGCAGCAAAAGTAGTAGGTGGAAAATATGTGCTCTGCCTTTCTCAGTTGCAGCAGGATTAACCTGCTGCATTTTCAACCCATGCTGTGGGTTCTATAAGACATTGTTGTAAATCATAACCACCATTTAAATTTACTTGTTAATTACAGGCAAATAGAAAAATATCGAATAATATTTGAATAATTGAATACATTTTTAAACACTACTGGTGAGTGATCATGTTGATCATGCTCCACTGTGAGGAAAAATAAAATAGTCTCCCAGTAGTTTCCATTATGTCTGTTTTCTCCTGGATTATGTGCAAGTGTGATAGGATTTGGGTTCTATGGAATGCCATGATAGACACCAGTACTATTGTAAGGTGATTGTTACAAAGTTGTGTGAAATGTCACTTCATTTTATTATTAACTAGCATAGGTTGCCCGGCGTTGCTGGGCTGTTATAAACTGTGTTTAGATGTTTTGGGATTTTTTAAAGTTAAAATTAATAGAGAATGCTATAAATCTTTTTATTTTATTTATTTAACATATGTTTGTTATTTGTGTAAACTTTTGATTTATTGTTATTTTTTGACTTGTTTTTACTCTTGTGGCCTCTAGGTGGGGCTGTTTTGTTCTTGACCTATTTTTAATATTCCGGCCTGCAGGTGGGGCTGTTAATAATAGTGTTGGTTTTGTTTTTGTTTCACTTGTTTTTTTCTCTCCTGGCCTCTAGGTGGGGCATCTTCCGGTAAGTAGTCTTTGTTTTTTCATTTCTGTTCCGGTCTTGTAGAGGGAGGACATGCTGGTGAGTTCTCTGGTTTTATTTATTTTTGGATTTTGATTTGTTTTGATTTTGTGGTGGTGGGCTGGGAGGTGTTTCTGTTTGTTCTTTTGTGGTTTTGTTGGGCTTTAGATGGTTTGTTTGTTTCTGGTTTTGCTTATTTTTGTGATTTTGTTGGTGTTTATTTGTGTTATTTGTGGTAGTTGTGTTGTTAGAGTTAGGTATTTTCATGTTGTAGTTGGGTGTTTTTTCTGTGCTTTTCTGGTATTGTGGATGTTTTTGTTTGTGGATTTTGTTGTTTACTTTTTTGTTTTTTAATGGTTATTTATTTATTTATTTGTGTTTTATTAATTTTTATTAATTTTGGCTTTTGTTTTTGTTGTGTACTTTTGCGTGAAGAACGGGCTGCCTGTCAGTTCCTCTTTTCCCCATTGCTGCTTTGCATTTTGGTTTCAATGCAGCAATGGGGAAAAGGAGGAGCCGGCAGTCAGCCTGGTGTTCCCCTGGTAAGGTTCGTTAGGTAGGTCAGGGGAGAAGGAGGCAGAGAAGAGCTATCTGCCTGACGATGGTTCTCTCCTCTCTGTCTCCTTTTTCTCCTGGCTTACCTAACCGGAGATCGGCAGGCAGTGGTGGTCTTCCTTGCGGATTGCTGGCTGCTGCTTTTGTATTACTCCACCACTGTTTCGTGTTAGTTCTCGAAACAGTGGTGTCGAAAGTACAAAGGCAGCAGCCAGTCATTCACCAGGGAGGGTGCTTGCCCTGACGAACTGCTGCCTGCTGTTGGTTTTTTTCCACCGTGGCTCAAGGTACCTTGAGGCCGGCGGTGGTCTCGCTGTGTCTTCGGCAGGGTAGCATGAAGGAGAGGGAGTCCTTCTTCTCCCCATTGCTCCGGGAAAGAAGGCCGGCTGTGGTCTCGCCGTGGTTTTTTGTGGGTGTTTGTTTTGTGAGGCTGTGAGGCGCTGCATCCGCCTGCGGCAGACTTGCACTCCTGTTGCAGGATGCCGGTTTTTTAATTTTATTTTTCACGTGCCAGCTTTCTCAGCATTCTGCGTGGTCACGGCACGTAGGACGCTGGGACTTGGAGTTTTGTGTTTTTTGTTTGCGTTTGTGCAGCAGTTTTTTCTGCAGCTTGATTTCAATTGGCTGTGCCGCATTTTCCAATGTTCTTTTGCTCGCGCCTGATTGGCTGAGGCACAGTGCAGCGCGACGCAGAGGACGTTGGGAATTGAAGTTGTTTTCCTTTGTTCGCATTCGTGGGGTTCTTGCCCCACTGGCGGCTTCAGCAACCCTGCAGTACTCTGCGGGCCGGGTTCGGGCGAGTGCAGGAGCTTGGTACGGGATAGTATGGGCAGGTGCAGAAACGTATAGCAAGTTCCAACTGTTAACCCTTGGATTTATAGGTATAGATACTCCCACCTTTTTCTTTTACAAGACAACAGCAGCTTACAATACAGTAAAACCCTTATTTATGTAAAAAGTCCATTCTGTACGCATTTGCTTAAATCGTTTTTTATGTAACACGAAGTAAACCCATAAGAAAAATGAAATTTTTATGTAAATCGAAGCAAAACCATAGGGAAATGAATTTACATAACTCGAAGCAAACCCATAAGAAAAATGATTTTTTTATGTAACTCGAAGCAAACCCATAGGAAATCGTGTTATATAAATTTATGTTATTCGGGACATTTATGTAAATCAGGACATGATTTTAGCAGAAAATCATTATATAAGTCAAATTTTATGTAACTCAGGGCATATGTAAGTCTGGGTTTTACTGTATTAAAGCAGACAGTATTAAAAGCTAAAAATACAAAAAACCATTACAGTATTAAAAAGTAACTAAATCAGTATCATGTGAAAAACAGCTTGAACAATTTTATCACGTACTAGCAGTGGCTCAAGTTGCTAAGACGCTGACTGGGAAGCAGAAGGTCAGCAGTTCGATTCCCGAG
Source organism: Bradypodion ventrale (assembly GCA_035047345.1). NCBI lineage: Eukaryota > Metazoa > Chordata > Lepidosauria > Squamata > Chamaeleonidae > Bradypodion > Bradypodion ventrale. Next base: position 130,966,859 of record JAWDJE010000005.1, read on the forward strand.
TACTGCAGGACGGAAATGAGCTCCCGTCTTCATCCCAGCTCCTGCCAACCTAGCAGTTCGAAAGCAAGAAATTGCAAGTAGATAAATAGGGACCACTTCGGTGGGAAGGTAACAGCGTTCCGTGTGCCCCGGTGTCTAGTCATGCCTGCAACATGACCACGGAAACGTCTGCAGGAGCAGACAGCGCTGGCTCTTCGGCTTAGAAACAGAGATGAGCACTGCACCCTAGAGTCGGATACGACTGGCTTTCGAGCAAGGGAAACCTTTACCTTTACCTTTACTTAGCATATTTTGCCCGGCTGTGCCGGGCTTTTTAAAATTGTGTTGGATAGTAAAGGGTTTCGTTTTTTTTCTTTAACCAATGGTCTTGGGCTGTTTTAAATGGTGTTGTAAGGTTTTGTGATTTTGTGGCTTCGTGGCGCTGCGTCCGCCTGCGGCGGACTTGCGCTCCCAGTGGTTTTTTTTTGTTCTTTTTGGGTTGTTTTTTTGTTTTTTTGCGTGCTGGCTTCCTCAGTGCCGGGCTCTTAAAATTTGTTTTTGAATGTTTTTGTTTTATGTTTTTGCAAATTTTATTTTAATTTTATTTATTTAATTTATTTTAATATTATTTAGTTTATAATTTACTTTTGGTTTTTAAAATGTTTATTTTTATGCTTCTTTATTTTTTGTTTTGGTTTTTTGGAGTGAAAAGTGATTTCGGTTTTTTTTGGTAATTTTTGAGATTAGTGTGTTTATTTTTGAATGTTTTTATAATTTATTTGATTAATTTTGGAATTAATCTTATTAGTTTTAATATTTTTGAATGTTTTTTCTCTTTTGGCCTCTGGGTGGGGGTGGTGAGCTTTTCTGCCTCTCTACAATTGTTGCCTCTCTACAATTGTTCTCTTCTGTCCTCTGGGAATCGCTTCCGGTAAGCTTTCTCTTTCTTTTCTCATTTGAGTTCCGGTCCTCATAGATGGAAGACGTCTTCTGGTAAGTTCTCTGTGGTTTTTTGGGGGGTGGGGGTGGGGGGGGATTTTTTGGGGGGGGGGCTGTCTGTGTGTTTTTTCTTGTTTCTTTTTGACTGTTTTTGTGTTTCATTTTTGGATTTTTGTGTGTTTTTGTATGTTTTTGGTTTGTATTTTTGTGTTTATTTTTTCAGGGGTGGGGTGGCTTTCTTTCCTGCAGGCCATGCTGGCTGGCCCGTGGGAAGGAAGGGCAATGGCGGGAGGCTTTCTTTCCCACAGGCCATGCTGGCTGGCCCGTGGGAAGGATGGGCAGCGGTGGTGGGGGGTTTCCTTTTTTTTCTCCGCGGGCCATACTGGCTGGCCCGTGTGGAAGAAGGGCAGTTGCGGGGTATTGGTTTTTTTTACTTGTGTTTTTCGCACACCGGCTGGCCCTTCGAACGGAAGGGCAGCGGCAGCAGGGGGGTTTATTTTTTTTCCCATGGGCCATGCTTGGTGGCCCGTGGGGAAGAATGGCAGCGGCGGTGGGCGTGTTTTTTTAACTTTTATTTTTCGTGTGCCGGCCGCCTCAGCATTCTGTGCGCTAATGGTGCGCAGGACGCTGGGGCTTGTAGTTTTGGCTGAGCGTTTTTGCTTACTGCAGCGGTTTTTCCCTTGCAGCTTTTTTTTGATTGGCCGCGGCGCGTTTCCAAACGTTCCTTTTGCCGCGCCACTCAGCCTGATTGGCTCTGGCGCGGCACGGCACCAGGAACGTTGGGAATTGAAGTTCCCTTTTTTTGTTTGTGACTGGGGGGCTCCTGCCCCCGGGCCGAAAATTTCAACCCGACAGTTACCTGCGAACCGGGTTCGGGCGAGTGAACGGAGGCCCATTACTGGCTAGTGGGGCCTGGTGCAACATCCTTTGTCACATTCCAATGGTTAACGCACCATTTTATAGGTATAGATTAGAAAAATCTAAAGAAATGCAACTCCTCTTAAAACACACATACAAACCTGCCCTCACAAGCATGAAGAAAGGCCTGCCTGAAGAGAAAGATCTTTAGAAGCAAAATGAATAATGAGATCAATAAGGAAATAAAATGATGAGTATCTATAAAGTTTGTGCCAAAATGGGTACCCTGAAAAACAATATCAGCCTGCTGAGAATGCATATTTCCCAAAAAGCATTCAATGACTTAACATGCTGAGTAAACAGGGGATTTCGAGTGTCAATAGAATTGGAAAATCAGGAAAAATGGAAGAGTATGCTCTGAAGGAGATAAGGATATTCTGGAACCTAATTCTACAAGTCCCACTAACATGGCAAACTGACTATGGCATGGCTCTTTTATAGAACTGTCCATTGACATAGAGGAGAGAAAATGAACCCAAGAAGCTTCAGTATATAATTACAAAGAAGGATCTTGGCCATTAGGATAAAGGAAACACTTAATGCCAGGAATATTAGGTAAAGGTCGCCCTTGCTTGAAAACCAGTCATATCAGACTCTAGGGTTCAATGCTCATTTTCATTTACAGCCAAAGATCCATTGGTGTCTACATCTGGATACATTTCCATGGACATGTGGCAGGTACAATGAGATGCCGGAGTGCATGGAATGCTGTTACCTTCCCACTGAAGTTGTACCTATTTATCTACTTGCCATTTCTTGCTTTCAAACTGCTAGGTTGGCAGGAACTGAGACAGAGACAGGAGCTCACTCCATCATGCAGTTCTCAGGTCTTGAACTGCTGACCTGCTGACCTACCAACCTTCCAGTTGTTAAGTTCAGCATCTTAACCACTAAGCCCCCCCCCCCCCCACGGAATATTAGGAAATGCTTTAATACTTTTCCTCTACTCTCTGTTGAAATGGAACATGTCTTTTACATAGGTTTCTTCTGTTGAAACAGTCTGTTGAAACAGTATTTTGTCAGGGAGAGATTGCTATTTGGCAGAAACATTGACATTCTTTCCTTGGCACTAAACATTTTCCACCAAAATATTCATGGGAGGAGGACATTAAACAGGTCACTGAACATGGACATATTACTTTGCAAAGCATGTAAAACATACTTACTAACCTAGAAAGAAGATACAATGCATTCTTATTCTTTTTCTAAATGTGGTAAAGATGAAGGACTGTATCTTTATGGACCTTGTGAATGCAGCTTCAGATAAGTCAAGCTATGGATGAAAGTGCACAAGCAGACAGTGGTATTTACTTGAGATTAATTGCTACAGAAAAATATCCATTCATAATACCTGCCAGAACAGGTGGAGCAAAATATTCGTTGTGCCTTGGGGAGGGGGAGATCTTTGGACTAGGCAAAGGAAGAGCTTATACACAGCACCACTTTAATGGAAACAGTTTTTCTGACTATGCTTCCCCATCATATGCCTCAATTATATGCCAAGATTAAAAACCACTCGATTTTGATAGTACACTATGTCCTTGATCTTTCTGTAAAAGTAATTCAGAAAATGGAAGCAATATTCATGAGAGGAAAAAATCTACTCAGATATTATAAAACTCATACAGCATTTATACTTATATAATACTAGCTGATTACCCGGCCTTGCTTGGGGTTTTTTTCTTTAAAGGAAGTATAGTTCTGCCGGCATGTCCTGAAAGGGTGAGGGAATGAAGGGGGCAATCCTAAAGTGACCGGCCTTGCCCTTCAACCATCACCCTCTTTCCTCCCTCTTCTGAGGGCTCAAACAAAAGGCTCCAGTGGAATTTTTTCCTCCCCAACCACTGAAGGAGAGTGAACCATTCCATTGTGCCACTCCACGGGGATGCCACTATTCCATTTTGTCCCCCATTTCCCTCTCTTTTCTGTTCCACAATATCCCAACACCATCCTGATACTTTAACAATAATAACCCGTCGAAGAAAAGAATAAAAACAGGTTTCTTTCCTTTTAAAATACGTTTTTTATTCTTCAGCTCCGGGAAAGGATCTCCCCCTCACCCTCTTTCCTCCCTCTTCTGAGGGCTCCAAAAAAGGCTCCAGCAGTTTATTTTTTCCTCCCCAGCCACCGGAGGAGAGTGGTCCGTTCCATTGTACCACCCAACGGGGTGTCACTATCCCATTTTTCTCCCCCATTCCCCTCCCTTCTCTGTTCCACAAAATCCCAACACCATGCTGATACTTTAACAATAATAACCCATCGAAGGAAAGAATAAAAACAGGTTTCTTTTCTTTTTAAATACTTTTTTATTCTTCAGCTTTGGGAAAGGATCTCCCCCTTTTAGTAGTAATACATGCTTTCTCTCCCATCAGTGGGGTTGTCCCCTTTGCGTCCCAATTTGTGGGGCATAAAGCCCCAAATGGGTTTTGAGACCCCCACAGTGCTGATCTTGCAAGCCCAAGGTAGGTGTGTGCCAATTTTCAGCAAGATTGGTCCAGGAGTGTGGGTTCCTTTAGAGCACATACAAGACCACACCTCTGTTATACATAGAGCAGTGGTGGCAAACCTATGGCACGCATGCCAGAAGGGGCACTCACAGCCCTCTCTGGTGGCATGCATGCCATCACCCCAACACAGAGTTCACTCCACCCCTTTATCCAGAAGCCCAATAGGAGTGCTTCCTCCCTCCCCTCAGCACAGCATTCACCTCACCCCTCTGTTTGGGCACTCGGTCTCTAAAAGGTTCACCATCAGTAATGTAGAGTAATGGATGTGGGGAAAGCAAAAAGAGGCAAGAGGAAATCCTAGGGTAGTCCTTTAGATGTCTTATCTTCAATCATATTGATCTAGTTTTACATACTTGAAGGAATCACATCCCGATTACAATCAGTAAAACAGAATTTGTTTACTTTTGTTTTATTGTTGTACAATCCTGAATTATCTTGTGCTATTTTGCAGCACTGTTTTATTGTATTGTTGAGTATTATTTGTATTGTAGTGTATTATATACACTATCCAGATAACTTGGGTTAGTGGGCAGCTGAAGAATACAAGAAGTAAAGTACTAAAACCATCATCAATTCCCTAGCCCCCTATTATACATATAAATATAAAGGAAGAGACGGGGGGGGGGGGGGGGATTAGTCTCTGTAGGTGGAAGAACTATAAAAGTTAACAGGAACAGCCTTTACCTTATGTAAGACTTTTCTCCCCTCTCCCTCCCTCAAGACCTCAACAGAGAATAATGTAAAAAATATCACCACCAGGGCAACATCTATGTATCTAAAGCAAGGGCAACATCTATGTATCTAAAGCAAAGACGTACGTTTTTATGTCCTGCATGCCCTCCGCCCTCGCCACCCCCTGTCGCAAATCGTCCTGGACCTACCGTCCCCATCCAAGAGGTCAAAGAGGGGGTCCACGGGACATGGGTGGGCATAAGCCCCACCCGCAGGCATCCTGATGGTGCCGCTGGTGCGCCTGCGTGCGCAAGCGTGGGGGCATCACAACTCAATGCCAGATGCCCAATGTCACAAATGACTGCCTAACAATGGCGCCCACACATGATAAAATGGTGCCTGCACAACAAACAAACAGGACCGGTCAGATGGCAACCACAGACACCTGTGCGTGCCCCTTTCCCAGCCATGACGGGAAGGTGCACATGCACACGACAGCACGCGAGTGCCACCACCATGCGCCAGATGACAACAACAGCTCCCGCCGGCCGCCGGCCGCCTATTCAGGCCACGGCCTGACACCTCCACTGCCTCACACATTCAGCCATGCACTAGGCCTCACGCACCACCCGGGCTGAGGCGCCAGGCCCGGGTAGCACCGATAACAACATCCCCCACCCCCAACATACAAGGTAAGCTTGACGCAGAAGAGGGGGGGTCCCATTTTATGTACAACCTGGCATCAGTCCTGCCCGGACGAAGGCCAGGCACCTCTGCTAGTAATATATAAGCACTCACCCTGACCAGTAGTATCAGATAAATGCTCATTAATCAGCTATCTTTGAGCTCAACATTATTATTCCAAATCCAGGGAAGATTAATTTTCCCTTCCCTTTGAAACATGTTGAAACAGAAATGGTGGCATTATAGTCTAAGTTTTATGTGGGCTGCTGAAACCTGCCTTCCATTCTGAACGGAGCCATCGAGGGATGGAAATGTGGACTTTTCAGATTTAGTATAGCAAATTATAACAGTTACCCACCCACTCATTTAAGCAGTGAAGTACAACTGAACCCTCACTTTATGTCCAGAGTCTCTGTGAGGAGTAAAGAGAAGGCAATTCACAGAAACCTTCCTCTTGACAGTTATTGTAGTTGTGTGTAAAATAAATTTGTGTGTGTGTGTGGGGGGGGTATATGATTGTTTTTCTCCTAATTATTGTTTTCATGCTTTTCCTAACACCAATCTATCACTGTGGAAGATACAATGTGAGAAAATTTAAAGAATGAGTAGTGATGTCCTTACCTAATATTACTTAATAATCAGCTATGTCAGGGGTTCCCAATGTACGGCCCATGGCGCCAAATCATCCGGCCCATGTCACCCTTGCTACTCCCAGAAGCAGAAGTTAAATGCACTTGCACATGCACAAATGCCATTTTAAATGACCCGCGGCTGTCATAAATCGTTTACAACAGTTGTGAATGCATTTCTGGCAGTGTTCTGCGCACGTGTGGCCATGGGCATATTTTACTTCTGTTTCCTGGTGGGAGGAACCACATGACTGACCCACTCAACCATGTATCCAGCCCACTGCCTGAAAAGCTTGGGAACCTCTGAGCTATGTCATTATAGAAAAGCAGTGCACTTCTGATGTAAAAATGGAAAAGAAACTAGACTCTTTAAGAAAAGAGATCTGTCCATGCTACTAGTGCTTTCACCCATTTAAAGGTAAAGGTAAAGGTCACCCTTGCTCAAAAGCCAGTTGTATCTGACTCTAGGGTTCAGTGGTCATCTCTGTTTATAGCCAAAGAAAAAGTGCTGTCTGCATCTGCAGACGTTTCCATGGACGTGTGGCAGGCATGCCTAGACAGAACGCTGTTTACCTTCCCAGTGAAGTCAGGCCAATGCTGTATAAATTGAAAGGGCACTGGACAGAGAGTAATAAGGGTGCCTATGGGGTGGGGGGAATTGGGGGGAATCCCGTACGTTCCTGTTACCCCCCCAAAAAAAATTCTGCCAGACCAATGCAGGAACTCACCCTAGCAGGAGAGCTAAGGACTGGCTGGAGGAAGCCCAGGTCCCTCGCTCCCTTCGGCAACCCCTTTCCACATCGGAGGGAGGTCAGGGCATGGCTGTGCTCAACCAGAGGTTGGGAACATGCAGCCTTTGGGAGGCTGCTGCACTACAACTCCCATCATTCCTCGCTAACTTAAGCTAGAGGATGATGGGCAAATTTACTCTGGTCTAGACAGATCTAGCAATAGCAATTACACTTCTATACCTCCCCATAGGGACTGTGGTGGCTCAAGTGGTTAAGACACTGAACTCGCTGACTGGAAGGTTGGAGTTCGATTTCCAGGTACTGCATGATGGAGTGAGCTCCAGTCTCTGTCACAGGTCCTGCCAATCTAGCAGTTCAAAAGCAAGAAATTGCAAGTAGATAAATAGGGACTACTTTTGGTAGGAAGGTAAACAGCATTCCGTGCACTCTGGTGTTGAGGCATGCCTGCTACATGTCCACAGAAACATCTGCAGATGCAGACAGCACTGGCTCTTTGGCTAGAAACAAAGATGAGCACTGAACCCTAAAATCTGATATGACTGGCTTTTGAGCATGGCCAACCTAATCACACGTGGAGCCTGGGGCAAATTTTATCTTATTCATTTTTTAAAAAGTGTGGTGGTTTGCCCTCCACATACAAAACGAAGGAAGCCTAGGGGCGAAAGTGCTCTTTGTGCACATGTGTGTGTGTGTGTGTGTGTGCGTGTGCCGGGGGGGGGGAGTTTAGAATGGCCAGGCATTATTTTTAATAGAATCACAGAATAACTGTGGTGGGGGAGAAGGCATCAAGGGCCCCAGGCTGGCAGCACCCTTCTTGCCTAGCCATCAAGCTCAGTGTCTTAACCACTAAGCCAGTGCAGGAAATGTTGGGGAAGGGACTGAGCAGCCCACCTGTGAGGAAGAAGATCAAGGGACAGAAGGAGGCCTCATTTTAGGATTGCGCCCAGACTGAGGAAGGGAGGTGAGATGAAGGGAGGTGAGAAACTCCATACACACATTTACCCTTGAATTGTCTCTGCTTAACCTCCCCTGAATCTGGAGCAGTGGGGACATGCCTGGGGGGGGGAGAGCAGCCCAGCCCTCCAGCACCACACCCCACCCAAGGCCCAGCCGTCGCTCAGGGATGTGTCAACATCTTAACCACTTGAACCACTGCTGTCCATTTTGCTTGGTGTAAAAGGACTGGCACTCTTGAAGGCAAACCTTATGGTTGCACGCATCATCAAACGCTGAAGCAAACAAGTGTGGGGGACAAACGTAGTACTAGAGAAATCACTGGAACCGTTTGTCAGGCACAGATTTAATACTGCAGTCTTCTCAAAATATAAACACAAAAGATCCGAAATCCTTTCGATATAGGATTTTTCAGTAATTTCCTCAGGGATCTAAACAACAATTTAAACATAATTACTAATCAATTATATACAAAATATACATATATACATATATACATGATCTTGGAATAAGGAATTATACATTACCTATGTTGTTAAAGTCCAATTTATAAGATTATTTATCAGTTTTATCGCGTCCTAGACCTCACTTGTTTATTCTTTTAGCGTCGACGGACGTTAACCACAGTTACTCAAAGAACATTTTTAAAGCTATCCTTTTACACAGCTGGTTAATTACAGGAAACAAGTATAGTCAATTTCTTGATTAAGCCCAAATGGGTGCAACGTGTTGAACCGGTGAATGAAGAAACTCTCCCTCTGTCTTAAAGCAATATCCACATTAATATGGTGATATGGTTGCTGTTTGATACATTCAAGCACTACAAATTTAAAGTCCTGATCATTATGATTTACTTCCATAAAATGGCTGACTAACGGTGCGGACAGGTTCTTGTTATGAATTTTAGACCTATGTTCCCCCACCCTAGTTTTTATTTTGCGGGAAGTCACCCCCACATAACCTAATCCACAGGAACAGATCAATAGGTAAATGCTACCCGAGCTGTTACAATTCGAAAATTGTGTTAAATATAGAACGTAATTGCTGCTGCGGATCAAGTGTAAGCACTTATGTTTCTATGGAGCGGAGAGTGATGGTAGGACTATATAGAAAAACTATGGATAGAAATGCTTACTTGGACTTTAAATCATTTCACCCATATCATTTAAAATACAATTTGCCTTATGGATTGTTTTTAAGAGCTAAAAGGAACTCTTCCATTGATAATGACTTTGATAGGGCTAGCAGTACTATCTCCTCGTATTTACATCATAAAGGCTATTCGGATAAGATCATTAAGGATAACCTAGCGAGAGCTAGGGCAGTACCTAGGGACAGATTGCTTCAACATACTGTTAGGACATCGGAGAATAGATTACACTGTTCATTTGTATTTTCACCATTGTCGGGCCAAATACAGAATATCATTAATATACATTGGCACATCGTTAATCATATACCGGGTTGCTCCTCTCCACCTAGGATAGGGTTGAGGAAATCTAGATCAATTCAACAAATAGTGAGTAGAACAGACCACGAGTCCCGTCTCTTACCCAAGTAACCATCGATAGTGGATCATTTTAGATATGGACAATGTATACATTGTGCTTTAGTCTGGCAGACCAAAATGGTCTCGATCCGCAGCAGCAATTACGTTTTATATTTAAGACAATTTTCGAATTGTAACAGCTCGGGTTGCATTTACCTGTTGATCTGTTCCTGTGGATTAGGTTATGTGGGGGTGACTTCCCGCAAAATAAAAACTAGGATGGGGGAACATAGGTCTAAAATTCGTAACAAGAACCTGTCCGCACCATTAGTCAGCCATTTTATGGAAGTAAATCATAATGATCAGGACTTTAAATTTGTAGTGCTTGAATGTATCAAACAGCAACCATATCACCATATTAATGTGGATATTGCTTTAAGACAGAGGGAGAGTTTCTTCATTCACCGGTTCAACACGTTGCACCCATTTGGGCTTAATCAAGAAATTGACTATACTTGTTTCCTGTAATTAACCAGCTGTGTAAAAGGATAGCTTTAAAAATGTTCTTTGAGTAACTGTGGTTAATGTCCATCGACACTAAAAGAATAAACAAGTGAGGTCTAGGACGCGATAAAACTGATAAATAATCTTATAAATTGGACTTTAACAACATAGGTAATGTATAATTCCTTATTCCAAGATCATGTATATATGTATATATGTATATTTTGTATATAATTGATTAGTAATTATGTTTAAATTATTGTTTAGATCCCTGAGGAAATTACTGAAAAATCCTATAGCGAAAGGATTTCGGATCTTTTGTGTTTATATTTTGAGAAGACTGCAGTATTAAATCTGTGCACGCATCATCAGACATGGACGGCTTCTGTGGATTCATTAATGTTGAAAAACATTATTTACAAAAAAAATATGATCACTATATATTCCTAGCAACTGAAATAGTTCTGAAAGGCAGCTGGAGTTGAACAGATCTCAGTCTACTCTGACTACAATGAGAGACAATGCAAGATCTACATAATTTTATTTCTCTTTTTTCCCATGGAAAAAGACGTAATTAATAGTGACAACTGAGATTCTTTTTAAAAAAAATTAAATGTAAAGAGTGACCTTTACAAAAGAAGATTAATAATCAAGATTATATCTAAGAATGTCTTCAGAGTGTGCTTCAGGGTTTAAGATTCCCTGGAAAAGTGTAAGGTATAAGTTGAGTGGCACTATTATAGCAGATGTTTCCCTTCCTTAAAGGAAGGTTTCATCAAACATAAATTCTAGACTGAATTTCTATAACACATCTTGGTGGCAGTTTTAACTAATGTAGAATGTAGTATCATATTTGTTCATCAGGTTATCACTGCGACTACAAATGTACATGATAGGTTTTGCTAAGTTAAAGCTTACTTGTGACTAGGGGAATAACATTTCAGAACTGGAATATTTTTGACAATGAATGCTGATAGAGTGCCAAAGAAAATTTTCTGACAAGTGTGTTTGTTCTTTAAATCTTGATGTTCTTTAAATATTGATGTTGTGGTTGTTGTTGTTCTGTTGCATAGTCAAGTCCAACCCTTTGTGACCCCATGGACCATTGCATGCCAGGTACCCCTATCTTCCACCATCCTTCCTCAACCCTCTCAGATCTTTGCCCATTGCATCAACAATACCATCTAGCCATCTCATTCTCTGCCACCCCCTTCTTCTTTTGCCCTTGACCTTTCTCAAGTGAATCCTGTCTTCTCATTTGATGTCCAAAGTACTTTAGTTTCATCTTCACTATTTGACCTTCCATTGAGCATTCAGGGTAGATTTGTTCTAAATTTGACCTATTTGTTCTCTTCGCTGTCAAGGGGACTCTCAAAACTCTCCTCCAACACCACATTTCAAAGGCATCTATTCTTCTGTGTTCTGCCTTCCTAATGGTCTGGCTCTCACAACCATACCTTACTATCGGGAATACCATTGCTTTGCCTATACAAATTTTTGTTTGCAAAGTGATTTTAACTATGTTCCACAGGTTTCTCATAGCTTGTCTCCCAAGAATCAGTCACCTTTTTATTTCATGGCAGCAATCTCCATCTGCAGTATCCTAAGAATGTAAAGTCTGTCACTGCTTCTACTTCTTCCCCATTCATTTTCTAGGGACTGATAGGGCCTCTTGCCTTTATCTTGATTTTCTTGATGTTGAGTCTCAAGCCAGCTTTTGCACTCTCTTCTTTCAACCTAAGCAAGAGCTTCTTTAGGTCTTCACTTTTTGCCATTAGGATAGTATCATCTGCATATGTCAGGTTGTTGATGTTTCTCCCAGCAATTTTGATCCCAACTTGTGATTCATCCAGCCCTGCGTTTCACATTATGTGCTCTGTACATAAGTTAAATAAGCAGGGTGACAAAATTCAGCTTTGCCTTACTCCTTTTCCTATTCCAAACTACTCTATCATTCCGTATCCTTTCCTAACTGTTGCTTCTTGACTCATGTACAGATTTCTCATGAGACATATAAGGTGTTCTAGTATTCCCATCTCTTTAATTACTTTCCACATTTTATTGTTGTCCACATAGTCAAATGCCTTGGTGTAGTCAATGAAACAGAAGTAGACTTGTTTCTAGCATTCCTTTGTTTTCTCCATGATCCAACGTATGTTGGCAATTTGGTCTCTAGTTCCCCTATCTCTTCGGAACTCAGCCTGCACTTCTGGTAATTCTTCATCCAAGTGCTGCTGAAGCCTGTCCTGTATTATCTTGAGCATGAACTTGCTAGCGTGTGGGATGAGCACAATTGTTCGATAATTTGAGCATTCTTTGGCACTGCCCTATTTTGGAATTGGAACATATACTGGCCTTTTCCAGTCCTGTGGCAATTGCTGTGTTTTCCAAATCTGCTGAAAAACTATCCCATCAATCAAATTGACAGGAATACTGCAATAAATATAGCTCTGACTGACAGATAGTAGTCTGTTTGCTAATCACATGTTCTATGTTTGATGCTGGAATATGCTTAAACTCATATTTCATATTTTATACTTCTAATTAAGCAATTTACTCCTTGATTGCTATTTGCTCCTAGAAAACTGTTATACAGTAGAACCCCGCATAACAAAAAAACAGAGCTCTTTACTATGTTTTTTTTCCATTGTGTGGTTCCCTATGGGAGATACCCAACATAACCGGGGGGTGGGGGAGATGTTCGTGAACCAGGGTTCCCATTAAGCGGGTATACCTCAGTTACCAAAAATCCCGCATAATAAAAAATTCGTTATGTGTGGTATCACCATTGCATAACAAACGCTTCATTATGCGGATTTTTCACCATGCAATGCATTCGTTATGCGAGGTACCACTGTACTGTGTATTATCCTGAAGAGTCTTGTTGGCTATTTTTTTTTACTCCTAATTACTTTCTTAAGCATTCTAATTTTTGCTGATTTGTATGTGTCTGAAATAGTTATAGGGCTAGAAACAGTGACAAATAGAGACAGTAGCTCACCACGCTTTTCTGAACAGGAAACAGAAGATCTATGATGAAATAAATGTTTATTTAAAGGAAATGTTCTCTAATTTCATTAACATGTTCACATTTCCTCTAGCTGGCACAGAATTAATTATAGCATCTTCCCTGTAACCTTATTACGTAGTGCCCAGCAAAAAGTGATTTAATACATCCCATCATTTAGAGCCAATGAAAAATTAAGTAATTGAGGAAACACTACCAAAGCAGCAAGGCAATAGCTATTAATAGCAAAGTTTAATGGTGTCATTAAATATATTTCAGCAGAGATTACTTAGTCTGTCACTTGAATCGCTGTCAAAATAATCTGACTTCATCTTAAATGTTTCAAGTTGTTCGGTGGCAGCTGTCTGTGTCCCCCAATACAAAATGGTCAGGATAAATTACTGGCATAAATCTGATCTATAACTCCCTACTCAATAACAGCTTGCTCTGGAACAGTGTTTGAGAAGCATCTTAATCATTCCTCTTCTTGCTTTAAGGAGCTCACCTTTCTTCTCCTTTAGTAAATTAAATATGAGGTGGTTGGCTTTTACTGCATGCATTTTGGAAATAGATATCAGTATTTCAGTGAAGTGAAAGCTGATTTATTCTATTGCATCCATACATTGGCAAGTGTGCCTCCAGAGCCTCCCAACCAAAAATTGTTGAACACTGCAGCTGGAGATGATTTCTAAGCACAGATTTTGTCACAGGTTGTCTATGCTGACAAGAATCCTATTGGGCATGTGTAACATAAGCCCAACATTGTATAACTGGTGTCTGCTATCGTTCTGACTAGCTGTTGCTCATTCAGTTATACCCAGTTCACACACTTGGTTACACACCTGGGCAGCCAGCCAGAAATAGGTGAAAATTCCTGTACAATTTCTCTTACATATGCCGTACTTCACAATAGGATTCTGCCCACTGTATTTTCAAAATTATGCACTAGATGTTCATAAAATCATAGACTAACTGAGTTGGAAGGGGCCTTTTAGTCCATTGAGTCCAACCCCTGCTCAATGCAGGAATCTGAATCAAAGCAGATATGACAGATGGTTGTCCAATTATCTCTTGAATGTTTCCAGCGTTGGAGCACTCATCACCTCTTGAAGCAGTTGGTTCCACTGTCGTACTGCTCTAACTGTTAAGAGGTTTTTCCCTTTGGGGAATTTAGGTTATCCTCTGAATAAATCCAAATACATTGTAATAAGTATACAAGTAACTTGTGTTATACAGTAACCTTTTTCCAAAATAAAAATCACTAGTATATTTATGATATCTAATAAAGTTTGGGTTTGGAATGAAAGCATCCATAGATTTGAGCCAATTTGATTTCCAAATTTGGAGTAATTTAGTTGGTTTCCAACCCCAGAAAAATGTAAACTGATTCTTCAGATCTAATCCTCAGAAGCAAACAGAGATTTTTTTCCCCTACACACACCCAGCCTGATCCAAGGAGCCAGCTTCTGGGACATACTTTTGTTAATGCAGAACTTTCCATCACATAGTATTATATATGTAATGCCTGGTATTATGGGCTTTCCAGAAGACCTTTGTAATCTCGGGGAGAAGAGTGGCACTGCCATTGGAAAATGGTTAAAAATTTTATGTATCTGTACTGGTTTGCTGTATGCAAAAGGGATGTTAATTGTCCTGAGAAAGGACCAATTAGTGCTTTGATCCTCTGCAATGTTTAGGGTAAGTACAGTTGTAAAGCTATTTGGAGCTTTGATAGATATGATTGGATGAGTTCTTGGCAAAAGAAGATAGGCACCAGGTGGGTTACAGTGACATTCCCACCATCCTTGGCTGATGATGAGCCTATTATCATTCCATACTTGCTCAGATATTATGCCAGCTCAGTATCCTTGACGATAACAAGCCATTAATGGTTATGAGAGCTGGACCATTAGGAAAGCTGACTGCAGAAGAATAGATGCCTTGAGATGTGGTGTTGGAGGAGAGTTTTGAGAGACCCCTGGACAGTGAGGAGAACAAATAGGTCAATCTTAGAAGAAATCAACCATGACTGCTCCTTAGAAGGTCAAATAGTAAAGATGAAGCTGAAGTACTCTGGACATCAAATGAGAAGAGAGGATTCACTTGAGAAAACCTTGATGCTGGGAAATGTGGAGGGCAAAAGAAGAAGGGGCGGCCAAAAATGAGGTGGCTAGATGGTATTGTAGATGCAATGGGCACAGAGCTGGGTGGGTTGAGGAGGGTGGTGGAGGACAGAGGCGCCTGGAGGGCAATGGTCCATGGGGTTGCAAAGGGTTGGAATTGTACCCCGCCTTACTCACACAAGTGCGACTCAAGGTGGCTTCCAACAAAAATAAATACAATATACAAACATGATATGCAGTAAACAATAATACATAAATTATACAATATACTTTAACAAAAATAAGTAAATACCTTTACAATTACAAGATACAATACAATATAACAGTACAAAAGTAAATTCAATACAAAAATCAATAAACAATGCAAACCATAAGTAAAAGTAATATAGCATATACAGAATACCAAAAAATACAAAAGATAACAAAGTATACAATAATACCCAAATATACAATAACATACAATAATACAAAGTGCAAGAATTACTCTAAAAACAGCACATAATGGGGGAAAGAAGCTCACGGCTCAGTGACTGCAGCAAGGGTGGGCAAAATAGTTATTTTATAGTTATGGAAGGCCAGCGCAGGTGCTCCTACCTCCCCCAGCCATCAAGCCATGGGAAGGCAAAGTCCAGCGAAGCCACTCTCCCCTCAGGATTGTTGGTGGCAGCAGTGAGGCCAGGGAGAAGCGGCAGCGAAATCCCGTGGCATCAGGCCATACTGTCTTTATATCCCCGCTGAGGCGGGGATCTGGCTGAGTGGCCACAGCTGTCCTCAAAGCCCTGGCCAATGACGGGGCCAGGGAGAGGCAGCGGTGCAGTCCCGCGGTGTCGGGCCACACTGTCTTTTTATCCCTGCCGAGGCGGGGCTCTGGCAGAGCGGCCACAGCAGGACTCAAAGCCCTGGCCGATGACGGGGCCAGAGAGAGGCGGCGGTGCAGTCTCGCGGCATTGGGCAGCACTGTCTTTTTATCCCCGCCGAGGCAGGGCTCTGGCAGAGCGGCGACAGCTGGCCTCGAAGCCCTAGCCGATGACGGGGCCAGGGAGAGGCGGCGGTGCAGAGATATCTTCACATCTCTTAGGCAAGGGGCATAGAGGCCAAGGGGAATGGGACAACTTAGCTAAGAGTATAAAAGAAGAGAGACTAAGTCCTCAGACTTTAGAGCTCTCCACAGAATTTGGAGCTCTCCAACGTGCTGTGGTCCAAACAGGCCAGGGTCTTCCTTGCTGCTGATGAGGGGAACACTTATTGGGTATGTATTTGCTCACTTTTTTTTGTTCTATGTTAGTTGTTGGACATGATGGTTTCTTTCTTTAAGATTTGCCTAATAAAGCTTTGTTTCTTCAACCACTGAGTGCTCATTGCCTCAGATCCTAAACAACCTGAGTCCAGCAGGCTTGGCTAGCTTGGCAATACTGTATATTCCATCTGCAAACAAAGGGCTAGGAAAGTGGATATGGATCCTTACCTTGGCCTTCTGTCCTACATTTGAGAAGGTTCTCCAGCACTGTTGTTGCTTGCTAAGGAAAACTAATAGCTCTAGCTCATTTCACCACTGTGTTCTGCTCATTTATTTCTAAGCTGGAGACAATGACCAGTTTCATTAACAGTGAAAGCAATGATAAACAATATTATAGAACTGAAGGAGACTTTTCTACCCAGCTTGACCAATGCAGCATCCTGAATCATCTGCATTACTGCACTGCATCATTCAGACTGCTGCTGGTAAAGCAAGTATATAGCTATATTATTCCCATTTTAAAAAATCAGGCTTCCAGGCAATTTAATGTGTTCTGTTTGTGGTGATTAGCCACCTCATTAAAAAATAACCTGCAATCATCACACATAAATTAGCACAAATCAGTTTAAGTACAGTTTTGGGACAAGATACTAGGCTTTAGATACATTTTAGTTTTAAATCTGGACCATTTCAAAGGAAAAAATGATTTTCATTTTCCTGCCCCAACTATGTTACTATGCAAATTATGTTTGCCAGAAGCAGACTTTTCATGTAGTATCATATGCTGGAATTTCAAACCATGCTAATGCTCTGAATGCCATGCTAGCTGCATCTGATAACTAAATCTCTAACTTTGGGGGGGGGGGGGTCATTTGGCTTAGTGATCCCATCAGCCTTGAAAAGCTACTATTTGAAAGCAGTTGCATATATAGCTAACAATTGTTTCTAAAACTGTTGAGAAAAGGTAATGTGTGTTTATTCTCTTAAGGCTCAATTAATAGATGTTATCAAGTTAATATCCTAAGTAGCTTCGGGTGGAAGGGTTGAATCAAATGTAAGGCATTGTAAAATTGTGTTTGAACATATTTAAGTAATGTCTTAGGATCTTTATGTACAAATTTGTTTTACAACATGAAGCCATTGAAAAAGATGCTGCTTCTTTTCCACAAACAATGGAGCACATTGCAGGCGCACCCCCCAATAAAGGACTCAGACACCGGTAAAAGTGGATAACAGCATCGGGCCACATTTATTGATTCATGCCCTAGTCCGAATTATAAATTTCTATTGGTAAAACGACCAATCATAATTCTTAAGGCAAGCAGGCCGAAGTAACACTGGTAAGGTACCACCCCAAAATTGCCAACGGCAATTGGTTACAATGTATCAATTTGTATCAATTTGTTTGTTTACAACAAACAAATTGTTGACCGTAGTCAATATCTAACTAATGACCCCACCCTCTGACGCGTATCCGTGGAATCACGGGGTGATGCATGCTGGCTAGCTATCGCCATCACCCCGTCGCCTAGTTCGTCGTTGACCGGACAACGTTTAACCAACTTATGCCTGTCTATTGTTGTCCAGTCAATTGCGAACCTGCCGGATACCTGTGGGTCATAATGTTTACCTTACCAGTGATACCCGCCACACGGGGAGGCTTGCAAAGGCTCACCGCCCCCCCCAAGACCGTCAGCTCGGTCGACAGGCCTGCTCGCCATTCCAGTAATCCAGAGGTCCATACCTCCCTGCGACAGATGGGCCCCATCCCCTGAGTAAAGCTCGTAATTTGCAGACTGATGGCGGGGAGGCTAATGACGCATCCCCCGCCCTTGTCAAGGGAACCGGGCCATAGCCCCGTTCACGGAGCGTCGGCTCAGGCAAGAGCCCCGAGGCCGAACGCCCCCCTGTAAGCGTACCGCGGTATCGTGTCCGACGTGCGGATGCACCCTGTCCCAGTCGGGTACCCACTCTGTCGCCGCAGCGTAACGCGCTGCCCCATGCAGCGTAACGCGCTGCCCTGTGCACCTGGCTACGGCCCACCAGGCATACTGTCACCGGTGTAAAACGACACCCAGGGTCTGTCAAGTAAAAAAGGGAAGGGGGGGAGAAATAGTGCAGTGACTAAAACTGGTACTCACAGTTGAGGAGGGCGAAGACAAAACTGAAAACATTGTGATCCCCACCCTCCCATGCGGCGTATTTCAGCCCTGTAGTACCCAAAAAACAATTGCAGCAGAAGCCGCCCCTATGCAGAGCGAACAGGCGCCGCAACGAGCCCCTGAGAGGCCAACACTGTCTAGTGCTTTCCCACCACCCTCCAAATTGGGATATAGGAATAGAAGACCCACCTTGGTGACAGAAAAACGTGCCATGGTGCGTGCCACACAGTGCACGGAAATCCTGTAGGGCACCAACCGGACAAATGTCTGTCGAGGAACATCGTAGCAGTCTACACCACTGCCTACGCCGTGCTGATTCGTTTTAGAGGAGCGTATCCCCAACTGAGCCCAATATTGTCCACACAGACATCTTCGAGTTCCAGTGCCCTACGACTTGCATCCGCCTTAGACAGCATCTCAAGCTCGCTGATGCGGAGCGCTCCAAAAAAGGCCACCGTTGTAGCTGCATGAAGTGGGCTGCCTCATTTATCCAAACAGAGGCCAGGCCAGCCCCGGGCCAATTGGGTAAAAACCCTGGGAAATTCTTGCATCCGCCTTATTCAGCATCTCAAGCTTGCTGACGCGGAGCGCCTCCAAAAAGGCCACCGTAGTAGCCGCATGAAATGGGCTGCCTCATCTATCAAAACAGAGGCCAGGCCAGCCCCGGGCCAATTGGGTAAAAAAGACCCCTGGGTAAATCGGGTGGCGGTCGCCCAGGAAACGCCCGCGCACGCACACCCACCCCTCACAAACATGTCTCACACGGAAGTCATTGGTGCTATCCACACAACCTCCCACTTTGGCCATAAAAGCCAACCCGACAGCTGAGATGCTATGGTGCTTGGTGCAAGGCCCTGGGCATACAGGTAAACCATGAACCGCAGAACATGGGCTACTGGGATCGGCAAGGTTCCTGGCAGTCGAAATTGGGTACATAATGCTCTGAAGGAACTAAATGCGTGGTGATACACCTTACTCATACATGGCGCTAGTGACAGGCCAATCGCCCGGTTCACCTCTCCTTGCCAACGTTCCATCTCTCGTCCGGGAGTGGCGAGGGAAATTCCTCCGCATCCGGGGCCGAGGCACGGAACCGGGAGATCTGCAGGCGGGACAAAGCAGCAGCAATATCATTATCAACCCTTGGGACATGCCTGGCCCTGTAGGGAACGTTGAGGCACAGGTTGCATAACACAAACCAGCGCACTAGCTCCATAACCCCGGGCAATTTGGAAATCTGTGCCTTGGCGATGCGGACAACAGCCGCGTTGTCGCGCCAAAATTGCACAACCGAGTTGGCCCACTCCTTGCCCCATAGCATCAAAGCACCCAGGATAGGGAAACATTCCAGATACGTGAGACCATGCAGGCGACCCTTGCCTGCCCAGGATGGTGGCCACCCACCATAGGCCCACTTCCAATTGAAGTACATCCCATAAACCCAGGAATCCTGAGGCATCGGACTGCATCTGAAAGCAAGGGGGAGCCAGGAGATCAGACCCCAAAATGACACCCCGATGAACTACCTCTGGATCTATGGCCAGACAAGCACGTCTGCCCCGATACCCCGGGTAAATCTAAGCCTATGGTGGGGCCTGGATAATCCCGCCATGGCGTCGCACCAGCGCAGAGCAAATGCCCTGCCCGGTGCGACGACCCTGCCAGCGAAATTAGGGTGACCATGTAGCACCAGAAGTTCCCTCAGTGATGCCATGCGCTCGGCCAGCAAGTCCGAGATAAGGGCCACTAGCCTTGACACCTTATCCCACTGCAACCTAGAATCTTGCGCTACCGTGTTACTCTCCACCCCAGGAATACTAGCTGTGGAGATGGGCCCACGGTCTTTTCGGGCGCTAAAGGGACACCAAGTTCCTCCATTAGCGTCTGAAATGTGTTGAGGAGACGTGTGTACGTGTCCCAGCCCCGTTCAGCCCCGAATAAAACCATCCAGGGAATGGGCTACAGACCGGGGCCCTGACCTGCGGACAAAAGCCCACTCTAGGAAAGTGGTGAAACGCTCGAATACCGAGCCCCAATGGAATAGCCAAAAGGCATGGCATCATTGAAATAATATGCTCCCCGGGACGGGGGTGCAGGGACAGGGCCAACGACCCCGCCCGCATAGACCCTCTTGTCAAAGCTGGCAGCAGCCACCTCCTCCCTCCCCTTAAGGGATAAAAGATTGGGGGCATCCTGAGGGGACCTATTACCCCTGAAAGGGATCCGGAACCCCTGCCTAGAACCCTGAAGGAGATAACCCGTATCCTCTCCCTTCGGGTACAATGTGAGCCAACGCTCCAACATGTCCCCTTAAATGGGGAGGGAGACCATCGGTGGACTAGATCCATCTGCGGCAGTCTTGCCAGCCCCCTGTCTGCCTCACCCTCTGCCCCGCATCCTTCTAGGCCTGGGACAGGCAGAGGCCGCATGGGGGCCAACACAGGTGGACACTCCTGTCTGTATTTGCAATTCTTTCCATTGTATGAGCCATTGGACAAGAAAGTCCAGCACAGCAGGCGGGCTGGAACCCCCCGCCCCGCCCCATGGTAGGTGACCTATGCTGGGGCCGCCTGCTGGACCGCATGCCCACAATGGTATATCTCCCCAAGCGCAGAGCGCGTGGGCGTCACGTACAAAAGCCGCAGCCTCTGGCCTGGCTCATCCCACCTAATCTCGGGGTGCGGGGAAATCCGCCTACGGCATTCCTCGTCACAAGCCAACCACGATGGGCCCTGTAAGTAAACCATCACCCGGTAGGCATTGTCCAAATACTGGACCATCGGAATTGCCAAATCTGGCCGGGCCCTAAGGTACACCGCCATGCATACGATGCAGGCCGGCAACCATTTGGCCCACCTACTTGGCGGCTTGCAACAACGTGCCTGCTACTATCCTCCTCATTCTGCCCCTCCCTCTCCTCCTTGGTGGGCACTCTGTTTCGGACTGAGAAGATATCCACATACTCCCCCCGCCAAATTTACTCTCTGGTGGCCTGAGCCAAGTGGTCACTCAGCGGTAAGGAATAGGGGCTTGGACCAACCCAGCCACCCAAAACATTCCCCTCAGGGTAGGGAACACCCCCCACCACGGGGCCCTGAGTGGTAAAAAGCTCCCCCCATAGAAGCAATGTGTGCGGTGTACTGGCTTGGACCGTATACTCACATGCTGCACCCCCGTGGGCCGCCCCCACCGGGGGTTCCGGCCCACTGGGGGCGTCGGAGCTCACGACCGACGGAGAGCTCATCATCGGGGCCTGACCTGCACTCGTCTGCTGGCTGGGGAGCTGCGGGGCAGTGGCCTAAGCCACGCCACCCGCCTGAGGCAGCTCAACCCTGCCCGCCGCCTGTTGTCCTCCCGCCGACGGCGCCGCAAAAGGGACGCCAAAGGGAGCCCCAGCCTGGCTGGCCCGAGCTAAAGACGCTTCAAGGGCCGCCAGGCAGGCCAGTAAGGCCTGCACGTCGATCTAGGGCCAAGGGCCGGCCGGCCCGCCAAGTCCAGGCGCGGTTACAGGTCCCTGTACCCCTGGACCCGAATAGGGCCATTGCCCAACACCGAAGCCCGGTAGGGTCGGTGCAGGAACCTGCCAAGGTAGGGAACCACACCACCCGCCCAGGCTAGAAGGCCCAGGAGGAAGAGAGGCAGGCACAACAGGATGGGCAGAGAGAGTAGCGGTGTCCACCGCTCGCGGGCCGCGGGCCGGAGCCCCTGCCGCGCCCGCATTCCGATCCCCCGCGTCCGGCCACGGGGCGATGGACCCCATTCCGCCGGCCCCGGCGGGGGCCTGGACAGGCGGCTGCTGGGGAGGCGCGACCGTGGTCCTCCGACCCGGGTTGCGCCTCCTCACAGCTCGAGCCGCACTCAAAGCTGCTTTCTTCTTCGAAGGCATCTCAATCGTAGGAAAGGGAAGCCGAAAAGAAGATTCGCCGCCAAAAGGCTTCCCGCGAGGTAAGGAGCGACGGAGACACAGGGGAAAAACTTCTCCGCTCCGTCGCTTCGGAAAATGGCAGCTCGGCTGCCTCATGGCCACCCCTTTTATAAGGGAGCTGGCCACGCCCTAACTACCCGGATGCCTTCGTCCTATGGGGGGGGCCCGCAAAGGGCGCGGCGGCCATTTTGGCGCCGCGCTTGCATTATCTTTCTTTCTAATCCTAATAGGGTACTCAGCAGTCAAACAGCCATAATATTGGAGCATGAAACTCATTGACATTTATAAGGGTTTGGACAGAATTTGATAGCATTACTTTCACTGTGGAATATAAAGATGTGTAATTCTGTACAAGTCAATTGGGAACATTGTAATATTTGTGCTGACGGTTTAAAGAAGGCATGAACAGAATTATAAACAGTTGCCCTATTGTACTGCTGCCATTACCCTGAGCCAAAAAAAAATTCTGTTTCTGTTGCAGTAAGATTTAATGTCCAGTAACTGAATGATAGCATAAGATAGAGCTGTTGAGATTTATACTTTGAGGCTACATTTCCATATACTGTAATAGAAAATACTGAATCCTGGACCAGATCTGTGACTAGAATGTAAAGATAATTAGAAGTCAATTGTGGGAACAATATGTTTGGTTGTTTTATGCCAGTTTCATATATGTAAACCAAGATCAACGTTCTTCACATGATGAAGAATTGGGACCATACCTGTCAACCCGTTGCTCCGGAAAAACGGGACCTGCGCACAAGCGAGCGACGTAGTGCTTTCGTGCATGCGTGGAAGGGGTAAAACCCTTCCACGCATGCACGGAAAGCGTTTCCCCCGCTGCCAAATTACGGGGTTTTGGCAGCGGGGGCCGGGTTATGACGTCAATCGATGTCAATTTACGGGGTAATCCCGGCCAAATCGGGAAGGTTGACAGGTATGATTGGGACACAAGTCCTATGAATATTGTTTTATTAAAGATACATGCATCATCTTCTACTACTACTCCACATGTGTAAGTATGATACAATTTATGCAGGTATCACTCAATCCCAACACAGTTTGGCTACTTTAACCAGACTTGTATTTTCAGCATATGAAGCTCAAAGAGTTCAGTTGATTTGCGCTTAAATAGATAAGTGATGACAAATCGATCTTGGATTGGAAGCTCAAAGATTAGAAAAGTAACTTTTTGGAGTTCAGTTCCCAAAATCTCCTAACTGATCTGGCTACTAAAATGTTGGCTGAGGTATATGGGGACCTGAAATCAAAAGGGAGGAAATTATAATTTACAAGACCTGTGAATGGTGGCAATTTTGAAAAAAGCTAAGACTTCTATCTCATACAATCTGGCTTGCACATTACAAGCAAGATTTTATATATAAGATGAATTTTACCTTAAGTTACTTTAGGGATACAGTTACAATGGCTTTTGATTCTGATGGTATTATGAAACAGGAAGCAACAGAAGTGGCGGTATGGATACGTTAAAGCTAATTCCTACATTACTGTCCTTATTTTCAGTAGTGTTGTTGTAAAAGTCATTCAAAGCTCATGTCTAACTGAGAGCTGTCAGTGAAAAATAAGACTCTGTCATGCTTGCTTCAAATGTCCCTCCTGGGATTGTAATGGCTGCTCAAATACATCATTCATCAGCCTGCCAATGAAATCCAGTGGTTTCCTAATTCTCAAGTGATGGCAAATCCTCCTTTTGATCTAAAAAGTTTGATCAATTTGAGAATGATTATAATACAGTTCCCCAAAGAGAAAAAGAAGCTGCAGTTTAAACTAAAATAAAAACTAATGGGCTAAACCCATTAAACAAAATAAAACCTTTAGGTAACATGAAATAATAATTAAATAGTTTAAGTGAATTTATAAATAAATATTATAATATAATGATAATTTATACAAGTATCGGAATCAGGGCCTTTTTGGTATTGATGAGATCCCTTATTATGGAGCTCTTATTCATTTTACATTGGAAAGGAAGTACTGTAAAGGTAGTTCTGTTCCATATGGCTTGTAGTTAGGTACAGTATCATGTTGTTCTTCAGTTTTAACTGTAATTCCACTCTCTGTTTTTACACTATAGAGTTTTACTACTTTAGTATTGTTGTTTTCTTAATTTTACGATGAACTTTAATCATATTTTATTGTGCAATGCCACTAGACAGACAGACAGAAAGATAGATAGATACTGTAGATAGAGTGAGGGGGAGTGAGAGAGAGGGAGGGAGGGAGGGAGAGAGTCAGCAAAATAATTACACATTATTATGTGGCAGTTTGCCCATCATTAATCCCAGTTATGTTTTTGTGCCATAAGTATTACTTCTGTAAACTGTAACCATGCTACTGCACAGCATCCCATTAAATCTGTCTTCCACTGTTGTTCAGCTAAGGAAAATTTAGACAGATTAGGAATAATTAATCAGAGCATGCACAGAGTGCATTTTCTTTTTTAAAAAGTAGCCACAATTAGTCCCACTCATGTCAAATATGATGAAACAGTACCTAGTACAATATCCCTTACTTTTCAACAAGACAAAGTAATAATCTCTTTATTTGAGGCATTAATCTTTGCCCCACTTTTGTCTTTAAGACACAACCAAGGCCACAGTTTGACTTCAAGGGATTTCAGGATGTTGTTGGCTGAATGCGTGAATAATTTTTCTAAAACTTCACATTAGCACATGTTGTGCAAAATTCCAGCCAAGACAGAAGGGGTGTGTGAAACACCCACACTTTGCTTCCTGAAGCTTATTTGTGTAGTTATTTGTTTTAGAAAAAATGGAAGTACAGTTAGACCGTCGCATAACGACGTTACTTGGTTCCCCAAGTACCGTTGCTAAGTGATTGTTGTTGTTATGCGGGTTTCTATAGAGTTTCCCGCATAACGACGTTTTTGTCCAGATAATGACGGTTATTTTAGCGTTGTTGTCCGGACAACAACACTGAAAACGTTGTTATGCGGGGGGAACATGTGGTGCATAACAATGCATTGTTAAGCAAAAATTATGCTATGCAAATGCGTTGTTATGTGGTTGACTGTACGATTGTATATAATCTGACTGAATTTCTTCATCCGTTATAGCAAAGGGAACAATGAATTTACAGCTGGATGAACCAAATTTGCTCCATTGAGTGCTTCCTTCCATCTT